>OX637463.1:24244237-24901372 GCA_951799995.1 Trifolium subterraneum
GACTCAATTTTATGTACTAGAACTAGAACATAGGCATGAATAACTTCCCATTATATATATGGGATTTGCTAACTTAGTTACTTAGACCTTCATGTTTTTAGGTGGGTCTAAGTTAAAAAGATGCACCTTTTTTACTTTGAAACAAAAAAACCATTCATATTTATTATTTAAAACTAGTAACTTGAGGGATAGTTTTGTAATTTTTATTTAAAATGTTCCTTTTTTTTTTGACAGATTTAAAATGTTCCTTAATTTGCACACATTTTGCTAATTTATACTCACTTTATTTTAAAAAGGGACATATGACTTAACATGAAACACTTGATTTATCGTACAAAGGAAGTTGCTTGAAAGACACATGAATTTGCCACTTCAATTAATTATTTTCTTTAATTAATTAAATGACAATGACATAACTACCCTTCTATTTATAACATGTTTGAGTAGTGATAATTGATTTTTTTGTCCAAAGTGAAAATGTATACCTTGCTAACTTATACCTTCGTGTTTTTAGGTGTCAAATTAGTTGGTGTCATTTGATCCTAACTCACAACCGTTGATCAAATGAAATAGTTACAACTGCACGCACACGATTACTGCTCTCATCCTTGTGTCTTTGCCCTTTCGGTTTCAATTTCTTTTCTTTCTGTTTTTCAAAATCGACAGTCTCTACTTCCTTCCTGCATATCAGCTATGTTTATTTTTTCTTAAAAATCATGATATGACTGTTAAATCACTACAAAATCAATTTTGGGATAACATATTCTCTTATAAAAAAAAACTGTTAAGGGTGGAAATAGTCATGGGGTATTCTTTAGGATTGTGATTGTCTGATTGGCGGGTTTAAAGATTTCTAAAGAAAAGGTGGAAAATCAGTGTGTTGTTGAGTGATGTTCACCACTAGTCCAAGGAGGAAGACGATAGCATAGCATGTTGAAACGCGTGTGAATGCAAAAGGTTGGATATCACGTGCAAGTTTAATGGGTCAACAAATCTCAACCCTTTGATTTAATCAAGTGGCTACAATTTAACCCTCTCACCCTCATTTTAAAACCCCTTGCCCTATATATATATAATGTTTGCATACTCATTTTTCTGTATAATTTTAGTTCTAATCACCTAAATTTTAGTCATTTTAATTCTAGTTCTTGGTTAAATGACCTAATTTTTTAATTCACCTCCAGGAAAGGTGTTGGGCCGAACCTAATCGTGAGAAGACCGGAGGGGGATTCACAAATTTTCATTGAGAGTGATTTTGTTTCAACTTTCAAATTATATATTTCCATAAATAAAATGATAGAAAAACACATTCTAATATTATTACACATTTGTGTCAAAAAAATTTTGTTACACATTTATTAAATTAACTTAATTCCGATATATAAAAATTCTTGAAAATAAAAAAATTTCAAAAATAGAGTGAATAAAAAGTTTCCATGAAATTAAAAATAAATTTAGTATAAATACCTATTAAATTTTTCCATTACAAAAAATTTCAAAGATATTTAAATATTAACCAAACGTATCTATTTAAAAAAAAGCATGTATTATAAATAAATAAATAAAAGATTTAATTATATGTTTGGTCCTTTATCTTTTAGGTTCGAAGTTAATCCGTTATCTTTTAAAAGTTTCAAATTGGTCGTTATCTTTATTTTATGTTTTAAGTTGGTATTTTCTATTAATTTTTTATTGTTACCGTTAAATTTGGACACGTGTCATATGTCCAAGTGTGACACATGTTATCTGTCCAAGTGTGTCACGTGTCTAAATTTAACAATAATAGTAAAAAATTTGACGGAAGAAACTAACTTAAAACCTAAATAAAGATAAGGACCAACTTAAAATATAAAATAAAGATAAGGGACAAAAATGTAATTAAGCAAATAAAAAACACCTCTTATCATTAAAAAAAGAAAAAACCAAAGCCTCTGTCGAGCATGATTCTTATCCATGTTATGTTATTGACTTAATAACCGATTCAAGTTGTTTGTAAAATAAGAAACACATTTGCATGACATATTTGTGCCATCTTCGTCCATGCACAACTGCAGCAGCAATGCTCACTTCAACCCTTCCCCCAAACCCCACACTTCCCAACTTCTCTCACAGACCCATTTCCCTCAAACACGCTTTTCAATCTCTAACCAATTTTTTCACCGACTCATTATTCCCAACAACACCTTTCCCTCTTCAACAAGCTTATTCTCAAGCTCTTGACCTCTGTGCTTCTCACAAAGCTCTTCCTCAAGGCCAACAGTTACATGCCCGTTTTCTCAAAACTCAAAATTCCTTTGATTCTGTCTTTCTTGACACCAAGTTTGTCCACATGTATGGGAAATGTGGCTCTTTTCTTGATGCAGAGAAAGTGTTTGATAAAATGTCTGAACGAACTATTTTCACTTGGAATGCAATGTTAGGTGCCTGTGTTGGTGCAGGTAGATATCTTGAGGCGATTGAATTGTATAAAGAGATGCGAGTTCTTGGTGTGCCGCTTGATGCTTATACTTTTCCTTGTGTGCTCAAAGCGTGTGGTGCTCTTAGTAAGAGTCGTTTGGGGCATGAAATTCATGGTGTTTCTGTTAAATGTGGATATGGTGCTTTTGTTTTTGTTTGTAATGCGCTTATTGCTATGTATGCTAAATGTGGTGATCTTGGTGGGGCTAGGATTTTGTTTGATAGTGTTTTGATGGAGAAAGAGGATCCTGTATCGTGGAATTCTATCATTTCTGCACATGTTTCTGAGGGTCAGTGCTTTGAGGCATTGTCACTTTTTAGAAGAATGCAGGAGGTTGGTGTTGAGGGTAATACTTACACTTTCGTGTCGGCTCTTCAAGCTTGTGAAGATCAAACCTTTACTAAATTAGGTAGGGGGATACATGCTCTTAGTTTGAAATTTAACCATGTCACCAATGTGTATCTATCCAATGCTTTGATTGATATGTATTCAAAATGTGGTCAAATGGTGGATGCTGAAAGAGTTTTTAAAAGTATGCTTCATAAGGACTGTGTATCGTGGAATACATTGCTTTCGGGTATGGTCCAAAATGATAGGTATAGTGATGCTCTAAACCACTTCCGGGATATGCAGTATTCTGGTCAAAAGCCTGATCAGGTTTCGGTACTTAACATGATTGCAGCATCGGGCAGATCAGGGAATTTATTGACTGGGAAGGAAGTCCATGCTTATGCAATTAGAAATGGAATAAATTCTAATATGTATATTGGGAACACCCTGATAGATATGTATGGGAAGTGTTGTTGTGTGAAATATATGGGAAACACTTTTGAGTATATGCCCGAGAAGGACTTGATTTCTTGGACTACAATAATTGCTGGCTATGCACAAAATGAGTGCCATCTGGAAACCTTAAATCTGTTGACTAAGGTCCAGTTAGAAAGGATGGAAGTCGATCCTATGATGATTGGAAGCATTTTACTGGCTTGTAGTGGGTTGAAATCTGAAAAACTCATAAAAGAGATTCACGGTTTTGTTTTGAAAAGAGGTTTAGCTGATATATTTATACAAAATGCCATTGTCAATGTATACGGAGAAGTCACACTCATAGATTATGCCAGACGTGTGTTTGAATCAATTAAGTCCAAAGATATTGTGTCTTGGACGAGTATGATTACTTGTTGTGTTCATAATGGACTTGCAATTGAGGCTCTTGAACTTTTCTACTCTCTGAAAAAAACTAGTATTGAACCTGATTCCATAGCTCTTGTCAGTTTACTCTCTGCGGCTGCTGCTTTATCTTCATTGAAGAAAGGGAAGGAGATTCATGGATTTCTGATTAGGAAAGGTTTTCTCCTGGAGGGACCAATTGCCAACTCCCTGGTGGACATGTATGCTCGATGTGGAACCGTGGAGAATGCAAGGAACATATTCAACTATGTAAAACAAAGAGATCTAATTTTGTGGACTTCTATGATTAATGCAAATGGAATGCATGGGTGTGGAAAGGATGCCATTGATTTATTCGATAAAATGACCAATGAAAATGTTCTTCCTGATCATATAACCTTCTTGGCTTTGTTATATGCTTGCAGCCATTCAGGGTTAGTGGTTGAAGGTAAGAGACTTTTTGAAATTATGAAAAATGAATATCAATTGGAACATTGGACAGAGCATTATGCTTGCCTGGTTGATCTCCTTGCCCGATCCAATTCTCTAGAAGAGGCTCACCATTTTGTGAGAAACATGCCTATTGAACCTTCTGCTGAAGTCTGGTGTGCTCTTCTCGGGGCTTGTCATATTCATTCAAATAAAGAATTAGGAGAGGTTGCTGCGAAGAAGCTCTTACAATTAAATACAGAGAATTCAGGAAAATATGTACTGGTATCGAACACTTTTGCGGCAGACGGAAGATGGAATGATGTAGAAGAAGTGAGGTTGAGAATGAAGGGAAATGGATTGAAAAAGAACCCGGGATGCAGTTGGATTGAGGTTAACAATAAGATTCACACATTCATGGCAAGGGACAAGTCTCATCCACAGTGTGATGACATTTATCTAAAATTGGCCCAGCTTACGAAACTTTTGAAAGAAAAAGGAGGCTATAGGGCTCAAACAAAGTTAGTATTTCATGATGTTTGCGAAGAAGAAAAAACACGGATACTATACGGACATAGTGAAAGGTTGGCACTTTGTTATGGTCTGCTTGTTACCCCAAATGGTACTTGTCTTCGGATTACAAAGAACCTTCGAATTTGTGATGATTGCCATACATTCTTTAAGATTGCATCTGAAGTCTCCCAACGGACCCTTGTTGTAAGGGATGCCAACAGGTTCCATCATTTTGAAAGAGGGCTCTGTTCATGTGGAGATTTCTGGTGACCACTTTGATTATTATTAATATCTAAAATAGAATAGATCCCCACCGCTCTAGTTCCTCCCTGTTGGTGGTGGTCATTAAGATTTCTCTTCAAATTTTTAGTGTCTCTTAATGATATGTTAATGGACAAAGCATGGGATCTGGTACAAAATGAGTATACAGAGCTTGTGAATACTCAGAAGTTAGTAATATACTTTAGGATTGTAGCCATTGTCCATGCGTTTGAAATGGAAACAACAGGCTGAAGTGGAGATGCTTTGGAAACTAAATGATGCAAGTTCCAAATTTTGGAATTTTAGTTCGTGTTATTGGCACGATGAAATCCTCACAAATGCACATTTCGAGTACATGTATGTGTTTTGTTTTGTTTTGTTTTGTGGATTTTCATTTGAAACCTTGGTTCTTTATTATTTAAAATGCCATTCTTGAATATAGGTTGATGGTGACAAATGGTGGAAGGATGAAGGTTATACTAACTACGAAACAAGAAAAGACCTGTTTGAATGCTCAAGTGGAGGTGGTTTTTTGTGCAGAAGCGCATGACTGAATTATTGGGTAAGAAATTAAATGCTTGTGAATTGGGCTCATCAAGATCATGTCCTGCAAATTACTTTTGTCTTAAATATGTCAAGCTAGTGCCCAGTGGCAAACTTCAATGAGGTTGTCTTAAGAAAAGAAAATTCTGGACTGACTTGCCTTTAGAGTTATCACATTTAGGTTTTTGAGTTACTCTCAATGTTGCGAAGTCATTTAGTTGATCCAGATTCCAGACCCTCCTCAGTTGCCTCCATTCTTTTTAAGGAAACCATCATCCCATAGCAATGATGACATTGTAGACAGTTTATTCCTTTCCCTGTTTAAGTTTTACATATGGTTTATGATGTTTGCTATGGGTACTCAGAATGCTGTTTCATCTCATGGCTCTATGTGCATCGATGACAAAGAGGAACCCTGGGTTGGTTCTTTGAAACCTAAAACTTTTTCGTGATATTGTCCAATTCCCTTTAATTACTCTCACACAAACAATGTACATAGAAACTCCGTTTATACCGATACAATTTATGATACATGAATTTATTTATTTATTTTTTTGGTCAAGTAGCCTAGTGGCTAGAAAATCCACCTTAAAGGCGGATAAGTGGAATGTCAGGGGTTCGAACCCCGGCTCCTGCGTTTATGATACATGAATTTATTATTTATCATTTTTCGAATAAAATAATTCTTGTGAGTAGACTGAAGCTATTGGAGAAGAGATGTTTGATCATCTTTGCCCCTACGAGTTTGATGCTTCAGGGTTTAAAGAATGCAATTTATTGAAAAGGAAGATGTCTAGATGGCAAAAATGTTTTGATTTTTATAAGGAATTTTGTATTCAATATGAATTTCAATAGTTAACTAATGATCCTTCCCTCATTAGAATACATGTGATAGAAAATGAATTTTGTCCCCACAATATGCTGCTTTTGGTTGGTTGATGGTACTTGGAGACAAATTATCTGATAACAGTTATTGCATTTATATGCAGGCCTTCCCTTGAAGGGATAGCTCCAAGGTGTTAATTTCTATAATTGTGCATATATTTATATGAAAAGGCTCTGATCTGGTTAGTCCTAAGGCATGACTATGATTTGACTCCTATGATGAAAGATGCTTGTATACTTCATTTGATTGTGAAGAGTAAGGGAAAATGATGTTTATGTATAACATTGTACAATTGTATAATGTGAAAGTATTTGTTTGACTCTAGTATGTTAGTTTAATAATAGTAATAAAGCTTCCCAATTTAATAATAGTATTTGTTTGACACCCAATTTAAATCTACGAGGTCTGTTTAATTTGCTCATTTTTTATTTTGATCGTGTCCAATTCTTAAACACCCCCCTCCTCCCCCCCAACACACATCTCACGCACTCCTCAAAGTTCCTGTTATTTCAACTCTTCAAGACTTCATTGCCTTTCATGCTCTTGGCGAGCAGAGGCAGTGGCTGTCATCCTGTTTCCCCTAATTCTACCGCCATTCTCATGATTCCTATCCATTGTTGAAACATAGAGAAAACATGAAAAATTAGGGAAAAAAAACAGCATTGGACAACTATATATAAATTTGAATTTTAAAATCCGAACGCCACTAGAGTTTGAAAAAAATGAAAAATTGAAAACACAAGATAAGAGGAAATGTGTACTAACTTCTTGCTTGAATCAAAGAAATTTAAAAATTGAGAAGGATTAAAAGTGAATTTTGATTGAAAAAAATGAAAGATTGTAGGTTGGTTTTTGGAGTTCAAATCCCGTCAAGAGCTTAGCCTTATAATCCCAAAATGCCGAGTTCATATCCCATCAAAGGCGGTTGTAAAATCACCGTAGATAAAGTTACATGTTTCTTTTTTTCTTTTTTTTATCATGGCAACCTCTATATATTTCTCTCCCAAACCACTAAACTAGTACTTAATCAGCCAATCCTATACTATGCAGAATGATTTATTACAGTAGCATAAGCTCTACTCATATAAAATAAAACAAACAATATATTGGATAATATTTTGTAATTTTTTTTTTCTGATGCGTTACACTTTTTCACAGTATGTTTAATTTTCGTTACACATAAATGTTTTCTCCAATTGTTTTTATTTTGCCATAAAATCACCTTTGTCATTCTGATTGGTTATTAGTGTGAACACTTTAAGTTGAAGCAATGTGTAACTAATATGTGTGTCATTTTCTTCATATTGTTGTTTTTATGCATATCTTTTTCTGTCTCCAAACAGTTATTTCTACTGTGAAGTAGTACTGTGAGAGAAACGTTACTTGGATATAAATTTGGATTTCTAACACAGCCAACTGTATAATTAATTGGATTAATTGTCCATATGTTACAGGTCTATGAGGCTATACCAAGAACTTGAATCAGAGTTCACAGGACTTAGCTGTCACAAAATTGAGTAGCATTATTACAACGCATGCAATGGGAAGGAATCACAAAAGGAAACAAAACTTCACAGATTTGTCATCAAGAAGTAATCTTATCTTAATTCTTAATTAAATATATACCATGGTTGTTTTAATGAAGAACCATTAAACTAGAGGAAGATTTACATTATAATATGTTATTTAATTGCAACTATGAAATGAATATTGAGCTAACTTGTCTATCAAGTAATTGAT
Source organism: Trifolium subterraneum (assembly GCA_951799995.1). Classification (NCBI taxonomy): domain Eukaryota; kingdom Viridiplantae; phylum Streptophyta; class Magnoliopsida; order Fabales; family Fabaceae; genus Trifolium; species Trifolium subterraneum. The sequence continues at coordinate 24,252,238 of OX637463.1, forward strand.
TAATATACAGAGTTGGCCAGTAATTCATTAACTAGATACATATCAATGATGTTTGACAAATTTTTTCTTATATTTTACTATGGAAGTAACAGTGATTATACGTTTTTTTTTGTTTGACATTATGTGATTATTACACAATTTTTAATTACTACAATAATACTAGTAGAAAGAAGACAAGAGCATGTTAGTAGTACAGAATGAACAGAAAAGTGTGTAATCACTTTATTTTTATTTTTAATTAATAGAGTATGCTTTTATGTTATTTTCTCGATTGGTGGGAACTGAAAAATAACATTGAATTGAAATAACTGGAAACATGAATTGACAACTGAGGTTGATCACACTACACCACACCACACCTCACTTGCGGAATAACAAAGCAGAGAGAGAGAGAAAGAGAGACAAGGAAGGATGGTTGGTTGAAGACACAACACAGTAATTAGGCATGCACAGCACATCACAGCACATCCAAAAACTGCATAGAAATTCTAAACCAGTCATCAGTCTCTCTTCTTCTGTTCCGGAACCCAATTATTGTAGGCCTGTGCCTTTTTGTCCCTTGAGCAACAGTAGACAATAATATTTGAACTCTTCTATCACTCATTTCACATTTCGTTTTCTTTTTAGAAAAATACTAACTAATGTGTCTGGAACACTAATTCTCATTGTTAAAATTTTCATTGGATTCTATTTATATATTTTTGAAGTTGTAAAATCCAATTAATTTGATTGATAATAAAAATCTCCAATATAACTCTCAAAACCCAACCTGAGATGATCCAAATTCATTTGATTGTGTCACACTACTTAACTCCTATCTCTTATGCTAAGCTCATGTGTGTGTACTGTGTATATATCAATGGCCATGTTTAGAATATTACTAGTTTGTTTTAAATTATTTTTTATTTAAAATAAAAGACGTTCAATTACCGAGAAATGAATCTCAGCATCCTTTGCTACGGTTTCCATCAGTTGCTCAACTTCGTCAACTAAGGTGTGTGACAATCTAGGAACTTCTTTATAGATTTGGTCTATTCCCCTATATTTTTTATTAATTACATTATATGAAACAAAATAATTTTAATTTAGTCCTTAAACATAACTCTATTTAAGAGAAGTTCAAAATATATAATACTAGTATTAATAAAATTCTGTCCAAGGATTGTTGTGCAGTAAAGTATGATATATATGGTGCATATAATATGTGCATAAAATGAAAAAGCTGAGAAAGAGAGAGAGAGAGAAAGCAGGATTCCTATACACTGCTATGCCGCCCTATCTAACAGCCTCTCTATCATTTCTGACCCCATTAGACAATTGTAGCTAGCAATAGCATAGCTAGCTAGCTAGCCAACCAAGACAACTCATCAAAAATTTCTTAGCTGAGCTGTGTCCTTCTTCATTGCACTGTGTATGCATGCTACTTTTCTTTAAATCACTGTTAAGTGAGATGAGTTATGTTGCTATGATCACTTCCACCTCTCCTCCCATCCCCAACCTCTTTTTCACATTTTGTCACTTCTATTTATATTCTACCAATCCAACTGGTTTTTTGTTCTTTATATAGAACATCTTCGTTATTTTACCCTCTCATAGCATTTTTACTATACATTGTTGACATGGAACATATGTCTCAAGTGTTTGATCTACATTTGTCTTTTGTGGTTAGTTCTAGATGAGTGGTATCGTTCATATATACTATTTCTTTCTTGTAACAAAACAAAACCAGTCATATATATATATATATATATATATATATATACCTGTGTGCACACAGCAATATTGTTAATTATGATCAGTAGTCACAAAGGAAAAAGTGAAGCTGCCAGCATGATCTAGGTATGGTTATAGAATATTGTTACTGTTTGTGTGGAAGCTATATACATATAACCCTGACTAGGTCATGCTGTGCTAGCCTCACTTCTTCCTATTTGGAGACCAATATATATTCTCAACAAAGATACCTACCTACCTTCCTTCTACAGATACACAAAGGTGAGTAGTACGTATTGTTAATTCCTTGTTTTATAATGTTGGATTTGAATTAGCAGCATATTGTATTTATTTTTTTTATGATGAGTTTCAATATATACATGATTGATTGCATGATTTTACTTTAGACCTTATTTTAACCGTACATCATGCTTAGGAGCTTCAGTGTTGATAACAATACATGTATGCGTTCATAACAATATTGAATATTTTTCACCAAAAAGAGGGGAAAAAATGACATTATTGTATATCAGGGATGAAAACTTCCTCAACATTAGGAGCTTCCAAATGACACGATCGATGTATAGTATCCAATGAAGCACGTCATTCTTTGAAAAATTTAGGATATTATAAGTTAAGGAAATTTAAGAAATGATAGGTTAAAGATACTTCTACTATTATTATTATTATTATTATTGCCATTCAAAAAAAAAATATTATTATTATTTTGAAATAGTAAAATGTAATTGTTATTATCAATGCATTGGTCCATATAGTAAGGGTTTTGGTCAAAAAAAAAAAAATCAATGCATTGGTCTATGTAGTAAGAGTTTTGGTTCTCTTAAGTATCTGTTTAAGGATTCGATTGTCATTTTCATCTGGTAAGGGTTTTGGTTCATGAGATAAAATAATATTTGGATGAAGTGAGTGAGTTAAGGAGTACGGTAATAAGGGTGATCTTGGCCTCCATTTTCACTTTCCCGTAAAAACTAACAAATTAACGATTAATATAGTGACAATTGCCATTTTACAAAAATTATTAAAACTTTGCACTGCACTACACTTGCTCCCAAATATGACTAATATTGTCGGAGGCTACTGCTACATTTTGGAACAACTGATCTTTGGCTAATTCCAAACCCACCATCACTCACTACTACTACTACTACATTTATGATTTTTAGTAACACTCACTTGTAACATTTTTTAAAAAGTATTACATTACATGCAACACTTTCCTTTTTGTTGGCCTTTGTAAATACGTTTCAATTTTTGTTTGTTACAAAATACGTTTCAATTTTACTCTGGAACTTTTAACTTTGTGTTACTTCCTCCTCTCTCTCTCTCTCTCTCTCTCGACCGTAATCAAAATGAAGTGAGTGTTACTACCATCTTCTTCTTCCTCTCTCTCTGTAACTAAAAGTCATGATTGTCACTACAAAAAACTCACCTTTTGATTGCGATGAACCCTACCACTGGTTCCAAAATCCTAATTCTTAATCGATTTTCTCCATCTTAATCGATTTTTCATCTGATTCCGAGGAACCGTATCACTCGTTTCATTTTCTTCTCCATCTTCGTGTTCCTTATTATTCATCTCCATCTCCGTGTTCCTTCTTCATCTCAATTTTCGTGTTTCATTTCTGAGCGTTTTGTTCTGTGGCATTTGTAGAAGAACCTGAATTTAGCTCTTTAGATTCATCCAAATTTGCGTGCATGAGGAGGAGAAGAAATAGTTCGAAGTTGTGGATCTAAAGGTGAAGATTGATAGATCCAGGTCCGATTTGCCTTTTTTCTTGCTATAATTTTTACAATCAAGTTATATTTTGAATTTATTTATGAATTTCATCATTCTTAGGTTAAAATTGGTACCTTTTGAATATTGAAGGTGAATGTTGGAAAGAACACTCCTGTCTTTGACTTGGTTTTTATAGGTGTGAATACCTAAATTTGATTTTTGGATTGTTAAGTTCTGCAATTTTGAACTTAGTGCTTGAAGATTAACTTATTTGTGCTTTCTATGTGTACAAGCACTAACTTATTATACCAGCTTATGACATTGCTTATAGCTTATATGAAATCAATTTAACTTTATTTTATTTTTTGTCATATAAATAGCTATGCCAATGTGTTTTATTTCCATTGCATATTTGTATGAATATAAGTGCTTAATGTCAGTATTCTCATGTTGTATGTTACCATTGTGTGTGCCAAGACTAGTAAATTAGTTCAAAACAGTGCCTATTTGGTCTCTTACTAGTAAATTAGTTCAAGACTAGTATTCTCATGTGTATACCATTGTGTATAGTTACTTACTCTTATGCTGTTAGGTTGAGGAAAATGCTTTAATTGGTAACTATTTGGTCTCTTTGGAATGAAAAACACCAATTGGTCCAAAAAATCTTAGTCCCCAAAAATGGTTGAGGACCCTGGTGTACATGATGTTTTTATGCAATTGGACATTATTCTTTTCTGTGGCAGTAAGTTTTCCATCTTTGACAGAAAATATATTGGCACTTTTGGACTGAGAACATCACAATATAGAGAGGTATGTGTATGAAGTGTTATTGTGAAACCTGCACACATGGTAAAGAGTGCCCAGGGGGACTCGTTAGCAAGACCCTATAAGTTATCCGCTTTTTTTTCCCGTCTACTTACTATGTTTTATGTTTAATTTCTATTTACAGACAGCTTTAGTATGTGCAGCGGTTCCCAGAAGTTTTCGGGAAAGTATTATTCAGGCTCCCTTATGGTCTAGGTCAAGTAGTATACAATCTTCGTTGGCGACGGATAATTCCACTTCTGATGTGAAAACTGACCAAGGGTATATGGTTCTTCTGTGCTAATTGTTTACCATTTTTGCATGTGTGCAGTTTTGGGAACCACTGTTTTCTACGATAAATTTTATCACTCTTCTTATGTTGAGATTTCCAACAGGCTAATTGTATTAAAGTGGAGGTGTAAATACCCTTTTATTATCCAATGGGAGAACTGAATGATTGGGACAATCACCCCTTTAGAGACTAGTCTTTATAATTCAGATTCATTCATGAATATAGTTGGATACATAATCTGATTCCTTTCTCTTCTATTTAGATTCCTATTTTGAGTTTTGTTGCAGCTGTTCATAACCATAGGCCAAGGAAAAAAATTCTGGTGGAAAGTCCATGCAAGAAGTTTATTTATTTAGTTATTATTTTTTAAAAAGAAAACAATGAAAAATTAATCTAAGTTTAAGTTTGAAATGATTACCATGTTTAAATCTGTTGAAATATTTTGATCATTTCAGGTTCAAGGGCCATGATATGCATGCGCCTTTCACACCTGGGTGGCATACTACTGATTTGAATGAAGTTCTATGTGGAATTTAACTATGAAGGTAATTGATTGAATAATGTGTTTGTTCAATAAAAAGCTGATACTTGCTATTTTATCAATTACTTGTTGGAATTTATATTTGAACCAAAGCTTCTTGAAGATGTATGTAATATGGACAAAAGCATATTAATATGACAGATACTTCCTAGTAAAATCTCATTACGCAGAAAATAAATGAATTGAATTAACTATAAAGTAGATTGTAGAAAACAAATGAATTATTTGATTTCCATTTTGATATTTTACTAATATATATTTCTAACTACAGGATCTAGCCAAGGAGCTCCTAGAATTTTTTACAGCCAGAAAAATGGGTAAAGCTTTTTTTGTTAATATATATTTTTTCTGTTGTATCTAATATACCTGAAAAGTATGCATAATAACTTGCATAGTTCTGTATTTTGTCAGGTATCATGGTTCAACATTGATAGCAGCCAGTCTTTCGGGGTACCATGAACAACCATTTTTTCCAGTAAACTTGTGCTTATTTAGAACGGTTTCATGTTATTTATAAAAAATTCTTCATTCAATTATCTCGACAATGTGTATTTCAGTCTTACAGCTTTGCATCAAAAGTTTGATCTGCCAGCTCCTTTTGTTTTGCATACTACTGATTGTCCATGTAACACCCCAAACCCGAATTTACATAAAATTCTAACTTTCAAAAATATTTTACACAAACTCGCAGCGGATACAAAGACTTCATTGATTAAATCAAGACCAAAATACAAAACACTAGTTTGGGTATTACATTCTCCAAAAATAATACTAATTAATAAAAATAGTATTCACCGGTCTAGACAATAAGTACTCAATTAATACAACATAAATATAACAGACTCGATAAACATGAACCCTTCCCGTGTCCTAATCAGAGCAGAGCTTCACCGACAAATCATACCAAAAACACCTGGGGATCTGAATCGCCTAACGATCCAGCAAACGCATAAACAGAGAGTTAGTTACATATAATCGGCATTCAAACAAACGAAAGTAAGATACTAACATTCAATCCAATTCAACATATACAATACATATATTCATCCATCATACATATATTTAGCATGTATATAATAGCAATCCAGCATCATCAATAAGACATGTACATTTAATCATTTAATATACATATACATATTCACACCATCAATGATCAACAACTTATATGCACAATCACTTAGCACATAATTAGACAAATATCACATCATCATCACATATAGCACATTTAAGGTTCACCTTCCTAAATGCATCTAATGTCACCTTCATGCCATGTCCCCTAGACACGACTACATGCATGCGGTACCATTCACCAAAATAGGATACAAGAATCCTATGCGTTATGGATCAAACGCCCAAGCTTCATCAATTCGTTATGGGTCAAACGCCCAAGCTTCATCAATAGGCTCAATCATGATGCATGAACATATATATAACGTATGTTATTCACCACCATTATGTAACCTCATGTATACATAATCTTCACCATCAATTATTCATCAACACATAACATACTTATATACATTCATCATCATCATCATCAATAAGCATTAACAATCATTCATATAGAAACATCACCATCCGTCATATTCATTATAAATCCAACATCAATCATCTATGTATTAATATAATACTAGCAATCCATACATCAACTACACCTTCAACAATTAATAATCAAGTAAGCCTGACTACTTCGCCAGCTCTCGCCATAGCGAGGCAAGTCAGAGGCTTCTCGCTATCCCTCGCTAGTTCTCGCCGTAGCGAAGCAAGTCAGAGGGCACTGGGCTGGCTGGCGAGCACTGGCGAGCCCTAGCGAGTTCCCTCGCTAGCTCTCGCTAGTTCTAGTCTGGCGACACATGCCCAGAATTGATGCTCTGTTTTACGACCGTTCGAATTCCACCCCCAAAATCATCCGAAACGTGTTCCAGTTTTAAAAAGATATTTTCTTTGGATCATAAACATGTTATCATACATAGGAGTACAAGCTTCATCACTTACAAACATCAAAAGCATCATCAATCAAAGATTATTCATGTTTTTCACTAAAAACTCAAAAACACATAATTTCATATGAATCTACTTTGATTCTCAAAATTGCAACCATCAACATGTACTTTTAGCATCACATAACATGGATAACACGAAATCATTACAAAAGGAAGCATTTTGATTCATTCATAAACATAAAAATGCTAACTTTAAGCATAGCAAGGGTGAAAGGGTTTGGGCAAAGAGAACATGGTTTCTCCTCCCTCTTAATCACCCACAAATCATATATAACTACTCTCTTACCTCTAGTTCTTCAAGAATTATCCCCTCTACAAAGCTTCCTCTTCATCCTTCTCTCTTGTTCTTCATTTTCCACTATTTTTCTTCCAAATTTTCTGCCATAGTCTGAGTTCGATTTCTCCCTACTCAGGCCTTGTTTCGACGATCCGAACGGTCAAAAGTTAGCTTCAGATGTTGTGAACCATCCCTCAAAATTTCAACGAAAATCAACGGTTAACGAATCGGGAATCGAAGATTTAGTGAAGGTGTTGAAGGGAAAACGGGATTTACTTATCAATTTCATTTTTCTCTTCTTTCTGTTTCTTTTTCTTCTTATGAGAGCTTCTCTCTCTTCCTCCATCCAAAATTCATGACAAAATGAATCCTCTCTCCTATAAGTACCAATTTATACCTAGGTCAACATCTCCTCCAATTACCACATTACCCTTCATTTATTCCAAGTCCATTCCTCATAAAGCCCAACTTAATATTCACACTCCTCAAAAACACTACTATTCTAAATACACCACCACACCAAATGCCACATATTTAAATAAATCACACAACATGGAATTTAAATAAATAAATTAAATCAAATAAATAATTAAAAAAAACGTGATGTTACAATCCACACTACTGGCGGTATCATCTTCCAGGTTATTATTTAGATGGACATGTTTTTTGATGATATGTTAGATATATATATATATATATCTTAAGGTATAAATATTATGCATGTTTATGACATCTCAGGTGAGACAGAGGAAGAATTTTCGACGAGATTGGCCAAGAATTTGGAGGAGCTAATTCTGAAAGAGGGACCAGAGACGGTAATAATATATTAATATGCATGCAAAGTGTTTCCTTCTACGGGAACTTCAGGTTATCACTGACCTGTTCATTATTTTTTGTTACAGATTGCTGCATTTATTGCAGAACCAGTGATGGGGGCTTGCTTAAAATTATAAATTGTGAAACGTGCACAAACTTGTTTATGAATTGATTTCTCTTGATTTTTAAACTATGAGAAGTTTAATACTTCGTGATTAAGTTAAGGGTGTTTAAATTAACCATAAATGAAGGAGTGCTAATTCTAAAATATATTTTTCTCATCAATTCTTTTTGACAGGACAATATTGGGAATTGCACTGAAAATGGCCAATTGTGAAGGACATGTGATCGGTCATTTAACACAGTAAGAGAGCTTGTTGGTTCCTTATTTTGGATATTTAACACAGTAAGAGAGCTTGTTGGTTCCTTATTTTGGATGTGCATATCACCAAAATATGCATATCAGCTCGCATTACTAGAGTAATTCCCCCTGGTATGTATATATTTTGGTTAATGATTAGTGTTATATCTATTTCAACTGTGACTAAGTGAAGCTTGTAATTCATCATTGTGAGTGTTTGCTAATTTTATATATTTTAAAACTTGTGTTACAGAGAAAGGGAAGCAATTGGTGATCAATTTTATAGCCTTGAACACCTGAAGAAGTTTTGAAAAAGAAGAATGAAGTTGAACCAATGCATGTTACTAATTATTAAGTGTTATGAATTCATTTTTGTATCAATGCAACTTTTGTGATACAAAATTAATGAAATAGATGAATTTGTCAACGATGATGATGAATGGAAAGTTATAGTTAATCTAATTTTTTTGAGGTTTATATATAATTTAGTAACATTTTTTATATATTGCAACAAATATAAACAGGTAACATATTTTCAATGTTACTAATTATGTTTAAGTGTTGCAAAATATATCAATTAGTAACATTTATTAAATGTTACTGATTATACCTTAAAATGTTACTAAAGCCTTTTACTATCATATGTCCGATGTTACTAATGATGCTTAGGTGTTGCAAAATATATGAATTAGTAACATTTATGAAGTGTTACTAATCATTCTTCAAAATGTTACTAAAGCCTTTTAGTAACATGAGCTTTATATAACACTTGAACAAATGTTACTAAAGAGAAATAGTAACATTTATTGAGATTTAGTAACAATTTTTAAATGTTACTAAATCTCAATTGTGTTGTAGTGTTAAACCTTCTGCAATACAAGTTAGGTGTCGTCAAACGATACTAGCAACTGGCATTCGAATGTCTCACTACAGCCGCAAAACACGATTTTCCATCTTCAGCAGACCTGCATTATCCATGTTTAGTTTATATGCAGTAGCCAAAACTAGGTGCATTCTGCCACACAGCATATGAATCTGGGATGTGCTCTAGCTTAGAAGAAAATCTAGCGTTCTTGATTTAGTTCACATCATCAACGCCTTTAACGTACGAAGCATGATATAAAGAAGATGATTTCTCAATCTGTCCCCTTATATTCTCAAATATGTCAAAACACACTATCGAAATTAGGGAGTGAATTGAGAAATTATTTATAAAACGAAGTTTCTACAAAATAATGTAAGGTGAAGAATGTCATTAATGGTCCATGTAAGTTAGGACCAAAACTTCTACTTTCTAAACATAAACCCTACTCCATTAGCTATAACATATATGTTTCTTCACTTATGCGCACAATCTCATTTTTTGCCATTTTGCACAACAACTGCACCCAGTTCTCATTCTCATATTGCAAAACAAATGCGAGCCTACCTTAGGTTAATGCCGTGTTGGTAGAGTGTCGATGACATATCGCCGGCGTGTCCACGCGCGAGTTGTAGGCTTATTGATAGTATATGAAACAAAGGAACAATATCATATGAAACCAAAGTGGCTTTGAGGGAAGCCAGCTCCTCATCTGACTTTGTTTGAAGGTCGGTGTTGAGGAATGGCATGGTCTTCGGGAAATTAACACTTTTTTCTAAATGAAATCAATCCAAATCAACAAATACTTTTATAAGTTACATGTTCATCACTTTTCTTTTTATAGAATTGTATCAAATTTGTCATTCACATTATCAATCTTTTAAAATAGTAAATAACCAAAATGTCTCTAGCTTTTGTCTTGTCAGTTAATCATGTTCAATGTTTTTGAAAAATTCCAAGTCTTTTTTTTTTTTTATATAAAAGAGGGCCTAAGGCCGACAGAAAACGAAACTACGAAACAATTATTTGAGGAGTATTAACTCCACTAAGATTAGCAAAATAAATAGAACTATTTTGAGCAGGAATAAGCTCGTAGTAGATCACATTGAGACCTTCATTCGCTCCCATGTTTGCAAGAGCATCCACACAAACATTAGCCTCTCGGTAAGAATGACAAATGCACACTTCTCAATCCAACGCTAGCATCTTTCGAAACTTCCAGATCAACGACATACCATTCATGTTTCCACATGCATGAGCAGCCAAATTTTGCACCACATTCTTCGAATCCATGCATAGCTCTAACTTTGGAAATTCCTTCCCTCTAGCCTGAAGGTGCGTGGAGAAAACACAAGAAGGGGGGGTTGAATTGTGTTTTGGATATTTAAAAACTTTCCAAGATGTTTAAATCTTTTCAGAGTCTTTAGAGCACAGCGGATTATTCACACAATTAACTTATGGCGTTATAAATGATGAAGGAGTAAATGAGAGAGTGAGAGAGAGAAGAACACACAACAAATTTTATACTGGTTCCCCTCACAAATTGAGAGTACTCCAGTCCCCTTGTTTCCAAGAGAGTTCCACTATAATCACACGGATTACAATAGTTGCTTAAGCACACAAGCTCAAGACTTCCTGCTCTTAGTCACACAAGACTTATAGAGACTTCCTTGCTTAAGCACACAAGCTTAAGACTTCCTTGCTCAAGCACACAAGCTTGAGACTTCCTGCTCTAAGTCACACAAGACAGAGAGACTTCCATGCTCTGATCACACAAGATCAGAGACTTCTTTGCTCAAGCACTCAGGCTCAAGACTTCACTGCTCTAATCACTAAGACTGAGACTTACGTGCTTCTACACTAAGTAGAAAACTTTCTTGCTTTTATACTAAGCAGAAGACTTACTTGCTTCTACATTAAGCAGAAGACTTACTACTAACTTAAGAGCTTAAAACTTATTACAAAACATAATAACTTCAGAGGCTCTAAGCTAGTTTCTATGCTCACTTCATTTGAGAGATATTATCTATTACAATTCAAATGCTCACTTTCTTGAGAGATTTTTCTAATGTTGAGCGCTAGTCTTCAATTCTTTCTTTGGCATATTTATATGAGTTGAGAAAGACATTGAGACGTTGGAGAAATTCCCGTTGCAACTTGGACAGCTGTAGACATGAAGATCCGTTGATTAAAGCCACGTCTTCCTTTGCAGAGAAGCTTCACCTTTGATGTCTGTCCAGTGGTACAGTTATAAGGTACAACTAGCTCCTAGAGAGAGGGATCACATCCTTTGTGACCGTTGCATTTTAGTTGACCTTAGAACAAGTCATCAGGCTTGATAAGTTGTAGTTGATGTAGCCTCTGATGATTGGGAATTCCCTTTGCTTCTGATGAACCTTTGATCACTTGGAGTCTGATTGGTCTTTGAATGTTTAGCCTCTGATAGTCTTTAGTAATTTAGATTCTGAATGCCTTCATCCTCTGAATGACTTATGACTATCAGACAGCCTCTGAACTCTTTGTAGGCCTCTGAACATCCTTGAGCTTCTGAACTACTCTGAGTCCCTGAACAGCTTTCAGACGTTCTGATTTCTGAACATCCTTCAGCTTCTGAACTCCTCTGAGTCCCTGAACAGCTTTCAGACGTTCTGATCTCATTTGAGCTTCTAAACTTTGTATAGCTTCTGACCACGTTGTAGCATCTGAACTCTTTCAGAGTCTTAAATATTCAGACTTCCATTGGTTTCATCAGAGATTAAATTAAGTGTGCTCTTGATTAAACGTTGAATTCTCCTGCACTTAATTTAAACATTAGTACCATCAATTGTCCATTTAATACTTTGTTATCATCAAAACTTAAGGGTGTGTATTAACACATATTTTGTTCCAACAATCTCCCCCTTTTTGATGATGACAAACACAAGTATTAAATACAATTGTTGTTGATAAAAATCAGCTATGTTGACATTAGGCTTCTGAGTTTTGCAAGCTCCCCCTAAGTCTGATAACCCATAGGGTTAGGTTTGTAAGCTCCCCCTATTTTGTATCCATAGTTAATTTTAATCAGTTTTAGAAATACTTTATTATATAACTTAAATTATTCATATTTCACTATGTAAAGAACAAGGTTTGCAAGCTTCTTCAGTCCATAGTGTGATAATCTTTGAGTAAAGTTGCACCCTTACTCAAGAACTAACTATGAATAATCAACTTCAATTAATAAATGCATTCTCCTTGAAAATTAAGCCCTTAATGCAGATGCAAGATGAAGCAGTATTTAAATTGAAGCAATATTTAAATTGAATGACAAAATAGAATCAGAGGCGCTTAAAGACTTCTACATACACACACGGTTCTGATGTTGATCATTAACAGCTTCAGAGTTCAAAATATTTTCAAACAGTTCAGAGCTTTAAAAAAATCTTTTCAAGGAAAATAGCTCAGAGTCTGAACAAAAAATTGAAAACAGTTCAGAGCTCTTTAGTACAATATTTTGAAATCCTCAAAGATCAGATTGTCATAACAAAGCATGTACCTCATGCTACTATTTTGACCACTCTCCTACGTTCTCTCTCTGAAGCACTACAAGGCCCTAAAAAGCCAAGTAATTTTTCTTCTTCCAACAATTGATTTACCAATATTCTTTCTCCCCCTTTTGTCATTATCAAAAAGGTAATATAAGCAATTAATAGAAATTCAACTTTCAATGCCGTCAAATCAGAAGTGGTTGAACACATTTAATATTTGGCCATTGAATTTTGCTTATAAAAGGAGAGAGATACCTAGTCATTTTACTCACACAGAATAATCATAGGTTATTGATAGATCTCTTGAGAAAAAAATGAAACGCTCAGAGAAGAAGAAGGTAGTTTCACAGAGAATCAGTCAAGATAGGAGAAAACATAAGAAGAAACCAAAGGAAACAAAGCCAGTGTCCTTTCCAGAAGAACTCAGTTCAGAGTCTGAAGAGAAATCTTTGGACTCTGACTGTTTTAAGTTCTGAAGACATATTTTCCTGAAGAAAATCAAACTGAAGTTCGAGGCTCTAGAGGGGCTTGAGTCTTTTCCTGAGGAAAGCCAAACTGATGCAGCAGAGTTGGTTTCTTCAAGAAAGACTACTGGTTGAATGGCTTCAGCCAAAGCCTCAACTTCACCCCTCTGCAAAGGTCATGTAGGCATGTAGCCACAAATATGACCTTTGAGAGCACTAGAAGATAGTTCTTAGAAATTTTAGTCTTGTAAACCAGAACTTATTGTTCTTAATGAAATAACATTCATTACTTTGACTTGTTTAGTTTTGATTTCTTATTTTTATGCCTTCTCTTGTTATGTAATTTGATACTTTAAGAATATCCACATATTGTTCTTATGAAAAGTGAATGAATTTCAAGAGTTTGAAAGATTATTTTTGCAAGATAAAAATCATTTAAAAAGTTAAAACAATCAACCAAACCACATACCAAACAAGATTAACAGCTTGCATTTTCATCAGATAAATATAGTGGATAGGTATGTCCAATTAAAAATTAGACTCTTAACCTAAACAAAAGTTTAACCTAATCAAGATGCTTTGCAAATTATCAATCATAAGGTCAGATAAGCGATTTTAACAAGTCCTAAGGTTGGGGTTGACTACAGAGAGATGCTAGGGTTGTCATGATGTTTTTCTGATTGGCATTTACTTCTTCCATCAATCCCACAAACTTGTTTACTTTTGCTTTAATCCTTCTGATGTCATCTTCATAGAAAGGATTCCTTAGAACCTGTTGAGTTGCTTAATCATCCCTCAGACTGTTTTGAGGAGGAACATTCAGATCGTCCACCTTTTCTCTTGCAGCAAAGGATTCAGGATGATTCCTCTCTGTGTCCATTTGATTCTGAATGTCCTTCTCAGCATTGATAGATTTCCCTTTGTCAAACATCTTCTGTTCCTCCATAGCTGCCTTCTGAAGATTGTGCACTTCTTTGACCAGTTCCTCTGTCAGACTTATCCATTGAGAAGCATACTCAGATGAAGGCATATCTGTTTGCCTTAGATCATAAAGACCATGTAATTGTCTAAACAAGTCATTGCAAATGCTCAAGACATCAGGATTGTCTGATTGGGTGAGATGAGGTTCATTTGGTAAGAGTGTATTTGTGAGATGGAAATTGGAGAGGGTAGGACTGGTATGATCAAAGTTTTTGAGATGGAAATCATCTGCAGAGAGTTCATTGATCATAGCCTCAACATGGTCTGATAATGGGTGGTTCAAGTTTTCTTCTGAAACAATATGTTCAGAGAATTGGAGTTCAGATGGAGTTTGGTGGTTGAGTGGGTGAGAGTCTGAAGGCGTTTGAGTTATAGATGACTTGGTCTTAGCTTTTAGATGTTCAAGGTTAACTAGGATTTCATCTAACTCATTGGGTTTGTAATCAGATGAAGATGATGATGAGGAAATGTTGATGAAGATTGGTTCAGGGTGAGTTGATTTAACAGGTTCTGATATGAGTTGTTTTATGGTAAGGTTATCTTCAGAACCTGCTTGGTTTAGAGTCGGAGTGGGTTGATTTGATGATGAGGTTAACTGAATGTCTTGAGTAGTAGCAACAACAGGTTTAGATACTTCACCTGATCTGTTATGATCTGAGCTTTCATTAGTCTTTTCTTCAGACTTCTTGATAAGCTTCCTTCTTCTGACGCTGAGAGGTTCATCATCACTCTCTGAGCCTTCAACTTTATATGCTTTTACTAACCTTCTTCTCTTCTTCTTCAATTCTACCTTCTCAAACCCTTCTCCTAGATTGTCCAACAGTTGAATATACTTATTGACAATGTCACAAGAAATTGTAGGCAAGTCAATGTTCCATTTCTTAACCAAGGAGGGTTCTGAGTGAGGCAGATATACCAGAGATTCTTGAGGTTGTGCTTCAAGTTCTGACAGTAGGTTCATGCAAGCTAGTGAATAAGCAGATAATGTGGAGGCTCTGCATTCTCTTAACAATTAGTTATGCCCAGCAGCTTTGATTATATCTATCACCCCACATTGATAGAAAATCTCACTGAGGATCCTTGGGTAGACTACATGTATATCAGACTTGGCCTGATTTTGAGATAAGAGCACATATTTGCATAGGTGATCAAAGATGTATTTAGCCCAATTTAAATCATATTCTCTTGTGAGAAAATAGACAAAGTGTCTATGATCCCATGACAGATGATCAGGATTTTTAGTTCCTAGGAATATAGAACTTAACATGATTTTGGCTAAAATCCTCTGCGAAGGCTTTAGATCACCCATCTTGTTGCTCTCACAGCTTATCCCTTTGACATAGCAATGTCTTGTCATATTCTTCAGAAACATAGATTCTTGTGCTTCACTGTGACTAAAGGTATAATGGATACCATCGTTTGGGATGGATATATAGCACCTTAGCCAAGTTTGAAGTAGTGAGAATTACTTCAAATCTGCACACGACAGAATGCACCTCCGTTTCTTTAATGACTCTTAAACCTAACTCTTCAGGAGATTTGTCTTCATTTTCAGGCTTTTCTTTCCTCCTTGCAGCTAGCTCCTTGTGATAATCTTCAACAGTCCTCACCTTCTAATCCAGAAATCTTTCACCAGAGTAGGATAGATTAGACCATTTAATAAATTCATGTACCTAAAGCTCCCTTTGTGATTAGAAAAGAACTTTAGGACATCAAAATGGTTCTTTTCCAAACTATCAAAGTCCACTGGTTGTTCCATAACCAAATTCAGAGATTTTCCCTCCATCTTGAGAGATAAATCTGTAGAAAACATCTCCTCGCAAGCAATGGTGTTGATCGGAAAGTTATCAGGAAAAATAAACAAGGAGTCTGGAGTTGGTGTTGAAGTAGATGCCATTTCAGAAGGTTAGGGTGTAGAGTTTGCTTAAAAAAAAAATTGTTCTAGCTTTGAAGAGCAATAGTTTGTAAGGTTGAAGCGGGTGGAAAAATGCGCGAGAGGAAAGCTAGACAGTAAAGTCGCCACCGAACTTTATTTATTCCCGTAGGAAAAGGAAAATATCGATAAAACCTTAAAATAATGGAAAGATGGTCATCGCAACCATTTCCAGGTTCGGGAGTCGATTATGCGAGGGGAAGGTATTAGCACCCCTCACATCCATTGTACTCAACGGGAACCTTCTCGTTAATTTTAGGGTTGAAAAAATAAAGTATTTAATTTGCTTGCATGATTTTAATTAATTATTATATACAAGGGGGGAAAAAGTTAGTTTTTTATTAATGTGCTTGACATGATGTATGAATCCTGCTCCTACGTATTCCCGGGTGCAATGGGAAATTCAAAGCTACACGCAGTTCTGGTAGAAAATGTTTGTGTGTTGGTTGATTTTATTTATGAAAAGATTTTCGTTTTTTATATTTCGACTGTGCTAAAAATATTTGATGCGTTGGAGTTATTTTTTAGATGTAGAAGACGAACAACTTGTCGACAAAGCGTAACGCTAAGCCCCCGATCGTTCGAGAGATCAACGAATGTACATTCATCAATCTCCGCTTTAATCCAGGATTTTTTATTATAATATGTTTGAGTGGAAGACAAACAACATGTCGACAAAGCGTGACGTTAAGCCCCCAATTGTTCGAGAGACCAACGAATGTACATTCGCCATCTCCTTTTTAATCCAAGATTTTTAATTAAAATATATTTGAGTGGAAGACAAACAACCTGTCGACAAAGCGTGACGCTAAGCCCTCGATTGTTTGAGAGACCAACGAATGTACATTCGCCATCTCCTCTTTAATTCAAGATTTTTAATAAAACTCGATTTGTAATGTGCAAAGAATAAAATTTAAAATCATGTTTTTGCGTTTTTGCTATTTTTATTAGATTAAATAAATCACATAAATGAAATCAAGAAAAGAAATAAAATAAAATCAAAAGAGACAGAGGGGGGGTGCAAATATAAATTAATGGGTGCATATAGTAGAAGGAAAATAGGCCCAGTCCCAACAGGGGAAGGCCCAGGCGCTGACAAACATAAAAACATCAGGGGAGCTCTCGGCCGTCCGATTCGATCAGACAGCCATGATGAGATCCTGGTACTGCGAATTGTAGCCGCTTGATGGTGATCTACGGCCATTGCTTGGTAGGCTACGGTGGGCGCACGCACACTGGATCCGGGGCCTATATATATCCAAATCCACCGAAAATCTTTCATTTTCCACAAATTTTCTCTCTCTTCTCTCAAATCTAACTTTCTCTCTCTCGGTACACACTCCCTTCTCTCTCTAAAGTGTTCTTAAATTTTTATGAACACTATGAGTGTTCATCTTCTCCGGTGGACAGCCACCATGGCTCTCAGGTTCCGGCGCGGTGGCTAACGGCGGCGCCGCCGCCGGAACCAACGCTTCTTTATTTTTTTCTTTATTATTTCTTTGGCCCAAATTTCTTTTATTAAACCACAAAAACAAAACCCCTCTTTTAAACACCGATTAGCCTCTGTCAGTTTTATTTAACATACCCCATACTAAATCCGAAATCGAACAGCACTAGCAGATCGCAAAAAGGTACTCAGTCTAGCAGATTCAAAATAAAGGCCTAAACTCATGGACAGTGATGAGGCATGAATAGCAAAAAGGTTCAAGAATTACCTGGTGTGCAGTGAACTCCACTAGTCAGTTCTTTCTCTATCTGCTTTTGATTTCTCCTGGATTACTTTTCGTTTTCTACTTTGTTATCTTTTTTGTGTATTCTACTTCCCCGATCTGACTTCGTCTCCTCTTGCTTTTTTTTACGTGCTAGATTGTTACCGGTAATGGATGCTGGAGTTTGGATTCAGATTCTTGTTTTTTTTTTAGGCAAAGTTAATCTGTATTGTTATTTTTTGTATCGTGACGGCATTGTGAATCTATATTCGGACTTGCGTTTTGCTTCTGTGGAATTTTTGTTTCTGGGTGTTGAGAAGTTTTTGTGTACCGAGTGTGTAGTTCAGCCGTCCAAAAAAATCTCCCCCTGCTTTGTAAAACTCTTGGGTTTATATAACTCAGAAATTAGGTTTTGTAATTAATTTGTGATTGATCTGATTTTGGAATGATTTGGTTCTGATAATAATGAGCAGATGAAAATTTTCTATTTTGGAATTCTCCCTCTTTTTCACGTGCACCGTTTCCCTTCTTCTTTTTTTTGTTTGACTTTTGTTCATTATGATTTTTTTTTGATTTTTTTTTTGTAATAATAACAAATAAAAATAAATAGCTAAATAAATATAATAAAATAAAATAAAAGTAAAAATTAGAGACAAAATAAATATAGAAAAAGGCAAAAAAGTACCAAGTGGGATTTGAACCAAGGACCATACACTTACAACCCATTTAAAACACTCTTCATTACCAAATGGACCACTTCACACTTTTGTAAGATAATGTAACATAAAACACTATATGTGATAAAAGAGTGGGCAAAATTTAGGGTACAACAAAGGTGAGTGTTTTTTAAGATTTTTTAGAAAACATAAAACAAATTAAAAACACACAATACATTAAGGAAAATAAAACAGACTAGTCATTAACTGTGTTCAAACCAATCGGAACGTGTATGCGTGTTGTCTCTTTGGCGCCAAAACATTTTAGTAAAAATACTTAAACGTTTCCAATTCATTTTGTATTCAGAGGCTTAACCATCAGAGGTTGAAACGTTTCTCAGAGTCTGAGATTCTTCAGATGCTGAAACCTGAAGAACTTCAGAGGCTGAAGAAACAAGTCTTTCAGGACACAAAAAAAATGTTCAGACAGGATTTTTCAGGGTTTTTAGTACTGAACACTGTGTATCCTAAGAAGACATTTTTCAACCTTTGAGAGTTATTTCTCTGAATATGTCATTCAGGAGTTAAACATACTTACCTTGCATTGAAGCTTTCTTGATTAGGTGTAGTCAGAGTCATAGCCAGAGCAATCACTCCACCACACTGAGTTGTTATCATCTTCAAAGCAAGCTTCCATATCTTCATACTCCCTTCTGCTCCTTATGTACTCTTCTTCATCTTCTTCTCCATCCGACTCTTCAAGAATGTGCCTTCTATGCACAATTGCTCTTCTTCCATTCACAGTCACATGCATCCATGTGATTGGAAGGTTCAGAGTCTTAGTTTCACCTGCAATCAAGTAAACAATTTTGTCTCTTGGTACCCACTTGCTTGAGGGTCCTAGACTGTTAGTTGCCAAATCTTCATCCTTCATTTGTTTCATCTGAGAACTATCAGATACAAATGTAGTGTAAAGATTTGGAAGTGAGAAGCTTCCATCAATAACTGATGAGCTTGGTTCCTCTAGTGTTTTACTACTAGAGTATCCAATCCCATTAGTATTGTTGGTCTTAAGGTTGCAAAGCATGGAAACAATTTTATTTTGATCAGCATTAATGTTACAATACTCCTTGAGAGCTAGAGAGTGCTCAAGGGGTTTGTAACATATAGCAAAATCATTCTCAAGGTCATTGGTTTTGATAAAATCTTTTTGTTCAAGACCTTCAGAGTGATTTGCTTGCTTACTTAAATCCTCATAGTCTGCTTTAAGCTTTTTATACTTCTGCTGACATTAGAGAGTTTAAGTAAGGTCTTATTAAGATGCTTGATCAATTTAGCTTTGGAAAGACTAGAATATACCTGATTAAAAGTTCTCTGGATGCTTTCTTTGCTCTCAGTTCTGACTTTTCATCAGAGCCTGAGTCTTCAGAGTCTGAGCCATCTTCAGAACTTGATCCTTCAGCTCTTGGTGCCCTTTCAGACTCATCTTCAGAGAAGCTGTCTAGTACATCCCATGTTGTCATTCCTTTAGCTAATCTTCCTTCATTCTTCTTGAAGATGTACCATCTTTGAATTTTTCTTGAAAACCTTTCAAGATACTCTTCATCAGGTTTTTCAACAAGATCTTCATGCTCCAATGCTTGCTTTCCTTTCCTTGCTGTTTCTGCTTCTTCACGGTTCAACTCTTGCATTTCCTTCAGTGCCAATTCATGGACTCTGAGTAAATCAATCAATGATTCAGGACTCAATGAATTGATGTCTTCAGTTTCCTCTATAGGATGTGGAATAACATTCCAATCCCAGAGGCAAACTTCTCAGCAACTTGCTTACAAGCTCTTTGTTGCTGAGTTTGTTGTTGTGCTCTTCAAGCTTGCTTGTAATAGCTTGAAACCTTATGTTCATTTTCTCAATGCTCTCATTTTCCTCCATCCTAAACTCCTCATATTGATCTAACAAGCCATTTACTGTTGCCTACTGAATGCTTTCATTATCATCACAAATGAGGCAAACAGTAGTAGCTGTAGAAGCAATATCAGAAGTTTGATTAGCCCCTGAAGTGGAAGGATTTTGATTGTTGCTCAGATCTTCATTTAAGCTCAGTTCATCTTCAAATTTCTTGCTAAGATCAGCAACTTGTTGATGTAGCTTCAGCTTCCACTTATCCATGTTTTGAGCCATGGAGGTTTTCTCCTTTGGATCTTGACTGTCTCACGGTTAAGTGATTTACCAACATAACCGGAGCTCTGATACCAATTGAAGGTGCGTGGAGAAAACACAAGAAGGGGGGGTTGAATTGTGTTTTGGATATTTAAAAACTTTCCAAGATGTTTAAATCTTTTCAGAGTCTTTAAAGCACAACCGATTATTCACACAATTAACTTATGGCGTTATAAATGATGAAGGAGTAAATGAGAGAGTGAGAGAGAGAAGAACACACAACAAATTTTATACTGGTTCCCCTCACAAATTGAGAGTACTCCAGTCCCCTTGTTTCCAAGAGAGTTCCACTATAATCACACGGATTACAATAGTTGCCTAAGCACACAAGCTCAAGACTTCCTGCTCTTAGTCACACAAGACTTATAGAGACTTCCTTGCTTAAGCACACAAGCTTATGACTTCCTTGCTCAAGCACACAAGCTTGAGACTTCCTGCTCTAAGTCACACAAGACAGAGAGACATCCTTGCTCTGATCACACAAGATCAGAGACTTCCTTACTCAAGCACTCAGGCTCAAGACTTCACTGCTCTAATCACTAAGACTGAGACTTACGTGCTTCTACACTAAGTAGAAGACTTTCTTGCTTTTACACTAAGCAGAAGACTTACTTGCTTCTACACTAAGCAGAAGACTTACTACTAACTTAAGAGCTTAAAACTTATTACAAAACATAATAACTTCAGAGGCTCTAAGCTAGTTTCTATGCTCACTTCATTTTGAGAGATATTATCTATTACAATTCAAATGCTCACTTTCTTGAGAGATTTTTCTAATGTTGAGCGCTAGTCTTCAATTCTTTCTTTGGCATATTTATATGAGTTGAGAAAGACATTGAGACGTTGGAGAAATTCCCGTTGCAACTTGGACAGCTGTAGACATGAAGATCCGTTGAGTAAAGCCACGTCTTCCTTTGCAGAGAAGCTTCACCTTTGCTGTCTGTCCAATGGTATAGTTATAAGGTACAACTAGCTCCTAGAGAGAGGGATCACATCCTTTGTGACCGTTGCATTTTAGTTGACCTTAGAACAAGTCATCAGGCTTGATAAGTTGTAGTTGATGTAGCCTCTGATGACTGGGAATTCCCTTTGCTTCTGATGAACCATTGATCACTTGGAGTCTGATTGGTCTTTGAATGTTTAGCCTCTGATAGTCTTTAGTAATTCAGATTCTGAACGCCTTCATCCTCTGAATGACTTATGACTATCAGACAGCCTCTGAACTCTTTGTAGGCCTCTGAACATCCTTGAGCTTCTGAACTACTCTGAGTCCCTGAACAGCTTTCAGACGTTCTGATTTCTGAACATCCTTGAGCTTCTGAACTCCTCTGAGTCCCTGAACAGCTTTCAGACGTTCTGATCTACTTTGAGCTTTTAAACTTTGTATAGCTTCTGACCACGTTGTAGCATCTGAACTCTTTCAGAGTCTTAAATATTCAGACTTCCATTGGTTTCATCAGAGTTTAAATTAAGTGTGCTCTTGATTAAACGTTGAATTCTCCTGCACTTAATTTAAACATTAGTACCATTAATTGTCCATTTAATACTTTGTTATCATCAAAACTTAAGGGTGTGTATTAACACATATTTTGTTCCAACATAGCCAATTTTAAACCCTCCAAAACTCCCCAAAGCTCCGCTGTATCCGCATTACAATTCCCGATACCTTAGCTAAACCCAACTATCCATCGACCATCAGACCCTTAAACTACACCACCACAACCAAAATGGTCTCGTGTTTTATAGAACATGCATCAAATTTGTTCCCTGTCACTTTTTGTCTATATATATCCCATGGATCAAATTTCTTCTTGTCTCTTGGCCATGAAGTTGCAACGTGGCTTCCACATGTGTCGTGTTGTGTGTGTCGCATAAGGCGGGTTTGGGTTGACGCATGGGTCAAACCCGAATCCAAAAAACTAAAGGGCAACGGGTGGTCTTGATTGGGTGGGCAGTGGGCTGGTTGTACGATGACCCGACTCAATCAATTTTTAAAGTTAATTTTGTCATCCTACTTGTTACTCACACGTTCTATTTTTACTTATCTGCTACTTAAGTAGTGGATGTTATAGAATGAAAAATTTTAGGGAAAATGTCGTCCGCAGTAGCATACAATGTTTGAGAAAATGGTAAGGCAGCAAAAGTAACTCTCATCAATTTCATGTGGTTAAACATGGGCTGGGTTTGATGATAGAATTGGGTCCAAATGGACCCATACCCGTCCGCACAAGATCAACTTTTTTTTTAATTTAAAAATAATAATAATAGTAATAACATAACAATATGATACATACAACAGCCTTTAAGACACAATATATATCATTTAACACCCAATTTCCTTTATTTCATTAAGTTTAAAGGATATACACTCTCAATGTAAATTAATTTTACACTAACAACCCATAAGAATGGTTCAATGTTCCATGTCATGTTAAGAAGGTGGAGTTAAGTGTGGTTACATGGCGAAAAACATGGTTGTGCTTAGTTGACTGTAAAATTATTTTACACTGTCGATAGATATTCCTTTTTCTCTATTTTATTTTCAACAAAAGAACACTAACCTTAGTAGATATGGCAATAGAAAATGCAAAACCACCTTTATCGTCGTTTCAAGGTCACCTTCCGCCTCAAGATTGATCACCATCGATCACCCTATCCTTCAATTTCTTTCACTCAATCAGTTTGCTTCATTTGTTTCCCTTTCTCGTATCTCTCTCAAACAACCACATTCATCCATTATCACCTTTGTTCTTTAATGGTAAACTAATTATTTCTCTTCTTTTTTCTTCTTTTCTTTGTTTTTTATATGGTTTATTTATTTATTTAAAATCTATAGGTTTAGGGTATTTCTTTTTAATATTGTTCTTGTCTAACATTTTGTTTTATTTCATATGTTGAAACTCATATGGTTTTTTTGCGTTTTTGGTATTGCGGAATTTGGTGGGATATATTTGATGGAGAAAATGGAGAAGAAATTATATTGTTACACGGAGAATACTCTCATGTTTTGTTTTTCTTTCTCATTCTATTCATAACTATATGACTCTATATATAGAGCAACATAAAACAAATTTCTAAATCATATCTTCTAAAAACAAACAAATCCTTAAAATTCTAAACAGAAATATAAATCTTAAATCCTAATAATATTTTATTTCAAATATAAATCTAAACTATATTTAATTCTAAAATCTTCAAAAAAGATATTTAGGCATTATTCTCGATAGAAACTTGGATATCTGGTTTATCATCTATACTATATATAAAAAGGATACACAAAATTTTTGGTGTGGACTTTTCATAATACCAAAAATACCCTTGATTTTCTTTTAAAAAAAACAAAAGCTTTTTATTAAAAAACTCACCATAACTTAAGACACATTTTTTTTTGTGCAACAAATTTTTTTTATTAACAAACTCACCATAGGGGCATGTATTTATTTATTTTTTGACATAAGTTAGACACAGGCAGGCGCGGAACGCGCCTGTCTGGCCCGCTAGTTCTTGAATAAAGAAAATCTAAAGGTATGTGTACTTTTTTCTCTCTATTTTGGTTTATTTGCTTTTTTTAATTTTATTTAAACCTTTTTATTTAGGTTAAGAGTTTTGGGTTTTCAATACTATTTACTATATATATTTTGGTTTTTTTTTTATTTGTTAAAGAAGTTAAATTAGTCCACCCAAATTAGCATCAGAGATAATCGAATCTGATCACCTCAAGGAGGAGCACACACTCAAGCACCAAGCCAATACCACCAGACCAACCCAAGTAGGTTACTATTTTTGTGTTTACTTGAGAAAAAGCTTTTATAATTAAGTTTATAAAAGCTTTTATAAACAAAGTTAGATAGGTCGAAGGAGGGACTCTTTCCCTAGATAGAGAGATGGCCTAATTCAAATCACGCCCGAGGGCAAATAAGTAACTGAGGGAAGGGACCTTTACCATTTCGCTTCTTCCGCTTTGGGGGAGTTCCAACTTATGTAAAAAGTAGTTAATTAAGAGACTTTGGTCATTGCAAGATCATTTCAATTTTTATTTTCTTATTATAATAATCATTTGAATCTAGACTGAGAATATCAAACTATTACATATATATTACTATGTGTGAATCAACAATATAAGTTCTACAAAGTTTTAACATGTATTCATTACCATACCATATGTTTATCATCTACATACATTCATAAATAGTAACCAAATTTAAAATGTCACGATGATCATTGATAAGTGAATCTGAATTAGGGACACTACCTGCATGCATTTAAAATATTACTTCGTAGTTACATATAGAAGTATAGAACTATAAAAATGATTGACAATTTTAGATGCAAATGTTTTCCCTCAAGTGCTTACTGTCATGATAGTGCATGTGTGTGTTTCATTTTGTTGTATAAGCGCATGTTATAGTGTTCTATTTATGTTTTTCAAATGTTAAAACTTGTGTCCTCTTTTCGCTTGCATAGTAACAACTTTTGTTTTTTTACAAGTTGAAACTTGAATTAATCTTGAAAAAAGAAAACACAAAGGTATTTTTCTATACTTTTGTTTTGTATATGAGTTTTAATTTTAAACCTTTAATATATTGCGTGTAACAAATTTGTTGTGTGAATTTGTGTGTTTTCTGATTAAAAAATGGAGCAAAAAGGCAATGTGAAGCAAGTCATGAAGCAATAAGGCAACAAATCTGCAAAGAACATGACGAGTTAGTTTGCTAGGGGTCGGGGAAGTTACGGAGCAAGGAGACACTAGCGCACTATGTAATAGTTCGGGCTCCATCTTAGGCGATCCGGCACTGCCAACCACCTCACGATCTTCTCCACCTCCTCTCTAGTGAAATTTTTATCTTCCGTGAGAATCGAATCATATACCCTGGAGTTCAAGTACGTGTTCAATCTAAAATAAGCTTTCAGTCGCAATTTCTCATCTAGATACACGTTATAATAGTCCCTAACAATTGTCCTCCTCCTAGATGGGGTTATTAATAGGGATGACAGTAAAATCCAAACTCAGGAGACCCACCAGAATCCAAACTCAAGTCAATGGGCGAAACCCGAGTTGAATGAGTTTGGGTGTGGGTTTGGGTAACACCTGAAACTATGGGATTATTTATTCTAATTAATTGTTAATAGGAATGTACTCACGAATGTTGTGTGATTATCAAAGTGATTTTTGTTTCTACAAGTTAAACACTGCTTAACCAATCCGAGTCATATACTTAATGGATGAACAAAATGTAAACCTTCTAATCTATATTCATCATTCATAAGTCATAGAGCGTGTGTGTTGTGTGTGTGTGTCTATATATATATATATATCCTAGGTATTCAACCCGTGCGTTGCACGGGCTTCATTAGAATGATTTTTTAAAAATATATAAGGCAACGATGATGGGTCTGTCGGATGATGGTATCAACCAGAGGATTGACCTGCCATCAGATTCTTCTGATGAGGAAAACGACATGGTTGATGATGAAGAATCAGAAGGTGATGATATCTTGATTGAGGAAGAACTGTTTGCTACGTATGCGTGCCCGAAATTTGTCCTGTCTAAAAGGGAAGAAAAGCGCATTCGTAAGCCGTGGAGGAGAGGTCTCATTGTTAAGCTAATGGGCAGAAAGATCGGATACAAAGCGCTTGAAATAAGACTGCAACAGTTGTGGGTTCGAAAAAGAGTGACCAGCATCATTGATCTCAGTCACGATTACTTCTTGGTGAATTTTACAAGCAAAAGCGATCAGTGTAGGGCGTTGACGGAAGGGCCTTGGATGTTATATGACCACTACCTTTCAGTTACAAAATGGAGCCCTGATTTCAATCCAGCTACAAACAAGATTGAAAAGATGGCGGTGTGGGTGCAGTTCTCTGGTTTACCAATAGAGTATTATGATAAAAAAAATTCTAAATGGTATTGGTAACAGAATTGGGCAAACAGTTAAGGTGGACAGAAATACACTCTCCCAGGAGCGGGGTAAATATGCTCGCCTATGTGTCGAAGTTGACTTGACAAAGCCCTTGTTGGCAATGTTTACTATAAAGGAGAGATATTACAGAGTAGAGTATGAAGGGCTACATCAATTGTGTGTCACCTGCGGTAAATTCGGACATGTTAAGGAGGGTTGCTTGATTAAACCACAAGAACCAAATAAGGAAGATCAGACTGGGCAAGCTGGCCCAATAAAAAATGATAATGTAATGACAGCTGAAGGCCCATGGTTAGTGGTAAAGAAAACACGCAGACCAAGGAAACCCAAGCAGGATGGAGGGGAGAACATTCCTATGAAAAATCCTGGGAGTAATACCAAGGGCGATAAAGATCTGGGCAGTAGGTTTCAAGCTTTAAGTGCAGAGATAACAGATGATGATACTAGGGTGCATGCAGTGAATGAGCCCTTTGAGAATGTTGATGATATGGCGGTGCAGCAGGAAAAGAGTGATGTTAATCCACGCATCACGAAAGGGAAGCCGCAATATGGTACAAAAGTGAGTGGAACACCAGTTGAGAATGGTGGGAGATATACTCGAGAACACAAACTTGCCACACGGGATAATACGGGGGGTACATCGAGGAGAGGTTCTAGTAACCTTAATGATCTATTTCAAAAGAAGGCATACAGTGGTTTTATCTCGGCACACATCACACAAAATAATGAGACAATAATTATTGAACAAACCGAGCACACCACTAGTAACAATAATGAGCAGGGTCGGCGAAGTTCTACAGCAGATATGACACACAAGATCACTAGCACACAGGTACAAGCAGGTTTGGAGGAGGGTGAATGGCCTAATGCACTCAGACCTCCAGATGTAACTTTGAAACCAATAGAACCTCATAGACCAGAAGGGATTGATGTTGCAGATTTCAACCCGGAAGGGGAAGAATTTGAGGATGCTCAAGATAAAGGTGTTTTGAGCACAGATGACTCAGACATGGAGATAGTGAGTGAAACACCTCCGAGTACTAAACATTAATTTGTTAACGTGGTTTGTAGTCCTATTTTTTGTATAGTTAAAATGACTACACAAAATCGAGTATTAGTGTGGAATTGTCGTGGTGCAGCTAGCACATCCTTTTATCGATATTGTAATCAATATGTGGAATATGTGGAAATAAGGTGTGACCCTGAGAAGCTTCGTAATACGTTTCGCCTAATGGGTTTTGGTGGTTTTGAAGCTTCGGCGGGTAGTGGATATGTAGTGGGGATTGTGGTGGCTTGGAATACAGATAACATTGTGGTGGAACCCCTGTACAAAACATTTCAATATATGCATCTCAAGGTGAAGTGTCAGAATGGTGTTTTACACCTGTTTATGCTAGTCCTAATGAAGAAAATCGTCGGATTCTATGGGAGGAGTTGTACCATTACTCTCGAACTCTCCATGGTAGCTGGCTACTTGCTGGG
Source organism: Trifolium subterraneum (assembly GCA_951799995.1). Taxonomy (NCBI): domain Eukaryota; kingdom Viridiplantae; phylum Streptophyta; class Magnoliopsida; order Fabales; family Fabaceae; genus Trifolium; species Trifolium subterraneum. Next base: position 24,280,536 of record OX637463.1, read on the forward strand.
GATTTCAATGATATAGCCAGTGTCGATGAGAAGAAAGGGGGAGTTACAGCCTCGTCTCGAAAATGTGCTAAGTTTGTTGAAAGAACAAATAGATGTCAATTGATGGATTTGGGAGCAGTTGGCTCTAAATATACATGGAGAGGTCCAATATATGCAGGGGCTAGGATTTTTGAAAGGCTTGATAGAGCATTATCAAATGACGAGTGGAGGATTTTGTTCCCGGAAGCTATCGTTAAAGTTCTCCCGCGTTTGGATTTCTCGGACCATCACCCTATTCTGATCTCGCTGCATGGTTATACTCACATGACGGGATCACGAGCGTTTCGGTTTGAGAGTGCTTGGCATTTAAATAAGTCTTATTATAATATGTTGGCAGCTTGTTGGAAGAATAATTTACCTGTGCATGACAACCTACAAGCATTAGAACATGCCATCCAAGAGTGGAAAATTCTTTCCTTCGATAAAGTTATTGCAAGGAAAAAAGAACATATGGAAAGGATTGGGGGGATTCAAACTAAGATACAGTCTAGTGCCAACCCACGGTGGCTTAGAGGTCTTGAAAACTGGCTACAAATAGAGTTAGCAGATATTCTCCGGCAAGAAGAATTGATGTGGTTCCAACGATCACGGGCGAAATGGCTAATGGATGGAGATCGAAATACCATATACTATCACCTAAAAACCATCACCAGGAGACGGCAGAATACTGTACTTATGTTGAGGAATGTTGATGGTGAATGGGTGGACGAGATTGTGCAACTACGAGGTATGGTTAATGCTTTTTATCATGACCTCTTCTCAATATCTGATGAGAGGTGGGAGTGGAAGCAGACTGAGGTGACATACCCTCCATTGGAAGGAAATATTATAGATATGCTGAGTATGCCCATTAATTAACAGGAGGTCAAAACAACATTGCTTAGTATGAGTCCTTGGAAAGCCCCAGGTCCTGATGGATACCCTGCTGGCTTCTATCAACATGCTTGGGGTGTGGTTAGTGAGAGCGTTGTTGCTTTTGTTCGACATATTTGGAATAATCCCGCGGAGATTCATATGGTAAATTATACTGATATTTGTCTCATTCCCAAAGTTAAGTGTCCGGAATTTGTTAACCAGTTCAGGTCTATTTCCTTGTGTAATACTATTTATAAGATTTTCAGTAAGGTGGTCGTGGGTAGACTCAAGGCGTGTATTCCCACCATTGTATCACCATATCAAACAGGCTTTGTTCCTGGGAGGAGTATACATGAAAATGTTGTGATCGCGCAGGAGTTAACGCAGAGTATGCATAAGATGACGGGAAGAAGCGGTTATTTTGCAATAAAAGTGGACCTTGCCAAAGCTTATGACAGGTTACGGTGGGATTTTATTGATAATATGTTGCGAGAGGTTGGCCTCCCGGATCTTATGATTAGTGTCATTATGCATGGGGTAAAGAGTGTGCATACTAATGTCAAATGGAATGGTATTCGTGCAGAGTATTTTAGGCCCGCAAGGGGAATTTGACAAGCTGACCCCATCTTGTCGTATTTATTTGTTCTCGGCATGGATAAATTGTCACATATGATTTGTCATGCAGTGAGTAGAGGTGAATGGAAGCCAATTAAGGTAGCGAGACAGGGCCCTGCCATATCTCATCTAATGTTTGCTGATGACTTGCTTCTCTTTGGGCAGGCAACAGTTGAGCAAATGCAGTGTGTGATACGCCTACTTGATGAATTCTGCAAGTTATCTAGGCAACAAGTGAGTAATGAGAAAACTAGCATTATGTTCTCTAAAAACGTGTCACGGAGTGTTAGAAACCAGTTAACTAGCCTTTCGGGGTTCCGAGAGGCAACCTCTCTAGGAACATACCTTGGAATTCCGCTGACAGTTCGGGCTCCTCGACGAGCTAATTACTGTTATATTATTGAGCAAATGCAACGGAAGCTTACAGCATGGAAAGCGAAAAATTTATCAATTGCTGGTAGAGTCTCTTTAACAAAGAGTGTTATGGAGGCAGTCCCCATTTATCCCATGATGACTAATAGAATACCTCGTAGTTGCATTTCGGAGATTGAGAAATTAGAGAGGAATTTTATTTGGGGGGATAATGATCAATCAAAGAAAGTACATGCTGTTAATTGGAATGTCGTGACTATGCCCAAGTTTATGGGAGGGCTTGGATTGAGAAAATTGAGTACCATGAACCAGGCATGTTTGTTAAAACTAGCTTGGAGTTTATTCAATGGAAGTAATGATTTATGGTGTGCTGTGATGCAAGGGAAGTATAGTAAGAGAATTCAAAATAACATAATTATTACTACTAGTGGAGCAGATTCAAGCCTCTGGAAAGCTCTCCGGGATGTTTGGCAGGTCCTTGTGGATAATGAATATTGGGTTGTTGGTAATGGCAAGAACATTAATGTGTGGACTGATTGTTGGTTAGCGTCGAGCCTTCGTATTGCCGATTTGAATATTTCCATTCCTCACCATCTAGCTCACAGTAAGGTTTATGATTTATTGGATAATGAGGGAGAGTGGAATATGCAGCTTGTGAATGCATGGCTCCCTGAGGATGTTAGAGACCAACTGCTTGCGGCGACTGTTTCTCTCAAGGATGATGATCATGATTTTCGTGCTTGGCCGGGAGGACAACATGGTGCATTCTCGGTTGCCTCTGCGTATAGAATTTTAAAATATATACCCAGCTCAGTGAACAATATGTGGCACAAGCTTTGGCATATTGAAGTACCAGAGCGGGTTCATACTTTTCTTTGGCTTCTGAAGCATAATAGGTTGCTGACAAATTCGCGGAAACACCGCTTGGGATTGGGCAATGCAACATGCTGGTGGTGCGACGGAACTGTAGAAACATCACTGCATGTCCTTCGCGATTGCCCGTATGCTACAGCAATGTGGATGAACATGGTTAGTACCTATAGTAGAGAAGCTTTCTTCGCTGCAGATTTTGAGAGTTGGGTTGACATTAATATCGGCATTCTAAGTGGAGATACCGGGTCGATGAGCTGGGCAGCGTATTGGGCAACTGCTGCATGTCATGCGCTTTGGAGATGAAGGAATGCAGCGATTCATAATGATGATGGCAGAAGACGACCACACCGACCTTGGTTAAAGATACAGCAACTTGATAATCATTATAAGGCAGCACAACAAGTGAATAATGTTTCTAATGTTATTACAAAAGCTGAAGTGCTTATTAGATGGTATCCTCCGCCAGATAATTGGGTGAGATTGAATACGGATGGATCAAGTAAAGACAGCATGAGAGCGGGGTGTGGTGGTATTCTTCGTGGGAGTCATGTGGAATGGCTGGGAGGTTTCTCTAAATTTGTAGGAAGGTGTAGTGCGTGCGTGGCTGAACTTGTTGGAACAAAATATGTGTCAGTACATACCCTTAAGTTTTGATGATAACAAAGTATTAAATGGACAATTGATGTTACTAATGTTTAAATTAAGTGTGCAGGAGAATCCAACGTTATATCAAGAGCACATTTAATTTAGACTCTGATGAAACCTATGGAAGTCTGAATCTTTACACTCTGAAGGAGTTCAGAAGCTACAACGTGGTCAGAAGCTAAACAAAGTTCAGAAGCTCAAAGAGGATCAGAATGTCTGCAAGAGTTCAGAAGCTCAGAGAAGTTCAGAATCTCAAAGATGTTTAGATGCCTACAAGAGTTCAGAAGCTATCTGCTAGTCATGAGTTATTCAGAAGATGAAGACGTTCAGAAGCTGAATTACAAAGGACTATCAGAGGCCATTCATTCAAGACCAATCAGACTCCAAGTTATCAAAGGTTCATCAGAAGCAAAGGAATTCCCCAAATCATTAGAAGGGCTACATCAACTATTCTTATCAAGCCTGATGATTTGTTCTAAGGACAACTAATTACAACGGTCACAAAGGATGTGATCCTACTCTCCCTAGGAGCTAGTTGTACCTTATTACTGTACTTTGGACAAACAGTAAAGGTGAAGCTTCACTGCAAAAGAAGACGTGGCTTTACTCAACGGATATTCAAAGACTACAGCTGTCCATTTTACAACGGGAATTTCTCCAACGTCTCAATGTCTTTCTCAACTCATATAAATATGCAAAAGAAAGAATTGATGACTAACGATCTTCATTAGAAAACATCTCTCAGAATAAAGTGAGAACTTGAATTGTAATAGAAAACATCTCTCAAATGAAGTGAGAATATAAACTAGCTTAAGCCTCTGAAGTTATTATGTTTGTAATAAGTTTAAGTTTAGAAGTTAGTATTACTCCTGCGTGAGTAATTGTAAGTCTTCTGCTTAGTGTAGAAGCAAGAAAGTCTTTTGCTTAGTGTAGAAGCAATTAAGTCTCAATCTTAGTGATTAGAGCAAAGAAGTCTTCTGCTGAGTGTAGGAGCAAGGAAGTCTCTCTGTCTTGTGTGACTTAGAGCAGGAAGTCTTAAGCTTGTGTGCTTGAGCAAGGAAGTCTCTGATCTTGTGTGATTAGAGCAAGGAAGTCTCTCTGCCTTGTGTGACTTAGAGTAGGAAGTCTTAAGTCTTGTGTGACTTGAGCAAGGAAGTCTCATGCTTGTGTGCTTGAGCATCTGATTGTAATCTTAGTGATTATAGTGAACTCCCTTGGAAGCAAGGGGACTGGAGTACTCTCAATTTGTGAGGGGAACCAGTATAAATTGTTGTGTGTCATTCTCTCTCTCATTTACTCCTTCATCATTCACTTAGCCTTAAGTTAATTGTGTGAACAATTCTGCTGTGCTTAAAGACTCTGATAGATTTAAAATATCTTGAAAAGTTTATAAATATCTAAAACACAATTCAACCCCCCCCCCCCTTCTTGTGTTTTCTCCACGCACCTTCAATTGGTATCAGAGCTCCGGTTCTGTTGGTAAATCACTTAACCGTGAGACAGTCAAGATCCAAAGGAGAAAAACACCATGGCTCAACAAGTGAATGATTGGAAGCAGAAGATTCATCAACTTGTTGCTGATCTCATTAAAGGAATGGAAGATGGACTTAATATGAATGAAGATCTGAGCAACAAGCAAGTATCTACATCAACATCTGATGTTTGTACCTCAAGTGCAAGAGACAAGGAAGCAGCCAGAAAAGGGAAGCAAGCAATGGAGCTTGAAGATATTAAGGGAGAATCTGATGAAGAATACTTTGATAATTTCTCCAAGAAATTTCAAAGATGGTCTGAATTCAAGAAGAATGGAGGAGAGATAGCTAGCAAGAAGAAATTGACAACCTGGGAAGAGCTGGACAAACTTTCTGAAGAAGAAAAGAAAGTCAAGCTACCAAGGAGATCAAGACCTGAAATGCAAGCAAGACCTGAAGCAGCAGCAGAGTCTGAATTGGACTCAGAGTCTGAACAATCAAGTTATGACTCTGACCAAGACATCCTGAATCAGGTATATTCTCTACTTCCTAAACTTGAACTCATAAAACTACTAAATACTGGTTCACGTAAGTTTAAAAAGCTCAAAGTTGATTGTGAGAACTTAAGTGAACAAGCAAGTCAATTTAAGTGTTTATATCAAGAGGCTCTAGAAAAGATTGAATTTCTTGAAAAAGGGAATGCCAGCAGTAGCAAACCTTATAAGAATTCAATTGATTCTAAAGTCCTCTGTAATACACACATTGACAGTAGTGACATGATTTCTTTACTGTCTTCTCTTAAAAACAATAGTGTAAATGGAATTGGTTATTCATGTGCTGATACATATGAAAAACCAAGTTCATCAAGCATATTTGAAAATGCTTTACCTTCTGATCTATATTCAACATTCGTACCTGAGAACTTTCAGGTGGTACAAATGGAGAATAGAGGTCAGGTAACTAACAGTCTAGGACCCATCTGCAAATGGGTACCAAAAGACAAAATTGTTTATTTGGCTGCAGGACAAATGAGGAAAATAGACTCTCCACTCACATGGACTCATGTGACTGCAAATGAAAGGAGAGCAATTGTGCACATAAGGCACATTTTTTATGAATCTGATGGTGAAGAAGATGAAGAAGAATTCATAAGGAACAGAAGAAGTATGATCCTTATGATGAAGAATATGAAGCTTGTTCTGAAGATGACAGTAACTCAGCTTGGAGGAGTAACTGTTCAGGCTATGACACTGACTAGAATTGATACAAGAAAGCTTCAATGCAAGGTGAGTATTCTTAAAGTCTCAATGACAATTCAGAGGAATAACACTTAAAGGTTAAAAAAAAATGTTCCTTTAGGACACATGATTTATTGAACAAAGTGTTCAGAAATAAAAACCTTGAAAAATCATGTCTGAACATATATTTTTGTGTCCTGAAAGATTCGTTTTTAGACTCTGAAGTTCTTTAGATTTCAGCATCTGAAGAAGTTCAGACTCTGAGAAACTTTTTCAACCTCTGAAGGTTAAGCCTCTGACAAGGAAATGAATTGCAAACGTTTGACTGTTTTTTACTGAAACGTTTTGGCGCTAAAAGAACAACACGTACACACGTTCTGATTGGTTTGAAAACAATTAATGATTAGTTCGTTTTACTTTTTAATTAATGTATTGTGTGTTTTAATTTGTTTTATGTTTTTAACAAAATCACTTAAACACTTGCACACTTTACACTATCACATCCCTCACCCTCGTCCTTCAAACCTAGAACAAACTCTTTCTCTCGCATTAGCAAAATCTACACCCTAACCTTCTGAAATGGCATCTACTTCTACATCCGCTTCAGATTCTTTGTTTACATTTCCTAAAAACTTCCCTATCAACACTACTACTTGCGAGGAGATGTTTTCTACAGATTTGTCTCGTAAGATAGAGGGAAAATCTCTCAACCTGGTTATGGAACAACCAGTGGACTTTGATAGTTTGGAAAAGAATCATTTTGATGTTCTTAAGTTCTTTATTGATCATAATGGGAGCTTCAGATACATGAAGTTATTAAATGGTCCAATCTCTCCTACTCTGGTAAAAGATTTCTGGATCAAAAGCAAGGTGAAGACAGTTGAAGATTAAGACAAGGAGCTAGCTGCAAGGAGAAAAGAAAAGGCTGAAAATAAGGAAAAGACCCCTCAAGAGTTAGGATTAAGAATCATTGAGGAAACTGAGGTGCATTCTGTTGTGTGCGGTTTTGAAGTAATTCTCACTGCTTCAAACTTGGCTAAGGTGTTATCCATCCCAAATGAAGGCATCTACTACACCTTTGGTCACAATGAAGCAAAGAAATCTGAGTTTCTGAAGATTATAACAAAACAATGCTATGTCAAAGGAAAAAGTTGTGAGAGCAACAGGATAGGTGATCTGAAGCCCACTCAGAGAGTATTAGCCAAAATTATGTTGAGTTCTATATTTCCAAGAAGTGAAAATTATGATCAATTGTCATGGGATCATAGACACTTTGTCTATTTTCTCACAAGGAAATATGATTTAAATTGGGCTAAATACATCTTCAATCACCTATGCAAATCTATGTCGAGCACTCAGAATCAGGACAAGCCTAATATACATGTCATCTACCCTAGGATACTCAGTGAGATTTTCTATCAATGTGGAGTGATAGACATAATCAAAGCTGCGGGTCATGACTGCTTGTTAAGGGAAATCAGAGCCTCCACAGTATCTGTTCATACACTCTCTCACATGAACTTGTTGTCAGGGCATGAGGTGTGAATATATGTCTTGCCAGGAATATTTTTGTTTTGATGATTGACAAAAGAAGTCCGAGAATGACAAGGATGCAAAAAGCGGAAAAGAGGATCAAGCTTTCAAGACTTGGGTCATAGACTTATTGAATTGTAATATATTTTAAGGATCCTTACGTGAGTAGTTGAAAAAGCTCTCTTAAAAATATATCACACACTCACAAAAAAAAATTATTTAAATATGATTTTTGCATGAATATATTTTTGCATAAAATATCATAATTTATTTTGAAAATTGCATAATAATATTTTGACTCTTAAATTTCAAAATCATTTTATTTAGCATGCATTAACGTTGACTTGATTTAATTTGTAAAATATTAATGCATGATGCTACAATGTTTTTTTCTAAATATTTGGCATTGCATTTCGTATATGTTCTTTCTTCATAAAAGAGAATACTTTGTTTCCTAAATTAATTAAGGTTGACAATGGCAAGTTTTATTGAGCAAACGTCTACTTTTCATATTGATAAGCAACGGCTAATTCATTCAATTGCACGTCTATTTTCTTAATACACCCCACTCTCATTTGTCCTACAAATAAGTGTTTTAGGTAGCTCACCAAAAGAACTGATTTTGCATCAAAATACTATTAAAAATAATACTCATCTTTCTCATTATTTTCACACTTACTAATATATTCTCTTGAGAGCTTTTTTATACTACATAGTTTACTTTGTAGTATTTGTGCTTCAATTTGTTATATCTACACATTTGGTGTAATCCTTCAATCATTGTAATCTCTATTGTATTGGGTGTGATCCCAAGGTTTACAAGAGAGGTGATATCTCTTGGTTTAGGTTTTCAAGAGAGGTGATATCTCTTGGTTTAGAGACTCTTGCACAAGGGAGGTGATATCCCATTGTTTGTATTGAGAGTTCTCAGTTGTAAAGGTTCTTAGCTTATCCTGTTATAAAAGCTTGGTTTAGTGAAATCTCAAGGTGTTTTCCTTGGGGACTGGAGTAGGCCCTTTGCTTTTGCCGAACCAGTATAATTTCTTTGTGTTCTTTCTCCTTTCCCTTTCATCTCTTTTATTTTCCTTGCAAGTTATTTTTATTTTATTTACTTGTTTTCGACAACTTTATTTGTACTCTCTAATTTTATTTAAACTTATTTACAAGCGCTTTATTTTATTTGATTACATTTTTAAGTGTTTATTTTAATCAATTTTTTGAGTACACAATTCACCCCCCCCCCTCTTGTGTTGTTTGGAGTCACTTGAGTAACAAGTGGCATCAGAGCTTGGACTCTTGTTTAAGGACTAAACGTCTCAAGAGCCAAGATGACTTCAAACAATTTTAATGGGGAAACTTCTATAAATATGCCCCCACCCTTCAATGGTGAATGGTATGGTTATTGGAAGGAAAGAATGAAAAATTTTCTTCAAGGTATAGACCTTGATATTTGGGACGCTGTGGAAAATGGTCCATTTATTCCTACACATTTAGTTAATAATGTAGTGGTGAATAAACCAAGAAATATTTGGACCAAAAATGAAAAAGAAAAGGTACAATACAATTTGAAAGCAAAGTATATCATCACAAGGGCTTTAAGCGTTGATGAATTTTATCGAGTATCAAATTGTACGACCGCCAAAGAAATGTGGGACACCCTCCAATTGACCCATGAAGGAACTACCGATGTCAAGAGGGCTAGGATGAACATATTGACTCGTGAGTATGAATTATTTAGGATGCAATCGGGAGAAAGCATACAACATATGCAAAAACGATTCATCCATATAATAAATCATCTTAGAGCACTTGGAAAATATTTTGAAAATGAAGATTTAATTAACAAAGTTCTTAGATGCTTAAATCGAAGTTGGCAACCCAAAGTTACCGCTATTTTGGAATCTAATAATTTATCTTCTATGAATTTGGCTATTTTATTTGGTAAATTGCAGGAACATGAGCTCGAAATAAATCGACTCTTTGAAATTGAAGAAGGTGAAAATAAAAAGAAAAGAATTGCCTTGAAAGCAAATATCAAAGAAAATAAGGAAGACATGGAGCCAATGGTTAATATGCCCAAAAAGTCAATAAGACATAAATGCAAAGAAAAAGAAACTTCAAGCTCTCATACAAAAAGAAGGAAATCATACATTGTTTGGGATGATAACAATATGACCTCATCCGATGAATCTGAAAATCTATGCTTTCACTACTACAAAATCTAGAATAGACAGCGCACGTCAGACAGCACTTATTTACAAAAATGCTGTTAAAGAATACACGGAACCCTTAGACAGCGCTTATTAGGAAAAGTGCTCTCTAAAGTACTATCATTTGACAGCGCTTTTCTGCAAAACCGCTTTCATAAGGTTTACAAATTTTTTTTTAAAATCTACAAAAGTAATTGTTTCACTTTAAACAGCGCTTTATAAGAAAGGGCTGTCTAAGGTCAATCATTAGACAACGTTTCTAACCTGATAAAAAGCGCTATCTAAGGTCTAGCATTAGACAGCGCTTCTGAATCGATAAAAAGCGTTGTCTATAAACAATTTTTTTAATAATAAAATTAAAATCATATTAAATAATGATAACAATTTATATTTATAAATTTAATAAATAATAATAAAAATTAACACAAATAACTTAGGAGTAAAATTTTAACCAATCGCTAGTTGGTTCAGTGGTGAATGACGCTGAACTTGGTAGAAAGGACCATGGTTCGATCCCCTGCCGAAGTAGATTAAACTGGTGGTGAAAAAAAAAATTAACTTATGATGGTGGAATCAAAATCCTTTATTTTCTCTCAAGAATGAATCAAATTAAATAATTATAACAAATATTTTTTTTGGTCTAGAACAATATTACAGTATAACAATCTATATATTTATAAATTTTATAATAAATAAAAATAATAATAATAATAAGAAGTTATAACTTTAACAGTTTAACTTATGAGGTGGAACAAAATCCCTTTCTTTTCTCTCACGAATGAAACCCTCAAGAATCCCTTCCTCTCAATATATATATCGTGCGTGCGTTCATATTGTTCCTCGAGAATCTCTTCATCTTCTTCATCGTTTTCCTCTGTAATCCATTCAATGTCAATTGAATCAAATATCCGTCAAACCCTCACTTTCAATCAGCTAGCACTACAAGAAAAGTTACATATACCTACAGACGTTTTTAGTTACAGTTGTTAACACCGTGGGTATAGGTAACATATAAGTGAATATTATGCTAGATGTTTTTATTTTTATTTTTATATAAGTGAATATTAGGTTTCTCTCTCCTCTCGTAATAGAATACAAGGAAAAAAAAATAACGCTCTCATCTCTCTCCAAATCCAAACCTTTGCCGCCATAGAATCTAGTTCCAGCCACCATGAAGCTTGCCCTATCAATCATCTTTTCGACCTGTAAGTTTCGCAAGCTCTCCCTCTAAATCTTTGATCAGTAGTCGTTTTTGCAATCTGAGCATCTCATTGTCGCACGTCCTCACCTCTGATGCTGTTTCCTTCACCGTCACTTGAGCGCAGCAAAATCACATCCTTTCTTCTTTACAACCGTTCATATTCTTCTTCTTCACATCTTGTGTGAGTATGTATTGCATCATTGGTTAGACAGATAGTGTAGAAATCTAAAATCCCCAATTTCGAAAACCCTAATATTCACTTTTTTTGTTCTAATCTGAGATTAAATACTAGTTGTTATTAAATGATTTATTTTTTAGAATTATTTTATTTGTGTTGAAGTTCTGATTTGGGTATTTTATGGCTATTGGTTTGCTGAAAATTGTGTTGATGTTTTTCCCCCTTTCCTGCAGGCCAAAACAGTAACTTTCTAGGGAACACTCTTTAGTTTATATGTTTTTTTTTTTTTATTCTGAGTTATTCGTATTTTTCAGTTTCTTCTTCATAGGTATGTGATTGTAGGTGGAGGAAATATGATGTGAGAGTATTCCGTAGTTATTTTCTTTCTAGTGCTTTGTTTCTTTCTTCAATAAGAACATTAAAAAAAAGCTGTTAATCCATCTTATAATGTTTCTTATGCAGAGAAAAAAACAAGTTATTTTGCAGTTTGGAAAGAGTGGAGAACATGTATTTTACCATGGACTAGACTTATCCACTATCTTCCTTCCAAGCTTTTGTGATCTGCTTAACAAGCTTTGATATTAAACCAGCCTATGGAATGCAGGTGAAAATCTTAGCTCTGCAATCATTATTTAGCAGTCTCCCCTTGTATAAGTTGTTCTGATTCTAAAGTTTATTTTGTTTTAAAGTCCTCCAACTAAAATTAAGTCAAATGAAGTTTAGTGAATTTTTTAAATATATACATATTTGCTAGCTATGAAACACGGACACTTCTCAGATTAGGCGTGCCGGTGTCGGACACGTGTAAATTATGTCATTTTTTCAAATTATTATCGGTGTCGGTGTGTCAGTGTCCGTGTCGAGACCGGTGTCCGTGTTTCATAGTTTACTAGTATTCTTCATTGATGAATATTTGATAAGCTTAATATTAAATTTTAACTTGTTCATTTTTTATGATATTGACATTATAAATTCCTTAATCAAGAGTTAAATATCACATTATTTCAATCTTGTCATAGGCACTCATATTGTCATTGTTGATGTGTGCAATTTATTAAGAGGTGTATGAATATTTGCAGTGGAGTTTGTAGTGTGTCTTGTGAGGTATGTTGTTCTGCTACCACAAGTATGTTAGTTACATAGTTTTTTGCACGAAGTAATGCAGCATAAGCTTGTCTTTATTGAGAATAGTAATGTGGAAAAAACTACATTGGCACTTCACAACTGTTGCAAGGAGCTTTATAATTTGACCCAACGAGGATGTATTCAGTTTGGTGGCGGTTGTTGCTTTGAGAACATGAGTCTTTTGCTATAATAGTCATTTATCAATTTGGTTATTTTTTGCTGCTATCATGGTTTCTTTTTATTTGTATTCAATGTTATAATGTGTGTTTGAATCAAGAATAATGGTTATATCATTATTCTTTCTTATATTTCAGCAAGTTGATGTGGTAGTCTAGAACACATAAGGATATGGCGGCAATCCTTTTCCTTCTAGTTGTAGCTGATTAAAGGTATGCCATCAATTAATAGCCAATTTGTTTATAGCAACAAGGCTTAATGTATTTAATTCTTCATCTGATTTAGCTTATTTTTTTCTTTGGTATTTTCTATATAACATTATGTTTTGCTCTGCCAGTATCATTATGTTCTGTCAGTACCTTCATTGCATATTGGTATTATTTTGGATCTATATTAGAAAACAAACTAATGAATTTGACTTTCCTGTATCAAGTGGAGTTCAATCTTTCTATTGATGTTTCTTTTATTTAGTTATGAGATTTATTTGCATAGTATTATTTTTATTTTGATGTTATGAACAGACTTTTAGTACTATATTCACAATGAGATTCAATTGAAAGTACTATCAGTTATAGGTACAGTAAAGAAGGCATTGACTGTCAACTAACTCTAGTTGATACTTGATAGTACTATAGGACAACACATTATTAACCGCTTTAACTTAACTATAGTTAAGTCACCAACTAACTTCTAGCATAATTGTTGTTATCTACTATATACTCTTTTGTTAAAGAAATTGATGTAAGCGAACAAAGGTTGTTCTGGCTGGTAGGGATACGAATCATCCTATATTGCTGTGAGTTTGAATCTGTCATTAATGTGAGTACGTCTTAGTGATGAATAATTTGTAAGCATCTTTTAAGTACTTTGAGTTGTGTGTGAGACCCGTCCTGATCTCAGTGAGCTTCTGGGAACTGACTGAACTGAATTTTTATTAATAAAAAAGAAGAAATTCATGTGACACTGAGGATTAATTTTGATCTACTTGTAACCAAGTTTATGACTACTTTTTGTTTATTCTCTGATAGTTGTGTAATCAATCTGTGATAATATTATTTCATTTGCTGCATTTTCTCACCAGGGTGTTCCCTTTGCTTTCTCTGGAAGGCTCTTGGTTGATACTAATCTAGATACTTCGAGCCCTGATACTTATAGACCACCTCCTGCTCCTCTCCCTTTCAATGTGACATCTGGTGCCACTCAAACTGCACCTGTGGCTCTAGAAATTAGTTGTGACAAGAACAATACACCCTTGCTTTCTACAAATTCCTAATTTAATCGAAGTAAATTGATAATTGAATGGTAGTTATTTAAGATTTGTCTATTACATTGTTTGAATTGATATTAGATTTATTCATTTTTAATTTTGTAGTAGATCTTCAATTGAACTATATTGATTACATTTGTGTGCAGGGTTAATTTCTGCATGGAGGATTCCACCGCAATGACTATTGAATTCCTGCGAGTAAGGTTGCTTTCTGAAAGGTTCATCTCAAGAAGTGCCAAACAACGAACTGGAAAAAAAGGTATGTTAAGTTTACGATTGCTAGTTCATGGAATCAAAATTTTGTGATCTTTTTTAATATCTTTTTATAACTTCAATTTTTCAGCATATTTACCAGGTCGTGGAATTAGAGGAACAACTTATGACAGTGACTCTTTAGAGGAAGATGGCTGAGAAGGCCCCTGCAGATGTTCTGGCCAGTTTGGAGGATCGGGGGATAAGTGATCTATCTAAAGAATTATATTCAGGCTCAAACCATGGCATTCCTTCTGAATCTGGTGTTAGTAATGAAAAACATTCTTTCATTTTCGTGCAGCAGAAGACTTGGCAAACAAGGTGACAGAGGAGAGCTACAAAAAGACTTGACTTACCCACTTCCATTTATATCAGAAAAATTTCTGTGAACATAGATGCAAATGTTGCTCCCAAGGCATATGAACTAGGTGTGAACTCTAACTTCATGTATACTAGATATCTACCTCAGTCCTAGGCATATGTATGTTCCTTTTAAACTAAACAAAATTGTTTTAACCTTTCATTGTAGTTTTGGGCTTTTGGCTACACATCTTTTTTCATATTCATTGGCCAAACTAGTTATCAATTAAGTTAAAGTCATTCAAATTTGTTTACATAGTCAACGCATCTAGATTCTCAATATATCATTTTTTTCTCTCTATTTTAGATATTGTATCCAAACATTTAATGTTGGTACCAGTATGGGATATGATACGTTTAATTGTAACCACAACAACATAATTATGCTATTGCGACTGCATGTGTTTTATGTTGCATTTCCATTTTCACAGCAGGAATGTATGGGCTAAGGATATTGTTTTCATGAATTGCATAATATTAATGTACATACTGAAATATTTGATGCGTAATTGTACAAAACTATATGAATGTGGTTTAATCACATGGTGTGTTAATAATATTCTTGAATCACTCCTTTGTTCAAATCTCTAACCATTTATCAACATTTGTGTTGGACAGGGCATATTTTCTCTTGTCTCATCTTGAAGGACTCTTCGCATCAAAGTTCTTTGTGACCAATGTGAATTCCAAATGAAGATAGATGCTTGGATGATTAATCTGTTTGGAGCTTCTATTTAGAGAATCAACATTTAGAAATATGGCTATATATACCAAATGAAGATTAATCTGTTTGGAACTTCTATTTAGAGAATCAACATTTAGAAATATGGCTATATATACTTTATTATAGTTGATGCTTCTAGTAAATTGTTATTATAGATATTGATAAATTCTTTCTAGTCACACACACATATATATATTGGTATTTTGACAAAGTTTTAAGTATTTGGATTCTTTTAATAAAATTTGATCAAGTAATATATGTATTTTTTGGCATATTTTGATAAGTATATTTATTAACAGCAACATCAAGTGCGTCAAGAATGAATGGAAAAAATTATATTATGTATGACAGCGCTTATTAAATAAAGAGCTGTAGTACGTGTACCTTTTAAAAGCATTTTGATAGAAAAGGCACTGTCACAAACTACCATTAGATAGCGTTTGCGTAAAAATCGCTATCTAAAGTGTTGTCTAAATATAACATAACACAACGCTTAAAAATAAAAAGCGCTATCTAAACAAACATAAGACAGCGATTACAAGTAGAAAGCGATGTCTGAAGATAACATTAGACAGCGCTTGCAAGTAAAAAGCGCTATCAAGCCTAACATAAGGCAGCGCTTACAAGTAGAAAGTGCTGTCTAAAGATGATATTAGACAGCGCTTACAAGTAGAAAGTGCTGTCTAAAGATGATATTAGACAGCGCTTACAAGTAGAAAGTGCTGTCTAAATATGATATTAGACAGCGCTTTTATTGGATTATTAAGCGCTGTCTATACTTTTGACAGCGCCAGAATAGACACCGCTTATAAAGCGCTGTCTAATGCCAAAAAAAGCGCTGTCTAAAGCCTTTTTTGGCATAGTGTTTATGGCAAATCATGAAGAAGAAGAAGAAGAAAAAGAAGAAGAAGAGGTAAATTCATCTGAATCTGAGTGTAATTTTACTTATGATGAATTGCTCTTTATTTGTAAAGAATTAAATAACGAGTCTAGTAAGCTTAAAAAAATTGTCTCTACTTCTAAGAAAACTATTTCCACCCTTGAATCAAAAATTGAAGTTTTAAATAAGGAAATAGATGTTTTCAAAGAGAAACAACTTTTTGTAAGTAAAGTCTCTACTCACACCCCTTGTGAAAACAAGAAAGAAAATATTGAATGTAATGAATGCAATATTTTGAAAAATAAAGTTGAAGATTTGAATAATGTTCTTGCTAAATTCACAATGGGTAGAGATAAATTAGACATTATTTTGGGCAATCAAAAGGGAAGCTATAACAAAGCCGGTTTGGGCTATCAAGCAAAAAGACACTTTTTACCTTTTAAAAGAAATTTTAGCCCAAACAAGACATCTAGTAGTCCTTTTGTTAAGTGTTTCTATTGCAATAAAAATGGTCATACTTCCTCTATTTATAATTTGAGAAAGAACCAATATTTAAATAATAGATGGGAAGGAATCTCAAATGGAACTTTGCCTAAAGCTAACTTTCAAGGACCCAAAATGATTTGGGTACCAAAAGTCAAAACTTGATTTTGTGTTGTAGGTGTGCTTGCCCAAGAACTCAAATTGATATATTTATATGGTTATTCAACGCACATGACGTAGGAGAAAAAGGAGTTGTCCTTATTATCATCACAAAAAAATGGCTATACATTAAAGTGATGTCATTGAAAATTCTCCAAAAAGAGATTGCAAATTCAAGAGAAGCAAAAATGGTTTATTCTTTTTTACTTTACTATCCATTTTTATGATTTATTTTTCCTGAATATATGTCTTGCCATGATTATTTCTTTCCCGCTTTTTGATAATGCCAAAAGGGGGAGAGTTATGTGATTTGCATGTTTCAGGGGGAGTAATTTGTAAATGTTTGCATATAGAGAGGGGGAGAATACATGCACTTATTTCTGACTTATATTTAAATATGATTTTTGCATGAATACATTTTTGCATAAAATATCATAATTTATTTTGAAAATTGCATAATAATATTTTGACTCTTAAATTTCAAAATCATTTTATTTAGCATGCATTAACGTTGAATTGATTTAATTTGTAAAATATTAATGCATGATGCTACAATGTTTTTTTCTAAATATTTGGCATTGCATTTCGTATATGTTCTTTCTTCATAAAAGAGAATACTTTGTTTCCCAAATTAATTAAGGTTGACAATGGCAAGTTTTATTGAGCAAACGTCTACTTTTCATATTGATAAGCAACGGCTAATTCATTCAATTGCACAACGTCTATTTTCTTAATACACCCCACTCTCATTTGTCCTACAAATAAGTGTTTTAGGTAGCTCACCAAAAGAACTGATTTTGCATCAAAATACTATTAAAAATAATACTCATCTTTCTCATTATTTTCACACTTACTAATATATTCTCTTGAGAGCTTTTTTATACTACATAGTTTACTTTGTAGTATTTGTGCTTCAATTTGTTATATCTACACATTTGGTGTAATCCTTCAATCATTGTAATCTCTATTGTATTGGGTGTGATCCCAAGGTTTACAAGAGAGGTGATATCTCTTGGTTTAGGTTTTCAAGAGAGGTGATATCTCTTGGTTTAGAGACTCTTGCACAAGGGAGGTGATATCCCATTGTTTGTATTGAGAGTTCTCAGTTGTAAAGGTTCTTAGCTTATCCTGTTATAAAAGCTTGGTTTAGTGAAATCTCAAGGTGTTTTCCTTGGGGACTGGAGTAGGCCCTTTGCTTTTGTCGAACCAGTATAATTTCTTTGTGTTCTTTCTCCTTTCCCTTTCATCTCTTTTATTTTCCTTGCAAGTTATTTTTATTTTATTTACTTGTTTTCGACAACTTTATTTGTACTCTCTAATTTTATTTAAACTTATTTACAAGCGCTTTATTTTATTTGATTACATATTTAAGTGCTTATTTTAATCAATTTTTTGAGTACACAATTCACCCGCCCCCCCCCCCCCCCCCCCCTTGTGTTGTTTGGAGTCACTTGAGTAACATGAGGTACAACCTTCAGATCCTTTGGTACCTCAGTCTCACTCAGGACCTTCTTTGGTGAAGAAATGTAACATTGATATACCTACAGTTTCTAGTGGTATTGTCAATCAGTATATTCAACTGCTGGATAACCTAGGAGAAGGGTTTGAGATTGAGAAGGAAGAATTGAAGAAGAAGAGAAGGAGGCTAGTGAAAGCATATAAGGGTGAAGGCTCAGAAAGTGATGATGAACCTCTCAGTGTCAGACGAAAGAAACTTACCAAAGAGCCTGAGGAAAAGATTGCTAAAAACTCATATCATAACAAATCAGGTGATGTATCTCTATCTAAACCTGTTGTTGCTACTACTCAAGACACTCAGTTAACCTCATCATCAACCCAATTCTTTTCAAATCATAACCAGGCAAGTTCTGAAGATAATCTTACCATAAAACAACTTATATCAGAACCTGTAAAAACAACTCATCCTGAACCAGATTTTATCAACATTTCTTCATCATCCTCTTCAGTGGATTTAAATGAGTTAGATGAAATCCTAGCTAGCTGTGAACGCCTTAATGCTAAAACCAAGCCATCTATGTCTCACACATCTTCAGATTCTCATCACCAAACTCCATCTAAACTACAACCCTCTGAACCTGAAAAACTAAATCTCCCACCATCAAACCATGTTGAGGCTATGGTCAAAGAACTTCTTATAGAAGATTTCCACCTCAAAAGTTTTGTCCAAACCAGTCCTAGTCCTCAACAGTCACAACAAATACCTATTCACTCCAATCCTCAACTCACCAATACACCCTTATCTAATGAACCTCACCCAACCAAATCAAACAATCCTGATGTCTTGAGCAAATGCAACGACCTGTTTAAACAGATACATGGTCTTTATGATCTAAGGCAAACTGATATGCCTTCATCTGAGTATGTTGCTCAATGGGTAAGTCTGACAGAGGTACTGGTAGAAGAGTTGCACAATCTTCAGAAGGCAGTTGTGGAAGAACAGAAGAATTTTGACAAAGGGAAAGCTATCAATGCTAAGAAGGACATTCAGACTCAAGTAGATACAGAGAGGGATCTTCCTGAATCCTCTGCTGCAAGAGAAAATATTGGGCAAAACCTTAGGGAAAGCTTAGCCTCAATAGTGAACGATCTGAATGTACCTCTTCAAGACAATCTGAGAGGTGATCAAGGTAATCAACAGCATCTGAGGAACCCTGTCTATGAGAATGACATCAGAAGGATTGAAGCCAAAGTGGACAAGTTTGTGGGATTGATGGAAGAAGTAAATGCTAATCAGAAAAACATCATGACAACCCTAGCGTCTTTCTGTAGTCAACCCCAACCTTAGGATTTCTTTGATTGCTTATATGACTTCATAACTGATTAATATTTTGATTAGGCACATTGATAGAACAAAGTTCATAGTGTTATACAATTTTCTATCTCTGTGTTAAATCTGACATATTTAGTCACTATATTTTTGAATGCTTGTATGTCTGTTTTGATTTTGTTTAAGCATGTTTTGTGTTTGTTTTAATTCTTGAACTAACTTTCATTTTTGTTAAACACACATTCTTGCAAATTGACTTTTCAAACTCTTGAGTTTCATTCATAAAATTGATTTTCAATGAGTACAATATTTGATTATTCTTAAAGAATCAAATTACATAGCAAGAGAGGAAATAAACAAGAAATTAAAAAATAAATAAATAAATAAACAAGCCAAAGTAATGAACTTTGTTTCATTGAGAACATAAGTTCTGGATTACATATCAAAATTTCTAAGAACTATCTTCTGGATGCTCCAAAGGTCATGTTTGTGGCTACAAGCCTACATGACCTTTGCATAGGGGAAAGGTTGAGGTTTTGGCTGAAGCCATTCAACCAGTAGTCTTTCTTGAAGAAACCGACTCAAATGCATCAGTTTGGTTTTCCTCAGGAAAAGACTCTAGCCCCTCTAGAGCCTTGGATATCAGTTTGATTTTCTTCAGGAATATATGTCTTCAGAACTTAAAACAGTCAGAGTCCAAAGATTTTTCTTCAGACTCTGAACTGAGTTCTTCTGTAACAGACACTGGTTTTGTTTCTATTGGTTTCTTCTTATGTTTTCTCCTATCTTGACTGACTCTCTTTGAAACTACCTTCTTCTTCTCTGAGCGTTTCATTTTTTCTCTCAAGAGATCTATCAATAACCTAAGATTATTCTGTGTGAATAAAATGACTAGGTATCTCTCTCCTTTTATAAGCATATTTCGATTGTCGAGTCTTAAATGCGTTCAACCGCTCCTGATTTGACGGCATTGAAAGTTGAAATTTTTATTAATTGCTTATACTACCTTTTTTATAATGACAAAAGGGGGAGAAAGAATATTGGTAAATCAATTGTTGGAAGAAGCGAAATTACTTAGCTTTTTAGGGCTTTGTAGTGCTTCAGAGAGAGAACGTAGGAGAGTGGTCAAAGTAGTAGCATGAGGTACATGCTTTGATATGACAATCTGATCTTTGAGGATTTCAAAATATTGTGCTAAAAGAGCTCTGAACTGTTTTCAAGTTTTTTGATTCAGGCTCTGAGCTATTTTCTGTGAAAAGATTTTTTTTAAGCTCTGAACTGTTTGAAAAATATTTTGAACTCTGAAACTGTTAATGATAACCATCAGAACCAAGTGTGTGTGTAGACGTTTCTAGTGCCTCTGATCCTATTGTCATTTAATTTAAATTTTTCATCTTGCATCTGCATCAAGAGCATAATTTCAAGGAGAATACATTTATTAATTGAAGTTTATTATTCATAGTTAGTTCTTGAGTAAGGGTGCAACTTTATTCAAAGATTATCACACTATGAAAAGAAGAAGCTTGCAAACCTTGTTCTTTATATAGTAAAATATGAATAATTTAAGTCATATAATAAAGTAATTCTGAAACTGATTAAAATTAACTATGGATACAAAGTAGGGGGAGCTTACAAACCTAACCCTATGGGATATCAGACTTAGGGGGAGCTTGCGAAACTCAGAAGCCTAATGTCAACATAGCTAATTTTTACCAACAACAATTGTATTTAATACTTATGTTTGTCATCATCAAAAAGGGGGAGATTGTTGGAACAAAATATGTGTCAGTACACACCCTTAAGTTTTGATGATAACAAAGTATTAAATGGACAATTGATGTTACTAATGTTTAAATTAAGTGTGCAGGAGAATCCAACGTTATATCAAGAGCACATTTAATTTAGACTCTGATGAAACCTATGGAAGTCTGAATCTTTACACTCTGAAGGAGTTCAGAAGCTACAACGTGGTCAGAAGCTAAACAAAGTTCAGAAGCTCAAAGAGGATCAGAATGTCTGCAAGAGTTCAGAAGCTCAGAGAAGTTCAGAAGCTCAAAGATGTTCAGATGCCTACAAGAGTTCAGAAGCTATCTGCTAGTCATGAGTTATTCAGAAGATGAAGACGTTCAGAAGCTGAATTACGAAGGACTATCAAAGGCCATTCATTCAAGACCAATCAGACTCCAAGTTATCAAAGGTTCATCAGAAGCAAAGGAATTCCCCAAATCATCAGAAGGGCTACATCAACTACTCTTATCAAGCCTGATGATTTGTTCTAAGGACAACTAATTACAACGGTCACAAAGGATGTGATCCTACTCTCCCTAGGAGCTAGTTGTACCTTATTACTGTACTTTGGACAAACAGTAAAGGTGAAGCTTCACTGCAAAAGAAGACGTGGCTTTACTCAACGGATATTCAAAGACTACAGCTGTCCATTTTACAACGAGAATTTCTCCAACGTCTCAATGTCTTTCTCAACTCATATAAATATGCAAAAGAAAGAATTGATGACTAACGATCTTCATT
This sequence comes from Trifolium subterraneum, assembly GCA_951799995.1. NCBI lineage: Eukaryota > Viridiplantae > Streptophyta > Magnoliopsida > Fabales > Fabaceae > Trifolium > Trifolium subterraneum. The sequence goes on from OX637463.1 coordinate 24,302,511, forward strand.
AGAAAACATCTCTCAGAATAAAGTGAGAACTTGAATTGTAATAGAAAACATCTCTCAAATGAAGTGAGAATAGAAACTAGCTTAAGCCTCTGAAGTTATTATGTTTGTAATAAGTTTAAGCTTAGAAGTTAGTATTACTCCTGCGTGAGTAATTGTAAGTCTTCTGCTTAGTGTAGAAGCAAGAAAGTCTTCTGCTTAGTGTAGAAGCAAGTAAGTCTCAATCTTAGTGATTAGAGCAAAGAAGTCTTCTGCTGAGTGTAGGATCAAGGAAGTCTCTCTGTCTTGTGTGACTTAGAACAGGAAGTCTTAAGCTTGTGTGCTTGAGCAAGGAAGTCTCTGATCTTGTGTGATTAGAGCAAGGAAGTCTCTCTGTCTTGTGTGACTTAGAGCAGGAAGTCTTAAGTCTTGTGTGACTTGAGCAAGGAAGTCTCATGCTTGTGTGCTTGAGCATCTGATTGTAATCTTAGTGATTATAGTGAACTCCCTTGGAAGCAAGGGGACTGGAGTACTCTCAATTTGTGAGGGGAACCAGTATAAATTGTTGTGTGTCTTTCTCTCTCTCACTCTCTCATTTACTCCTTCATCATTCACTTAGCCTTAAGTTAATTGTGTGAACAATTCTGTTGTGCTTAAAGACTCTGATAGATTTAAAATATCTTGAAAAGTTTTTAAATATCTAAAACACAATTCAACCCCCCCTTCTTGTGTTTTCTCCACGCACCTTCAGAACTATGGGGTGTATTGGAAGGATTGAAATATGCTTGGCACCTTGGATTTCGCCGAGTGGAAGTACAAATCGACTCCCAGGTAGTGGTCAACATAATACAAGAGGAGAAGCATGCAAACACAGCTTGTTGGAGCTTAGTGCGACACATTCGACATCTTCTAGAGTTTGATTGGGAGGTAAGAATTCAACACTCCTACCGTGAAGCTAATAAGTGTGCTGATATGTTAGCCAACATTGTGTGTGACACAAGAGGATCCTTGATTTATTATGAGGCATGTCCGGCTTCTGTTAGTTTACTTTTTGTAGCTGATTTGTCGGGAGTTGTTAACCCTCGATTAATTTCCTTGTAATTTCTTTTTAGGGTCTTTTGACCCTCTTGTCTACCAAAAAAAAAATATATATATATAATTAAAATATTTCATTTTGTCAAAAAATTAAAATATATTATTTTTTAAAAATACAATTAAAATATTTTCAAATATTTTATTTCGTCAATTGAATATATAATATAGAGAGATAGATAAATAATTGCTTTTGACACAAATAATTATTTTACTCTTCAAAAATTATTTATTTGTTGTTTATTTTAAGGCTTAATTATACTTATGGTCCCTTATCTTTATTTTAGGTTTCAAGTTGGTCCCTTATCTTTTAAAGGTTTCAAGTTGGTCCCTTATCTTTATTTTAGGTTTCAAGTTGGTCCCTTCCGTCAATTTTTTAACTATTTCCGTTAAATTTGGACACGTGGCAAACTAATTTGGACACGTGGCACACTTGGACAGATGACCCGTGTCCAAATTTAACAGTAACAGTAAAAAAATTGACGGAAGGAACCAACTTGAAACCTAAAAAAAAGATAAGGGTCCAATTTGAAACTTTTAAAAGATAAGGGATCAACTTGAAACCTAAAATAAAGATAAAGGACCAAAACTGTAATTAAGCCTTATTTTAATATGTTTTTAGATTTTAAAAAAAATACTCAATTAGAAATAGGTATTATCAAAATTTTATTCTAACTTTAGTTATGAAATTATTTGTTTAAAAAAAAGAAAGAAATGAAATCACTCAAGTAAAAAAATTCAAACAACTTTCAAATATATCATTCAAACATTATGATGATAACTTCTATAGTTGGTCTAATGGTAAAAAGACATATATGTCTTAGACGGAAGATAAATATAAATTCGCTCGAGCTATAAAAAGTCTTCCATGTGATAACATTGTTTTTAGTAAAAAAAAAAATTACTACCTTCATCACAAATAAGTTGTTTTAACCATTTCAAACAAACTAAAAAAATGTAGTTAATATTGTATAAAAAAGTATAATCAAGAGTTTTATTACAAAAATGTTTTTCATTACAATTGTATAAAAAGTTGCTATAAATAATAAATTATTATTTAATTATGTCAATATTAAAGTTAATGACATAATATACTTAGATGATCAAAATTTAAATGATAATAAAACTAATTATATAAGAATAATTGTGTAAAAATGTTATTAGAATTAACAAAAAGTGTGTATATGATCAAGAGAGTTTCAAGTTTTCAAGAGAGGGTGTGTAAATTGAAGCATAATATATTTTGAGTGTTAGAAAATAGAAACGGTGGAATCTAATCATATATAGTACTCCATACGTTTTTTGGCATGTAAACATAACAGTGGAACTTTTTTTTTTTTTTTGTTACACATAATGGTGGAGCTAAACAATTGATTAGCAAAATCTGATGACTTAGTGACTATTATATTTCTTTTAGATAAATAAATTCAACCATTACAGTGACTATTTGCTTCATTTACCCATACGTTTTTTTTCTTTATATATATATCTGACATATATTATTATTATTATTATTATTATTATTATTATTATTACTACTACTACTACTGATTGTAACATTTAGGATTAGTGAAAAGTTAGAAAAAATAAAAAATGGGAAGCTTTGTTAGTGCAAATGCAAATAAATACAAAATATGTAAACTAAAAGGTTACTTGCATCAGAGTAACTGATATGCAATTAAAATATACTGTTATGTAAATGAAAGGTCTCATGAAAAAGAATCATGAGTAAACTTTCCAATTTTTATAATAAAAGTCATTTATAAGATGACACATATGTCATTTATAATGGAAAAAAGAAAAGCTTGCGGTTAATATAGGTAAAGTTGGAGCCTTAAATGTGCTTGGCAATTTAATTTGTTCTCCTCACTTCATATGACATGTTTATTAAAAGATGACACATAGCATATGACAGATGCCACATAAGCACCAACTTGTTTCTTATAAATGAAAAAATATACCTTGATATTATTTAACCAAGATGGATGTGAAAATGGTCACGTTTGGCTCAAGAGTAGTATGCTTGTATTTGAAGTGGAAGAAATAGTCACAAGAAAGGGGGGTTTGAATTGGTACCCATTTAAAATTTAATACTGCACTCTACAAAATAGATCTCAAGTGTATACTTGGATAAAGGTTAGTGAATTATAGACCAACTTGTTCTGAGAACGTTCTCTACTGCGTGATAATTTAAAGTAAATGTAGATAAAGTGATTTGTGTGATGTGTGTTTACAGTAAATAAATAGTTCAAGGTAAGAGAAATTCACACACAAATATTATATTGGTTCACCCAAATCCTAGGCTTTTCCAGTCCCCACGCCTGTGAGTTTTTCCACTATGATCTTGAGATACTACCGATCCCAATTACAAATCCTTTTGATCTAGATCCAAGACCAACAAACTTCCAAGCCCTACAAGCTTGATCTACCTAAGTCCTACAGACTTTGAAGGTGTCACTCAATTAGTAGTTACGTACTAACTTGAGCCAAGGTTACAATATAAAAGATTTGTTATCAAAGCCTATTCACTCAAGACAATATTTGAGAAGCTTTGAAGAAGATAAACTCTCAGTTCACTCAATGGATATTCTAATCCTAGATTTGATATTATAGATCTGAATGAGAGAGGTAAAATGAAGAGACAAAGATATAACCACTTAAAAGTGGGTTATGTGAAAAGTGGTCTCTTGATATATTTTCTTGTTGAAACTCAAAGGGTTGTTTGAGAAGCAAATAGAAAACACTCAGTAAACTCAGAGGTATGATGAGAATGAAGATCTTGAGTGTGAGTGATGAAAGAAGAGTTCCATGACTTGTAGAGAAAAACAAGTGATTGATGATTTGTAGCTTGAACTCTTGTTCTTCAATGTTGCCAAAGACCTTTATTTATAGTTGAAGCTTGATCTGGGCGTCTTGGCCACGAAGTATATCAGTTTGAATCAGAAACTAACTGTTATAACACTTTAAATGACAGTTCATGACAGTTGTTGAAGGATAAGTATGCTGTCAGTACGTTTTGAGAGTGTTCTCCAGGGTGTTCTTCAACTTCTATGATAAAGGAGCGTGTATGATTAGCTTGCAGTGAGTTGTAGATGGTCCTTTCTTGCTTTTTCACCAAGTATATCCGTTGAGGTTTGAAACCAACGGCTAGTTGCTTTAAAATTGACAGCTCATGAAGTTTGTGAAGGAACTTTATCTTTCTGGTTGGTCTGAGAGCATTCTCCAGAAGTTCTTCAACTTTCTTTAACAAAGAAGTACAAATAATGTGTTTGCAATGAGCTGTAGATAGTTGTCTGATGCTTAGTCGCCAAGTATATCCGTTGTGCAGCTTTTAAGTATGTTTTGAACAGCTGTGAGTGAGCTATCATCTTTCCAAACAAGTACAACCACTTTTAGCATCAATCTGAGAGCGTTCTCCAGGAACTGGGAGTGAATGAACATATTTCTTTTGGTGTAGAGAAACTTAAGCAAGCAAGAGTCAATTGTAGTGGATAAGATCAGCAGCTATAGATTGTACTTGATGTCTCAAAAAGTACTTTTGCAAGTACAATGCTCATGGGAGAAGGTGAGACCACATTGGAGAATGTAGTTTTAATATTCTTTTGAAAGTACAAGCCAACTCATAGTTAAAGTAGTGTTGTCTTCTTTTCAATGGTCCATGAAAAATCAGTCTAAGCATTGTATGAGAATGTGTCTATGAATATTTGGCCTTTGCATATGCTTTGATCTTTGAACTTGACAAATGTGGTAACTTCTCTATTCATCCAAATATTCCTTGCCTTAAATGTTCTTCAATAACTGTAGAGATCTTGTGAGTGAAACCCAAGGAAAAAGTGCTTCTTTGTCTTGTCCAGAAATGACTTAAAATAAATAAGTGTTTTTGCTTTGACGCTTGTTCTTGAGGAGAATGAAGCACGAACTGGAGAATGTTCTTAGAACATTCTTGAAACAACATTCAAGATTTTCTCAAGGAGTGAGACACATGATCTTGATCAATCAACTTTGAAATCTTGTTGCAGCAAAACATCTCACAATTCCTCTTGATGTTTTTCACACATTGTTGGTTGTCCATTGAGTATCTCTACACTATGCCAAAAAAGGCTTTAGACAGCGCTTTATTTGGCCTTAGACAGCGCTTCATAAGCGCTATCTATTCTGGCGCTGTTAAAAGTATAGACAGTGCTTTATGATTGAGTAAAAGCGCTGTCTAATGTCATCTTTAGATAGCGCTTTCTACATATAAGCACTGTCTTATATTATATTTGGATAGCACTTTCTAGCATAAGCGCTATCTATTGTCATGTTTAGATATCACTTTCTAGCAAAAGCGCTATCTATTGTCATGTTTAAATAGCACTTTCTAGCAAATGTGTTGTCTAATGTCAGATTTGGATAGCGTTTTCGTGTCCATTGTCAGCTTTAGACAATATTTTGTGGTATAAGCGTTGTCTAATGTCAGCTTTAGACAGCGCTTATACTAAAAAGCGCTATCTAAAGGTTATATAAAAAAATAAAAAAAATTACTTTTAAACTGTCTCCTGGCATTATAGTTGCAAGCCTACCAAAGAATGAACTTAATTTCGGAAAACCTACTACAAAAAATTATAATGAAGTACACAAGTGATTAAATAATAAAATGACAATATTAAAATTCTCTTACAATTAGTGAGCTTTCCACTTATTAAAATTCTATATTTCAATTTTCACCTCTTTATATAACATCTTTTTTCTCTCTGTTAGAGATCAACAGTTACTGGTTTTACTTTGAAAGCTGAACCTTGGATCCTAAACAATTTCAACACCTTTCCTTTGAAAAAATAACAATCCGATCATACATTAAATCATGCTAAAAAGATAAAGATGTAAAGCTAATAAAAAAAATTACAAATACATTACCAAATTTTTGTCAATATATAAACTAATAAACTATTCATTGACAAAAAAATCATTCAAACACTTGCACAAATATTTCTATCATAAAATAAGTCAATATGGAAACTAAAAAACTTCAAATAAACTACTCCAAAAATGATTTTGAAAGAAATTTGGCTCAACCATCTTTTATAGCAATGAAGCAGCAATGAATGGTCCATGATCTTTGTATGCAATAGTGATTCAATCCCCCTTTGAGAACAACTAATAGAAATCAACACTCATTGCACAAAGAATAATACACCAATTACACTAATAAAAAATAGTACCTAATTTTTTCTATCAATTCAGTTCAAAAACAATTATGAAACCAAAGTTTAAATGAATATTGTATCAATCATTCAAGGGTCCAAGTGATATATAGGCACATGAATTTGAGGAGCAACAAGTTTCATTTTGACAGGGTGGACATATTTCTAGCAACTTCAGCCTTTTGCATTGCCTCATGCAAAATCAAAAAATTATAAAACAGGATAATTATTTCAAAAAATAAGTCATATTATCTACTAGCTCTTCTCTTATGATTATAAGTGTATCAAGTAACCTTTTGAAACAAATATTCATTTTGGTGTAGTGTAGATAATCTAAGACTTGCTAGGCCTCATGTCAGAGCATCATGGACCTAGGTCCTTAATAATGCAAAAAATAAAAAAATAAAAAAACTCTAGTACCTATGGGATTGAGCATATGCCAACACAAATAAAAGGAACAAGAACTAGCAAGAAGACATAAGCAAAATGAGATAGATGTATTTGAATACTTACCGGATCAGAATTGCTGGTGATGTGCTCTGCATTATTTTGATCATACATGATATAATTAAACACCTGCACTATAAACTCCTGATCATACAAAGTAGAACTTAAAAAGTGGACTATATATTGACTAAGAACTTCCAAAATAAATCAAAGTATAGACCCTTTCTTTTACTTGTTGCTTTTTGCTAGGGCAGTGGCAATTCATTATGATAGTAACTTGTGTCAAGCAAGTAGGAGCAGTCTAGCAAGTAGGAGTGGTTGAGGCTTCATATAGAAAAAAGTTGACAAAAATATCAGATTAGTACAGAATGGTGATATTCATATTATACCTGTATTTACAAATAAACTTTGCAATTTAGCAAAAATTCCTACAAGAGGAGCAGAACCTAAGACTCTAGGCTCATTTTAGGTAGTATTCATCACTGGTTGCTCGATACAGCTCGGCAGCAACCCATAACAATACATCCTTCACAAAATAAGTTTATTTAGATTTGATCGCGTATACTAGTAGAACCATCAGTTTCCCTCTAAAACTCCTCATACTTTAGGCCATTTTAAGGAGGATGGCTTCAAAATTAAAAAATTAGACACTCTTGAGTATATGAAACTTATATATACTCAGAAAGTACACTCCAAGTTTAATTGTGCAAATCAGCCTCAATTTGGTAGCAGGATCCATTCATATGTTTAAAACATGTGGCATTCATATCAAAAGTTGTGCAGCCTAGTTCACTATTGTCTGTCGCTACTGAATTCAGATTAACTAACTTTTCCAAACCAAGTTATTCAAGTCCAACCTAAACGGTGGAGTGAGTTAGAGTTCTAGAACCGATTGAATGAATTATAGTTCAAAACCTATATTAGTGTAGCGCTGTTAATAGAAAACCTATAGTTCAAAACCTATACTAGTTAACTGATAATTAAGAAACTAGTTAAATGTCTTTACTTAAACACGATGCAGCAAAGCTTTCTCAAAATGAAGAACACAATAAAGCCAACAACGCAGCAATGACTCTGAATGAAGCAACGCTAGAAACATAGAATGCACAACAACGGTGAAAACTATTTTGAGTAATATCATATTATAAGAACCTATAATTTTTATAGATCATTCTCTATCCCTTTTAGTTCTCTATCTCAATAATTCACCCTGATAACATATTAACATGTCATGAGTAGTTATCTAATAAGCTCTACATTGACTAGCACACCTCTTTAGAAAATAAAAGAAAAAAAGGAAAAAGGCTTGATGAGAGCCAGGTCAATTCAGTTATACACCTATAGCAGACAGTAAACTCATATAGGAAAGTAACAATAAAACATCCCACTATAGTGCAGACATAAACTCATATAGAATCCAGATTAACAATACGCAAAAAAAAAATCCATGTAATTATACCATCAAACCATATTACTTGAATGATCTAAATACAAACTCATGAATTAACAGAATGTATACTTACATTAAAAAGAATAATCAACAAATACTGAAAGAAGAACAAATTGGTTATAAAAATAATGGGTTGTGCGAACAAATAAACCTGGGAATGGAGTTTTATTTTCGACAAGGCCGAGATTGGCTACCGCCTTCCTATTCATCTTGGTGGACCTGTGTTCCACTCGCACACCTTCATTATTTTTTTTTTATGATCATTATACACACAAACACCACTGTTCCTCAATCTAGAGCTCACAATTTCGAATAACATACACTTGTATACAAAAAGAAAAGAAACATTATTACACATTCACAACAAAGTACTAGTTTATAACCCTTTCTCTCGGAGAGTTTTCACCCCTCTTAAATGCAGATTTGACAAGTCTATTAATGCACCAAAAACAACATTTACAATTTTCACCCCCAAAATTAATAAAAACAACCACAAAAAGTAAACATCATCTTAGATATGCAAGTATTTAAAATTTCTTCCATAATTATCATATAATAAGCACATGACTACAAATTTTGAGAAACCACAAATTCCTCAATCGGAAACTATTTTTCTTAAACCTAAGTTAGAAATACAGTATCGCTAGTTCAGAAAGAACAATATGGAGTTGTGAAAAATTATTACTTTAGCGTAGAGAAGTTGAATTAGTGATTTACCTGAAGAAGAAAACGGTGCGTGAAGAGGGGGAGAATGGTGGCGGAAAAGGAGGAATTAGGGATTAAAGAAAGTTGAATCATTGTTGGGTTGGGTTACAGAAATAAGTGAGGAAAAGAGGAAGACAAGGGTTTCGCAGCAAGAAGCTTAGGTGTGGGTTTCCCAGCTAAAAATCGGGTGACATGGGTTTTGCGGAAAGAACCCTAAATCGAAGAAACGGCAACACTAGTTTGGGTTCTTCCAACTGATGATACCGATTGAACCCTAAATCGAACTTCCAATCTCTCTCTGCCGAAAAAAAATCAAGAAGAGAGATCAAGAGGAGAAGGATATAGTTGGACGTACAACTGAGAAGAGGTTTTCTAAAATTTGTTCAACAAGAAAAAATGTTTGGGAATTGTGATTTATATTTACTTTAAATATTCACTTTTTATTTATTTATAAAACTCTAAATATTCACTTTAGAAAGCGTTTTGTTTCAGTTTCAGACATCGTCAATGGCAGAACCTTTGAAAGCGTTTTATTGTAATTGAAAGCGCTTTCTAATGGGGTAGGTAAAAAGCGCCTTTTGTTTCAAACGCTGTTTAATGTAAAGCGCCGTCTAAACCCATTTTTTTAGATTTAATAATTTTTTTACTAAAGATAAGACAGCCTTTTCACATAAAAGCGCTGTAAAAGGTCAATATATTAGAAAGCGTCTTTATGTAAAAACGTTGTCTAAAGGCTCCGTGTCTTTTTAACAGCGCTTTTGAGATGTAAGCGCTATTAAAGGGGCACTGTTATATCCTCTTTTTGGCGTAGTGCTAAGATTCTTTAGTGGAGGCGTGGGTATATCCATAAGAGAATTATCCTTTAGGAGAATGATTAAAACTTGTATACCTTTGTGCATAAGGTCCATTGAAAACTCATGGAAAATCATTCTCAACCTTTCTCGTCTTTTGAAGATCCTTAGTGTATGCATCATTCCTTTTTGACGTTGATTGTAGTAGTAAATCCTCAAAGTATGTAAAACAAAAACTCATTGTACGTTTGGTCACATAATATCACACATATTTTTGTGTAGCTTGTGATGCAGGTTTTTCCATCTTGATTCTTTGACTATGATCCTCAAATTCTTCCTTGAACATTCAATACATGTTATAAACCTTGTGGTGATGAGGAAGACCATAAACCATGAAGTTCACTTTCTTGCTTGAACCTTCAATGAATCCTCTTATGATTCAAACAACAGTCTTGAATAAATCTACATGAAGCTTGTGATATTGTTGTTGTGATTATCTGATGCTACTCCAATTCTTTCGTTGTTTAAGAATATAAAATGCACTTGTTGATGTGAGTGGCCTCTAGCTTGTCCACGTTTGTCATTATCTATCTTTCAACAAAAACTCAAGTGCAAACATCAGTAGATCACCATTCATAAAACTTAACATTTATTCCATAAGGTTTGTTGTCATTAAAGCATACATCAAAACGGTTTTGACCTCAACAGTATTTTTTAAATTTTTTATCAAACTTTAAAACATAGTCATCCCACAACGTGACCTTGAATACGCCTCCACTGTCAAAACATTTAAAGTTGTAAAACCTCATTAATATATTGATGTCATACAATTGCTATACATGAAATGATATGGACCAATATTTTCAACCTTTCATTTCTTAAATAGAGCGACATAATATCAACCTTTCCGTAAACAATTTTCCTCTCTTCAACCGGAGCTATATCAACAATAACCCCAAACACATATGGGTAGCAAAAACACCTAACCTGCCTTCAATGAAAAGAGATCAACCAAAAATGGAATTCAATAATAAGTAATATTGTCTTGGAATGAACAATGATTTAATAAGTGCAATTAGGAATACATTTTCATCCATTAGAAACATGTTTGTACTAATCATGCCCTTCCTTTTGATTACGTTCCAGGTGTCCCACAATCTAGTTATTCTGACCTTGACAGTGGACTTGGAAGTAACACCAGAGAGATCGTCGAGAAAGGTATGCACACCATCAGCCGTGACTTCTTTCATCCTATACAAAAGGAAGGAACACACAATAAGTACAACACACTTGAATGTGGCAGCATAGACAAATTTAAAAAAAGGGACAAAATGTTTTACTTTTTGAGGCTATTTTCTGCAGGTGACATGGTTAAAAACCCAAAGAATATTGGTGCAATTGTCAAATGCAGCAATGAAGTAAGCATGAAATGAGTGTTTAATGAGTATAGCTTATAAAGGTGCAAAATTTTTAATGATGTATGTTATGTTTGGAGGAATGGAAAGGGGCAAAATATTTTTTGAAAATTGTAACTGAAATTAGGAATATAGTGGGATTAAAATGCTTTAGAAAATTAGGAAATTAAATTCTGATTGGGTGCTATATCAAAAAAATATATATATAATAATAATAATGAAATCCAATTCAATTGTCTGAACTCCAAGCATATATATCAATTGCTTGAATTGGTGTCAAACATATATAATAATAATAATAATAATAATAATAATAATAATAATAATGAAATTCAAATCCAAAGACTATAATTTCGGTTAAACTTTATTATAGATAAATATATGAAGATTGTAATCTCTTCAATTGCCTGAACTTTAAGTTGGAACCCTTATGATTTACCAATTATAGCAGTATTTTTTTTTTAATTCACAACATTTTGTATTCTTTCCATGTGTAACTCAAGTCTCAATTCAATGTGAGTAGATTAATTTTTTTAACCTTATGTATTCTTTCCATTAAATACATATCCAGTTACACTTTTTTTTTCCTTTTCAAAAAGTCATGTGCAATGGGAGATGCTATAATTAATATATTAATATTATTTTGTTATTTTAAAAATGAAAATGCCACATAAGCACCAACTATTGCTTAGAAGGAAGGAAAAAGGAGGAGCTTTGCTAGGCTGCCACATCAGCAATTCAAAACTTCCTTTAGTATATAGTATTGATTGATGATTGATATGAAATATAAAGGGTAGTTACAATCACTTGATAAAGAAAACCACGAGTTGATAAAATCAAACAATAACTAGTGATGATTTTATATTAACTAGTAATAAGCTCTATGAAATAATGATCTATTCAATTAGTCACGGTATAAATGGACTGAATGATATAAAGTATGATTTCAATATTCAGTTTCCTAAATCATTTGTCATGCATCCAAACAGAACAAATGATGAAAATGAGTATACCAATCTTACAAAGTATGACCAGAATTGATTGGGCAACTTGGATTTTTGAGGTTGTCTCTAGCTACAATCTACCTATTTGCCATGTTAAGCTTTCCACTGCATATAGAGAGAGCATTTCGGATATCTCCAGAAGCTGCAGCAACTTTCTCCAATGTGCAGTGCTAAGTAGATGTGTATATTGTTTTCTTTTTGTGAGCTGCCACTCTTAATATTGTGTTATTGTGAAAACGGTTTTTTTTTTCTTCCATAAATTAACGGTTACAAAATGATGAAAAATAAATCACCATAAATTAAACAAAGAAATATGAGACTTAATTTATTTATTTTCTCAAATTACACACTAGTATGCTCCAGTATCCGATGTGGACTCAAAATTTTATTTTCAATTCACACACCAATTTGAACTTTGTTCCAACAATCCTCCACTTGAATTTAAAAAGAAAATTTCAAAATATCGTAGGACGCTTTTATAAGATTGTGCATAAGCAAATGTGTCTATGACTTGAACCTTTACATAGCAAGTAAGAGCCCGATTTAGCAAGAGTGTCACTTGTCTTGAACTCTATCTCAGTTTTTTCTCAAACCCGCACACAACCTTATCTTAAGGTGTATTTTTATAGCCCCTGCTTTAATGGTCTTGCACGTGTATCCCAATTTCATGAACGCTCTAGGAATTTGCCTCTAAATTCCATAGGAACCGGCCTCAGTTCCACATTCATATAGGTGAGTCTATCAAGAGTACTCCTGAAGCTCGATACTCCACTCATACAGAGTATAGATCTCATTAAGAGTTTTATTATCTCATCCTTTGGCTTTCAGGAATCATGCTTTTTCTTATTTTTTACTTGCATGATCATCATTAACTCCTCACGACTTGTTATTATCCATTGAACCTAATTCTTGGGATCTCTAGTCTTTTATGTTGGGTTTCAATCATGAGAAATTCATTTAACCATTAGTCTCATCTTCTTTGATGTATCAAGGACTTCCTCTTTAGCTATTCCTTTCGTCAAAGGATCTGCTAAACTTTCATCAGTGTGTACATGACCCTTTTTTTTTTTAGTAGCAAAAAAGGAACAATATTATTAATCAACAATGGAAACGAGTACACTTAGGTACTAAACCCAAACAATGGACGAAATATAAGAAGTACTCAAACCCATAGGTAACCTCGAAACCAAAGCAATAAAAATACAATCACCTAATAATACAATCTAGAGGGTCCACTAACCATTCATAGAAAAGACTCGGCATACATTCTTTTCTCCTCATCAACCATTCCCATGATCTTCTTTGGATTACCTCAACCAACTCCTCAATAGTGTATCTCTTTCTCGAGAATATTAGTTCATTCCTCGCTAACCAAAGCGACCATACTGTATGCCAAATTAGCATTAGGCATTTCCTACCTTTATCCTTCCCAAGCTGGCGAGAGAAGCAATACATTAGAGAAAACATATCTCCCGGTATAACCATCGGCATCCGAAACCAAACAAGGATTTTACACCAAACGGACCAAGAGTAAAGGCAATGCATAAAAAGACGGTGCTCCGACTCCGAATGAAGAGAACAAAACGAGCACGGGGGTTCCACACCAATACCAAAAGCTCTCCTCGACGCAAGATTCTTTCTAGTTGGAAGGCGACTAAGCATCATTTGCCATGAGAAAATAATAACTTTGGAGGGTGCATAGGATTCCCAAATTCCGTCAACATCTTCATGGGGCACATTGTTTAAAAGATAGGGTGATAAGTAATTAATTAAGAATTTATACACCACGTTAATGATAAACAAACCTTGTTCATTAACTTGACACGACCAAGCATCCGCTCCATGTGAAATTTGTGCCACCTCTAAAGTCTCCATTAGCTCACGGAGAAGAGTTTCTTCCCAAACAAAAAGTCTTCTCCTCCAATCAAACTTCCAACACCACACATTGTTCTCCTAAAAACCCAAATTTCGGACCTTAGCATTCGGATTCTCCGAAATTCAAAAAATTCTTGGGAATTTAGTCTTCAATACCTCATTACCGATCCACAAGTCATTCCAAAACTCAACACTCTCACAATTTCCCTTTTTTTATTAATAATCTTATTCACCCAATCCTCCTCCGGCCCTTTCCCTAAACTCACTAAATCTTTCCACCATATTGAAGCAATTTTAATTTTACCATACGGAATGCTATTTAGACTCTCCACCACCCCTCGACCATACTTTATTTGAAGGACTTTAGACCAAATCGAGTTCACCTCATTCACAAGGCGCCACCTCCACTTTGCAAGTAAGGACATGTTGAAAATCTTTAGGTTCTTTACCCCTAAACCTCCTTTATCCTTCGGTCGACACACCCCCTCCCAACTTATCCAACAAATTTTCTTTCTATTCTCCACACCACCCCACAAAAAATTCCTTTGTATATTCACCAATTGCTTCCACACCACCGTAAGTAGTTTAAACAAAGAAAGATAGAATATGGGAATTGATCCCAACACCGAATTAATCAAAGTCACCCTACCACCCAAGCTAACATATCTATTCTTCCACGAGTTCAACCTTTTTTTCATTGTCTCCACCACTGACTTCCATGTCGCTTGGTTCCTTGGATTCGCCCCAACCGGCAACCCAAGATAAATAAAAGGTAGTTTCACAACCCTACAATGTAAGAACTTGGCCGCAAACTCCAAGAAATTGGTAGGAACATTGACTCCCATCAAACAACTTTTATTAAAATTCACCTTGAGCCCTGACATAAGTTCAAACCACCTTAAGATAGCCTTCATGCACCATAAGTTTTCAACACAAGCTTCACCAATGAAAAGGGTATCATCCGCATATTGTAAATACGAAACTTTAACATTGGACTCTAGTATTTGAAAACCTCTAAATAATCCCATTTCATTTGCCTTCCTCATAAGTGCACTCAAGCCTTCCGCCATTAGAGGAATAAGAAAGGCGCCAATGGATCCCCTTACTTCAAACCCCTACTAATGTTTACTTGTTCCGTAGGTGTTGCATTAACCAACACTGATAGACTTCCCGAGAAAACACAAACTTTCATCCAACCCATCCAAGTACTTCCGAAACCGAACCTCACAAGCATATAATCCAAGAATGCCCAACTCACCGAGTCATATGCCTTCTCAAAATCAACTTTGAAAATCAAGCATTCTTTTTTTGTTTTCCTAGCCAAATCAACAATTTCGTTCACCACCAACAAACCATCCATAAGTAACCTCCCACTAATGAAAACTGATTGGTTATTTGAAATGATTGAGTCCATAACTACACCCATCCTCCTTGTAAGTACTTTGGCCACAAGTTTATACATACTACCCAATAAGGATATTGGACGAAATTCCCCCATGCAATGTGGATTCAAAACTTTGGGAATTAATGTAATAAAATAAGAAAGAAAAGCATTAGGCAATTTGACATTTAGATGGAATTGGTCAAACATTACATTCACCTCTCCTTTAAGCTCCTCCCAAAAGGTCTTAAGGAACGCAAAGTTAAACTCGTTCGGTCCCAGGCTTTTATTTCCATCTGAAAGTGCTACTACACTCCCAAGTTCCTCCTCGCTAAACGACCTTGTTAGATCACGAACTTGTTCGATTGAAAGATTAGGAAGTTCTACACCATCCAATTGGGGTCTCTTCCAATTAACATCGGAGTAGTGATTAGCAAAGTATGAGACTATTTCCTTCCACACCTCCTCCGGCTTCGTCACCCATCCACTTCCTATTTTAAGAGCAACAATTTCATTTGATCTCTTTCTAGTCTTCACACAAGCATGGAAATAACTTGTATTTGTGTCCCCTTCTTTTAACCACCTTGCCCTTGATCTTTGGTACATCAAGTTATCTTTGCACTTTAGTAAATGCCAAAGTTCGATGAATTTATTTTTACGTTCTACCATTTCCTCTAGCAACAACGGAGAATTCTCACTCTTTAAATCAAGAAATGCAATCTTGTCCACTAAATCCTCTATTTTAACATCCATCCCGCCATAAACCTCTTTATTCCATACCTTCAACACACCTTTGAGATTCTTTGATTTTTCTTTAATAACCCACCCCATCCACCCAACCCTACCTTCCTCCCTCCAAGATGCCAACACTACCTCCTTCAGAGACTAACTATCTCACTGTGTTGTGCTTTCTTTTTATTTGACGTCTTTTATCATTATAATAACGGCTCTCAATTTATGCAATAGTCGCGGTACTATCGCAATGGATCAACACATCTGGCATAAATATAATTATTCCATAAAGGAATCTCAAATAGCAAGCAACCAACTTGCTTCGTCATTAGTTGTGGTTAATGCTATCATTTCAGACTTCGTTTATATATATATATATATATATATATATATATATATATGAGAACTTTCAAGTGAGAGGAGTTTTAGAATGAGAGGATGAGAGAGTTAAATCTCAACCATTGAATTAATCTTTATGATGTCATTCTATTTTTTAAACTGTAGCTAATTTTTTCATTTTCTTATGCTTCTTCTCTCTCTGCCTCTTTCGTGACACCATTTCGTCTTCCAATTTCAAACACGTGTTTTTTCTACCTTTCTAGTTTCTACCCAGCAATCCATCGTTTTCCAAATTATATCTGCCCTGCTACCTCCCATATATTTCTTTCTATTCCTATTGAGAGTTAAACACACACAGCTGTGTCATTTAATGTTAGTTTAAAAATAGAATTAATGGAGGAATTGGAAAGGGGCAACGAAAAATATATGTGATTCAATATGAGAATACAGTTACAATTAGAAGCTTTTCCTTTTGAATATATATGATTTAATTTGAGAAATAGTTACAAGTTTTTCCTTTCAATTTATGGATTCAATTAAATTTGTGCACAAAGATGTGGAAGATAAGAATGAACTTAAGCTTTGGAGCAAATGTGAAAATCCATAATTGTTTTTATTCAATTAAAATAGCCATGGCTTTATAAGACTTATTTCTAGCCAGATCTGGGAAGAAAGTAGCAGACCGGAGAGAGAAGGAGAAGGGTGAATGGTAGAAGAAAGGACAATGGGAAAATATCACGTGTAATCAATTTTATGTGGAGCTTTCAATCTTCACCGTAAAATTTAATCTAAGGGTCATTATATGTTCCTCTCATCTCTCATTATAACATACCCTCTCACTTGAAATTTCCTATATATATATATATATATGAACTATAATTAAATGACAGTTTAATCACCTGATAAAGAAAACCATGAGTTGATAAAATCAAACAATAACAAGTGATGATTTTATATTAACTAGCAATAAGCTCTATGAAATAATGACCTATTCAATTAGTCAAGGTATAAATGGTCTGAATGATATGAAGTATGATTTCAATATTCAGTTTTCTTAATCATTTGCCATGCATCCAAACAGAACAAAAGATGAAAATGAGTATACCAACCTTACAAAGTATGACCGAAATTGATTGGGCAACTTGGATTTTTGAGGTTGTCTCTAGCTACAATCTACCTATTTGTCATGTTAAGTTTTCCACTGCATATAGAGAGAGCATTTCAGATATCTCCAGAAGCCGCAACAACTTTCTCCAATGTGCAGTGCTAAGTAGACGTGTATATTGTTTTCTTTTTGTGAGCTGCCACTCTTAATATTGTGTTATTGTGAAAACAGTTTTTTTTCCTTCCATAAATTAACGATTACAAAATGATGGAAAATAAATTACCACAAATGAATTAAATAAATATGAGACTTAATTTATTTATTTAGTCAAATTATACACTAGTATGCTACAACACACTAGTATGCTCCAATATCCGATGTTGACTCAAAATTTTATTTTCAATTCACACACCAATGTGAACTTTGTTCCAACATAAGCTACTTGAAATAGCGTTTGAAAAATAAGCTATAAGCTAGTAAAATAAGCTATAGCTCATAACAAAATGACCGTTACCAAACAAAACTTTTATCTTATAAGCTAAAAGGTATAAGCTAGTTTTTTGGCTTCCCAAACAGAGTCAAAGTGGTTTCAAAACAAATATGTGCTAGAGGGATAAAAACTATCGAATTTTAAAATAGGGGGACGAATTCTACAAAATCGTGAAAATAGGCGGACTAAAACTGCAATTAAGCCAAACAAATAACATTACACTAATAGAACGACGAAATCACAAAAAATACAAAAAAAATAAATAGATAAAATTGGTTGGCAGAAACACCGACATATGGTCTGGCTCTGAGTACTGTATACTGTATATGTATATGTGTGGCGATAAATGAATTGAAATTGAATTTTTTGTGAGCAACATTTCAACACCCATCATCACCACATTTCTAATTCTCTCTGCTATAATTGAAGGTTTTGCTACGTGTTTCTCTCTCATCCTCTCTCTCTCTCTTCTCTCTCTTCTCTCTCTCTATGTAACATCAATTCTCTCTGCTTCTTCTTTCAATGCAAAATTCATTTTTTAGTTTAATATTAACAACTCGTAATGTGAAATTCACTTAATCCATTGTTGCTTTTGTAGATTCATTCAATGGCTTCACTCATGCTCAGTGGAGCCGGAAAGATTACACTGTTGAATCACAGAACCCCAATTGGAAATGGAAATGGATTTGGTTTCACAGCTTCAGATTTCCACGGTATGAGCTTAAGTTTCCCCAAAACTAGTATCAGTGCTAAAACTAGGGTTTCCAACAAATCGAGAACTATTGTAGTACCTAAATGTAGTTCTAGTATATCATCTTCAAGGCCAAGTTCACAACCTAGGTTTATACAGCACAAAAAAGAGGCATTTTGGTTTTATAGGTTTCTTTCAATTGTCTATGACCATGTTATAAACCCTGGTCATTGGACTGAAGATATGAGAGATGATGCTCTTCAACCTGCTGAACTTACTGATAGGAATATGCTTGTTGTTGATGTTGGTGGTGGTACTGGTTTCACTACATTGGGTATTGTTAAGCATGTTGATGCTAAGAATGTCACTATTCTCGATCAGTCACCTCATCAGCTTGCTAAAGCTAAGAAAAAGGAACCGCTTAAAGATTGTAAAATTCTTGAAGGGGATGCTGAAGATCTCCCTTTTCCAACTGATTATGCCGATAGATATGTATCTGCAGGAAGGTATGTCCATGCTGTTTCATATGCCTTTAAACAACCATGCATGCTTAGTTTGTATAAAATTGCATTTATTCTTGACTGTTTGTATGTTTTGTATTTGCATGCCTTTGTTGTCATCTTGTTGTTGCTGCTCCAGTTTATATAGATATAAAGTACTCCCTCCGGTCTCATCTGTAAGCAAATATTCTTTTTTCCAGGTTCATTGAATAACTAACGTACCAGGTTCATATTTTCCAGGTTCATTGAATAACTGACGTATCTGGTTCAAAATATGAACCAGATATATCGGTAATTCATTCAATGAAACCTAATTCAATGAAACCTGAAAAATGAATCTTTGCTTACATATGAGACCGGAGGAAGTAGTTTCCTTTGAAAGATGTGTATTTGTATCCTTTAGTTGCAATGTTGATGTTATTGTTGTTCAAGTGTATATAGATATAAAGTAGTTTGGTTTGACTGAGGTGATAATGATATGTTTTTGTTTCTCAGTATTGAATACTGGCCAGATCCACAGCGTGGGATCAAGGAAGCATACAGGGTTTTGAAAATTGGGGGCAAAGCTTGTTTAATTGGTCCTGTCTACCCAACATTTTGGTTGTCGCGTTTCTTTGCAGATGTTTGGATGCTTTTCCCTAAAGAAGAAGAGTATATTGACTGGTTTCAAAAGGCAGGGTTTAAGGATGTCCAACTAAAAAGGATTGGCCCAAAGTGGTATCGTGGTGTTCGCCGTCATGGCTTGATTATGGGTTGTTCAGTGACTGGTGTTAAGCCTGCATCCGGGGATTCTCCTTTGCAGGTATTTGTCATCTTAGCTTTTCAATTATATTTTTGTCGATTTTCCCTTTGTTTTATGTTAACTCAAATCAGAGGCAGTGTATGTGGCTGTTTCTCCTTATTGGTGTCGTGTTGTGCCTTTGTTTGTTCAAGGACATCCTGACTAGTGATTACTACCATTTTATGATCTACTGACTATAAAAAAGTATATGCTTTTTTGAATAAGAAAACAAAGTATAATTTATCAAAAAAAAAAAAAAAAAGAAAACAAAGTATAAACTTTACGATTTGAGAGTTAACAGTACGAACACCTTCATACTGATGACTATTTCAAATTTAAAGCTATAATTGGTATCCTGTCAAATGTGTCTACTTGCAATATTTTTGGAATTCAAACTATTTATGCTGTAAGATTGACATTCGAGAACCTATCCCATCCTTTAAGTTTGACATCCATTGATTAGCTGTTCATACATTAAAAAAATTAGGCTTAAATGTACTTTTGGTCCACCTATTTTAACTTAATTGAAATTTTAGTCCTCCTATTTCAAAAACCACTATTTTGGTCCCCCTATTTTACAATTCTTGGGTTTTTGTAGTCCCCCATCATTTTTGGTGATTTGTCACTGTCAATAATGACGTGGCAGTGACATGGCTTTATTTGTTGGCTTACTCATTTCCATGTCATTAACAAAAATAATTAAATATATACAAAATGTAAAAATTAACTGATTAATAATTAAAAAACAAAAACTGAACTAAAAATTGTGAAAAGAAATAAATCAGGAAGTGGGTAGATGAACCGTAAATCTAAAATCCATAACTTCGATCGATTCAGCACCTCTATTCCTTTCTCATTTTCGATTCAGTACCTCTCTTCCTGGTTCGTACTTCAAATTCAAAAATTGAAAATTGTTCAGAACCTCTCTTGCTCCTTCTCTGAGTTGGTATCACCATTGCTGTAGTTGGTACTCTGTTGTATTTTTTTTGTACTCTTTTGTGGGTCGGTATCACCATTGTTGTACTCTTTCACAGCAACACAGTAAACACAAAAGCACCAACAACATTACATTTCAAATACCTGACACAAAAGTTCACATCATCTTTGCTAGAACCCTCCATTTTTCCAAAGCACGTGAGAAAACCTCAACAACAAAGAACGAGCACGAGCAAACGAATAAGAAGTACGAAAGAACGAGGAACAGGAACGATCACGAATGAGGAAGAGGAACAAGCGAAACAAGCATGGGTAGGGGTCGGCGTTAACAAACGAGCGAACGAGGAACAGAAATTCGAACAACGGTGGGTGAAGGTGGATCCATGGAATTGGAACGAGGGAGGATGAAGGTGATTTGGGGCCAAATGAATTTTAGGTTTGTCAATGTGATTTGGGGCAAAATCTGATTTCTAAATTTGATTCATTTCTTTTCTTTTAATTTCTAAATCTGATTCATTTATTTTCTTTAATCTAATTAGTTTTTTATTATGTAAATTAATTAAAACGAGATGGAAATACCATTAATGACATGGAAATGAGTAAGCCAACGAATAAAGCCACGTCATTAGTGACAGTGACAAATCACCATAAGTGATGGAGGACTAAAACAAACCCAAGAATTGTAAAATAGGGGGACCAAAATAGTGGTTTTAGAAATAGGGGGACTAAAATTTCAATTAAGTTAAAATAGGGGGACCAAAAGTGCATTTAAGCCAAAAAATTATTCATCTATTAGCTGTTCTTTTAAAACCTTGTACTTATTTTCTTATTGGATTATTTGACATTTCACAAAATGTGCCTATATTTAAATGGTTACTTCTTTTTACTTGAAATGACTACAGATGCTAGTATGTTACTTTTAGTAGTAATTTGTTTTATATATTCATAAAAATATTTGTAGTGTATTTATATATACTACATAATAATATAAACAAGTATTTTCTAATTACACTCAACATAAGAAAAAAATTAACAATATTAGCTATGCAAATTTTCATTTAAATCAATAAACCGTTCTCTTTACCATGTCTAGTAACCAATTTTCCTCCAACATAAAATATCAAGTATGATCACTTCAATGAGTTACAACTTACAACAAATTTTTGTTTATGTTTGGTTTATTATTGTTAAATTGCGGATAACGGATACAAGTATAAGAATAATTCAGTACTCAGCGAGTATGTGTATTGAAGTTGTTGCCCACATGGATATAAGTCCAAGTATGGGTATTTTTTCAATTGAGGGTATGACGATGCATTGAACCTACCAATTGTCATCCTTATGTCTTTGAATTTTAAGTAGCACGGAGTTATGAACAAAGCACAGTTATTCACATTCCTTCCATATGATCATTTATATCTTGTACATTGAAGATTAAACAATCATTTTAGATAGTAGATACCATATTTATCAAAGACGATGGCTTTTCTAGATCTTCTGTCACTTTGTATTATGAATATTTACATAGAAGATATTTGCACAGGCTGCTGTGAACTTGTGCCTAAAAACGTCATTATCCTGATATAATGGGAACACTTTATTGTTGAAAAGTGTCAATGAATATAAATGAAAAGTGAAAAAAGAAAATAACTACACTTGCGTGATGAAATAATTACCGTGGTTGATTTGATTGATTATTTTTTCTTTTGGTTTTACATGCACAGTTAGGTCAAGTTTCACACTCATTCAAGTTCAAAAGTTACTGTTCTTTTAATAATTGAAATTCAATTAGACAATACAGGTTTTGCATACAAACATATTTTACTTTGACATACAATTGTGTTGGGTTTATTCAGTTGAATGTGATCTTAGGTTCTTTGATTGAATGCTGTGAGCACTTTGGTTTAGCTTCTGTATCTATCATAAAGTACTAGCACTCTTAACTAGTTAACTCTGTTTGCCACTGTTACAAAACATTATGGTTTGCCTGCTTCACTGCAAAATATCTCTATTCAGCTTAACAAAGTTATAGGATTTAAGGGTTTGTTGCATATGTTTAACTGTTGTCAAAAAACACACATTATCACCTCGTTGCGTTGGCAAAACTGCAGTGCATAAATATATTTTCTTATCATTGCTTCACAAGAAAGTGCACAATATAAAATATGGTGATTGATTTATAAATTCTTCAATTTGCTGCAGCTTGGTCCAAAGGAAGAAGATGTTGAAAAGCCCGTAAATCCTTTTGTCTTCTTACTGCGCTTTGCGTTGGGTGTCCTAGCAGCTTCATGGTTTGTATTGATTCCTATTTACATGTGGCTCAAAGATCAAATTGTTCCAAAAGGTCAGCCAATCTAGGAGAGATTTGTAGTTAGTTTCTTTGTTCAAAATTTTATTAAGTGTAAGATTATTATTACATATGCAGATGAGAGATATTTTATCAAACCTCGTAATGGTTAGTTTCTTTACCTGCTTGAGCTCAGTTTTTCTGCATGTTTTTAATGGCCATGCTAATTTGATCGGTGTAATTGTCTAATAAAACCTTATTTTATAAGTCCACTTGTTATTTTCTGCTGCTCATTGGTAGTCCTGAGTTATTAGACGTCAACATTCTAACATTGCTGTTAAGACCAGTGAAGTGGAAGGAAAAACTTCCAATTTATTGGTACAATAGACATAATTGATTTATTTATTTCTTTGGAAAAAAAAAAAGACGTGACTGATTTCCACAAATAAGGATTCTAGGAACGTTTGGTTAAAATGTTTTAGGATTTTATTTTTTATTACAAAACTAATATCCTGTCTTCAAATGATGGAGATATGATTTTATTTTTTTTGGGTCAAATCTAGAATTCCACTCTTAAAGTAAATAAATGGAGTTTCCGGAGTTCGAACATCGACCCCCACATGTATTAATGTGATGTTTTTACCAACAATAAGATATGATTTATTTAATGTCTTTGTAAAACCGGCTTACACTAACAATATACCGTATACAAACTATTGCTTTCATACTAAATTATATGTCATTTTAAATAAAAAATTTGTACTAAGTTATATGTCGTTTTACAATACCGATGATTGATGAAGCATTGAATGTTATTTTTTCTATTATATCCTTAATTATTTATTACTCTCTCTTCTTTCAATTCTTCAATTTATTTTTCTCATACAATTAATAAAGGATAATTTTGTAAACTACTCATAATTTCTATTTTTCATATAACATTAATTATATTTCTTAAGATACTTAAAAGTGTCAAAGTGACATAAAGTGACATATATTGTGGTATGAAAGGAGTATAACCTTCTAATAAATAATAATGATGCTATTAATACAAGTTTAAACATATAGATATGGAGAAAACTTGAGGAGTAGAATAAAAGTTTGATGGAATGAGAGAAGAGGTGAAACAAGTGACTTCATCATTCCATAATCCAAATTATCCAATTCAACGTCATGTGAAGTTTTCAATTTCTTATATTTGAAGGTAGTGTGACAAATATTGTCTTCGTGTTATGTGATATTTAATTTCAATTTTCATAAAAAATAAATGCTATGAGAATGGTGTTATGCCTCTACCTACCTACGGGTGCTCGCGGTTCGGTTTGGATCGGTTTTAAGGCAAAAATTCATCCGATCCAAAGTTAAAATTACTCGCTGTTCGGTTTCGGTTTTGAATGACTAATTAAGAAAATCCGATCCAATTTTGTGTAGTTTAATTTGGATCGATTATTGGATATCCAAATTATATATTGAAATTTTTTAATTAAATATTTATATTATAAAGACACGGTAAAGTAACATATTTTATGTAAAATATAACATATATTATATTAAAAATTAATCGTTTGGAATGAAAATTATCAATTATATATGAAACCAATGAAATAGTAAAAAGGAATAGATTAAATTGAAATAATAAGTATTATGGAGAAAATTAAAAACCAACAATCAACAATTAATATGTTAATGCAATATATATCATATTAATAAAAAGTGAAATAAATATTAAAAAATATGTATGCGGTTTAGTTCGGTTTTAATCGGTTTTCATAATTCAATCCAAAATCCGATCGGATCCAGCGGTTTTCACAAAAGGACATCCAAACACATCCAAAATTATTCGTTTTTTTTTTTTTTTTTGCGGTTTTCGGTTTGTATGGATCGATTTTTTGCGGTTTTTATTTGGATTGATTTGGATTTGAGCACCCCTACTCCTACCTCTCACTATATCGTACCAGGCTGCTATGCTTGAAAATGCTCTCATGGCCTCCTGAATTGTTTTCTGAAAATACCTCATGGCGTTTTAGAAAATATGTTTCGAAAAACAACTGATTGAATCGTATCTTCTAAAATGGTTGAAAGTTGATTTTTTAATTATTATTTTAGGTTTCGGAAGTTATCTTCCGAACACGCTAAATTTTGGAATGTAACTTCTGAATTGGTCTTTTCTATGCCAGCTGTTGGAAATTGTTGTACTTTCATTTTCCGACATTATGTTTTTGGTACATTTTACTTATTTTTGGGTACATTTTTCCGACATTGTTGAACCTGGCATTGTTGAATCCTTTTAACCCATGATTGTTAACACTGTCAATTATGTTTTTACAAATTAAAAGTATAAGATTCGAGATGAGTTGATCAATTGGGTTCGCATTGAGTATTGTGATAGAGAAATCATACAACAATTTTGAATGAAAGAAACAATTTTTATTTTGGGTGTATAATTTTGGGCTCATGTTGAGCCAGTGAAGAGGATTAAACACCATCTCCATGACCTTTCCTTCGCCTACCACGTTTTGGGAGAGGAGCATTTGCCACTCGCTCTCTACATGCAGCACCATTTTGCACTTTGCCTACTCAACCTTTCTCTCCCAACATTGTTAGCCATTCCTAAAACAACAAATAATTCAATTAGACATTTTGTCAAACACTTAGTACATATAACCAATAATCGAAATTCTAAACACTAATTCAATTACACATTTCACAAATTCAACCCAACAACTATCACATTACAAAAATAATACTAAACTAAATCTTATTAGTATCGATTTCGAACATAAAACCTAGCAAATCAAGTTATTGAAATTTAAACCTATTCCTATCAATTTCTAACACACTATAATTTCACAAATTATAAATTGGACGTGAAAAAAAAAAAAAAAACTTGTCGAAGTTGGATTGATGAAATTTGATAGACATATAATGATTGAAGTTGGAATGCAAATTTTTTTTTTGACTAAAGTTGGAATTCAAATTTGGAACATGCAGTTATTATGTTTTATGTATATAAGGCCAGTTCGGGTCCTATCTTCCGAACTCGCTACCTTTTTTTATCGTAACTTCCGAAATAAAAGTCCATATTGGATTGTACAATCCGAACCAAACTAGGTTCAAAATTGAGGATATTTTTGAATTTTTGGGATGCTTGGGAGCGGTACGAGGGACTTAAAAGAGCAAAAAAAAAATTATGCTTTAGTAGATGCTGGGAGCTGAGTCATAGAGTGTTGAGTGAGTAGGCATGACAATATAACTCATACCCGCGGGTATCTACCCGCCCCGATTTTGACGGGAACCAAATTGACGGGTGTGGGGCGGGTAATGGGGACATTGATACCCACCCCGCTTCGCTTATATATAATTATATTTTACCTCTCTTAAATTATAAGCGTTTAAATTATGTTCATATGTATGTGTTTATTTTTAAATTGAGTATTAAATAAAGTTGTTTTTTCTATTTATATTCTTTATTTAAAAAAAATCATATTATCGAACAAAAATAGTGTTCAACTTTTACCCTTTTTTAAGATTTTTTTTACCAAAACGTAACAAAGTTCATATGAAAGTAGGGAGGAATGGAGATACCTGAAACCCACGGGGATACCCGAACCTTGTTGGGTATGAGTTTGGGGTTCTACTTTTCATACCCGTTAAGAATTGGAACGAGTTTGGATTTGGGAAAGGCAAAATCCGTCCCGACCCGCCCCATTGCCTATGAGTGAGTCTTTCATAAATACAATCTCAAATGATATATATTTGGCCAAATAGTCTGGTGGCTAGAAATTTTACCCTTAATATTGATCAATGAGGTGTGGCTCACGGAAACTTTCGACACTTACATACGAATAAAAATATTAAAAGATAAATAATATGGTCATATAATTTAACATCATTTTAATCCTTTCTTTATAATTTTTATTTATGAGTGTCACCATAGTTTATTTGAATTTGTGTCCATGGATAGGTTACGGGGAAGCCTTTGTTTGCCCCGATAGCCTGAAATCTGTTCGTCTCTAGTTCTCTATTGCTGCGAATCGAGATTGGCCTTTGTTCCAATTATATGTTAAAAAATTCTTATAATTTGTGATCGATCCGAAGTATTTATCGAGTTGCTTAAAAAAAAAAAGCATTTATCCAGTTGAGTAGCTACGTTATATTAACATCATGTTAAAAATAATTTTAAAATAAAAAATAAATAAATTTAAATAATTTCACTTCAAACAACGATAATTTTTTATCCAATAAATTATTTTTTATATTTTTATTGGCTAAATATTTCACCCTTAAGGTGGATAAAATGACCAGGGTTTAAATTTCGGTCCTGCATATATAATGCAATGTTCTTACCAACTGAGTTAAACTCATGAGACTAATAAAATATTATTTTAACATATAAGTAAAGATTTCTTACAAAATTAGTTCATTTCATTGGTAAACTATTCAAACTAATTATAACGGTAGATTTCAATATCTTGCAGGATTACATATGTGCACATGTAACATGCCCAAAACTAAGTTGAAATAGTAGTAGTTTTTTTTCTCTTTTTTTTTTTGGAGAGCTTGAAATGGTAGTAGTTATTTAAATATGAATATTTAAGAGTGGTTGTTTTTCCCGCCTATACTATGTTCTAATTTAGAAATGGATAACCGTTCGCTAGTTGGTTTAGTGGTAATTAACGCTGAACTTAATATGTAGGATTATGGTTCGATCGTCTGCAACTATGACCGGAAGGGAGTTGAAACCACTTGATGGCAAAACTGACCCCCGAATCAGATTAGATGGTCTAGTGGACCAGATATCGGTGGTGAAAATATAAAAAAAAAAAATAGAAATGAATGAAATCTAATTAGGTACACACATGTGAATACAATCAATATTTTAAAATTGTTTGTTTCAAATTGAGCGATTTATATCTTTAAGACAATATTTTATTTTTCATTCAATATAAAATTTAAGGTTGAAATTTGGTTAGTTTGATCTTGATCAGATTGCCACAAACTCACGATTGCGTATTGCACCAATTTTTTACTGCATTAAAATTCAATTTGATATGAATATATAGTTTCAACTAACGACTTTTAATAAGGTCAAGTCTTGCTTGCCACCAAATTAACCTTATCATAAATGCAAAGTAAAAGATATTGACTTAAGAGTAATTAGAAGATACAATTAAAATATTGCATCAATTTTTTATTATCATAAGAGCCATATTTTTTTTATTCATTAAATAATTAATATATTATTGTAAAAAACAAATGTAGTATTATTATTAATTTTTATAAAAATATTAATATTTACAATAAAATGTACACTCATTTTAGAGTTTTTTCTTACTAATAGGACACTTGTTATTAGGAGATAGAGAGGATAATAAAGAACAACATCCAAATAAACGGTTGCCACCTCAGCATAACAGTGGAAACATGTCATGCATCACTTTACAATGAGTCACATACATCACCAATTTGTTTTTTTTTATAATACATATATAGATCACTAAATTGTTGTAATCGATCTGGAATAATTAAATTACATTAAAAAAAAATTGACAAGTAAATTACATTAAAATTGATGCATCTAATTAATGATGGGATTCCATTTAGCAAAAATGTTATTGAAATAATAGTTAAGAATATAAAATAGAAATAAAAGTAAAGTAAAGTTTTTAGATAAAAAAATATATATTTTGAAGCAAAAAAAAAAAAAAAAAATTTTGAAATTTTAAGAAATTGAATACACTCATTTCAAAATTATATTATCTTTTTTGTTTCTTAATTAGTACCCCAAAAGTGTTAGTAATCAGTTTGCTTAAGTCGTCTTGAGATCATGAAAAAAAAGTCAGTAATAAATAGGCGCCTTATTCCTCTGCAGGGGCCTTGTGCAGTAAACCCCTATGGGCGGTCGTCCGTCAACTTATATAATTAATGTCGAATGGAGTATATGAACGGTTCCATTCAACTTTTGTCCATTACAAAGATCATAGTCTAGGGAGTGTGACATTGTAAATGTACAAGAGAACCATTGAAAAGTTCCTTCTTCCAATTGTGGATTCTTCTGGAAATATCGTTGCCTTTTGAATTAGAAATTCCCCATCAAACGTGTATTGACTATTTCAACCCACACACATCTATAAAACCAAAATAAAGCATGCCTCAAATAAGACAACATCATAACAAGTAAATTTTGTTTTTTGCACCCCTCCATTGGACAATAAGCTATTTTGCACTAATTCATTTGAGCCTGCAGCAACAAATAATGACACACAAATTGACAAAAGATCAAATTGCAGAATTTTTGGGTGCATTTTGCCTCATTGACAAGGACTCTGACGGTGTGATTTTTGAACCATAATTTTAAATGAATATTATAACATTATAATATTCATAACTGATTTGAATTTTAGTTGCTGATTTAAATTTTGTTTTTGTGTTTTCTAGGATTCATAACTGTGGACGAATTGATAATAATTATCAAATCACTAGAGAGAAATATAACAAAAGAAGAAATTCAAGATATGATTAGTAAAGGCAATATTGATGGAAATGGCAGGGTAGATTTTGAACAGTTCTTGCATATTATAGAAATTAAAATGAAGGTAAAAAATAGTACTATAAACTAACATGTAATTCATTCATTGCTTATGTCCAATATTTTAAAAATTAGACCTCATCAATCACTTCAACAAGTTTTTTTTTTTGTTGCAAATTCTCTATATTTTATTTTTTATAAAATATTTTTTTCATTTATCATTCGGTTTTGAAATATTTAAACAATAACTTAGATATCTCACCCGTTCAATCTCTAGTTTGAAATTTAAAATAGTATTTCTTAGACTCATAAAATGGTTGATTTAAGGTTATAAAAATGTTGATTGTCAATAGGATTATTTGACTGAGGAGCTAAAGGACTCATTCAAAGTATTTGATAGCAATAATGATGGATACATATCAGCTCCTGAGGTAAACAATAACATGCTACTCACTCACATTTTTTTTTTCTTCTTCTATTGATTAACATTTGCTTGTGAATTACCAATATAATTTAATATAAAAAGAAATTAACATTTAATTTTTTTTATGATTTTATAGCTGAGACATGTGATGGTGAAATTGGGAGAGAGGCTAACAGATGAAGAGGTTGAACAAATGATTAGAGAAGCAGATTTAGATGGAGATGGTCGTGTTAGCTATGAAGAATTTGTAAAATTTATGATGATGAATTAATTAATCTCTCCTTTGAATTTTTTTAAGTCTACGGGCAAACTTGGGTTTACCATTGACAATTTTTTGTATACTTTTTTTTTTTGACACATTTTTTTGTATACTATTCTCCTAATCCTAGTCTTATCCTATGATAATATAATAACATAACGAGGTTGACTGTTTTACTCGTCAACCTTGGCTCCATGGTCTAACCATGTGTCTTTTCATTGTTAAATTCTACTTCATCTATACCCAAATTAAATAACACTCGTTTGCAAAAAATATTTGTCTAAAAAATGACTAATATCTTTCGATTTTCAAGTGTAATTTAGTTTAAATTGTAAAACATTTATGAATTGAACGCCATTTAATTATTATTATTATTTTGGAATTTTTAAAAAAAATTATATGTAATGATCTCTTGATCCAACTCAACCCCCTCACCACCAAGTTAGGTTGGCTTGAATTCGACATACAAAATTACGGGTTTTATACCCAACGCAATTAAATTGGATAATGAATTTGATTGAAAACGACCCAACCCAATCTCGCGAATGCTTTACTTATTTTCATCACACTTTTCATTTATTAATAATTATTTTATTCATATTATCAATATTCATTTATAATTTCGGATGTTAAAGTAAATACCCAAAACATTAGTTGCTCCCTCAATTTATGTTAATTAACAAAGTTAAACGTGCTAATATTCAACCCGACCTGAAATCGAGAAGGCTAAAGAAAAAGAAGAAGGGAACAGGCACCCTGCAGGATCGGGTGTGCAGGTTGTATAGGTGACACAATTTGTTTCATGCGGTTAAACATGAGTTTAATTGGATGACTAAAATATATATAATTTTTACACTTAGTTTCCTTCATTTTTTTCAACGACAATAAAAAACCCTAACCCTAGTAGACATAAGAACAAAGAATCTAAAATCACCTCCTCCGTTGTTTGAACACTATAAAATGTGAAATAGATAGCGCACTTTAGACAGCGCTTATTAACAAAAGCGCTGTTAAAAGTAACACATAACCCCTTATTGTGAAAAGTGTTGTCTAAAGTACTACCGTTTGACAACGCTTTTCTGTAAAATCGCTTTTATAAGATTTACAAAAAGTTTAATCTACTTTTTTTAAAGTCAAACTATATTAAAAAGGAAAAGAGAGATACAAAAGAGAGGGGGAGGGGGGGGGGGGGGGGGGGGGGGGGGGGGTCAAGCCAAACCCTCACAGACAAACTAACATAATCTGAAATTAGGTTGACCAAATCTATTCCTAGTGAGCTCCTCTCTAATACATAAAGGTGGTGAAGACCACCAATTGTAACCATCTAAAGAGATACCTAAGGAAGCAAGTTTATCCGCACAACAATTTCCTTCCCTATAAACATGAGAAATCATGAACTGCATCTCTCTAGAACAAAACCCAAGTTTAATCTACTAAAATTTTATGTTTGGCTTTAGATAAAGCGCTGTCTAAGAACTACCATTAGACAACATTTCTGAATTGACCAAAAGCTTTGTCTAAGGTCTTACATTAGACAACGGTTTTGAATTGATAAAGAGCGCTTTCTATATACAATTTCTTATTTATATTTTTGTACATCTATATAGTAATTCTTTTAAGAATTTAATTTATATACAACTGTCAGTGTAAAATTATTTTACACACACATCCAATAATATACCAACACATCATGTATTGTGTTTAAAAATACATGATATGTCACATTCATTAAATGATATGACAACACATCATTGAGTGCATGCGTAAAAAAGCTTTACACTGACAGTGCACAACAATTAAACTCTTCTTTTAAATGAAACGCTCCAAGATTCTCAAGAAACCAGAAAATCTCCATACTCCTCCCTTCCATGAATCTTCACCAGAACCTTCATGATAGATGCATTACAGTAGTGTAACACTCTCAGTAGTTATCTCCCCCAGTGGATGGCCCTCAAAAACCTCTCAACTTTGATCATCAAAAGCAATCCTTCAAAACTTCCAGGTCTGTCTTCCCCAATCTCCCCTTTATCTCTGCGTTGATAACCTCTCTTTTCTGCAGTTTCCACTTGAAACCTGTGATAACACTTTGATCCTCTTCTTAATTCCTCTCTGATCACCCTGATCTGAAGCTTGCTCCATCCCTTTTCCTGCAAAATGACATCAAAAGACCATTCCACCATTACCAAAAGCAATAACCAACATCACAACATTACAATCAATTCACAGATAAACCAGCAAATCCCACATCCCACCATTATAATACCCACCCTTAACATACCTACTCTCAACATACCCAGAACCACCATACCTAATCAGAACCAAGAAATACCAGAGTCTTCCACTGCAAGAAACCCACCCACCCCTAACCAGCATATACCAAGAACCTTCCTTTACTCTGAAAACCTTATTAATGAAGGAATTAATGGATGCCAGAGAAGCATCATTGGAAAATTCATCACAGATAAGCCAATCTATATTGGCTCTATTCAGAATGGGTTAGAATCTATATGGGGATCTCCACCAGGGCTCAAGATTCAAGTTCTAGAAGGAAAAATCCTTCAATTCTATATGAATGATGCTACTGACCAAGACAGAATACTACAAGGCAATCCCTGGATTTTTCGCAATGCATGGCTAGTGGTGAAACCATGGGACAGAGAAGTGGATTTCCACACTATTGACTTTGATCATGTACCAATTTGGGTACAACTATGGGGTCTGCCACCACATTGCAAGACCAAACAGATGGGGGGAAGCATCGGGGCACTAATGGGCAAGGTTGAGGCTTCTTAGATCTATGAGTATCCAGGAAAACAAGTCATTATAAAAATTAAGGTAGCTATCAATACAAAAAACCCGATATTATCTGGCATCCACATTGGTAACCCCACAGATGGAACAAAGTGGATAGACTACAGTTATGAAAAGCTACCCCAAATGTGTTTCAAGTGTGGAATGATAGGACATGCTGACAACTTATGCAGGAACAAGGCTCTTCATCTGGCTACACTAGCTCCCTTAGGACCCTGGATAAGATCCACACAGTATGGAAGAAGAAAAATGGATGAAAGGGAGAAAAAATACTTCAGTAACCCATCCCAAGCAAAGAATTTTGGCCAGTATAGCCCCCCTGTCTCTGCAGACTTGTTGGAAAAATTAGCAGCTATGAGGGTTCAGTCAATACATGAACCTCCACAAGCACAACCTAAACCATGGCCCAATCAGCAGAACACACAACAACCAAATCTACACTCAATGGATATTAGCTTACAACAGGCTGAAGCAAAAGGAAAAAAATGCTCAAATGCAGGGGCAGCAGATGGAAATAACCACAAGCAACACTCAACAAGCAAATTCACCCCCACCACATCAGACAAAGAGACAAAAAATGAATACAAACGCAAGGGTATGCACTGCTAGGCAGGCCAGCCCAAGGCCATGAAGATCCTATCCTGGAACTGTCAGGGACTTGGCAACCCCAGGACAGTTAGAGCCTTTAAAAAGCTAATGACTACTTACACACCTGATCTCATCTTCCTCGTGGAAACAAAGCTCCAAAACACACAATATACTTTCCTTAATAACTACAAAGACACCTACTCAGCACACATTGTCAATTGCTCTTTGACTGGTGGTGGTAGGGCAGGTGGCCTTGCTATAATATGGAACAAGTGTAACTTGGTTGTGAATATAAAAAATCATGATTTGAACTATATTGATATGTTGATTTCCTCCCCCCACAACCCCCATAGTTGGAGGGCTACTGGTATATATGGACACCCTCAAAACCAAAACAAATACCTTACTTGCAAACTTATTAATGATTTGTCTTGTCTAGAGTATCCCACTGAATGGCTACTATTGGGTGATTTTAATATTGTTGTTTCTAATGAGGAAAAATATGGGGTAATGCCCTTGAACCTGACATTACTTCTAGTTTCAGGAACACTATAAGTCATTGTGATCTGCAGGACCTAGGCTATACAGGGAGCATTTACACTTAGACAAACAGACAAGAAGGAGAACACCTCATCAAGTGCAGGCTGGATCGTTTCCTAGCTACTACTGACTGGACAAACAGGTTTCCAAATTTTGTCAACCAGCATATAGTGAGATATCACTCTGATCACTGCCCTATACTCCTAGATTTCTCTCATATCTAGAGGAGAAAAACAGCCACTCACAAGAACTACTGCAAAAGGTTTGAGCAACTATGGCTGACTGATCAAAACCTTATTGTGAAAGCAGCCTGGGGCAGAAAACAAAACATTAAGGAAAAGCTCAATCACACCCTGAACTCTCTTCATACATGGGGCAGAGAAACCTTTGGAACCATCCCTAAGAGGATAAAGGAAGCCCAGCATGAGCTAAATAACCTCCAACAAAACCCCAACCCCCACATTGTCCATGATCAAATCATTCAGAAGGAAAAAGAGTTGGATGACCTATTAGAAAAGGAAGAACTTCGGTGGAGTCAAAAAGCTAGAACTATGTGGCTTACTTATGGTGACAAGAACACCAAATTCTTCCACCAAGAAGCTAGTCAGAGAAGGAGGAAGAATCATATTGATAGTATCAAAGACAGTGTGGGAAACCAACACAATGAGGAGGACAAGATTGAAGAAATATTCCTACAACACTTCCAACAACTATTTACCAGCCAACAAACTCACAATATTGCTGAAACAGTGCAGGTGGTTCAAAAGAGAATTTCAAATGAAATGCATGAATTCCTCAAACAAGAATACACAGCAGATGAGGTATACACTGCCATCAAAGAGATGAAAAGTCTTGCAGCCCCTGGGCCAGATGGTTTACCAGCAAAATTCTACCACACCTATTGGGAAATAATAGGGAAAGACATCACTAAGGAGGTCCTTCATGTACTAAACAATGGGGGAAGCCCTGAAGCTTACAACAACACTCATATTTGCCTTATTCCTAAAACAAACAACCCTACCACCCCTAGTGACTTCAGGCCCATATCTTTGTGTAATGTCACTCTTAAAATTATAACAAAAACCTTAGCAAATAGACTCAAAATAATCCTACCTGACATCATTAGCCAGAACCAAAGTGCCTTTGTACCTAGAAGACTCATCACTGACAATATTATTATAGCAAATGAAGTGTTCCATTACTTTCAGCACACTACTAGGAAGACTGGGTTGGTGGGAATCAAAACTGACATGGCAAAAGCCTATAATAGAATTGAATGGCAGTTTCTAAAAGCAACTCTGGAATCTATGAATTTCCCTCAAAACATGATAAACACTATTATCCAATGTGTGTCAACTGTCACCTTCTCAATACTCATCAATGGAAAACCTTCTAGGACCTTTCAACCCCAAAGGGGGATCAGACAGGGAGATCCCCTCTCACCCTATCTCTTCATCTTATGTGCTGATGTTCTGTCAGCCTTTATCACAAAGGCTCAGACAAACCATCTGATTCATGGGGTAAAAATTGCACAGGGAGCTCTTGAAATAACACATCTACTGTTTGCTGATGATAGCCTTATGTTTTGCAGGGCCACTGAGGAAGAAACTACCCACATGAAGGATCTAATCACTATGTATGAAAAAGCATCTGGCCAACTGGTGAACTATAACAAATCTGAACTCCTATTCAGCAGAAAAATACCCCAGACAACAAAGCTAGCTATCCAAAACATCCTCCCTATGCCTATTGTGGATCACTTTGAAAAATATCTTGGTCAACCCACCTTCATGGGCAGGTCAAAGAACCAGACTTTCAACTACATTCAAGATAGAGTATGGAAGAAACTCAAGGGATGGAAGGAAAAAAATCTATCTTTTGCTGGTAGGAGTACTCTGATCAAGGTTGTGGCACAGGCTATCCCAACTTATGCCATGAGTTGCTTCTTACTTCCTAAGGGTTTGTGCAAACAGATGGAAAAAATGATGGGTAGATTTTGGTGGGGCAGTAACATTGACCAAATAAAGATACACTGGCTAAATTGGAAAGAAATCAGGAAACAAAAGAACCTAGGTGGCCTAGGTTTCATAAATCTACATGCTTTCAATGAAGCACTACTTGCAAAACAAGGGTGGAGAATTGTGACAGAACCAAACTCTCTAATGGCAACTATGCTAAAAGCCAAATACTTCCCCCATACTCAATTCCTACAAGCTAGCCAGGGAAAAAGATTTAGCTATGTGTGGCAAAGCATCCAAAAGGCTAGCTGGACCCTTAAAAAGGGAAGTTTTTGGCTTGTGGGTAATGGTGACCACATAAACATATGGCAAGATAGGTGGATCCACCCCCATATGGGTAGTACAACTTGGACCCCCAAACCTGACTCCACTAACCTCACACTGGTTAGGGATCTCATTGACCATCAAAACCACTGCTGGAAGGAACAACTTGTCAACCAAACTTTCATACCTTATGAAGCAACTCAGATATGCAAAATACCAATATCTACTCACATGACTGAAGACACAGAAGACACAATATGCTGGCAAGGTACAAAGGATGGCAACTACTCTGTTAAATCTGGATACAATGCTATCATGGAATGGGCCACAAGCAACTCTGAACAACCAGGACAAGCTAATCAACACACCATGAAGGACACAGAGTGGAACAAGATATGGAAATTAAACAACCCACCAA
Organism: Trifolium subterraneum; assembly: GCA_951799995.1. Classification (NCBI taxonomy): domain Eukaryota; kingdom Viridiplantae; phylum Streptophyta; class Magnoliopsida; order Fabales; family Fabaceae; genus Trifolium; species Trifolium subterraneum. The sequence continues at coordinate 24,339,542 of OX637463.1, forward strand.
AACAACTACATCTCATATGGACACTACAAGAAAATAGCAATTTAATGGCCACATTTAGCCCCCACAAAGTGGGAAAAACGGCCACTAAGTGAAAAAAGTGGCCAATTTACCGGCCACTGTAATTGGCAGCAAAATCGCTCGCCAGTAAGTCTTACCGGGGGCCTAGGTGGCCACAAAGTTAGAGGCAGACTGACACAGATTCCAGAAAACTTACCGGCGGCTTTGGTGGCCGCTAACTGCAAATTTGTTTTTTTTTTAAAAATTATTTATTTGCTTGTTGGTCCGTATTTTAATTATTTTGTTATTTATTTTATATTTTAGTAAAAAATATTACTATTATTTTTCTTATTATTAGTAGTAACAAAACTCAAAAAAGAAAAAAAGTTAAACAAAAATGCATTACACACATTGAAGCAGAAAGAAAAATTCTTATTTACTAACAAATCAAATCTGGTTTCAAATCCTAAATCAACAACCAACTTTGATTTCAAATCCTAATCCTAACTCTATTTATAAATCAAGCTTTTACACTAAAAATCTCCTAAAATCAGCAGAATTTACATAGAAATTACAAAAGCACTAAAAAGTACAAGCAGTATTTAGAGATAATTACACAATAAACAAAGCCCCAAGGCTTGAAACAACACGCCAGAACCTACCAAATGAGAAAAAACAGCACCCCTGAGGCCAGAAAACCGCCCAGCAGCAACCTAAAGGTGGCGATAAAAAACCAGAGCAAAACCAGCAGGAACAACTTTGCATATTCCACCAAATCATGCTTTCATCAACATACTCAATTTCTTTTTCAATTGCAACAAAAGGACACAGATCCGGCCAAAAATAATAATAAAAAGATAGATCCGGCCAAAGCTTCATGTAGAAAGACAGATTCCGGCCAAAAAAGACAGATCCCACAAAAGCTTCATGTAGAAAGTTGAGTTTTTTTGGGGCTTTTAAAAGGACAGATCCGGCAAAAAAAAATAATAAAAAGAAAAAAGAGAGGTACCACGCTGGAATATGGGTACACCGGTGGTAACCACCGGAAGAGATGAGGAGAATTCATAGAGAGGAAGAGAAATTTAAAAGAAACCCTAGCCGTGACAGAGGAGAATTCTTAGAGAAAGAGAGAAATTTAGAGAGAGAAAATTTCTGTAAAATAAGGAAAAATCTGGTGTGTATGGGTATTTATAGCTCCGAATTCAGTGTGCTCGCGTGCATAGCTGATCTCCCATTACAGGCCGTTGATCTTCATCAAACGGCCTAGAGTGTTTTTAATCAAGATCTCATAAGGGTTGTCTGATCAATCAGACGGCCTAGATCACCCCCCGATTTTGAAGCCGCCGGTAAGTGCTGGACCTATTTTTTTATTTTTTTTAATTTGTTTGAACTTACCGACGGTCTAGGCCGTCGCTAAGTTCTGGACCATTTTGCGGCGGCCTAAGTGGCCAGTTTGTTTCAGAAATAATATTTTTTTTATTTTGTGGCTATTTTTCTTCAGTTTGTGGGGGCTTAAGTGGCCACAAACTTATTGGGGACCAAAATGGCGGGTAAGTTCAAATTGAATTCCCCACTAAATGAAGGTATTCTTGTAGTGGGAGATATTTGCATAATACTCTACCTGTCAAAGCTAACCTAATCACCAGAGGAATTCTCTGTGATACCCTATGCCCTAGATGTAACAAAAGCCCTGAAACCATGGAATGGAACACACTTTCCTTGAGTGTGAATGGGAAAAAAGGGTATGGTTCAGCTCTCCCCTAACAATCAACCTCAACAACACACAGTTTCACTCCTTCCCTGAGTGGTACAACTATATGCTTAACAACACTAAGGGAGAGTGCATGCAAATGATTAATACTATAATCTACAGCATATGGTTAGCTAGAAACAACAAAATATTCAACAACATGGACACACCTGTGCAGATAGCCAATAACAAAGCTCTCCAAACACTGCACAGCTACCAGAACACCGCCGTCTCTTTAAGCATTAGCAAGCCAGAGCACACACTTTCCACAACCCGCCACAACAATAGCTGGAGTCCGCCTCATAGGTCATACCTAAAGCTCAATGTGGATGCTCACCTTAACGGTGATGGCCATTGGGGTTTAAGTATGGTCCTAAGTAGGGGAGATGGCCGCTGCATTGGAGCGGTGACGAAAGTGATGCAAGGGCTGAACGATGCTACCCTAGCTGAAACTCAGGGTCTGTTTGAAGCTCTAAATTGGATCAAAACGAAGGGGTTTTCGAATATTGTGATTGAAATGGATGCGGAGGTTGTGGTTAGAGCCATCCAGAAGCGGATTTTTCCCAGATTGCGTTGGGGTAAGCTTGCGAAGAGCTGCGCTAGGGATTTTGACAAGGACGCTCTTCTCTCAATCAACTGGGTTAGGCGAAATGGGAACAAAGCAGCACATGAATTAGCTAGGTGGGCCTTAAATGAGCCCAACATGTATTGGGATGAAAATTATCCTCATTGTATACACCCCCATATCCAAAAAGATATGGGATTTGTAATCCATTCCTGATCTAATATAGTTTTTTCCAGTTTAAAAAAAAAACTCTTCTTTTAAATAGAAAATACATCAAAAAATAGATTAATAATAATAAACTATATTAATTAACATAATATCTATTTTTATTTTTATTAAAATAATATTAAAAATTTAAAAATAAAAAAACAAAAACAAAAATTCCTATATTTTTGTCCATGAAAAGAAAAAAGAAAACAAATATATCCTATCCTATATATAAAAAAAATAAATAAATAAATAAAACAATATTCCATTTGAATCACGCAAACAAATCCCTTCTCCCATGAACAAACCTTTTTTGTTTCTACGCATGAACAAACCCAGAAATCTTAAAATTTTCATCTTCATCAATCTTAGTCGTTTTATCTTTTTCCTCCTTTAGAAACATTCATCTCTTCCTCTCTAATCACACATAGGTGACACAATCTGTTTCATGTGGTTAAACATGGGTTGGATTGGGTGATATATAGAATTGGGTCATTTGGACCCATACCCGCACAAGATCGACTTTTAAAAATAATAATAACAATAGGATACATACGACAAAGTTTAAGATGCAACATAAATATTATTATACACTCAGTTTCCTTCATTTCATTTTCAACGACGACAACAAACCCTAACCCTAGTAGACATAAGAACAAAGAACCCAAAACCACCTCCTCCATTGTTTGAAGCTCACCTTTCACCTCAAGATTGATCACCATCGATCACCCTATCCTTCATTTTTTTTTCTTCTGTTCACTCAATGAATTCGCTTCATTTTCGTTTCTCTGTTTTGTTTCTTTTCTTCTCTGTTTTCTTCATGGCTTTTTATTTTAAAACTTTGGGTTTAGGAATTTTCTTTATCATATTGTTCTTGTCCAACATTTTATTTTATTTCATATGTTGGAACTTGGATATGTGGTGTATGGTGTATCATTCTTGAATAATTTAAATATAAAGTTTTTTTTTTTATCTATCTATTTTGGTTTATTTGCTTCTTCTTTTTTACCTTCTGATTTAGGGTTAGAGTTTTCTATTTTCCATACTATATATATACACTTTTTTTATATAAATACATCAATTTTTGTTCTATAGACTTATTTTGTTTAACATACTAAATTAGAAATGTCCATTATCATAAAATAAAATACTAAATTAGTAACCTAAAAAAATTAGATCGGTCCAGATTTTTAGACAAAAATATGAAATGATTCTTAAACTATTCAATGAGTAATTAATTTTAAAATATTTCAGTTATGAATATTATTAGTAGATGTCCATATAAGTCATGTGATTAGGTAAAGAAAGACTCAAGTAAGTTTTGCTCTAATATCATATAATATATCGATCTTTAAATTTAATCTTATATGTGGTGTGAGAGTCAATATTAATATTATATGATTTAGAATCCTTTTTTCAATTGTTTATAATCTGATTTGATTTCATTTGTTTCATAAAATATGAATTGCTAAAATCGAATTGATTTATCAAGTTGATTTTTTTTTTTGATAAGCAAAATATTATTATTATAAGGGAGTACAAGGGATACTCAATCCCTTACAACACAAAGCAAATTATAATGTGCTTTGAATACAAATTAGAGGTTCTAAACACCAAGCCGTAAAAGATACATTAGACTTATGCCCGTACCTACTACTATAACAAACCCAAGCGCTAAATTTAATCTTCATCCACAAGAGAAGAAACATTTGGTATAGCACCGTTGAAAATAACACTATTTCGATGTTTCCAAATGTTCCACGTAGTGGCCAGCCAAATCAAATGTCGACACGCCCACCTTTTTTCGTTTTAATCATATCACCAAACTTCGAAAAGTGAATAATCCCTGCCGAACCTGTAGGTAAATTCATCCCTATCCACTTATACACCTCTTCCCATACTTTTTTGCTGAATACGCAAAGAAAAAAGAGATGGGTACTATCCTCAAAATGCTGTATACAAAAGATGCACGACAGATCGTGTAAATTGATCAAAATACCTCTATGATTGAGTGTCTCTTTCGTCGGTAATCTGTCTAACAGAAACCGCCATCCAAATACCAAAACTTTGGACGGTGCATCATTCTTCCAAAGTTGTTTTATAGAAGACAAAACATTAAAATTCAGCTCGTCATGTTGTTTATGATCTATTAACGATTCACAACAAGACTTAATAGAAAAAAGACCAGCTTTTCCTAAAATCCATCCCCAACTATCATGATTGTTCGGGGATAAAGAAAAACCCACCAACAGCTCCTTTAACTCTCCCAACTGTTGTTCTTCGTCCGTGGATAGTTGTTCAACCCATTGCCAAGACCACACAAAATTACTACAATTTCCTTGCATCCTCCCTACTATGAAAACTTCATGGTTAGTCTCTTTAGCAAAAAGAGTAGGAAATAAGTCTTTAAAGGCATGACCCCCAAACCACTTGAACTTCCAAAAACCAATGTCTTGGCCATTACCAACGCGAAATCCGATATGTTGCTTAAACCAGTCAACCTCAAAAGCTCTACCCAAACTTACTACGTCCTTCCACCAGATCGAGTGCTTAGCTCCGGTTAGATGAGTATCCCTGCCTAATATTTGAGTAGGTAAATGACCATACCTGAAACGTAACAAATCAGCCCATATTGCGTCTCCATCAGATAATAACCGCCATTTCCATTTGCTTAGTAACGCCAGATTAAACCGTTCTAGATTCTTTACCCCTAGACCATCACTCTCCTTAGGTAAACAAATTTGGTCTCATTTAACCCAACACAATTTCTTATCATCTAAACCACCTCCCCATAAAAAATTCCTTTGGATCGTCACCAACTTTTTTATAACACAACAGGGAGCCTTAAAAAACGAAAAGAAATAAAGAGGGAGGCTAGCTGTCGCGGTGATTTTTGGATGTCGAGTTATTAATTAACTTCGAATTGCAATTGAATATTCCACCACCGATCTTTAATTTATCCGAGGGAAAAGGAAAAAGTTCAAAAAAAACCCTATTTTTAGAGATCAAGGTCCGGGGGTTGGTTATACGAATGGAAGATACTAGCACCCTAAGTATCTATAGTATCCTATAGGAACCCCTTGTTTTTATTTCTAACTTTGCGCTTTATTTTTAATTGCTTGTAAAAAATGTATAAATGTAGGAATTAAAGTGATGATAAAAAAAAGTTCAAAGTGAAAAAGAAGAAAAAAAGTTTTTTTGTTGATTTTATTTGATTCGCCGAGACAAGTCTCATGCCTACGTACCCGAGGGATCAAAATCTCGTAGTTCGGGGTAAAAAGCCGAGTAAATTTGTTTGTTTGATTTTAAGGTTTTGAAAATGGTTTTAAAGATCAAAAAGCAAAAAGTGGCAAAATGTGAGTTTGATTGATGTTAGTTTGTGAAGAAAGTCTATATGGTTAAATTGATTGAAGTTTGATTATGAAATAAGACGCGGACACTTGGTTTAAAATCCAAGGTTTATTGAGAAAAGGTTTTGAGTGATAAAAGACACTTGGTTTAAAATCCAAGGTTTTTGCATGATTAAAGATGTATGAATGAAGAAAATGCACTTGGTTTAAAATCCAAGGTTTTTACGAGAAAAAGGAATACTTGGTTTAAAACCCAAGGTTTTAGCGATAAAAGAAGTCATTGGTTTAAAGTCCAAGGCACTTGGTTTAAAATACAAGTTTGTGATAAAAAAAGACTCTTGGGTTAAAATCCAAGGTTTTCACGATAAAAGGGGGTCATTGGTTTAAAGTCCAAGACACTTGGTATAAAATCCAAGTTTGAGATAAAAAGAACTCTTGGGTTAAAATCCAAGGTTTTTGCGGTAAAAGAAGCCATTGGTTTAAAGTCCAAGACACTTGATTTAAAATCCAAGTTTGCGATGAAAAAGAACTCTTGGGTTAAAATCCAAGGTTTTCGCGATAAAAAGAAATGTTTGGTTTAAAGTCCAAAGTTTTGAAAATGTTTGACAACAAAATATTTTTGTGCTTTGTGATGGGAATAAATTGCTTTGATATTTTAAAGAGGTGTTGACCTCATTTTTTTGAGAAGAAAATGATTAATTATTTCAATTGGAATGTTGGGTTCCAAATCAATAAAAGAGGTAACGCGCGAAAACTAATACTAACGTTACAACAAATAATTAAGCGCGAAGACAATTCGTAATGATATTTTGATCAAAACGATGTCTTTTCCCTCGGAATTTAATATTCTAACGCTTTTGCGGAAAGCAATAAAAATAAATATGCATGAGATGCAAGTTTCCATTTATGGTGTACATTTGTTCCTAATTACATTCTAAAATATTTGCGAGAAAATAAACATGAAATGATGAAAGAGAATGGATGCTATGCAATTCTCATTTATATTTACATTAAATCCTAAAATACATACTAAAATCCTTGCAATAAAATAAATAGTTAATTAATAAGGCAATAAATAAATTGTTAGATTAGATGAATTATTAACAATAAGTAAAATTGACATGTATGAATAAAAATGTTAAGTTAGTAAGTTAGTAACAATAATTAAGAATAAAGAGCATGGGTAATAAAATGTTAGATTAGTGAGCAAATATAAAAAAAACTAAGCAAAATAAATAAACATGAATTAGAGCAAAAATAAACACAAATAAATATGGAATAAATAAATAATAAAAAAAAAGACCTCAAATTAGTGTTTATTTTGGATTTAATAGCTCATTGAAGCACATTCCATAAGTACTTTTATCATAGGTTAAAAAATAAAATAAAATAAAAATAAAAAATAAAATAAAAAAACAGAGGAGGGTGCAAATATCAAAATGAAAATAAAAGGGGTGCAAAAAGCAACAACAGAAAACCAGGCCCAAGCCCAGTCCGTTTAAAAAAAAACAGAAAGAAAAGAAAAACATAAAAAGATCAAGTGTGGTGTGAGAACAGAGGCCCACGTAAGGCTTCATAGATCTAAACCATATGATTTAATCAGAAGGCCAGGATTTAATTAAAACTAAACAGATCTCAGCCTTTGGAGCCTTTTAAAATAATCTAACTGTCAGCTTTTAAAATTGGAGGGAGCCAATGACGTGTTGCCACATCATCGTCTTCTACCTCCTTCATCTTCATCCTCATGAAGAATGGAGAAAAAACTCCATGGAAGCTTCAAAGGAAGCTCACGGCCAAACAACAACAACATCGAATCTCAACCAAAAATTGAAAGTGAATACACAATCTTGCTCGATGTTTCTCACTGGTCATGAATCTACAACTAGATTTCAGAGTGGAAGCCTATTTATCAAAAAAAGTTTCAATCTTTGAGAACACCAAGATTTTGAAAACTCATTTTTAGACAAATTATGAAAAACAAATGGTTGGAAAAGCTTCCTGGGCTAAGGATCAAGCAAAATGGAGTATTAATTGGAGTCAGAACCTACCCAAAATGTGTTTTCAAATCTCAAGTTTTCTTCAAAATATTTCTTCAAAATAGGCTTCGAATTCGTGACTGGAACTTGTATTTAAGAGTTGGTTTATGTTTATGGAAGTATTGAGAAGGTGTTTGGTGGTTTAGAACTAAGAATTTGGCTTTATTTTGATTTTTTGATTTTTTGATGAAAATGGAGGAATTTCGGATTTTGAGGCTTTCTCTGAGTTTTTGGAACCCTTTCTCAGGTGAAATGAGTTCTCTATTTATAGAGAAATATTAGGGTTAAAGTGGTATGAAATTTATTGATCAAAGAAGGGCAATTTGGAATTTTAAAATGAGATCTTTTTGTGATTTTTTTTTTGCACATGTGTTGTGATTTTTTGTGATAAGGTGGTGAAAAAGAACCTTCTATTCTCAATTGTAATTAGAATTGGTCAATGATTTTTTTGTGATTTTGGTTTGTAATGAAAATGGGTGAAAAATGATTAAAAATGAATTATCGTAAAGAAGTGAAAAATGAAATAATAGGGGACAAGGGTACAATGGTAATTTTTTCGGCTTTATATCAAATGAGTATGAACAAAACAAATTTTATGTAAAAGAGAAAAAATAGAAAAGATAAATTTTGAGGTTTCTTGCAAATGAAGAAACCTTTTTGTATTACTTAGTAAAAGGGTAAAATTGGAAATAAAAAATGTTTATGAATAAATGTTAGTCAAAAATGGAACTTTAAAATAAACGGTGGAAAAATAATGTTATGAGTGTTATGCTTATGAGTGTTATGTTTACAAGTGTTTGAATGTAATGAAGACTATTTGACAAAAGTAATGACGACAGAAAGCGATAAAGTCTTGTATGCGGACAGAAAGCAGTAAAGTCCTGTGTACGGACAGAAGTAAAGATAGAAAGCAAATAAAGTCCTGTGTGCGGACAGAAGTAAAGACTGAAAGCGAGAAAGTCCTGTGTGCGGACATAAGTAAAGACTGAAAGCGATAAAGTCCTGTGTGCAGACAGAAGTAAAGGCTGAAAGCGATAAAGTCATGTGTGCGGACAGAAGCAGATAAAGTCCGATGTGAGGACATAAGTAAAGACAGTGTCCACCAACATTGTGGGATGGTGAGGACAAGTAAAGGCAGTGTCCACCAACATTGTGGGATGGTAAGGACAAGTAAAGACAGTGTCTACAAACATTGTGGGATCGTAAGGACACAACGAGGAAATAAATTGTCTGCTGTCATTGTGGAAGAGCGAGACATAACAAGGATATGTATTCGTCTGGACCAGACACACTGGAGATGACTTCTTTTGGGGAAATTAACCACAAGTTTGCAGTTGATTGTTTGCAAAACCTGCTACTTGAAATATGTTTGATGGAGACATCTCTGGACCAGACTCACCGGGGATGACTCTTTTTTTTTTTTTGTGATGTGTGATTGATGGAGACATCTCTGGACCAGATACACTGGGGATGACTCTTTTTTTGTGATTTATGATTGATGGAGACATCTCTAGACCAGATACACTGGGGATGACTCTTTTTTTTTGTGATGTATGATTGATGGAGACATCTCTGGACCAGATACACTGGGGATGACTCTTTTTTTTTGTGATGTATGATTGATGAAGACATCTCTGGACCAGATACACTGGGGATGACTCTTTTTTTTGTGATTTATGATTGATGGAGACATCTCTGGACCAGATACACTGGGGATGACTCTTTTTGTGATGTATGATGGATGGAGACATCTCTGGACCAGATAAACTGGGGATGACTCTTTTTTGTGAAATATGTGTGATGGAGACATCTCTGGACCAGATACACTGGGATAACTCCCTTTTTTTTGTGATGTATTGAAGCAAGACACATGATGGTCAATGCAGTATGTATGAATGATTTTGTTTGCATGTTGTATGTAAATATGAATGTATGTACACATATGTGAATGATTGTATGTATGTATGTATGTATGTATATGTATGTATGTATGTATATGTATGTATGTATTATTGTATGTATGTTATGAAGCTTGTATTTGTATGATTGAATGATATTTGTAGATGACTGGATGAGATAAAAGTTTGATAAGGTAAAATGAGTATTGGGCCGACGTATCCATACAACCACTCAATAATTCTCCGCTGGGGACAACACCCTTATAGGTGAAATAAATCAAATCCTCGGGGTAAAGCCCGGTATGGTATGTCAATCCATGGTAAGAACGATTGCTTCTTGGGGTAAAGCCCATTGGTCAGAGGTCTGGCAGAAGTCGCCATTTTGTACACTGAAACCGAATATTTTCTCATGGTTTTGTTTCGACAGTCATGCTTTTGCTTTTTTTGTACCTTTTTGAAATCACTAATTTTTGCCTGGTGTCATACCCCATTTTTTGACCTAAGATTCCACTTCATATTTTCTTCCTTGCATTTTATGCATCAATGACAAAAATACAAAAAATATGTCAGTTTATTTAATTTTGTTTTTTATTATTATCTTTGTTAAAAATCCAAAAAATATGTTAAGAATCTATTTTATTTTTCAAGATATCTTTGTTTTATATTTTGATAAAAAAAACGATAAATTAGGAGTCAAATCTTTTTATTACTATTATTATTTTTTTTCCTTTATTATTATTATTGTCATACCCGATTATTTTGACCATATTATTTTTGCATTTTTATCGAGTCATATTTTTTTGTCCTGAATAATCGATACGCTTTTCGAGAAATTTCGATATATGAATTTTTGAAAAATTGATTCGTTTGTTAGGAGATTCGAGAAAAATTTCGACAGAGAGGTATATTAAAATACCTCATTTTTGTTCATTTAGATTTATTTATTTTATTATCTTTGATATTTTAATTTTAGTTTTTATTATTTTTTTTATTTTTTATTTTAATTTTTATTTTCCGTTTTTTTTTAAGTTTATTTTCGTTTTTATTTATCTTTTTTCGTTTTCTTATTTATTATTATATTTATTTATTTTATTTTCTGTTTTTTTACCTTTTTGTTTTTATTTTAATTTTATTAAAAAAATCAAAAAGAAGCCAAAGTCAGAATTTTTTTTCACGTTAACAGGGAACAGTTTCTGCATATCAGTACATTTGCTTTTTCTTTTTGTCCTTCAATTCAAATTTTGTCCAGACAATTGCATAATCCAGTGAATAATCAAACCCAATTTTGGGTATATGAACAGATGAATAGAATCAGTAAGGAACACACAAAAATTGCTCAGCCGCACAAAAAACCACATCCAACCCTAATCCTTATTTTTGACATAATCACAAATCCAACAAACACCAAGAACCAGAACATCAAACAAAAATCCACAACTTTTTTTTCTCAATCACAGAATACCAAACACAAAAAAAACACTCCCTTTACTTTCAATCATAATCAAAAACACAAAAAAAAACACTTCTTTTTTTTTCTTTCATAAAAAACAGAACCGAAAAAAGGCAAACAAAAAATACAAACCTTTCCTTTTTTAGATAAAAAAAAAGAAATACAGAGAAGGAGAAGAAGCAATCACAATCAGAATCAGAATCAAAAAAACATACAAGGTTGAATCTTTTTCTTTTTTTATTTTTTTTCCCGATCTAGGGATTTTGGGTAGGATTTTGGGGATTTTGATCTTAGAATCGAGTTTAGGAGATGATTTTGTGTAGGTTTAGTGTTTAAGGTTTTTGAAAAAAATGAAGTTTTGAGTGAGAGAGAGAAGGGTGAGGCCGACGGCCATGGGAGAGAAGAGAGAGGAGAGAGCGGCGCTGGAAAGAGAAGAAGAAACAGAAAAATGAATTTTTTTTAGGGTTTGGGGTATATATACCCTGACCCAATCCAGTGTGCGCTGGTGCATGGTTACGGTGCACCAGCACACCTGAATCTTTCAGATCTTAATCAGACGTCTCCGATCTCATTTGGTTATGATCAAATCGTGGCTGTTTGATTTAATCAGACGTCCCTGATTAAATCTGACCTTCTCACCCACCTCAGTTGGGCCCGGACCAAAATACTGCTATTCACACCCCCTTTTTATTTCGTTTTAATGTTCACACACCCCTGTTTTTATTTTTTATTTTTTTTTAGCTTATGAAATAAGTGCTTTTGGCATAAGTTATTTTGAGCTATTTTAGCCAATCAAGCATGATATTGAGGCTTATTTCATTTTCCTATTTATTTTGATAATTAGATATTGTTAATATTATTTAATGTTTTTTTATTTATTTTGTTAATTAATTTTATTTTTAAGCTTATGAGATAAGTGCTTTTGGCATAAGCTATTTTAGCTTTTATTTTAGTCAATCAAGCATGATGTTGAGGCTTATTTTTATTTTCCTATTTATTTGATATTTAAAAGTTGTTAATATTACTTTATGTCTTTATATATTTTTAGCTAGTTTTATTTTTTAAGCTTATGAGATAAGTGCTTTTGGCATAAGCTATTTTAGCTTTTTTTTAGCCTCATAAAGCATGATGTCGAGGTTTATTGTCTTAGTGTCGTATTTATTTATTTATGCTACTTATCCATTGCATATCATATTTATTTCATTACATCGATTTATTCATCACTTTTTTTTACCTTTATTTTATTATCGTAATATTGAGTATTTATCGCTTATTAATTGCCGTTTATTTTTGCTCTTGAATTTAGGATGTAGTTAGGCCAAATGTAAACTCTAAATAAAAGTGCATAGCATACCCCCTCTCTTGCATCCTTTCATATTTATTTTTCTTGCAAAAATTTTAGAGTGTGATTAGGCCAATGTACTCATAAATGAAAAATTGCATCTCATGCATATTTATTTTTTATCGCATTCCGTCCATATGCGTAATTTTAAATTCCGAGGGAAAAGACACCGTTTTGATCAAAATATCATTACGGATCGTCTTCGCGCTTAATTTGCTTATTGCGACGTTATTATTCTTTTAACGCGTTACCTTTTTATTTTAGAACCCAACATTCCAATTTTAAATAATTAGTCACTTTATTCTCAAAAATGAGGTCAACACCTCTTCAAAAATGGTTAGTCGTTTTATTCTAAAAAATGAGGTCAACACCTCTTCAAAAAAATAGTTAGTCACTTTATTCTACAAAATGAGGTCAAAACCTCTTTCAAAAAATATCAACATAATTTCTTTTCAACATCATCAAGCATCAAAAATATTTTGCCATCATACATTTTTTAAAACTTTGGACTTTAAACCAAACGTTTCTTTTTACCGCGAAAACCTTGGATTTTAACCCAAGAGTCTTTTTTCTCGCAAAACTTGGATTTTAAACCAAGTTCCTTGGACTTTAAACCAACGGCGTTTTTTATCGTGAAAACCTTGGATTTTAACCCAAGAGTCTTTTTTATCACCAAACTTGGATTTTAAACCAAGTGTCTTGGACTTTAAACCAATGGCTTCCTTTTTCGCTAAAACCTTGGACTTTAACCCAAGTGTTCCTTTCTCTCGCCAAAAACCTTGGATTTTAAACCAAGTGCATTTTCTTCATTCATACATTTTTTATCATGCATAAGCCTTGGATTTTAAACCAAGTGTCTTTTATCGCTCAAAACATTTTCTCAACAAACCTTGGATTTTAAACCAAGTGTCCGCGTCTTATTTCATAATCAAACTTCAATCAATTTAACCATATAGACTTTTTTCACAAATTAACATCAATCAAACTCACATTTTGCCACTTTTGGCTTTTGGTCTTTAAAACTATTTTCAAAACCTTAAAATCAAACAAAACAAATTTACTCGGCTTTTTACCCCGAACTACGGTGGTTTGATCCCTCGGGTACGTAGGCATGAGACTTGTCTCTCCAATCAATAAAATCAACAAAAACATTTTTCATTTTCCATCACTTTAAACTTCTTTTTTATCATCACTTTAATTCTTACGTTTATACCTTTTTTACAAGCAAATAAAATTAAGCGCAAAGTTAGATTAAAAACAAGAGGTTCCTATAGAGTACTATAGATACTTAGGGTGCTAATACCTTCCCTTCGTATAACCAACCCCCGAACCTTGTTCTCTAAATATAGGGTTTTTTTCGAACTTTTTCCCTTTCCCTCGGATAAATTAAAGATCGGTGGTGGAATATTAATTTGCGATTCGAAGTTAATTAATAACTCGATATCCAAAAATCACCGCGACACCTGGATCGCCCTTTCGGGTTTTCAATCCACCGGGAATATATTTTTTTTTGTTTGCCCCTAATTTTTGCCTGGACTGCCCTTGCAGGTTTTCAGTCCACCGGGACACTCATTTTTGCCTAAGCTGCCTTTTCAGGTTTTCAACTTAGCGAGCTGTTCTTTTTTGCTATGCTGATATGTAAACTTCTCAAAGAGATGTCATTTGCTGTTGATATGCAAACTTCCCAAAGAGATGCCATTTGCTGTTGATATGCAAACTTCTCAAAGAGATGCCATATACTGCTGATATGAGCCTCCCAAAACGGGTATCAGCTTCTTCTTTCACTGGGGAAAAGAAAATCATACAAGCTTCTTAATAATAACCACTTTATGGAGATTACCAGAGAACAATCAAGTTCAGTATTCGATTGAGGAATGTTGGATCACATGTTCAGCATATTATAGTAACACACATGTCCATAAGAACCCAAAATATCAACTCGATGATTATTAGCTCAAGGAGGAAGAAACATAACAACTATCTTGGCAGATCTGGATTGCCCTTGGAAATCACTTCAGGTGCCCCAAGTGAGTGAAACCTTGACTTTGAATCTTTGAAAGATATGCCCCTGGATGTAAAGACTTGCCCCTGATTGGCAGGTTCCTGATGTAATTTGCCCCAAGTTAGGAGCGCTTTGAATTGATTTGCTCTTGATTAAACCATTTAATTGAATTTCCTTGATGCCAAATATAAATTTGCAAACAAAATTGTTTCTTTTGAAAAGTGTTTCTGATGTAATGTACATGCAAGTTTCGGAATCGATTTTTTTAGAAAATACATGTGGTGTGTGTAAAAGATAGTTACTCAACAAACAGGTGGAGTCAGTTTTAACAATAATTTTGCTGATTATGCTTTCAAAGTAAACCTAGCTTCAATTAGGTCTTTTGAGGGTTATAACGTGGCCTGGTTCATGGTTTTGAAAAGAAAAGATTATTAGGCTCAAAATTCAGTTTTAACCCACCCACTTCTTTGATGTCTTTCATTCCTACATTCAATTAATTCGTCAGACACGCTTTGGTTGACAAGAGAATTTCTTTTGACAATGATGTTTGAGGTTGACACTTTGGTCGAAGCTTTGATGAGATTCATGAAGTGGTAGTCACTTCTTCATTCACAAGCTTGTTTTCATCATTTTTGCTCTTAATCCCTTATTTTTGCATGGACCAATTATTTTGGATTTTGCGGTCCATCGGGAGGCCCTAAATTTTGCCTAAGTCTTTTTACCTAGCGGGCTTTTTGTTGTTGTGTTTTTTTTTTTGGTCTAGGACAATTGTGACTACCACATGCTATTTGTGAGTTTTGTCTACTCATGACTTCCTCTATCTCAACATATTTATCCTCTTGTTTTTGGATGTATCATTGAATTAATTGAAAGACTACCCTGCTCCGGGTCAAGATTAAGGGTTTTTTTTATAGAAAGAACACCAAGTTCTGGCTCAAAGGGGTTGACTACAAATTATCTCCTTATTTCTCCGGTGTTTGGGAAGTGAAACAATGCCTTACATCATCAACCGGGTCTTACTAATGAAAGCATATATCAGCACATATCAGCAATTTTAAACATTTAGTTTACATCATCCTCCCTTCAAGTTTGTAAACATGAAAAGTGAAATAGAAAAACATTGTCATTTATGATGGCACAAGAAAAGAGTGAATACGAATGGATGGATTCCAAAATATGCATGCTCATTGTTTAGAAATTCTAATTTAAAAGATACAACTTTAAAATGTAAATAAATGCTTGGCATGAAAGAAATTGCAATTGGAACATAAAAGGCCTAATGACCCTAGGGACAAACTTCTTGATATTCTTGAAAATGGCGGAGGACCCATGATTAAGCTGAGGATGAACTTTGAACATTAGGGTTCTCATCCTTGAAAGATAGCACCTTGTTATGGATTAAATCCTGAACAGCTTTCTTGAGAGGATAGCAACGCTCTACATCATGGCCAGGAGCCCCTTGATGGAAGACACAGGTTAGATCACTGCGGTACCAGGGAGGTAGTACTGCTGGCACAGGGGGACGTGGCCTTGTTTGGACAAAAATTTTAGCAAGTAAGGCGGGGAGTAGGTCGGTGTCGCGGTGATTTTTGGATGTCGAGTTATTAATTAACTTCGAATCGCAATTTAATATTCCACCACCGATCTTTAATTTATCTGAGGGAAAGGGAAAAAGTTCGAAAAAACCCTATTTTTTGGAGATCAAGGTTCGGGGGTTAGTTATACGAAGGGAAGGTACTAGCACCCTAAGTATCTATAGTACTCTATAGGAACCTCTTGTTTTTATTCTAACTTTGCGCTTTATTTTTAATTGCTTGTAAAAAATGTATAAGTGTAGGAATTAAAGTAATGATAAAAAAGGAAGTTTAAAATGATGGAAAAGGAAAAATGTTTTTGTTGATTTTATTGATTGGAGAGACAAGTCTCATGCCTACGTACCCGAGGGATCAAACCACCGTAGTTCGGGGTAAAAAACCGAGTAAATTTATTTGTTTGATTTTAATGTTTTGAAAATGGTTTTAAAGACCAAAAGCCAAAAGTGGCAAAATGTGAGCTTGATTGATATTAGTTTGTGAAGAAAGTTTATATAGTTAAATTGATTTGAAGTTTGATTATGAAAATAAGTCGCGGACACTTGGTTTAAAATCCAAGGTTTGTTGAGAAAAGGTTTTTAGTGATAAAAGACACTTGGTTTAAATCCAAGGTTTTGACGGTAAAAAGGGGCTATTGGTTTAAAGTCCAAGGCACTTGGTTTAAAATCCAAGTTTTGCGATAAAAAAAAAGACTCTTGGGTTAAAATCCAAGGTTTTCACGATAAAAAGGGCACTTGGGTTAAAATTCAATGCCACCTGGTTTAAAATCTAAGTTTGAGATAAAAAAGACTCTTGAGTTAAAACCCAAGGTTTTCACGATAAAAGACGCCGTTGGTTTAAAGTCCAAGGCACTTGGTTTAAAATCCAAGTTTTGCGATGAAAAAGAACTCTTAGGTTAAAATCCAAGGTTTTCGCGATAAAAAGAACCGTTTGGTTTAAAGTCCAAAGTTTTGAAAAAATGCTTGATGACAAAGTATTTTTGTGCTTTTCGATGTTAAATTGCTTGATATTTTTGAAAGAGGTTTTGACCTCATTTTTTGAGAATAAAGTGACTAATTATTTCAAATGGAATGTTGGGTTCCAAATTAAAAAAAAGGTAGCGCGAAAAATAATACTAACGTCGCAATAAGCAAATTAAGCGCGAAGACAATCCGTAATAATATTTTGATCAAAACGGTGTCTTTTCCCTCGGAATTAAATATGCTAACGTTTTGGCGGAAAGCAATAAATAAATATGCATGAGATGCAATTTTTATTTATAATGTACATTTGTTCCTAATTACATTCTAAGGTATTTGCGAGAAAATAAACATGAAATGAATGCAAGAGGATGCTATGCAATAAAATAAATAATTAATTAATAAGGCAATAAGTAAATTATTTGATTAGCGAGCAATAATGAAGTATGTTAGTAACAATAATAGTGATAACTTAGTAAGTTAATAATGATAATTAGACATAATGAGCATAATAAAAATGTTAGATTAGTGAGCATAAATTAAAGCCAAAATAAACACACATAATCATGAAATAAATAAATAATAAAAAATAAAAAGGACCTCAAATAAGTGCTTATTTTGGATTTAATAGCTCATTGAAGCACATTCCATAAGCACTTTTATCATAGGTTAAAAATAAAAATAAATAATAATAAAAAAAACAGAAGGGGGTGCAAATATCAAATCAAAAGAAAAGGGGGTGCAAAAAGCAACTCTGGGGTTCTGGCCCAACTGGGGATTGCAGCCCAGAGGGGGGTGTTTGAAGCAATTAAACAAAACTGAATCAGAGTCGTCTGATTGATCAGACGGTTCTGATTTAAACAAGAGAAAATTAGATCAGGGATGTATGATGGGAAACAGAAGGTCATAGGCGCGCAGGTGCACCGTAAGATCGTGCACCTGCGCGCAGAGGATCAAAGCGGGGGTTATAAAAGGAAAACCCTAAAAAAAACACAAAATTTCTCTTCTTCTCTCTTACTCCTCTCCGCCGCTGGTTTTCTCAAACCCTCTCTCGGCCATTTCTAAACTCCCTCAAAAAGTCCATGTTTTTAAAAACCTTCAACATCAAATATACCCAAATCCGAACCCTAAACCGAAATACAAACTCAAAAATCCTAAAATTTAAACAAGCATTCCAAATCGAGGGAAAAGAGAAAACGGAAGAAACAATTCACCCTTTCGTTTTGTCTTAATCTGATTCGTCTTCTTCTTCTCCTTTCTTTTTCGATTCAGTTTCGGTTTATGGAAAGACGAAGAACATTTTTGGGTTTTCTGTTTTGATTTCGGTTTTTATATTTTGTGGATGAATTTGATTTAGTTTTGTTGCTGGATTTCGTTTTTTCCCGAAAACAGAAGGTAAAGGTTTGATGGATTTGTGTTGATTGAATGATTTTGATTCGTTTGAACGATGATGAACAGTGATGATATGTGTGCAGTTTGATTTTTTCGTTTCTGGTTAATTTTTGAGCGACGGTGATGATGATTATGGTTTCTGGATGATGATGATGAACAGTGAACGATGGAAGTTTTGATTATTTTTGGTTTTCTATTTTTTTTATTTTTGTTTTGTTTGTTTTTTTTATATTTTTGATTGGAAGAAGAAGAAGTTTTTCCTGCGGCTGATCCCCCTGACCTTGGAAACTGTGCACAGTATAAATACTGTGTCAGAGCTAGGGTTTTGCATATGAAATTTTCCCTTTTGGACAAAATTGCCCTTTTGGGTTTGGATTGGACAAAAACACAGATTTGGACCTAAATAAAATAAAAATAAAAAACCTTAAAAAGAAAAAACAAAAATGGTAATAAAAAAATGAAAATGACTTAATAAAATAAAATAAAAAACAAATTAAATAATAAAAATAAAAATTAATATATATATATATAAAGAAATAAAAATTGTAACATTCCCAATTTCTTTTACTAGTATTATATACTATTAAGGGTATTTTTCCTAAAACACCACATTATAAGGTTTAACACTAGTAATAGGGATCAATTAAGATGTAATATGTGAGTACCATAAGTCTAGTAATGGGTTGTCTTCCATGAGAATGTCATGACACTACAAGGACATTTGTGTCCCATTAGATTGACCAAACCCATGACTCACACTACACTACTCCATTCCCTTTCAATTGTTGAAACCAAATTTAGATCCTTCCCTAGCTCTCTTTCTCTCTCACGTGAACAAACAAACAAACAAACAAACCAAGAAACACCATCACTTTCTTATCCCACCATTTCATCTAAATTCAGCCCAACTAAGCATGCAATTGAAGAAAGTTGTTCTCTAGGATGTAAATTACACATGTGGTAAGTCTGAATTCACCAAACTCTTCCTCTCCTCTTTCAAATTCGTGCCCTAAGATTCTCCATTGTTGGACTAAAATTATGTTCTTTACAATGCATGTATTGGAAACATGTTGAATTGTGAATTGTGTTGCTTTAGGGATTGGACTTCAAAACTGCAGCTCAAAGAGGAGTTGAATCTAGCCATTCAAAACTGTAATCAAGTATCAGCCAAGGAATTCAAGTTCATTTTGAGGTGGGTTCTTAGGTTTAATTTAGTTAGAAATCCCCAAAATTCAATTTGCATGAGAACATAGGATTAGGAATTAAATTGTGTGTATGAGAGTAGTTTAATACCCAAAACCCTCTCCATTTTGATTGTTATTTTGCTTGTAATATTAATGGCTGGATGGGATATGGTATTTTGATTTGAAAATTTCTGGTTTTTACTGATTCTGCAGAACAGAAGCAAAAACTCGTGCTGCTCGCTGAGCGAGCACTAGCGAACGTGCAACCTGAGTTGCAGGTTTTGGTCGCTGGTAGTCGCTGGCTGACCAGAGCCTTCTGACTTAGGTCGCTAGCAGTCGCTAGCTCTCGCTGCAGCGACCATGACAGGATTTTTGCAAACCGGATATGCAACGTTGACGACGCTAAAATCATTGATTTAGTTTTTTTAGAGCAATCTTTGGATGAATGTTTTGAGAGTAGTGTTAGTGTTTGTGAGGTTTATGCAAAAAAAATATATTAGTGTTTGTGATGAAAGAGATGCGCAATCTTTGGATTAATCTTCCCTTCAATTTTTAACAGATTTTCTATTGTTTTTTTTTTTAATTTAAAACATTTATTAAAAACAAAAATGTATTTTGAAACATAAAAGTTAAATAAAATAATAATTTTAAATTAAAAAGGAAGTAATTAAAGTCATGTCAGCAAACAAGCATAGTCAACATCCGCCAAATCATCATAAATTGGACATGTCAGCAAATATGTCAGTTCAGGGACCATTTTAAAAGTTTTGAGATTTTGCAGGCACTAAAATGAAACTTTTTATTTTACAAGGACCAAAATTAAAACAAGACACAATTGCAAGGATTGTTTTCATATTTAAGCCTTATATTTACCATTAAAAAAATGTTAAAAACACCTAGTTGTTTTCTATACATAAATAGGTAGAGTTTAGAAAATCTCGGATTAATCACAATTACCCAAAACAGAAAAATTTAGAAATATAACTGTTTTTGTTAATATGAGAAATCATTTAATTAGTAATTTCTAGTTTAATTGTTGTGCACCGTTAGTGTAAAAGTTTTTTGCACATGCATCCAATGATGTGTTGTCACATCATTTAATAAATGTGACACATCATTTGTTTTTAAACACAATATATGATGTGTTGATATATTATTAGATGTATATGTAAAAAAGTATTACACCGACAGTGCACAACAATTAATTTTTTAATTTTATTAGGAATTAATTATTTGATGTGTTCGTGTAGTTACTTAATTTTTTAGTGTGTTAATATAGACTAACGGGGACAAGGCAATGAAAATAAATAATTGAAGCAATTTTAGTAAATTAAAATAGAGGGCGAAGTGTTAATGTTAGAGGGTAAGTAAAAGTTAATAACTAGTAAAGAGTTTAGTGGAGATGAACTGATGCCGTAAAATAATTTTACACGGATCTAATAAGAAACTACCAATTTTTTAATTTTATTAGGAATTAATTATTTGATGTGTTCGTGTAGTTACTTAATTTTTTAGTGTGTTAATATAGACTAACGGGGACAAGGCAATGAAAATAAATAATTGAAGCAATTTTAGTAAATTAAAATAGAGGGCGAAGTGTTAATGTTAGAGGGTAAGTAAAAGTTAATAACTAGTAAAGAGTTTAGTGGAGATGAACTGATGCCGTAAAATAATTTTACACGGATCTAATAAGAAACTACCAATTTTTCATGTCATATGAAGAAAGTGAGGTGACGCGATGGAATGCATGGTTGTCATTGGTTGACAGTGTAAAATTATTTTACTCTGTCAGTGCATTATATATGCAGGGGGCCGGAGTTCAAACCCCAGTCATCCTACTTATCTACCTTATGGGTGGATTTTCTAGCCGCTAGACTACTTGACAAAAAAAAACGGCGGAGAAAGAAAAGAAATAAAAATTAGCGCTAAGTGAAGTTGCAAGGAAAAAAAGGGGTGTGAACTAGAAGAGACTAAAAAAATAAAGGCCTAATGCAGTTTTGACCCCAAAGTTTCACAATTGCTTGATTTTGACCCTCTAAATTTTAATTGCTTGATTTTAACCCCCTAAGTTTCACAATTGCTTGATTCTAGCTCACAAGTTTCAATTGCTCCATTTTGACCCTCCAAATTTACCACATTTTGCATTTGCTAGCCCCCCATTGACTTTTTTGATTAAAAAATGGTTATGTGGCATTTTAAAATTAAATAAATATTTAAAAATAAATAAAAATATTGTTTTTATTATATGTTATTTATAAAATAATTTTGTTATTGCTTCAAAAAAAAAAAAATTTTGTTATAATAAAAAGTAAAAAAAAATTATGAACTATTTTTTAAAAACTTTATAAATATTTTTTTAAGCAAAAAATTATTAAACCTTTTATTAAAAAAACATTTTTTAATACATTTTTATAAAAGAAAATATCATTTTATAACATTTTTAATTTAAAACATATTTTTAATTTGAAAACATATTCTATTTATTTTTAAAATATTTTTTTTTTAAAGTCGCATAAGCAATTAAGTCAATGGGGGCTAGCAAATGCAAAATCGATTAAATTTATGGGGCCAAAATCGAACAATTAAAATTTGGGGGCTAAAATCGAGGAATTGTAAAGCCAAGGGGATTAAAATCAAGCAATTGAAACTTGAAGGGCTAAAGTCGCACAATTGTGAAATTTGGAAGGTCAAAACTGCAGTTAAGCTAAAAATAAATAAAACAGAATTTTTCATGACTTATGTTAAAAATACCTAGTTGTTTTCTATAAATAGGTAGAGTTTAGAAAAAAGTGGGATTAATCACAGTTACCCTAAACATAGAAAAATCAGTGAGGAAAAGGCAAAGAGCTGCGCGTGGGAACTTGAAAGGAAGGGGGAGCTCACTGCACTGCAAACAAAGTAAGTAAGGAACTGTTTTTGTTAATATGAATTTACTTCTTCTCCTTTCTTCTGATGTTGTTGTCCTTGCGGAAAACATGGGTACCGTTCCCTCTTTCACTCATTGTTGTTATCAGTGTTGTTGTTATGTTGAAAGGGAATCCTGTTTCAATCTTTATTGTCACTCTCTAGTTATACTTTAGCCTACTCCCATCAAGGGTACTCCCAGATAACCCGAAAACCCGAAATCTGCACTAACTTCTCTCGGGTAGCTATAGGGATGTTTTTTTGAGAAAAATATACTGGTTTTATCATGGCTTACTTCTTGTCCAGATAAGTTACAAAATATTAACAACATATCTCATTTGCTTTTCTGTGGCCTCCATAAAAAACTAAACAGGGCCTAGAAAGACGGTCCAAAGAAAAAACTAGCTAAAGAAAAAACTAGCTGAGAAAACCACAAAGAAAACAATTGCTAAAAACACCCCCACAAAAAACCAGAACAACCGACCACCTCTACACTATTATAACCTAAATAGCAGAAAAATAAAAACAACCGCAAAAACACATAAAAATACACCAGAATCGCTAACAAGTATTTATTATAGTAACTAAACTCCACAATATTAAGTGTAACAAACCGATACAATTGGATATTTATATTCAAATCCTACAACTGCATGAATAAAGAGTAAATTGTAGAATTAACAAACTGAGGCATAGTTACTTAGTGGGAAAGTAAACTAAATAAAGATTACAAAATGTGAAAATGTTCAACAAAGAGATTTATTCTAATCATGGTAACTTTTCTGTGTTGATAGTTTTCATTACAGGTATTTTTCTCCATATTATGTATCTCCATATCATATTCGTTTTTTGACTCTACACTACATTAGGCAAAATCCAATACAATTAGCTTGTTCACTCAAATATTTACTTGACCTCTTAGACTAGTCCTAATTCTAACATAGAAGTTGAGGCATTTTTCCTTTTTCACAATTTCCCCTAAACCTAAAAGCTAAACCAAAATAAGATGATATCATGGATAAGTCTCACCTGATTTTCTAGAACCAATGCACTTCATTGCTTCCTTCGTCTTCCTTCCCAGAAAAAAGTACAAGCATTTGAAGAAAAATCCAAAATCCAAAATCCAGGTTTCTTGTTCTCTTTACAGTCACATATACATACTTCGAAGATTGTCACCGGCTTAGAGCAGGACCTGAAACTTTCCAAAAATAAACCAAAGTATTGGCTCATGCATAGTTGCATACTCCACATGTTATGCAATATTTTGAAACTAACAATATTTTCTCTAATATATTTCCTGCTGAAAAGAAGACATGTAGGAATCTCATGCATAGTTGCATACTCCACTGGTTTTATTAAACATTATTTATGATCTGATAAGATATATATGTCGTTTTATCGTTTTTTTTTTCCTTTCAGAAGATTGGGCACTACTTTCGTATTCAAATTTAAATAGGTGGCTTCTACTCTATTCTACTCTACCAGGGTTCAAATTCAATTGAAAAAAAAAATAAAGCAACTAGGTTTAGTCTAATGATGAAGAGTTTGGGTAAAATATTAGAGTTTGGGTAAAATATTAGAGTTTGGCTACTACTCTATTCTACTCTACTCAATCTTCAACTCAATTCTAAACAAAGAAAAAAAGAAATTAATAGAAAAAGCGTCGGAAGCAGCGATCTTCCCCGACGAACTTATGGAAGAAATTGTATCCTGGCTTCCGGTGAAACATGTTATGCGACTCAGGTGCCTTAACAAGTTTTTCAACACTCTCATCTTTGATCACCGCTTCGTTCAAATGCATCTCAATAAATCAACACGAAATTCCCAACATGCATTAACACGTTATGGGAATCAGAATTCTGTGGATTGGAATAAGCCGGAGGATTGGAATTCCAGTTGGATAACTCTCTCCATTCCTTGTTTACTCCAAAACCAATTTACCAGCTTTCACCATTCCGATCGTTGCTACCTATTGAGCAAGCATCCACGTATATTCCAGTGGGTTGTTGGCTCATGCAATGGATTGCTATGCGTGGCTGCTAGGGTAGGCCGTTCTGATCAATGGCTTTATTTCTGGAACCCAGCTATGAGAAAAGAATCTAAAAAAATTGCATTATTTTTCGGCTCTTCCAGCAATCCTAATTTTGACTTATCTTTTGGTTATGATAAATCGACTCAAACATATAAGGTGGTAGCGTTTTATGTGGAGGTGGAGCCTGATTGTAATCCAAAAAGTGTGGTTAAAATTTTCAGCTTGGGGGATAATTCTTGGAGAGATATTGAATGTCTCCCAGTGTGTCCACTTTATAGCTTTCTTGATATGAATGATTTTAACAATGATGGTTTGCATTTCAATTGTACTATTAACTGGTTCGCCCTTCGCAATGGCATCAATCTCAAAAGTTGTGCTGCTGCTCTTGACCAATGTGTGATTCTTTCTCTTGATCTCTCCACCGAGACATACACTCAATTGTTGCTACCTCAGGGATTGGATAAGGTTCTGTATTATCCCCCAAAGCTTGTGGTTTTGATGGATTGTCTTTGTTGTTGTCATGATTTTGACAAAACCCATTTAGTTATATGGCAAATGAAGGATTTTGGTGTTCAAGAGTCTTGGCTTCAATTATTTAAAATTAGTTATGAGAATTTTGCACAAGTGAATTTGTTCCCATTGTATCTTTCTGAGAATGGTGATACACTCGTATTAGCAAATGATGAACACTATGAGACATTTATCTATAACGGTAGAAACAATAAAGTAGAGAAAATTGAAATTGCTAACTGTAAAAAGTGGGCACAACCCAAGTATTATGTTGAAAGTTTGGTTTCAACTCATTGAAATTTGAAAGTGAGTTTCTCTTCCTCATATTACTTGTTTGAATTTATATTATTCACTTGATTCTTTCTCAAATTTATATTGTCTTCCTCAAATTTGATTCTTTCATTTGATCTCTCCACCGAGACATACACTAAATTGTTGCTACCTCGGATATTTGATAAGGTGTCACGTTATTTCCCAAAACTTGTGGTTTTGATGGTTTGTTTTTGTTTTTATCATGATTTTGAGAAAACTCATTTTGTTATATGGCAAATGAAGGATTTTGGAGTTGAAGACTCTTGGATTCAATTATTTAAAATTCGTTATGAACATTTCAATACATGGATGGATTCGTTGCCATTGTATCTTTTTGAGAATGGTGATACACTGGTATTGGCAAATGTTAAACACAAAGAGGCATTTATCTATAACCGCATAGACAACAAAGTAGAGAAAATTGGAATTGCTAACTGTATAAAGGGGTCATAGGCCAAGGGTTATGTTGAAAGTTTGGTTTCGACTCATTGAAATTTGAAAGTGAGTTTGAAGATATAATTCTTTAATGGTAGTTTGTTGGATTCTTACAACACTTGTCTTAGTATCTTTAGCTTGTTTTTGATGGCTCTAACAGTAGCCTGTATGTAAATTCATAATTTACGGTTGTTAGCAAGTTATGAATTACTGATTTTAACACTGTTAAATGCATTTTGGAGGTAGTCTGTTGGATTCTTACAACTCTTACCTTAGTTTTCTTTTATATATTTTACTCTGCCATGACAGGCAGACTAATCTTCTCAAAGCATTATTGTGCAAAGTGATGAGCTTGACAGTTTGAATGCAAATTATAAATTTAGTATATTTAGCTTGTGTTCTTATTGATCAATAAGTTCATTATAATCGTTGTTACGCTCCTAAAAAATACCTTGGTTTCGCCTTCGCCGTAAAGACCATATAACAGTAAACCAAATCACTAGAAATACACAAGAGGACTACTGCAATTGTCTTAAATGAATCTTATTCAATTAGTTATGCAGACACTATGGCCAGAAAAATACAAAAGAGGGCTGCTGCAATTGATGTTGGTGAATCATCACTCTGGAACTTTATTTTTCAATTAGTTATAATGTGTTTTTTTTTTTAAAAAAAAACTTTGAATTCCTTTTATTTTGGATAATTAAATTTCAGACCTATAGAATTTGGGTATTTCCATATAAAAAAAAGAATTTGGGTATTTACAAGGTTGTCAAAACCGGACCGGCCGGTCGAACCGGGAACCGGACCTGCATCCGGTCCGAGTAGTGCATAAAATCGATCTGCAAGAGAACCAGGGAAAAACCGCATAAACCGGATGAAAACCGGTAAAAACCGCTAAACCGGCCGGTTTGGGCGGTTCGACGGTTTAGTTTTTTTTTTTTAAACTGGCCAATACAACGTCGTTTTGGTTTTTTTTTTCTTCTTATGCAGTCTATTTTGATTAGAGTTGAAATCCTTGAAACTTTCATATGTAGAAGGAACAACAACCCAGAAATAAGAGATAGATGAAGATTTTGTAAAAAAAAAAAACAAAACAGAGAGATAGATGAAGATGGAGATTCATAACAACTAAGTAAATATTATTATTAGAACAAGAAAGAAAATTTGAAGAATCATATATGACAATAAATCATGAGCATGTTGTTTCCTTTTCTTTCTAATCTTTCTCTGTTTCCTCTATTTCCTTTTAGCAGGCGGCTGCACATCTTTTCCATTAGCACTTGTAAGGCTAATTTTCTTTTTATAATGGTGTGAATGTTGGATTAGGTTTACGAGTGGGTCTGGGCCAATATTTATAAATTGAAACTAGTTTTCCTTTTTACAAACCCAAATAATTGTATACTAAATGATAAAATACAATAAACAAAATAAATTATGTATTAATTTACATGTAATTAATTATAAATAACTATTCTATCATTTTATAATATTTAAAAAGTATGAGAAATTATTAAGTGAATTTAATTTTTAATAAGGTGAAATATGAATACTATATTATTTCTTATGTATTATTTCTTAATATAAATATAAAAGTATATATTTAATTAAAAACGGTCCGACCCCGGTTGAACCTGGTCCGACCAGTTGAACCTTGAACCGGTAAGCACGACGGTTCAATGACCGGTCCGGTTCTGATTACCTTGGGTATTTATGAGCGAAAGCAGAATAACAATACAATATGCATTATATGACATTAAATTAAATGTTTGGTGACTAATAAATTTCATTGAGGAACATTCCCGTGAACTTAACTCAATTGTTAGAGACATCACACTACATGTGCAGGAGTCGGGGTTCGAACTTCAACAAATATATGTTTAATTATAGGGAGACAACCTCTTTATTAGAAAATTAATGAATAGTGATACAATATCCTTCTTTATTATTCATCCGTTCCAAAATAAGTGACCTAATTGACTACTGTCACGTTTGCCAACGTACAATTTTAATTGTTAATATCTTAAATTATAATTTATTAAAAATTCTAAAAATGATATATTTTGAAAATACTCATCGAGACAAATCAAACATCTCATATGCTAGTATTTGCATATATATATTAGTAGAAAAATATAGTCAAAGTAGATCATATGAATAGTACTCAAAGTCAAAAATAGGTCACTTATTTTGGAACGGAGGGAGTAAAAAATATAGTCGTATAAATTGTTAGTTGGTTCAGTTGTGATTGGTGTTGGACAATTGATAGAGAGTACTACAATTCGATCCTTACAACTGCGATCGAAAAAAAGCTGAAACCATTTAATGTCAAAACTGACTCCAGATCAAATTAGGCGGTCTTGTAACCGAATATACGCTGAAATATATAACCAAAAACACTGAACATTAAAAAATCATTATACTACGTTGACTATACAAACTACGGATGAATAGTGATAAAATATCCTTTTAACTAGAAAATATCATCAAAAACATTGAACATTAAAAATTAATTATACTACATTCCGTTAACTATACAAATTAATGAATTGTGATACAATTTTATTTTGGAAAAAACTTACATGCATTTCTTACTTTTCCTTTCACAAAGAGGTAGTTTTTTTTATTAAAAAGTAATTTTCTTTTATTTTTTCAAAATGAAAAAACACAAATAACTACCTCTTTGTGAGTGAAAAAGTAAGAAATGCATGTAAGTTTTGTCCTTTTATTTTTTTGTCAAACACAATAATCTTCTTTACATATATGACTACGAGATTAATTAATTAATTAATTTTTTTTTGACAACAATTAATTAATTACAATTGTTAGGGAAAAAAAGGGTGCTCTTTCATTTGGCTAGACAGTATATATAACATGAAACTGATCATATATTCTCAATACTATTATCTCAATCAATCTATTGAAAAAACAATATGGTTACAATCTCTAAATTTGTGTTGTTTGTATCTTCTTCTATGTTACTAACTATTCTATTTGCTTTGCAATTCAATGAAGGGAGAAGTATTGACTTTTACAACAAAGTAAACATTTATGTTACCAACAACATAACCACTCAAAAGGTTGATGTTCATTGTAAAGATAAAAATGAAGATTTTGGGTCTAAATCACTAAAATTTGGAGAAACTTACACCTTCTCTTTTCTCCCTTCATTTGATGTTATTTCTTATTATTGTAGATTTTCATGGATCAATGAAACTCACTTTTTAAAAATTTATGTTGTATCACGAGATCGTGATTGTGGAGTTGATTGTCATTGGATAATAAAAGAATCAGGACTATGTAAGATTAGTAATGGTACTCATTGCTTTCCATGGTTTAATGATGTTGTTATAGGAGGGAACAAACTTGATCATACTCTTAACGTGTAATATGATCAATATATTTTTCTTTGAAATTTATGTATCATTGAATTGAAGAATAAAGATAAAAATAATTATTACAATAGTATTATACATAGTATAACACCCCCTATCAATTTATCTAGAATATCAATAGGAGTGTATATAACTGAATCGGGACACAATAAAATTTCGTTACATAAAGATTCAATACATAGTTGAATTATAAAAATCCACTGAATAATACATACTGAGCTAACCACTATACATGACATAAACTGAATCTTATACAACGATAAGAATAATCTGGATGTCAGCTCCTCAATGTAACCCATGTATTCTGAATCTTTACGCTTCAGCTCCGCGACAATTGCGAACCTGTAATCTGAAAGGATGACGAATGGGGGGGGGGGGGGGGTGAAATGAAATCAAGTAAATCAAGTAGAGCGTTACATGTATAAATTTAAAACCAACATAGCATGTTGTATCATACAAAGCATGATTAAGAGATCATCGCAGCGGAACAACATAGCATATCATCATGGTTATATCATCACGAATATAGTTTAACTCATAAACACTAGTCATGGCTAAATAATCCATCAACATAATAATCCACATCCACATAATCCGACTACACATATCGTGTCATCAACAAATAGATCATTAAGTGCTTGGCATAAAGCCTTACAACATCATACAAAATAAGGTCTAAAAGCGATGCTAGACATAAGTTCGATAAGACTAAACCCCAACACGGTGTTACAACCACCAAAGCAAATGGACAAGACACTAGGATAGCGAATCATCCCCTTACCCTAAATACTAGCAACAAATGCCGGGTACTCCTCCTAAGCAAGCAAAGCAAATCCTCACGCCTGAGAATCTGAATCGCCCAACGATCCATTACATACAAAAATAGAGAGTTAGTTACTTATGATCAACATATAACAAATGTAAGTAAATACTAACATTTAATCCAACATATACAATGCATATATTAATCTATCATACGTATAATGGACATGTACATTAATCATCTAATATACGAATTCAAATTCACACCATCAATGATCAACGACTTATATGTAAGGAAGCACTTAGCACATAATTAGACAATTATCACATATAGTACATTTAAGGTTCACCTTCCTAAATGCATCTAATGTCACCTTCATGCCATGTCCCCTAGACACGACTATATGCATGCGGTACCATTCACCAAATAAGGATACAAGAATCCTATGCGTTATGGATCAAACGTCCAAGCTTCATCAATTCGTTATGGGTCAAACGCCCAAGCTTCATCAATTCGTTATGGGTCAAACGCCCAAGCTTCATCAATAGACTCAATCATGATGCATGAACATATATATAACGTATGTTATTCACCACCATTATGCAACCTTATGTATACATAATTCCACCATCAATCATTCATCAATACATAACATACTCATATACATTCATCATCAATATTATTATGTGTATCTATATTCAACAATCATATAGAGACATCATCATCAATCATATTCGTTATAATTCCAACATCTGTATTAAAATAATACTAGCAACCTATACACCAAACCATATCTTCGTCATCTAATAATCAAGTAAGCCTGACTACTTCGCCAGCTCTCGCTAGCTCTCGTCATAGCGAGGCAAGTCAGAGGCTACTCGCTACCCCTCGCTAGTTCTCGCCGTAGCGAAGCAAGTCAGAGAGCTCTGGGCTGGCTGGCGAGCACTGGCGAGCCCTGGCGAGTTCCCTCGCTAGCTCTCGCTAGTTCTAGCCTAGCGACGCGTGGCCAGAATTGCTGCTCTGTTTTACGACCGTTCGGATTCCATTTCCCAAATCATCTAAAACGTGTTCCAGTTTTAAAAAGATGTTTCCTTTAGGTCATAAACGTGTTATCATACACAGAAGTACAAGTTGCATAACTTAAAACCATTAAAATCATTATCAACATGAGATTTATCATATTTTTCCTCAAAAGCTCATGAACATGCAACTTCAAACCAACAACCATAGATTTTCGAAATTGAAATCATCAACACACATTTCTAGCATTATAATACATGAATAACACTAAATCAACAAGAAAGATAACATTTTGATTCATAGAAACTCATAAAGTCATGAACTTTAGAGTATAAAAAGGGTGAGAGGGTTTGGGCAAAGAGAAATGTAATTTCTCCCCCCTCTTGGCCACCCACAATCATAAATAACTACTCTCTTACCTCTAATTCTTCAAGAATTAGCTCCCCAATCTTCCCCTCTTAGCTCCTTCTTCTATGTTCTTCTTCTTCTTCTCTAGCTTTCTCTCTCTCTATTTCTTCACAAACTTATGACAAAATGATTTCTTTCTCTAAGTTTTCAAAACTTATACCTAGGTCAAAACCCCTTTCAATTTACCAAATTACCCCTCCTCATAAGCCCACTCAAATCCTCTATTCACACCTCCTAAAAACGCTACTATTCTATTCTCGCCACTACACTAAAAGCCACATATTTAAATAAATCACACAACATGGAATTTAAATAAATAAATTAAATCAAATAATTAATTAAATAAAAACGTGATGTGACAAGTTCTACTACCCTCCTAACGGTGACTACACCGGGGTAACCTACACGTCAGTCCTCTATTGTTGTGCACCGTTAGTGTAAAAGTTTTTTAGACATGCATCCAATGATGTGTTGTCACATCATTTAATAAATGTGATATATCATTTGTTTTTAAACACAATATATGATGTGTTGATATATTATTGGATGTATATGTAAAAAAGTATTACACCGACAGTGCACAACAATTAATTTTTTAATTTTATTAGAAATTAATTATTTGATGTGTTCGTGTAGTTACTTAATTTTTTAGTGTGTTAATATAGACTAACGGGGACAAGGCAATGAAAATAAATAATTGAAGCAATTTTAGTAAATTAAAATAGAGGGCGAAGTGTTAATGTTATAGGGTAAGTAAAAGTTAATAACTAGTAAAGAGTTTAGTGGAGATGAACTGATGCCGTAAAATAATTTTACACGGATCTAATAAGAAACTACCAATTTTTCATGTCATATGAAGAAAATGAGGTGACGCGATGGAATGCATGGTTGTCATTGGTTGACAGTGTAAAATTATTTTACTCTGTCAGTGCATATTCTTTTTTCTCATTAGTAAAATGGTGGAGAAAGAGTCTCGTAAGCTTAGCTCAATTGGTATGACATTGCATTATATATGCAGGGGGGCGGAGTTCAAACCCCGGTCATCCTACTTATCTACCTTATGGGTGGATTTTCTAGCCGCTAGACTACTTGACAAAAAAAAACGGTGGAGAAAGAAAAGAAATAAAAATTAGGGCTAAGTGAAGTTGCAAGGAAAAAAGGGGTGTGAACCAGAAAAGACTAGAAAAATAAAGGCCTAATGCAGTTTTGACCCCAAAGTTTCACAATTGCTTGATTTTGATCCTCTAAATTTTAATTGCTTGATTTTAACCCCCTAAGTTTCACAATTGCTTGATTCTAGCTCACAAGTTTCAATTGCTCCATTTTGACCCTCCAAATTTACCACATTTTGCATTTGCTAGCCCCCCATTGACTTTTTTGATTAAAAATTGGTTATGTGGCATTTTAAAATTAAATAAATATTTAAAAATAAATAAAAATATTGTTTTTATTATATGTTATTTATAAAATGATTTTGTTATAATAAAAAGTAAAAAAAAAAATTATGAACTATTTTTTAAAAACTTTGTAAATATTTTTTTAAGCAAAAAATTATTAAACCTTTTATTAAAAAAAACAATTTTTAATACATTTTTATAAAAGCAAATATCATTTTATAACATTTTTAATTTTAAAACATATTTTTAATTTGAAAACATATTCTATTTATTTTTAAAATATATTTTTTTTAAAGTCGCATAAGCAATTAAGTCAATGGGGGCTAGCAAATGCAAAATGGAATAAATTTATGGGGCCAAAATCGAACAATTAAAATTTGGGGGGCTAAAATCGAGGAATTGTAAAGCCGAGGGGATTAAAATCAAGCAATTGAAACTTGAAGGGCTAAAATCGCACAATTGTGAAATTGGGAAGGTCAAAACTGCAATTAAGCTAAAAATAAATAAAACAGAATTTTTCATGACTTATGTTAAAAATACCTAGTTGTTTTCTATAAACAGGTAGAGTTTAGAAAAAAGTGGGATTAATCACGGTTACCCTAAACATAGAAAAATCAATGAGGAAAAGACACTGTTTTTGTTAATATGAGTTTACTTCTTCTCTTTTCTTCTGATGTTGTTGTCCTTGCGGAAAACCTGGGTACCGTTCCCTCTTTCACTAGTTTTTATCAGTGTTGTTGTTATGTTGAAAGGGAATCCTGTTTCAATCTTTATTGTCACTCTCTAGTTATACTTTAGCCTACTCCTATCAAGGGTACTCCCAGATAACCCGAAAACCCGAAATCTGCACTAACTTCTCTCGGTTACACATTTGATTATATTGAAATACCCGAAATATCCATATGCATTAAGATCTGTAGCGTGATGACACCAAAATCATTGATTGAATCTATACTAGATTAAACTAAATCATTCAACTTGAAACAAATAAATACTACACCAATATATGACAATAATACTCCGCATTAAGACGAGAAAATAAAATACACCAACCGGACTAACAAGATAAATCAAAACAAATAACATTTTTTTTGGTTTACAATATTGTCAATGAACCATAATACTCAAATCCTT
The DNA here is from genome assembly GCA_951799995.1 of Trifolium subterraneum. Lineage (NCBI taxonomy): Eukaryota > Viridiplantae > Streptophyta > Magnoliopsida > Fabales > Fabaceae > Trifolium > Trifolium subterraneum. The sequence continues at coordinate 24,373,576 of OX637463.1, forward strand.
CACTACTAGACCAAATCCAAGAAATTCACAAAAGACTACGGACCAAGTAAGCAGATCAACAATTCACAAAAGGTCTATATAGCAACTTTCCGAGCCCTCCATAAGGGTAGATAAATAACCCATACAAAGATTACGGACCATGTAAGCAGATCAAAACTGAGCTCCGAGCTTAAAAATCTTGCATATCTCGTATACCTGAAAACAAAATGCAGGAAAGAAATAAAGCAACTACTTGCTCAACTTGGATTTGGCACTTGAATTGAAACAATTGCAGGGTAAAAACGTATGTGTAACAAAAATGATAAAGCAACTCTGAATATGTTTTGAAATTTAATCCAGAAAACTTCTGGTTTGGATTGGTTTTAAGCTTTTATTTCATTAAATACCTAACTACGCACACCTATAATGTGCCAACTCCGCTAGGAAAATACCAAACAGTCATGTAGAATAAACAGGCTTAATGGCTTGAAGCAGAACAAACCTGTGAATGATATTGTGAATGATATAATTTGGACAAGATTTAACACAGCTTCGATTGCAAAGCTCAATCTTGAGGTTTCACGGCAGGAATATCTTGAGGTTTCATTGCAGGGAAGAGAAGAACCTCCTGTAACCAAAAGAACAGAAGATTATAAGATATTGCCAAAAAAAATGAACATGCAGATAGATAAGAGATACATAGGAAAGAGAACAAACCTTGATATTTTGTGAATCAGTCAATAACATGGTCAACCGATCAATACCCAAACCCCAACCACCAGTTGGTGGCAAACCATACTCCAAAGCGGTACAAAATGTTTCATCTAAAGCCATTGCTTCGTCATCACCTGATTGCCGATCCTGAGACGCAAAACAAAAATCACTACTATAGTACTATTATTATTTCAAAGAAAATATGGCCAACTATTTGAGCAATATTAATTAGGTGAACACTCTGGTACACATATTATGTGGATATGTACCGATACACGGATTAGGTGGATGATTGTGATTGATTCACAAATAGTATTTAATACAGAAAAATTAATAAATATTATTTGTAAACCAATCAGAGCCATCCACCTCAACAAATGTACCGGTACATATCGACATAATGTGTACCAAAGAATTCACCTATTAATTTAGCATGTTGCAGCAGTATCATTCCTTATTACCTTGAGTTGATCAGCAAATCTTTGTCGTTGTACCACAGGGTCATTCAATTCAGTATATGCATTTGCAAGCTGAAAAATAACAAAACCCGTGATCAGAACGTGGAAATTCATATTTATTAAACAATAATCACCTAAATGTCATGATATTACCTCACGTTTGTTAACAAACAATTCAAAACGTTCAGTCAGGCCTGGTCTTGATCTGTGCCACTTTGCCAAAGGACTCATTATCTCAGGTTGGTTTATGATGAATGTAGGATTGACACATGTTTCCTCCAAAAAGTGCCCTACAAGCTGCAATACAAGAACAATTAAATGCAATTTCTCCACACTACGTGGGGTTGGCTAGATATATGAATCAAACAATGCTAAAATGTCTTGTTATGGATCATATCTAAAGATGGATCATTTACATAAAAGTAAACATTCTTCTTCTCGTGGTGGTGCTTTTGAGGGGTTATAGTTCGTTCGTGATTTCTTGTAGTTTTATTTGCCTTTTTGTTTTTCGTTTTCCTGGTTTTACCTTAAGAGATTGTTAGGTTCTAGAGTGTACTTCTAGTACCTCTTTATTGTTCGGAACATTCTCTTGTACAATGCTCGTTTTTTATATTATTATTACAATATAATATATTTGCCATTCAAAAAAAAAAATTACATAAAAGTAAACAGCACAAACTATCAGAAGTGCAAGGGAAAAATCAATCATATTAAAGATACAAGCATGTAACTTCTTAAAAAATTGAAACTTACGGAAAAAAAAAACAAACTAACAAGGCATCACTATCTGATTCCACCCTAGCTTTTGCAAAATTTAAAGAAAACAATCATTTTTCCTACAGATAAACATATAAAGGCTAACAAAATGTATCCTAAAGGCTAAAGAAGGAATCTAGATACGGGAAAGAAGTACGGCCAACAACTAGAAGTGAACATTTTAAACTAACAGACACTTTCATAAAGTAACAAAAGAGCAAGTACTGCACATAAAATTCATCAACAGGAAAAGAAGTACAAAAGAGTAGACAAGAGTTGCATTTGAGCTTTGACTAAACCTTCAACCACTTTATTCACATAAATTATAGTTACATATAATCAACTAATTAGAAACGGCAGAGCTCCTAACTGGAAAATAAAGTTACATATGGTAAAACTAGCTGTTCATTTACAAAGACTAAAATGTTGATGGTTTTGTCCACCTCACTCATCCACAACTATTTCAGTATCAAACATAACACAGAAACTAATGCTGAAATCTTAACCTGGTCTTTTATGTTTATTATCTTAATCTTAATCATACCAAAAACTCCACAATAGGTATAGCATAAAAAATAACACTGATAGACAGTGACACAAAAAATTGTCATTCCAACAAAGAAAAAGAAAATGTAATAAACATTTGCATAAAAGGAAACATTATAGATTATAAATTAGGGACATTATACCCAAAAAAAGTGGGAGAAAAGAAATGAGATTACCTTATCCAACAAACGAGCAGTTGTTTCAGGAGGGGGACATTTGATTTCATACTTCTTGCATGCATCCCTCAGATATTGATTAGCTTCATCGCTCGACAAGTCTTTGGGAATATTGAGACCTGTGATCTCCTCTAACCCTTCAATCATGTCAATCCTCCTGTAACAATACAAAACTCAAATCAATCATTCAAAAAAGCATAGAATGTTAATGACCATTGGTGACAAAAAAATGCACACCACACACCTGAATGGTGGAGTAAAGTCAATTTCAATAGGATCCTTATCAGTCCCATCTGCATGATACTGGATTTTATAGCTGCCGTTTGTAAGTTCTTGGACCATACCTATTCAATGGTTAAGATGTTATTATGACTTGAAATTAATTAAAATATATTGTTGTAAATAAGTAGTAAATATTTTATTACTTGAAGCAATCATTTATTTTTATTAGTAATATGTATTCGGCCCATGGCCCATTAGGTTAGAATAGCCTATATAAACATATTAGTGATTGTAAATTATTCAGAACTTGAAATATAATAATATATTCAGTTTTCACATGGCATCGGAGCTCTCGTTCTTTGAGGGCCTTGCTTCCGCATAAACCCTAGCCGCCTTCATTGCGGTTTTTTTGTTTTGAGATACGAAGGGACTGTTCACGCGTACTGTTCACGCGTACTGTTCATTCGATCCACTGTTCGCGCACTGTTCACTCGCGCGGTGCACTGTTCATCCAAAATCAAATTCTTTTTTTTTTTAAGCTTTGTTGTTTCTGAGTTTTTTTCTCGATGGCTGATGACAAAGACAAAGTTGTGATAAATAATGAAACTAAAGATGAAAGAGGGGATTACAAATCAGAATTGTCACACTTCCCTTCGACTTACAAGTTGCATGCGAAGAATTACTTGAAGTGGTCTCAACTTGTGAAAACCCTCTTGAAAGGTAAAGGGAAGGCAGAACACTTAACTGATGAACCTCCCAAAGAAACAGATCCCAAGTTCAAGAAGTGGGACACTGAGGACTCGGCCATCATGGGATGGTTATGGAGTGCAATGGTCCCAGAAATCAGTGACACTTGTATGTTTCTCAATACAGCAAAGGAGATTTGGAAAGCATTAGAAGAGTCTTATTCTAAAGCCAAAGATGCTGCCCAAATATATGACGTGAAGGTAAAAACGATGGCTGCTAAACAGGGAAACAAGACGGTTACAGAGTATGCAAATCATCTCAAAGCCCTGTGGATGGAGTTGGATCACTACAGGGTTGTAAAAGCCAAGTGTGCTGAAGATACGACCATACTCAAGGAGTATATTGAGCAAGACAGAGTCTATGATTTCTTGGTGGGACTCAACAGTGACTTTGACCAAGTTAGAGTACAAATTCTTGGCAAGGAAAAAGTACCTAGTATTAATGAGGTAGTGGCTATAGTGAGGAGTGAAGAAAGTAGAAGGGGGTTAATGCTAGCACCCCCTCTAGTGGAAAGCTCAGCAATGTTGGCTGGGAAGAATTCGATCATGATAGCTGACCAAAAGAGTGGGGGAGGAACCTATGTGGAGCAGAAAAGTGAAGAAACATGGTGCACTTATTGCAACAAGCCTCGACACATTCGTGAAAACTGTTGGAAATTGAAAGGAAAGCCACCTAATAGACAGTGGGGAAAGAAGGGAGATTTACCAAAGAAGGGAGGACAATCACACATGACTGCAAGCACTAGTGAAGCCGGTCTAGAACGTATGAAGCAACTCAATCAAGATGAGATAGAGAAAGTGAGATCTTTCCTTAATAGGTTGGAGAGACCAACAGGTACTAGTACTTTGTCACATTCAGGTATGTTTTCATTCCCCTTTTCCTCTGGCAAATTTCAATCTTCTGTTGGACTTAATGCTTCAGATATACCCTTTAAACAATATTGGATTTTGGATTCTGGAGCCACTGACCACATGACACCGTTACCTAAACATTTCTCCACATATTCACCTTGCCCTAGTAATAGGAAAATATCCATAGCAGATGGGACCCTTTTAACGGTAGCAGGTCAAGGGGATGTCCGCATTAACTCATCAATAACCCTTAACAATGTCCTTCATATTCCAAAACTGGCTACTAGCCTAATCTCCATTCAAAAACTCACAAAAGACCTATCATGTAATGTTATCTTCTATAACAACTCTTGTGTTTTTCAGGACCAACAGTCGGGGAGGACGATTGGCTATGCTAGAGAATGGAATGGTCTTTACTACTTCGATAACCAAGACTCAAGCCCAAAGTTACTCAACAACAACTCTTTCTTTTCAGAATCAATAAAGACCAACAGGGAGAAGGTTCTCTTGTACCACTGTCGCCTGGGTCATCCTTCATTTAGAGTCATTAAGCAATTATTTCCATTGTTTTTTAAAACATTAGATGTTGAGAGTTTTCATTGTGAGGTGTGTGAGCTTGCTAAACACAAGCGTGTACCTTTTTCAATTAGTAATAAAATGAGCACTTTTCCGTTTTATTTAGTTCATACAGATGTGTGGGGTCCCTCAAATGTTTCAAATATATCAGGTACACGATGGTTTGTGACCTTTATTGACGATTGTACTCGAGTTACTTGGGTATATTTACTTAAACAAAAATCTGAAGTTAGTTCTGTGTTTCTCCAATATTTCTCGATGGTTAAAAATCAGTTTGGTGTGAGCATTAAACGAATTAGATCCGATAATGCCAAAGATTACTTTAATCACAGTCTCAATTCGTTTTGTCAAAAAGAAGGCATAATACATGAGTCATCTTGTGTTAAAACACCCCAACAAAATGGCATTGCCGAGAGGAAAAATGGACACTTGTTGGATCAAACACGTGCTATGTTATTCCAAAATAACGTTTCCAAGAAATATTGGGGAGAGGCGGTTTTAACTGCAACATATCTCATAAATCGTTTACCATCTAGTGTCCTTGCCTCTAAAACTCCTATGGAGGTTTTATCCTCATTTTATCCCGACGTGTCCACCTCTTGTAACCTCATTCCTAGAATATTTGGGTGTAAGTCGTTCGTCCACATCCATAGTGATGGTAGAGGGAAACTTGATCCTAGAGCCTTAAAGTGTGTCTTTATAGGGTATTCTTCCACCCAAAAGGGTTATAAATGTTATCATCCACCCTCTCATAAATTCTTTGTCTCCCGAGATGTCACCTTTCATGAACAAGAGAGTTACTTCGCTCAAACTCATCTTCAGGGGGAGAGCACAAGTACGGAAGATGAGTCTCTTATACTTCCTGAACTTAATTTCGGACCAGAAGTGGAGGCTGAAACTAAAGTTGACAATGTTGAGACTGAAATTGATTCTGAGAAAGATGGAAATGTTGATGTTGATGTAAGATATGGGAAGAATTTAGTATACACAAGGAAAAACAAAACCATTCCTGACTTACTCATATCCATGAGTCCGATCCAACATTACATGAGGTAACTTTCCTTGATCCTTTAAACTCTAGTGATTCAATTTCAGAATTTTCTCATGCTCAGGAACCAGAATCTAGCTCAACCATGCAAAGGGAACCAGAACCCGTCCAGATAAAACATAAAAAACCAAAATCCAGAGAAATAACACCAATACACTCTAAAGACTCACATCTCCCAATTGCCCAAAGGAAAAATACTAGAACCTGCACCAACAAGCCACTTTACCCTCTATCTAATTACCTATGCTTTGAACAGTTATCACCTACTCATAAAGCCTTCCTCACAAGTCTAAACACTACCACGATACCTACCTCTTTATCTGAGGCATTGTCTGACAGGAAATGGAAACAAGCCATGGATTTGGAAATGGAGGCACTTGATAAGAACAATACTTGGGAGCTGGTTTCTCTACCAAATGGAAAGAAACCGGTAGGGTGCAAATGGGTATACACTGTAAAATACAAGGCTGATGGATCTATTGAGAGGTAAAGGCAAGATTGGTAGCCAAAGGGTTCACTCAGACTTATGGAATAGATTACTCAGAGACATTTGCTCCAGTTGCAAAAATGAATACTGTTAGGGTGATATTATCTTTAGCAGCTAATTACAATTGGAACTTGCAGCAATTTGATGTAAAAAATGTCTTCCTTCATGGAGAACTTGAAGAAGAGATCTACATGGATGTACCCCCTGGATATCGTGAAGATATTTCTGCCAACACCGTATGCAAGTTAAAAAAGGGCTTTATATGGGCTAAAGCAATCACCACGAGCTTGGTTTGGAAGATTCACTAAAGTCATGGTCGGTTTGGGCTTCAAACAAAGTCAAGGAGACCATACTTTATTTGTTAAACACTATGAGTCAGGGGGAGTTACAGTGTTATTGGTGTATGTAGACGACATTATAGTAACAGGTGATGATGAACAACAACAAAATTTGTTAGGTCAACACTTGGCCAAGGAATTTGAGATTAAGACCTTGGGAAAATTGAAGTATTTTCTAGGAATAGAAGTGGCTCATTCTAGGAAAGGGATTTTCATATCCCAACAGAAATACATTACTGATCTTCTACAAGAGACTGGCAAGACAGCATGCAAGCCTGCATGTACGCCAATTGATCCAAATGTAAAGTTGGGGAATGCAGAAGAAGATATTGCGGTTAATAAGGAAATGTATCAAAGGTTGGTCGGCAAACTTATATACCTATCACATACTAGACCAGATGTTGCTTTTGCTGTAAGCTTAGTGAGCCAATTCATGCACCAACCGAAGGAGATTCATTTACAAGCTGCACTCCGAATTGTTCAATATTTGAAAGGAACCCCAGGTAGAGGGATTTTGTTCGAACGAAATGGAAGTGTGGGACTTGAAGCATATACTGATGCTGACTATGCAGGGTCAATTGTGGATAGAAGATCAACTACAGGATATTGCACTTTCTTAGGAGGGAACCTTGTGACTTGGAAGAGTAAAAAACAAAGTGTGGTATCCAGATCCAGAGTTCAGGTCAATGGCACAGGGAATATGTGAATTACTATGGCTGAAAAGTATCTTGGAAGACTTGAGAATAAAGAGTGATGAACCGATGAAACTCTATTGTGATAATAAATCTGCTATTAGCATTGCCCATAATCCCGTGCAGCATGATCGGACCAAACACATTGAAGTTGACAGACATTTCATCAAAGAAAAATTAGACAGTGGTCTAATCTGCACTCCATATGTCTCTTCCCAAGGCAACCTTGCAGATCTTCTAACTAAGGGGCTGAACAGTAATAACTTTGAAAGAATTGTTTCCAAGCTGGGAATGATCGATATTCATTCACCAGCTTGAGGGGGAGTGTTGTAAATAAGTAGTAAATATTTTATTACTTGAAGCAATCTTTTATTTTTATTAGTAATATGTATTCGGCCCATGGCCCATTAGGTTAGAATAGCCTATATAAACATATTAGTGATTGTAAATTATTCAGAACTTGAAATATAATAATATATTCAGTTTTCACATATATAAAAGAGAAATAATGTGACATTTAAAGACCTAGTAAATGCTCACCACTCAACATTTTCTCTGTTATCTCCATTACATCATTGTAGTCCATATAAGCCATATAGAACTCACATGTAGTAAACTCTGGATTATGTGTCAAATCTATACCCTCATTCCTAAATTGTTTCCCAATTTCATAAACACGGTCCAGCCCACCAACCACCAACTCCTTGAGATAGAGTTCTGGAGCAATTCTCATGAATAGTCTCATATTAAGGTCATTATGATGAGTTACAAATGGTCGAGCAGCAGCACCCCCAGCAATCATGTTCATCATAGGTGTTTCAACCTGAGTGGTGGAAAATTAGGTTAATGGAAAGGAAAGAAATCACAGGGATCCAACATAAGATACTCAAGGCACGGAACGAACCTCCAAGAAATCAAGATTGTCCAGGAACCTCCTAATGTAAGAAATGATTTTAGACCTTGTTTTGAATATTTCTCGAACCTCTGGATTAAGCATCAAATCCAAATGGCGTAGCCGATATCTTGTTTCCTATTTGAAAAGATGGTTAATTGAATAAATCAAAGTATTATCAGTACTTAAAAATAAAACATATATTTTGACAGAAAGAAAATAGAGATAATACAAAAAGAAACTTGTTCAGCATCCGCAGACAATGATTTATCAAACATGTATACTATACTTAGCAGAATAATGCTGGAGGAAATTCTACTTTATCTTTCAAAAGATGAAAAATGAACATAAAAAAAATTTGCAAACTCCAGAATTGCAATTTAGTGTGTCCTTCAACAATCATACAGAGGCCCATGCCAAAGTCATTTGATATCAATCAGCACATAAATCAAGAGTATAATTCACTTTTCTCTCAGGTGTAAATTGTTTGATTTTGAGAAAATTGGCATGTATCAACTGCATGCCTATGCAATAATTTTTCATTTTGGCAAGGCAGTTAAAATTTGCCTGCCAATAAATGATTCTGCAGAAATCAATTTAATCAATCCATTTAATTATCACTAAGCACATGGTAACATACAACTACCAAAATTCATGAAACTGAACAATAAAAATAGAAATTAAATATATAACAAAAGCCAACTGACTAGAAAGAATCTAAGGTAAAAAATAATGTATAGTTAAGGTAAAAGAAACACAATGCACTTGCACACTGCACACCAAAAAAAAATGAATACTAATGACAAGCAATTATATATCCCAATTCATTCCCTAATCTAAACACTAACCACCAAAGGAAAAAGGTGAATCGCATTTTAACAATTAATAAGACAGTACTATCAACCTCATTATCATTAACACTGTCTTAAATAGTATATGGCATACTTCAAAACATTGAAAGCATCTATCAGACAGCATTTCATGGCATAATACCTGATCTTTCAAAATGTATGATTCGGGATTCCTGATACTTCCTGGTACCCATGCATTTTTCTGTAGATCATTAAAAAAAAAATGATTTCATTGTATGCTCATTGGTCATCAGACAGAAATAAACTTAAAAGGCATTGTTCTGACCTTCACATTTGCATTATCAGCAGCAGGCGCAGATATTTGTCTTGGCATCATATGCAGACAATGAGACAGCACCACAAAAGTTTTGGGGAAAATACTAAGCTCTCCCTTCTTGCTTTTGCCTGAGCAATTGAACCAGAGAAAACTTTTAAACAATATTATAATTTAGCATGTAATACTATAGAATACATCCAAACTATATAACCTAAAATAGACAAATATTGGCCCAATTAGTTGGATTTAAATAAATGAAAGTGCAACTAATATTCCCTCTAATTTTTGCATCTAACCAACACTTTGAAGTGATTTGATACTGTGTAATGAAGCATGTTCACAGTCTGAAGATAGGATAATTTAATACTGTGCAAATTCTCCTAATAGGACTTCTTTCTTAATTTACTCCAATTTTTTGCAAAGAATTCATCAGTTTCTAAAATTTAAAAAATAAAAAACATTATTGTCCTTATTTCAAGTATTTATTGTCTAAGTCGAAGAATTACAGACAGACTTTATTTGTAAGAAAGACTTATAAATAAAATATTAGAGTACTGGAAGCATATAACACCACAGACCTGGAAACCCTGTGATGCCAACAATATCACCACGCTTCACATTAGAATGGAATTTGGAAAACTCAGCCTCATCCAAGTCCGATTTACTACAATAGTAAATATATTAGTTGTCTGTCCTACTAAACATACTCAAAAAAATTGAAGAAAATATAGGATCTAAAATAAGAAAAAAGATACATTTAACAAAGAATTAAAGGGTGCGTTTGATCTGCTAAAAAACAGGTGAGTGGACTAGACAACTTTTTATGTACTCGGTTTGATTCAGAAACTGTTTATGGGACTGGACAAATAGGTGCTAAGGGACAGGACAAAAACAATAATTTTTGTCCCCCAATAAACCACAGCACAACTTTTTGTCCACAATATAACTATAAAAAAATACGAAAATACCCATTTTATTTTCGAATATAAAAAATATCATCTCTCTATCTCTCTCCAATGCGGTTTTGTCATGTCCTGTATTATCTTGTTCTGTCCTGTACTGTGTTGTTCTGTCCAGTACCTTATTGTTTTGCAAATCAAACGCACCCAAAATGACAAAAAAAAAAAAAATCTTCGCAAATTGAGAAGCCAAACCACTACTTCTATGTTAGCCAAACACCCAGGTAACAAGCATCAGTAAATACTACTACCATAACTATGTGATATAATTTTTCAAGTTAGATTTGTCATATTTGAACCACTACCATTAAGTATTTATCCTTTATAACTCTAGCACCAGCAGCCCCTAAACAATATAACATTTAGAACAGAATGCAAAACCAATGGTACATACATACTAAATTAGAGGTCTGTGTATGGTGATGGTCTTTGTATTGAAATTATATTCAAGACCCAAAAGGATCAGGAAGAGTGCTCCATGTTAGGAAATAAAATGTACTACGTATTGCCAAACTTCCCTGTGATATTTTTCAGATCACATGGTATGCATCATTGATCAACAATCCAAATTGGACTTTGAACAGTAAACAATCAAACGTTCACACTATTAAACATAAAAATATTGATCATGGACAACAGGTGGAACTGGTACAAAATTAGTAGAAAACCACCAGTGATGAATAAACTGATTTGACCAGTTAATTTCTGTATTCTTGAAAAAAAAAATGTAATTCAACAAAAATGTTTTAACAAAATAAAGGGCTAAAAAATGCCAAGCTACAAAGTTCCACGCAAGGATTATTAATAATTCTACTCTAATTGATTTTCATGTCGCATGAAACATTATGATGATATTGAATTTATCTTTTTTTCGGTTTAAAATTTTACTTAGCTTCAGTTCTTTTTTTTTTTATGGACTACTTAGCTTCAGTTCTTATGATTCCATTCTACCTTATTCTTATAAAAGATATAGTATAGAATCAATGACCAATGTAGTTTTTAAAACACTAGAATAGAGATTTCACAGATTATTCCTCTATGCTTTAGTGGCTGGAGGGATTTCCACATGGTTAAACATCATCAAGCATATTAAAAGGGTGCTACGTCACGGTTAATATGGCGCAGTTTAAATTATGGGCTTGTATGTTTCTGCATTTTTTAAGTGAAAAAGTACTTTGTAAAGCATTTGTTTTAATCAGTTCATAATAAACATGTAAAAACCGCTTCGTAAAATCACTTATTTAAGCTTAAATTTCAGGATCTTGGACAAAACAAACACATAACTACCAAAGTCTAGTAATTGGCATATGATAACTTAACACTCGAAAAAGGGGAAAAAAAAAACAATAGGTACCTCGCATCGGCCATAACCTGAACCTTAAAACCACCACCATGCAGATCATAGAAGACAAGTTTTGCACCAGAGGCACGTTTGTGCATGATTCGGCCTGAAACACAGAAAAGCTATTAGAATTAACAAATACATCAACAAAACCAACAACGAAAAATCAACAAAGATAGTGATGCCTACCAGCCAAAGATACAGAAACATCGTCAAGGTGTTGCCCATCGTTCAAACTTCCATATTCCTTGGTGTATTCTTCAATAGAAGAAGTGACAGAGAATTTGTGTGGATAAGGGTTTTTCCCATTATTCTTTTCAGTTGCAAGATACTTCAGCCTATTCTCCAAGTATTGCTGCAGTTAAACAACCCAGGTAACAAAAACAACATTCATCAAATATCTATAGCTGAAATACATGTTGGAAACATTGCAGCAACAAAAGGGGACTTATACCGTCGGATCCATATCTTCGTCATCAGCTGGTGCATTCTTATTCTCTTTAGCCTTTTCCAATGCAGCAGCCTAGAAAAATATTTACAAACAGATTATTTCAGATTATATTTTTTTATAATCCGTAACAAACAGATGAAAATGCAAAAAATAAAATCAAATAGAATTTGCGAAGCACGGATACTCCTTAGACTAGGCATGTGCCGGTGTCGGACACGGGTTGGTGCAGACAACATAGATAATTATGATTACATTGAAGTAACTAATTTTCCCAAATTATTATAATGTCCATGTGTAAGTGCGTGCTGTGTCCGGTGTATGTGCTTCATAGCACAGAATTCTACTAACACGTGCAGAAACTAAATTTAACTAAAAAAAATTTAACAAAATCACACAGAATCTATGAAGCAGGAACATGTCCGGTTGTCGGAAACCGTGCCGACAACACAGACACTTATGATTTCATTGATGTGAAAGTGTCGGTATCCATGTATCCATATGTTAGTGTCGTGTCCCGTGTATGTGCTTCATAGCAAAGACTTCTACTGCAGAAACTAAATTTAACTAAAAAATGAATAAATTTCACCACTAATCAAAAGTTACATTATCAATTAATCAAAATTAGCACCAATAAATGGAAACGAGAGTTACCCTTTTAGCTTCCTCCTTTTTCCTCTTGTCCTCTTCTCTCTGCTTGTTCTTGAGTTCACGTTTCAATGCACTGTAAAAAACAGGAACGATAAAAGTTAGAAAAGAAAAATCAAAATTCAACAGTGGTGTGAATGTGAAATCAATTTAGCGATGAGAAATAAGATTTGGAGCGGTTACTTTTTGCTTATGGGTTCGCCGGCGCCGTTGACCGGAGGGTCTGAAGGTGGTTGTTCCATTGGAAGGGAAAGAAAGTCGCCGGAAGGATTTGGATGAGAGAGAAAAGAAAGAGAGTTTCTAGGGTTTTAACGGCGGCTCTTATGTGCAATGGAGTTGAGGATTATTAATACAGTAACTGTTTTATTTTTTATTTAGTCAACAAAATATACTTTATATAAAAAGTAGAATTTAATTGTTTTTTTTTTACAAAGAATTTAATTGTTGTGCATCGTAGGTGTACTACTTTTTTACACATACATACAATAATATACCAACACATTGTGTTTAAAAACAAATGATATGTCACATTCATTAAATGATATGACAACACATCATTGTATGCATGTGTAAAAGTCATTTATACTGACGGTGCACAATAATTAAACTCTAAAAAGTAAGCCCGAATTAAATTTAGGTGGACCGGATACTGGTAATCAAACATTGTTTTATCTTTTTACGGTAGAATCTACTCATTAACCTTACTAGTGTGAGACCCGTGTCAAGCACGGGCTATCAATTCATCTAATTTTCTTTTATAAATAGACAAATATTATATTTTTTATAAATTATTATTTTTTATTTTGAAAAAAATTATTTATAATTTAAGATTTTATTAAGAATGAAAAAAATATAAAATTGATGACATAAATTGAACAGCCGATTTTTCTTAAGTTATGCAGATTTTCAAATTATGTGGCCAATTTCCAAATAATTGGCATCGGACATAGACCTCGTTCAATTGATCAAACCAACCGGTTTGATTTTGACTAACTAAAAATAAAATTCACTTAATTAGTGTGCAAGGTCGTGTCAAACAAAATAAAATAACAATAAAAATTTAATGTAAAAAAATGTATGGTAAATTTACATAAATTAATTTTTTTTACATATAAGTTAGCATAAATTTAGAATAAATTCAAAATAAACACAAAATTTAATAGTAATATTTAATATTTTAAAATTGGACCGGTCTATCAATTGAATGGACAATCGGTCTGGAAAATTTTAAAAAATCGGTGAGAGTAGGTCGTAACTATGTTAAATTTAAATAATATTTAATATCATAAAAGTGTTGGAAAGTCACATGATTTTATAGGTTTAAAGTCTTAATGTGATTTTGTCACAAAACATACACTATAAATTCATTCGAAAAAAAAATATTACTATATATATAATACTCCGTATAAATTACTACAATAATATGTTCTATATATTAATACATATAAGTAAAAGTATAGTTTCATATAAAATTAAAAAGAGAGAGAGAGAAAGAGAGAGATCCCATATAAATTACCTTATGGGACAAATCCAACAAATTTTTAAACACCACTATATTATACTTTCTCTTGTCCTATATATATAAGGAAAAAAAATACCTTTTTTTATTCATTATAGAATTTATGTATCAATTTATGTATCTAGACAATTTATGTATCAATTATAGGTTATGTGAGGCTGTGTCTGCTCTGTGTTGTAAAGTGGAAAAATTCATTTCCTTTATTTGGGTCTTTCTATTGGAGGTGATCCAAGGCGTTTGGGTTTCTGGGAACCAGTGTTGACTCCTTTGAAGAACAGGTTATCTGGATGGAAGAGTCGTTTTCTCTGTTTCGGTGGTCGTTTGATTCTACTCAAGTTTGTCTTGAACTCTCTGCCTGTCTATGCTCTTTTCTTCTTCAAAGATCCCTCGGGTATAATTTCTTATATTGGATTAGTTGGAAAACTATTTGTTTACGAAAGGAGTATGGAGGTTTTGGGGTTAGGAAGTTGAGGGAATTTAACTTGGTTCTTTTAGGAAAATGGTGTTGGAGGATGCTAGTGGATAGAGAGGGTTTGTGGTTTCGTGTTCTGACAGCTCGGTATGGGGTGGAGAGAGACAGGTTGAGGGATGGGGGCGGAGAGGGTCATCTTGGTGGAGGGAGATTTCACGTATTAGGGATAGTGGAGGAGGGATAGGGGGTGAAATGTGTGGGGAGCATATCTTGAGAAAGGTGGGGGACAAGTCAGATACTTTATTCTGGACCGATCCCTGGGTGGATGGGACCCCTTTGTGTAAGTGGTTTGGGCGCCTGTTTGACTTGGCGAAGACCAAATCGTGCTCGGTGGCAGAGATGTTCTCGTTAAGGTGGGGGTGGTGGAGAGGTGTGGGTTTGGTGGAGGCGGTTGAGGGCGTGGGAGGAGAAGATGTTGGGGGAGTGTCAGACCTTACTTCAAAATATTTCTTTGCAGGCACAGTCTTTAGATAGATGGCAGTGGGAACCTGACCATGATAAAGGTTACACTGTTCGTGGTACATATCAGCTTTTGACGTCTCGGGACTCGATTACTCTGGATGCTGCATCGGGTCTCATTTGGCACACACAGATCCCTCTGAAGGTGTCCATTTGTGCGTGGCGACTCTTGTGTGACAAGTTACCCACAAAAGCAAACCTGGTTACTCGATGCATCTTATCACCGGAAGATCATCACTGCATGTCTGGATGCGGAGCGGTCGAATCGGCTCAACATTTATTTCTTTCGTGTAGCACTTTCGGCTCTCTATGGTCACTTGTCAGTTCTTGGATTGGATCTTCATCGGTGGATTCTCATATCCTGCCTGACATTTTGTTCAGTTTACTTATTCAGCAGGTGGTCCCCGAGCGCGTCGTTTTCTCATGCAACTCATCTGGCTTGCGTGCGTTTGGGTTGTGTGGAATGAACGAAACCATAGATTGTTCAGAGGCTCAGGAAACTCTTTACAACAAATGTTGGACAAGATCAAGATTTTTTCCTATAGGTGGTTGAAGGCGACGAGCAGTACCTTAGCTTTAAACTACCATAGTTGGTGTTCTAGTCCTTTGTTTTGTTTGGGCCTTGTATAATCCGTTTTTATGTATTTCCGTTCTGACTCTTGTGTAAATTTTTCTTAACCTACCTAGATACATCTTGTGTTGAGGTTTGGATGTGTTTATATTATATATCTCATTTTGACTTGTTCAAAAAAAAAATTTACTTTTTGTTAATTTACTTTTTATTTGTTCTATTGGAACAAAGTTAACATTGGTGTGTAAATTAAAAATAAAATTTCTTAAGTCCCACATCAGAGTACTAGAACATATTAATGTGTGTATCATACCGGTGTATATTGCTTCTGTAATTGAAAAATAAATAATTGCGTAATGAAGTCTCACATTAGTGAGATTTATTTATTTATTATTTATTTTCTCTTGCTATATTTGCTATGTAAGTGTGAAGCAAATCCTAGTGGTGGATATATATCACATAAAAGTTGCCGCAGGCACAAAATAAAAAGAGGCACAGTAAACATCAATTAGGCTCGTTGGTTATTTTTCTTAGGGTTAAATATGTTTTTGCTCCTTATAGTTTTCTAAAATTTTGTTTTTAATCCCTAAAGATTTTTTTTCACTTTTTAGTCCCTGAAGTTTTATCAGTAAGTGTTTTTAGTCCCTACTTTTAATCAAACCCTTGTATACTTTCACATTTGAGAATGATGTTTTGTATTTATGTGTATAATAGCATAAGAACATCTCTGATAAAAATTTAGAATTTTTTAACATAAGATGAATTATTTATGAATTTTTATGTGCAAAAAACTAAAAAATTCATATTTAATTCATTTCTTGTAAAAAAATTTAAAATTTTGTAAGAGAGATTCATCTAGTATACTAATCATTACCGCGGAAAAAAAATTAAAATTTCGAATGATATCCCTAACATATTGCTTGCATAGTAAACACTCATGTATATGGTAATGGAACAGTTTGGCTATTTCAAAGAGTTATGGGTCTGATGGTGTTTAGGATTAAAAACTTCATCAAGCCCCTTTAATTTTCACTATATCTAGCAAGGGATTATCTCACTGTCACGAACTGTAAGAGGATTTAAATACTTGATTATAAACTCGTGTGGTTGTCCATGTATGTGAGTACAAGTTTTCCACTCTATTAAATTTTTAACATGCTTGCTAATAACCTTGTGTTTATGATTGAATTCTTTTGATTATAAGCACTGTATTTCTTAAGAACCTATAGCAATTAGTTTGTCTTACGCTATTAGGGAGGTATTTGTTTAGAATATATTTACATATGTATTGTTATGAGAGTATTCAATTCAATTTCTTTCGGTTGTTCTAGTTGGAATGTCAATTTATTTAACTAGTTTATATAATTGCTTGTATATGTAACAGCATGTGTTACTATCGTTAGATTGATTCAAAGTTAAAATTTTGAATATATGATAAACCTTATAGGTCAGTTTGGTGTGCAGGATAGAGAGACAAGATATGATAACACCGAAGGTGGGAAAAACACAAGAAGGGAGGGGGATTGAATCGTGTTTTGATAAATTAAAAATTCTTCTAGATTCAGAGATCTATCAGAATAAAAAACACAACCAATAAATACAAAAGAGAGAGAGAGAGATGCACACAGAATTTTAGACTGGTTCCCCTCACAAATCGAGAGTACTCCAGTCCTCTTGTACTACAAGAGAGTTCACTATAATCACTAAAGATTATACAAATTGCTCAAGCACACAAGTAAGAGACTTCACAATGCTCAAGCACACAAGCAAGAGACTTCCAAATTGCTCAAGCACAAAAGCAAGAGACTTCCAAATTGCTCAAACACAAAAGCAAGAGACTTTCAAATTGCCCAAGCATGCAGGCAAGAGACTTCTAGTTTACTCAAACACTAAAGCAAGAGACTAGCTTAAATTACACCTATTGACTAAACTCTATTACAAAAGTAATCAAAACTTAAAGTCTTGATTGGAGTTGATACACTTCAGAGTTTGTAGTCTTGTGCAGATTTCTTCAGTTAAGCTTCGTATGAGAACACTACTTTGTGTAGTTGATCGGAGCTTTTTGACTTGTTTTAACTGACTTCAACTAATCAATTTTTCGACTTGTTTTCCAACCACTGGTTTTCAATTCAAAGAGGTATTCTATTTATTGGTAGATGAATATAGACGTTTGAAATGAGACCGTTGAAGGTACAACAGTTTGCCCGGATATTCATTTTGTCGTTTTCCCAAAATAGGCAAACAACTTCTGCTCCTTTGTGTTGAGGCAAAATCCCTAATTGATGTTTTAAAGATAACAAACCTCTTAATTATTTTTTAGTGTAATTCTAATCTTTTTGGTATCTAACAAGTGCTCTTGAGTGTTTTAATTAAGCTAGGAACAATTGAGCTATTTAGATCAAATATCATGTTTTTATTTTGATAAAAACAAAAGTTTGGAGAACGGTCTCAGATTGATCTCTGAAACCTGCGCAACATCATTTTCACACAATCAATGCAAAAGGACTTATGAATAAGTCAACTATGTACAAGACAAATGATCACTTTTATCTTGGGCTTCACTCACGAAATCTCTCCAAGTCCAAGAGATCATTTAAGGCAAATGTTTCTCTCATGAATAGAGAACTTACTATTTTTACCAAGTTCTATGTTTGAACATGTGAAGATTGAGCATATGACATAAGGATATTTTTATTCTCAATTAAAGGAACTGATCTTGTATGGACCATGGAGAATTAGACAGCACAACCTAGTCTTGGAAATTGACTTGTACTTTAAAGGAATAAAGAAAGAACATTCTCCAATGTTGTTTCTCTTTCTCTATGACACTTGTACTTGCAACATGGACATTATGGAACATCAAGTACAATCTACAGCTGTTGTTGTTATCCATAACTGCTGGCCTTTTCGTGCTCTAGCATCTTTGCTCCAAAAGGAAGAAATTCATTCACGCCAGAATTTGGAGAACGGTCTCAGACCAATGCTGGAAAGAGAAAACAATCACTTGGAGTGACACCAGCTTGCATACAGCTGTTCAAAGGTTATCCAAAAGCTGCACAACGGCTATACTTGTTTGTTAAGCAACATACAACAATATTACAGCTCAACAACAACTATACATACGCTCCTCTATCTTAAGTCAGAAGAAGAAACTTTGGAGATAGATCTCAGACTTATCTGATTTCTTCAAAATACATGAGTTGTCATTATGCAGAGCTACTAGCCGTTATTTTCAAGCTTCCAACGGATATACTTCGTGGCCAAGACTCCCTGATCATCATTCATCTATATATAGAGGTCCTTGGCAACTTTGAAGAGCAAGAGTTTCCACTACAACTTCAACACTTGTTTTGTCATACAAGTTTTTATCACGAGCTCTTCTTTTCTCTCTCACTCAGATTTGTAATTCATATATATAGGATCAGAATATCCAGTGAGTGTTTTTGAGAGTTTATCCAACCATTTTCAAAGCTTCTCATAGTGTATTGAGTGAATAGGCTTTGATTACCAAAATCCTTCATCATTGTAATCATTGGCTCAAGTTAGTACGTAACTACTAATTGAGTGACACCTTCATAGTCAGTGTGACTGAGGTAGATTAAGCTTGTAGGGCTTAGAAGATTATTTGGTCTTGGATCTAGATCAAAGGAAGTGTAACTTGAGATCATTAGCATCTCTTAGTGGACAATCTCACAAGGAGTGTGGGGACTGGACTAGCCCAAGCATTTTGGGTGAACCAGGATAAATTGTTGTGTGCATTCTCTTCCCTTACTCTGATTTAATTTGTGCAAACACTAATCACACAAATCACAATTTAATAGTTATATATATACTGTCAGAGAGTGTTGGGAGAACGTTCTCCAGACTGCAACACTTTTGAATATTTGTTTTAACTAACAATCTAATTATATTCTTCAAGTATAGTGTTTGATAATTTTTATAGGGAATATTTTTAAAGGTTCACAAAATTCAAACCCCCCTTTCTTGTGAAAATTTGAACTGTTTGAAATGAAGGAAGAAAAAACCATAGATCAGATGTATGGTAGATTCACAAGCATCATAAATGAACTCAACTCTTTGGGAAAAGCATATACTACACATGAAAGAATAAGAAAAATTCTTAGATGTTTACCAAAGACTTGGAGACCAATAGTCACTGCCATCACAGTGGCAAAAGATCTCACTAAAGTATCACTAGAAGATCTTATTGGATCATTAAAAGCTCATGAATATGTTCATCAAGAAGATAAACCAAAAAGGAAGATGATTGCTCTTGAAACTCAATCTGGAGAATGCTCTCAGAAAGATGAAACACTTTGTGAAGATGAAGAATCACTTCAAGAAGATGATGAAGAAGAATTAGCATTCATATCAAGAAGAATTCAGAGATTGATGACAAGAAGAAATCAACTCAAGAAGAACTTTCAACCCAAAAGGAATGGAGCTAAACCAGAAGTGGATCTAAGCAAAATACAATGTTATGGATGCAATCAATTTGGTCATTACAAAAATGATTGTCGAAAGAACAAACAGAAGAAGCCCTTCTTCAAAAAGAAATCCATGATGGCTACTTGGGATGATCTGGAAGAAGCTCAATCAGAAGATGAAGAACAAGAAGCAAATGTATGTCTCATGACACACTCAAATGCAGAAGAGGTAACACTTGATCCTTGTTCATCTTGTCAAAAAACTGAACATCTCTTTGATAACTTACTATATGACTCTCAAATCTCAAATCAAAAAAATGCTAAACTAAGATATGAGATTACTGTATTAACAAAAGAAAGAGATGAATTTAAGAAAGAAAGCAGTCTTAAAAGTGAAGTTATCAAAGGTATGCAAACTGCTCACACAGAACTTTCTAAAAGATTTGAAATTCTTAGAAATGATCAAAAAGAATGTTCTGAGGTACTAAAAGAAAATAGTATGTTGAAAAAGACTATTTCAAAATTGGAAAATGATTTAACAAAGTTTATTGACACTACTACAACTTTTGAAAATATTTTGGGATCACAAATTGGGTTTTATGATAAATCTGGTTTAGGACATAATCCTTATCAGAACAGAAAGCTATATGAAAAATGTCTCATTCCAAATAAAGAAAAGAATTTTCAAAAATACAAATGTGATTTCTGTCACAAGGATGGACATCTTGAAGCCTTCTGTTTCAAAAAGAAAGCAAGAAAACAAGTTTTCTATAGAACACCAGAACATTCTCATAACAGTCTCAGAAACAGAAATTTTAGAAAACCTGTACATAGACATTCTCTGAACACTCTCAGAAGAGATGTCTATAAGAGAACACCTTATAAGAGATCATCTTATTCTCAGAGGATCCCTTATAAGAAATTTGAGACTAACACTCAAGGACCCAAGAAATTGTGGGTACCTAAAAACTTATAAAACTCAAATGTAGGAATGCCTTCTAGCAGTCAAGAAAAGGCCTTGGTACTTGGACAGTGGATGCTCAAGACATATGACAGGAGATAGGAACAACTTTCTGTCATTTGAAACAAGAGAAGGTGGATCAGTCACCTTTGGAAACAATGAGAAAGCTTGCATCAAAGGTATAGGTACAATTGATAAGTCTGACTCTGCTAAGATTGAGAATGTTCATTATGTGGATGGCTTAAAACATAACTTAATAAGCATAAGTCAATTGTGTGACAATGGCTTTGAAGTTGGTTTTAAATCAAACTCATGTGAAATAAAACAATCTTCATCTAATAAAGTCCTTTTTAATGGATCAAGGATAAAGAATGTTTATGTATTATACTTAGATGAACTACCTCCTGAGTCATGCTTTGTCTCACTTGAAAAAGACAAATGGATTTGGCACAAGAGGGCTGGTCATGTAAGCATGAAGACTATGTCAAAACTTTCCAAACTTGATCTAGTTAGAGGTTTGCCTATGATTAGTTTTGATCTAGATAAAGTATGTGAATCATGCACAAGAGGGAAACAAGTCAAAAGCAGTTTTAAACCAAAAGAATTTATTTCCACAAAAAGACCTCTTGAGTTACTTCACATATATTTATTTGGACCTGTCAAAACTACAAGTCATGGTGGCAAAAATTTTGGCTTTGTCATAGTAGATGATTTTTCAAGATTCAGTTGGGTGTTATTTTTAAAACATAAAGATGACTCTTTAGAAGCTTTTAAAACTTTTTGATTGAGAGTTCAAAATGAGAAAGGTATCAATATTATCTCTATAAGAAGTGATCATGGAGGAGAATTTGAAAACTCTCTCTTTGAATCATTCCTTGATAATAATGGAATCTCTCATAATTTTTCTTGTCCAAGAACTCCACAACAAAATGGAGTTGTTGAAAGGAAAAATAGAACTTTGCAAGAAATGGCAAGAACAATGATTCATGAATCAAATGTGGAAAAATATTTTTGGGCTGAGGCCATTAACACCTCTTGCTATATTCTGAACAGAGTCACCATTAGAAAAGTTTTAAACAAAACACCTTATGAACTTTGGAAAGGCAGAAAACCTAGTATTTCTTATTTTCATATATTTGGATGTTTTTGTTACATTTTAAATATCAAAGACAACTTAGGTAAGTTTGATTCAAAGTCAGACAAGGGAATATTCTTAGGATACTCTCTGACCTCAAAAGCTTATAGAATCTACAATTTGAGAACTCAAACTTTAGAGGAAAGCATGCATGTGAAATTTGATGAATTTGAAGATCAACCAACTGTGCACATCACTGATGATGAAGAAGAGGAACCAGTCATAGCACAGAATCATGATTCAGATGAAAACCTTACATCTCAAGGACCACCAAAGACCTGGAGAATTATTGGCTATCATCCTCCTAATCAAATTATTGGTAATACAGAAGATGGTGTTAGAACCAGAAAAGCCTTGCAGGATGTAGAGACCAATCTGGGATTGATCTCCCAAATTGAACCAAGATCCATAAATGAAGCAATTATTGATGAATTCTGGATTGAGGCTATGAAAGAAGAACTACATCAATTTGAGAAGAATGAAGTTTGGAATTTGGTACCATTTCCAAAAGATAATTCAATTATTGGAACAAGATGGGTCTTTAGAAACAAACTTGATGAAAATGGTAAGGTTGTCAGAAATAAAGCAAGACTTGTAGCACAAGGTTATAATCAACAAGAAGGAATTGATTATGATGAAACTTTTGCTCCTGTAGACAGGTTAGAAGCTATTAGAATACTGCTTGCATATGCATCACATAAATGTATCAAACTTTTTCAAATGGATGTAAAAAGTGTTTTTTTAAATGGATTTTTAAATGAGGAAGTTTATGTGCATCAACCTCCTGGTTTTGTTGATAAGCATAAACCAAATCATGTTTATAAACTTACCAAAACTCTTTATGGACTTAAACAAGCCCAAAGAGCTTGGTATGACAGGCTAAGCACTTTCTTACTTGAAAATGGTTTTTCTGGAGGAAAAATTGATACTACACTTTTTACAAAAAATGAAAAGCATAATTTACTTATCACTAGTAGAAATATGACATATTACATAAGGCTTTTACATCTGTCTAAGATATGTCAAATGTAAAAAGCTTTATGGAGTGGTGTTTGCATCAGGTTCCAATAGCCACAGAAGTGAAAAATATATGGACAACACCTTTTACATCTGATATTAATATGTCAGATACAAAATTGAACGCGGTGGCAGTCTTGTAATTATAACGAAAAGTATCTAATTTAAATTTATATCTGGCCATATATAAAAGCAGATGTAATAAGGTAGCTTGAATAAAAAAAAAAAAAAAAAGGTTTTTTGAATCAATATTAATAAAGTAATAAAAAAAGACTGTTTTTGGAATGAAAGAATAGATCGAATACTTCATCTCTCTCGCGATACTGGCCGGACTCGCGATACTGCTACTTCGCCGTCGTTCATCTCTCTCACTCGCGACCGTCATCGTCACCGTCGTCCTCTCTCACTCTCACCATCGTCCTCTAAACTCTCACCGTCGTTCTCTCTTATTCTCGAAGTTATTCCCAAATTGCAAAATCAGGTACTGTTCTTGAACCCTAATCCCAAATCGCAAAATCGAAGCTTTTTCTGTATATTTTTCATCTGATTGCTTTGTTTTTGTGGTTTGTTACTTGGTTAATTTGTTATTAAACATTAATGTTACAGGTTCATACCAATTGATTTAGGTTTTTTAATTGGTTTGTTTTTCTGCTCTTTTCTATTTGCCTTTAGTTTGCCAAAAGGATTGTTCTGCTGTTTTCTATTTTACACCATGTTTGAAGTTCTTTTGATTATAGCATATGTAGTTCTTCTGAACCTCTCTGGTTGTAAACAATTGGATTTCATGAATTTGGGAGAAAATGAATTTTCTGGAACCATACTAATCAATATGTCACAAAAATTAAACTATTTCATATTGAGAGCTAATCAATTTGAAGGGACTATTCCCCCACAACTATTTTCTGCTGATAAGAGGCAAATTGAAATTGCTCAAGATCTGATAAAAGAAGTCTTGAGTCAGGTCTGTTTGGCTAAACATATTTTGTGATGATAAAGTTTGCAATTTGATAGTTTAGATATTATTTGTGCTTATTTCTGTGTTGATAGCAATGCTAACATTTTGTGTTTTCAATGTATTATTGATATCCCTTTTTATGTTGTGGTTTTCTTATTGTAGTTTCATGTTAAAATCATGGTGCCTAAACTCATTTAGCCACTCATTGAATTTTCTGTAGTAAATTGCACTAAGTTTTTGCATGTATGCGTCATGTACCCATATTTATGTCAACTTATATAAATTTAGAGTAAAATATGAAGTGATTAGCACAATATCAAGAGTGCAAAGTACCAACCAAATATGACTTCAGGTCAAAGAGAGGACGCGCAAAAGATTTTGTGGCAGATTGCAAATACTTTGCGGTAAAGATGCTGATATATCTCAAGAAGCAAAAGAAATCCAGGTTCTGTTACTTTGCCTTCATGAACAATAAATTAAAGACAAAGCATTCCAAATATAATGCAACTAATTTATTAGAAATGCCAAATATAATTTTAAGAAGCCTATAATACAACATTGGCATATCTTGTTCAAGAAGCCTATAATACTCTTGTCAATGCAGTAAGTTATATTGCAGCCACTGAAACTATTTTATTTGAATTGTTTACATATACTATGTGGGTTTGAGTGATTCTTTTTAGGCACTTACAACCAAGAGTAGAACCTGATTCCAAGTTTATAGGATGAGTGGATTGGAATTTTAAAAGCACTAATACAATGATACTCTCTAAGATGGAAGTTATTTTAAATGCACTCATGAACTTATGAATTATGATTTTTATAACTTTATTGATTGAATTAATTATGAGTTTGTATGATTTACTGATTGACTTTATTGGTTAATTAGAATGTTCTCTCAATCTGAGTTTAATTATGTCAAGTGTTTTAAAATAAGTTATGTGGTTGGCACAAAACTAAAGTTTGTCTTATTTTTATGCTTATGAAAGGCTGAATAAGGTCTTCGTATAAATACACACCAAGTTCCAAGTTCATTGATCTCTTTTAAGTCAAACTATGCTTGTTCTAAGTGCCTGATTTATTTATGAAACTATGCTTGTTTGAGAGGATCCTTTTCTGGTCTACAACTAATAGTTCAAGTTTGCCTCGTTTTGTTGTGCACCTTTCAGGGTCCGTGTCGCGTAGTTTTGCTGTTATGACGTTGTTTAGTGTTTTCCAGGATATGAAAGTTTCTGGGGCTGTTTGGGTCTGGTTCATGTCAGATTGGATAGTGTCTTTGCCTATTTTTATCTGTTCTCTTTTGACAGGTTTTAGACCTGCATTGTATTCATTGGTGAAATTGGGCTAGCAACATTCTATTTAAAACTATTTTACTTATTTACTTATTTTCTTGTGCATAAGTATAATTATAGATCTAACACTTTGGAATGTTGTTTGACTCTTCTAGTTTGTGTATTATAAGCAATCTAATTACAGATCAAATAACATTTTGGAATGTTGGTTTACATTACATTGCATCAGGTGGTTGTTTTATTGAACGGGATTACTTAAGGAATGCATTTCGACAGAAAGCATATATGATGGACCTTTGGAGGAGAGACCAGAACACTTCGGTGATGTATGGAAGTACTAGACTGATGATGGACTTGACTATTTTGAGTTTCTTCAAGTAAGTGCTTCTTTTCAAACATTGTGTTTGAGAAGTACCTATATTCCAGGATTTTCTAGAATAATAGGTGCATGGTTTTAGTAGTATCTAAAGATTACATTTTAAGTCATAAACTAACAAAAATTATACACAAAAAAGATCATGAGATAATAGGTGCATGGTTATTGTTGTAATGAGACTTGCTGCATTATTTTTTACTTTTCTAGTAGTGTATGGTTCTTATGCAAGGAATGGTTCAGATGAAGTTTCTTAAAGGATTTAGTGCCGACGCCAAGGTTAGTCTTACTTGCATTTTTGTCAATTACATTGAGGAACTTGTACATATTGTGGAAATCAT
This sequence comes from Trifolium subterraneum, assembly GCA_951799995.1. Lineage (NCBI taxonomy): Eukaryota > Viridiplantae > Streptophyta > Magnoliopsida > Fabales > Fabaceae > Trifolium > Trifolium subterraneum. The sequence continues at coordinate 24,400,105 of OX637463.1, forward strand.
GAGGATCTTTTTTCTTTTATCTATGTAGGTGATGTATGAAGAGGCAAGTCAGGTAGCAAATGATGCTGTTACTTGTATCAGAACTGTTGCATCATTTTGTGCAGAATCAAAAGTTATGGACATGTACAGGAAAAAATGTTTAGGGCCAGAGAAACAAGGCACTCGTTTGGGGCTTGTTAGTGGTATAGGCTTACCAAAAGGTCTAGTCAAGTTATTGAATTTTTCATCATACTCATTTATGGGTAATCATAAATCATCTCCTATGTCTTAGTTGTTTGAGCTGCATTAAAACTAATTATTAGAATGTAGAAGTTAATCTAGAGTTACTTAGTAGTTAGAAATTAGTTAGAGTTTGTTGATTGGATAGTTAGTTTGTTAAGATTTGTAATGACATTTGATGTGTTTGTTGAATGTTGAAACATTTTATTATATGTTGTAATGATTTTGGTTGTGAAGCGGGTGGAAAAATGCGCGAGCGGGAAGTGCTCGCTAGACAGTAAAGTCGCCACCGAACTTTATTTATTCCCGAAAGAAAAGGAAAATATCGATAAAACCTTAAAAGAATGGAAAGATGGTCGTCGCAACCATTTCCAGGTTCGGGAGTCGATTATGCGAGGGGAAGGTATTAACACCTCTCACATCCGTTGTACTCAACGGGAACCTTCTCATTAATTTTAGGGTTAAAAATATTGTTTTAATTTATTTGCATGCTTTTTATTAGTTATTAGTTATTAAAAATATTTATAAAAGGGGAAAAAAAAATTAGTTTTTTAATTAGTGTGCTTGACGAGATGTACGAATCTCGCTCCTACGTATTCCCGGGTGCAATGGGAAATTCAAAGCTACACGCAGTTCTGGGTAGAAAATAATTGTTGGTTGGTTGATTTTATTTATGAAAATATGTTAGTCGCGCTTAGGCGAAAAAAAGTTTATTTGATTGAAAAATAACGCACGGGGGCGCAAAAATAGTAAGGTTTGGTGTGTTGCAGTTTATTTTAATGTTTAGAATGACAACTACCCAAGTTACGAGTCATACGTCAAGAATCCGGGTAATCGGGAGAGGGAGTGATATACACCAAACCATCTCTTTTTCATCCATTTATTTACCAAAAGTTAATTTACATGCATTAAAAAGAAACAAAAATTTGTTTTTTATGATTTCATTATTTTTTATGTTTTTTGCAATTTTTTAAATTGAATAAATCATAGAGTGAGAAAGAAAAACTAGAAACTAAAGAAATTAAAGAAAAACTAAAGAAATTCAAAAATTTGTTTTTTATGATTTTAAAAACTAAAAAAAAACACTCAAATCACTTTTTAAACGTTTTTATAAACTAGAAACACAGACAAAGTCTCAAAACGCAAATAATTAAAGCAACAAAGAAATTCAAATTAAAATAAACTTGTTTATGTTTCCCCTTTTTCCTTTACGAATATAACCCAAAACTCAAACAATGACTAGACAAGTATCAAGATGTGCATAAGAAAACAACGAAGTGAAAAAAAACTGACCTGCTTGAATTGTAGTGCTCTCTCAAATTTTATGCCGGTTGTTCCCCTTTTTTAGTGTGAAACTCTTGTGGTATTTATAGGTAAAAATTAGGTTTATTTTTGGAATAAATTTGTATGACCGATTTGATTGAAACTTGGGGACAAAGTCTCTATAATATCTCCTTCCAGATTTTGTAAAATTTTATATTCTTTTATTTTTTTATTTTTTATTTTGGGATCTTTATCTATTTTTTTGCATGATCTGCTCTTTATCAAACTTGTGACCCTGTGCTCACATGCACTTATAAACCATTGGTATTACCAAACAGGCTACTTCACACATTTGTAAGATAATGCAACATAAAACACTATATGTGATAAAAGAGTGGGCAAAATTTAGGGTGCAACAGCTGCCCCTATTTAATTATATTTTACTCGAGAACATGATTGACGGCTGTCTTCATGTACTCGTGGTGGAAGATAATTAAATACGAAAGGACCCAAAATTTTGTCCAAGTAGATGGGACTCTAAACTGTCAGCGTGAATGAAAACTCTAAATTTCCAGCCAAACTGGGGATAAAAATCTAAATTGCCAACGAGAATGGTACTCTAAATTGTTAGCCAAACAAAGATGGAACTCTAATCGTCGGCGCAAATGAGACTCTAAATTGCCGGCCACACAAAGATGAAACTCTAAACATCCAAATAAGGTAGAACTCTTACTGCCAGCGCGAATGAGACTCTAAATTGCCGGCCACATAAAGATGGAACTCTAAACTTCCAAATAAAGTAGAATTCTAACTGCCAGCGCGAATGAGACTCTAAATTGCCGGCCACATAAAGATGGAACTCTAAACTTCCAAATAAAGTAGAACTCTAATTGCCAGCGCGAATGGGACTCTAAATTGTCGGCCTCACAAAGATGGAACTCTAAACTTCCAAATAAGGTAGAACTCTAATTGCCAGCGCGAATGAGACTCTAAATTGCTAGCCAAACAAGGGTGGTGCTCTAATTTACTAAATAAGATAGGACTCTTACAATATGGATGGGACTCCGAAAATACCAAATAAGAATGGGACTCTGAACAAATAGGTAGACCTTTGTAGACTCGGGCGTCATTGCTTAGATCGAAAGGGTAAACAAATTCGGGAATCATTGTCTACATGGGAAAGATGAGTAGATCTTTGCAGACTCGAACATCATTGCTAAAATTGAAAAGGTAAACAGATTCGGGCATCATTACTTACATTGAAAGGATAAGCAGACTCAAGCATCTTGCTTATATTGGAAAGACAAACAAGCAGATTCGAGCATCCTTGCTTGGATTGAAAAGATAGATCAGCAGATTCAAGCATCCTTTCTTAGATTGAAAAGGCAGACAAGCAATTCGAGCATCCTTGCTTGGATTGAAAAGATAGATCAGTGGATTCGAGCATCCTTGCTTAGATTGAAAAGGCAGACAAGCAGATTCGAGCATCTTTGCTTGGATTGAAAAGATAGACAAATTCGAGTATCATTGCTTAAATTGAAAAGGTAAGCAGATTCGAGCATCATGCTTATATTGGAAAGATAAGTAGACTCAAGCGTTATTGCTAAGATCAAAGAATACTTGCAGGCGATATCAGAGGTTGACACCCATCAACGTATAAAATGAACGTCAACTGGGGTTGTTCCAAGAAAAGGGTTACATGGAAAAAGGGTTTGCTGGGGAGCAGGAATTGATTTAGACCTTTATGAACAGTCACAAGATCTTTGCATATGCTATGTATGTTTGCTTTATATGTTTGTTTATGCATGACAATTTTTGATGCGTTGATGCATGATGGATGGATGAAATACTGGTAAAGGTTAGGCTTTGCGGATACCAATGATATTGGGTCTTAAGGGAATGTCAATGGATATTGGCCTTTGGATGTTTTTGGTTTGAAAGCTTTTCGGTGAAAGTAATTTCAATTTTATTGGAAGATTTGGGGATCTTAAAGCACAAGTAAAATGCAAGATACATGAATGATATGTTATGATGAATGCAATGCGATGCATGGTTTGATGCCAGAGTCTTGTAGATATAATTGATGCAGGATGCATGGCTATGATTTGGAATGTTCCTCAAAAGGTCCTTCGTGATGGGCAATGGAAAGGGTGAGAAGGTTTTTTTTTTTTTTTTTGCTAGCATGATTCCCCGACACCCTAGTTGGACTCAACGGTCGCTGAGGTATGACAACATTTACTTGACCAACTCGAAAGGATGGAGAGGACTTGCCCCTTGCTTTAGCCAATTTTTCCCATTTTTCTTTTTATTATTTTTTTTTGAAAATCCCTAACTTTTGCCTAGACCGCTCTTTCGAGTTTTCGGTCCACCGGGAGTGTATTTCCTTTTTTGTGCCCCTAATTTTTGCCTGGATCGCCTTTTCAGGTTTTCGATCCACCGGGACGCTCTCTATTGCCTAAGCCGCCCTTTCGGGTTTTCGACTTAGCGAGCTTTGGTTTTCTTTTATATTTCTTTTTCCTTAGGCATTATATCTTTGGCTGCATCAAACTTAGAATTAGAACTCCTCTCCATCCATGAGGTGATAAATACAGGCTGCCCCAGTATTTGAATCCTTGAAAGGTATGCTTAATATTAAATCTTTGACTCGGACTGCCCCAACACTTGAACTTTGAAAAGCATGCCCCTGGTTGATTGGTGCTCTGAAGGTTTGATCCACTCTTGAAATATCTTGACCCCAATCAATAAGATATCCAAATGATGTGCCCCTCGATTATAGGGATTTGCTCTTGATTAGTAGAACCCCTAGTTGACTTGCCCCTTTTTAGGAGTTTCTTAAAATGATTCACCTTTGATCAGATTCCTTGTTGACATTTCCTTGATGCTAAGTATTAATTTGCGAGTGAAATTGTTTATCTTGAAAAGTAATTTCGACGCAATGCACAGCAAGTTTTGAATTTGAAAGTTGTTTAGCTATCTACAATGGGCGATATTTGGCCAGAAGATTGGCCCAATTAAGAGTGATAGAAATTATAGAAAAAATGTTATTGATGATTCACAAACATGAGGAGTCAGTTTAACAATTTTGCCGAATTTGCTTTTATAGTCAACCTAGCTTCAATTAGGTCTTTTGAGGGTTGTAATGTGGTCTGGTTCACGGTTTAAGAAACAAAGGATATACAGCTCAAAATATTATTTTAACCCTCCCAATCTACTTTGATGTTCTTCATTCCTAAGTTCAATTAACTCAACAAATGTCTTTGGTCGACAAGAGAATTTTGCTAGTTACGATACCAGAGGTAGGTACAGTGGTCAGACACTGATGAAATTCTTGAAGTGGCAATCATTTCTTTTAGTTGACAAACTTGCTTTCATTTTTTTTTTACTCCCTATTTTTGCATGGACCAATTCTTTTGAATTTGCGGTCCATCGGGATGCCCCATTTTTGCCTAAGTTTTTACTTAGCGGGCTCTCTCTTTTTTTAATAGCTCTCATGAGATTTTTCATTTAACTCAGCAAAGTTATGACTGCCACATCAATGAATATGTTTTTTATCCTCTCATTATTCCCTCCATGTTGGATGACGTACACGAGGGAGGTGATATGCTTAAACCTCTTGATGAAGTGATTAACTGGATCGATTCTCTTGCATCAGAATGCATCATTGAGTTAATTGTAAAACTACCCTGCCCCTGGTTAAGATTAAGGGTTTTTAGCAAAATAGAAAGAACACCGACTTCAGGCTCAAAGGGGTTGACTACGGATTACCTCCTTATATCTCCAGTGTTTGGGAATTGAAACAATGCCTTACATCATCAGCCGAGTTTTACTTATAAAAGCATATATCAGCAAATTCCATCATTTGTTTACATCATCCTCCCCACCAAGTTTGTTAACATGTGAGAAGTGAAATAAAAAGAGAGAGATGACATAAGAAGAGAGTGAATATGAATGGATAGATTGAAAACATGCATGCGAATTTCATTAAAACACTTGATCAAAAGATAACAATTTTAAGAAAGCAAACAAAACTTAGCAGAAATGAAATTACAACTGAGAATGAAAACCTAGTAATCCTATTGAATGAGTTTCCTTGTTGGACCATTGACTTTGAAGATGCCCATTGGCGTTCTCTGACTTGTAATGGGTGACCATTTGAGAAGAATATCACTCCTTGAAAGACAACAACTTTTGATCGATGAGTTCCTGAACCTTATGCTTGAAGCCCCGACAGTTCTCGATGTTATGCCCGAGTGCCCCGGCGTGGTAATCATAGCTAGCATTCACATCAAAGGTTGATGGGTATGGTGGTTCCACGGGGGGAAGAGGTTTTAGTTCAACCATCCCTTTTTGCAACAAGTATGATAGAATTTGACCATATGGCATGGGTATGTGATCATAACGTATGTTTCTCCTCTTACGGTCATTCCTGGGTCCAGGTTGATTCATTTGCTGCTGAGGTATCGCCAGTGGTTGTTGAGGCAAAGGTGTATGATGCAACTGTTGTGGACGTTGTCCTTGGGCTATGGCTACCACATGAGGATATTGACAGTGTGGCATAGGAGCGAAGGGTGGTTGTGATGATCCTATCACAACAGCATTAGCCTCGCCATCTTTCTTCTTTGGGTCATTGTTAAAGGACTTCTTTGCCCCCACATGATTATTGAAGTCACCTTGTATTTTTCCGCTCTTCAATCCCTCTTCTATTCGTTCACCGATCAGAACTATGTCAGCAAAACCCGATGATATGCTCCCGATCATCTTCTCATAGTAGGGCCCTTGTAAAGTGCTCATAAATGTGTCAACCAATTCTCTTTCCAATAATGGTGGTTGCACTCGAGCAGCCAATTCCCTCCACCTTTGAGCGTAATCTCTGAATGATTCACCACTCTTTTGAGAAAGCTTTTGCAATTGCATGCGGTTGGGAGCCATGTCCAGATTATACTTGTATTGTTTCATGAAGGCATCAGCGAGGTCCTTCCATGTCTGGATTTGGGCTCTCTCCAGTTGCATATACCAATCCAAAGATGCCTCACTCAAACTGTCTTGAAAGACATGAATCATGAGCTTCTCATCGGTAGCATAAGCAGCCATCTTCCTACAAAACATCTTCAAATGATTCCTTGGACAGTGAATCCCTTTATACTTTTCGAAGTCAGGCACTTTGAACTTTGGGGGGACGACTACGTCCGGTACTAAACATATGTCCAAAGCGTCGGACCCGTAAGCGCCAAAACCCTCTATAGCTTTCAACCTTTCTTCCAAGGCTTGATACACTTGAGCAGATTCAACACCTTGGTGAGCATTGACGGGCGTAGCTTGGTGTGGCATATAACATCCCACAACTTCAGTAGTGTGATTGGATGAACTATTTCCAACTTGAGAAATGTTCTCCTTACTTGCCATAGCTTGGAAGATCTCAAGGAGCTTGTCCATCTTTCCTTTTACCGAGTCAACATCTTCCCTTAGTGTCTTATGATTCTGTTCTAAATTTTCCATGATCCTCTTACAATTAGCACGTGTTTCACGAGAGTGTCGGAGAGCAGGCCGGTAGGATAGCGGTTTAGGTTTGCGGGCCGGTTGTTTTATGAGCAGCTAAGGGAAATGATATGAGTTTTTTGAGTATGGGATGTATGTATGCAGATGTATGAAAATGCATGGATATGCAAAAAAGAAATTTTTTTTAAGTTAGAGGGTATGTTAAAAAGTTTTTATGACATGCTATGATGTGACGAGATTGAATAAGGTCAGGGTGTGACCCCAAGGATGTATTTGTAGGGTCATTGGAAGTTGACAAAACATAACCTAAATGGAGGGCTCCCTATGAGAGGCTAGTTCTAAGTATTTACTACGAAATCCCCTCACATGTCGGTTCTAGGGTTTTTGTTTGTTTGAGGGCGACAACCAAAGTCACGGCCCTCATTCAGAACTTCCCCACGAGATTGGGCTAGCCAATTCAAAGGGTCTCCCTTAGATGGAGTCATTGGGTTCTAGAAAGGTCCCTAGAGTCACGGACCCAACCGGAAAATATTGCCGCCATTGCAAATACTCGCAAGACAACAACACCTTCAAGAGGATCTACTCTAGGTGGGGTTTTCATGCCGATCCTACAAGTCATACGTCAAGAGGACCAACATTACGCAACCACCGTCTTATCTCAAGTTTTTCTCCAAGCTCGGGTGTAGAGCTTTACTCAAATAATATCCCACCCCACAGTTGATATATGTAGAAATAAATAGAATAAACAAAATAAATAAAGCTTAAAGATAAAACCAATAAAAAAGGAAATAAAACACAGTAAAAGCAAGCAAACAATCGGGAGGACCCATAACCCTAAAACTAACAAGGATAGGCTTGACTCTCTAATAGTCCCCAGTGAAGTCGCCAGCTGAAGCGGGTGGAAAAATGCGCGAGCGGGAAGTGCTCGCTAGACAGTAAAGTCGCCACCGAACTTTATTTATTCCCGAAAGAAAAGGAAAATATCGATAAAACCTTAAAAGAATGGAAAGATGGTCGTCGCAACCATTTCCAGGTTCGGGAGTCGATTATGCGAGGGGAAGGTATTAACACCTCTCACATCCGTTGTACTCAACGGGAACCTTCTCATTAATTTTAGGGTTAAAAATATTGTTTTAATTTATTTGCATGCTTTTTATTAGTTATTAGTTATTAAAAATATTTATAAAAGGGGAAAAAAAAATTAGTTTTTTAATTAGTGTGCTTGACGAGATGTACGAATCTCGCTCCTACGTATTCCCGGGTGCAATGGGAAATTCAAAGCTACACGCAGTTCTGGGTAGAAAATAATTGTTGGTTGGTTGATTTTATTTATGAAAATATGTTAGTCGCGCTTAGGCGAAAAAAAGTTTATTTGATTGAAAAATAACGCACGGGGGCGCAAAAATAGTAAGGTTTGGTGTGTTGCAGTTTATTTTAATGTTTAGAATGACAACTACCCAAGTTACGAGTCATACGTCAAGAATCCGGGTAATCGGGAGAGGGAGTGATATACACCAAACCATCTCTTTTTCATCCATTTATTTACCAAAAGTTAATTTACATGCATTAAAAAGAAACAAAAATTTGTTTTTTATGATTTCATTATTTTTTATGTTTTTTGCAATTTTTTAAATTGAATAAATCATAGAGTGAGAAAGAAAAACTAGAAACTAAAGAAATTAAAGAAAAACTAAAGAAATTCAAAAATTTGTTTTTTATGATTTTAAAAACTAAAAAAAAACACTCAAATCACTTTTTAAACGTTTTTATAAACTAGAAACACAGACAAAGTCTCAAAACGCAAATAATTAAAGCAACAAAGAAATTCAAATTAAAATAAACTTGTTTATGTTTCCCCTTTTTCCTTTACGAATATAACCCAAAACTCAAATAATGACTAGACAAGTATCAAGATGTGCATAAGAAAACAACGAAGTGAAAAAAAACTGACCTGCTTGAATTGTAGTGCTCTCTCAAATTTTATGCCGGTTGTTCCCCTTTTTTAGTGTGAAACTCTTGTGGTATTTATAGGTAAAAATTAGGTTTATTTTTGGAATAAATTTGTATGACCGATTTGATTGAAACTTGGGGACAAAGTCTCTATAATATCTCCTTCCAGATTTTGTAAAGTTTTATATTCTTTTATTTTTTTATTTTTTATTTTGGGATCTTTATCTATTTTTTTGCATGATCTGCTCTTTATCAAACTTGTGACCCTGTGCTCACATGCACTTATAAACCATTGGTATTACCAAACAGGCTACTTCACACATTTGTAAGATAATGCAACATAAAACACTATATGTGATAAAAGAGTGGGCAAAATTTAGGGTGCAACAGGTTGAATGTTGAATATTGAATTGTAGTGGTATTTTGAAATTTAAAAAAAACAAAAAAAAAGTGGATTTAAAATAAAAATAAAAATAAACGCAGGATTTAAAAAAAAAAAAAAAAGTAAATATTTCACATCTGGTGGCCTTAAGTCAGAGGTAAAAGGTGTTGTTTTTACATCTGACGCGAGTCAGATGTAAAAAGTGTATACTTTCTATATCTCGTGCGTTTACATCTGTTTTACCGTCAGATGTAAAAAGTGTTTTTGGGCAGATGTAAAAAGTGTTTTTTCTACTAGTGTATTGTACAAGTTTATGTTGATGATATTATCTTTGGTGCTACTAATGAAAAAATGTGTGAAGATTTTTCTAACCTTATGCAAAGTGAATTTGAGATGAGCATGATGAGAGAACTTGGTTTCTTCCTTGGCTTGCAAATTAAGCAACAAGAAGATGGAATTTTTATCAGTCAAGAAAAATATGTGAATGATCTTCTCAAGAAATACAAGATGAATGAAGCCAAGATCATGTCAACTCCAATGCATCCTTCTACAAGTTTGGATAAAGATGAAAAAGGAAAAGATGTTTCTGAAAAAGAGTATAGAGGAATGATTGGATCTCTCCTCTATTTAACAGCTAGCAGACCTGACATAGTGTTTGCAGTTGGTCTTTGTGCTAGATTTCAAACATCTCCTAAAGAATCACACTTGATTGCTGTCAAAAGAATTTTTAGATACTTGGTAGGAACTCCTGATGTAGGATTATGGTACAAAAAGGGATCACACTTTGATTTACAAGCATATTGTGATGCTGACTATGTTGGGGATAAAATTGAGAGAAAGAGCACAAGTGGAGCATGTCAATTCCTTGGAGAAGCATTAGTAAGCTGGTGTTGTAGAAAACAAAACACCATTGCACTTTCAACCACTGAAGCAGAATATGTTGCTGCATCAAATTGTTGTTCTCAAGTCATCTGGATCAAAAATCAACTTGAGGATTTCTCACTAAGGTATACATGTATCAAAATTTTATGTGATAACACTAGTGCTATTAATTTGTCTAAAAACCCCATTCAACATTCAAGATCAAAACATATTGAAATCAAACATCATTTTATTAGAGATCATGTTAACAAAAAAGAAGTGGAATTAGTTTTTGTTGATACTGAAAATCAGCTTGCTGACATTTTTACTAAACCATTGGTTGAGGATCGTTTTAATTTTATCAAAGGAAAATTGAAAATCATCAAAAATCCCAATCCTACTTGATATTTGTTTATTTGTGTATTTGGGAGACCGTTCAAAGAACGATCTCTGAATACTGCGCTGAAGTATGACAAAACAAATAACGGTCTTTTGCTTTAAATGGGCCTATGAACATGGCTTTTATGACAAAACGAATTTGGGCTCTTCTCTCTCCTCCCTCATTGGTGAACGGTTATGTTTTCTTTCTCTTTCCCATACCTTTTTGCCAAAACCAAAGTACAATCTCACTATTCATCTCTCCCATCAAAGTACACCTAGCCTATACTCTCCCTCTTCCCCAAGTTTCTGAATTTTTCTTTTTATAATCTCTCAAACTCTCTCAACTTCCAGTAAACAAATTCAAGCTCAACTCTTCATCAATGGCTCGTACCAAAAATGCTGGTGGAAGAAAGGTTCCTAGAACCAAAAACCGCTCAACTTCATCTTCACCACCACGATCTCCATCACCCCCAAAATCACATACTCCAAAATCATCATCATCCTATGAAACTGCTTCTGAGTCTTACAAATCCATCTCAGAACGTGAAACCACTCCAGAAATCCAATCAACTCCCATCACCACACACATGCAAACCACTGTTGAAAATCTATGAAGCACAGACACCTCTATGATTAGGCGTGTCGCGGTGTCCGACACATGTCGGTGTCCGACACTCATCCGACACCTGTTCGACACGTGTCGGATAGCTCAAATCGGTGTCCGAAAAAATTCAATTTTTTCTTTACTTCGACACTTCTTTGATCGGTGTCCGACACCTGTAAGACACTCGTACACACGTGTCGGACAGGTGTCTCCAAAAAATTTATTTTTTCTTTGCTTATAATCTTCGAAGACACATATTAGACATACCTATAAGAGTTAGAGATGTGTCGAAATAATATCATTGATCAAAAAAGTATTGAAAATATTATATTTTGATTACAATGTTTTTAGTTTTTTCAAAAGTAGATGGATAAATAAAGGTAAAATATTATTATACTTTGCTTAATTTTTTTTGAAGAAATAACTTCCTCAACTTAGATTTACATGTATATATTTTGATTCTAAATTTATATTTTTTATAAATATGTAGCGGTGTCGTGGTGTCCGTGTCCGTGTCGCGGTGTCCGTGTCAGAGTCCGTGCTTCATAGTTGAAAATCCCCCAAATCCCCAAACTTCACCAAACACTGTTTTTCAACCCTCACAATCCGAATCTCCAGAAAATTCCCCCATCAATCTCACTCAAAATCAATCACCATGTTCATCACTTACTGATTCACCAAAACAATCCCCAAAACCAACAAATGAGGATGATTCTCCATCTCCAACGGCTACAATATCAAGTCCAAAGGACTCTCCACCTGTTCTTGTTAAAATGAAGAAATCCAAGTCTTTTGATTCCTCCAAAATTAGAAGGTCATCAAGAATTATGTCTGGTGCTGGCAAGAAACCTGTGGTGGACACCATAGTGCATGTTTTAGATAAATCTGACTCTGAGATTGATCCCTTGGATAAGGAGATTGATGACTTTGAACTTGAGCCAGTTACATCTACAAAGTCTGAACCTGTCAAGCCAAAGAAATCTCCAACTCCAAAGAAGAAGGAGGTTGAGACTGCTGTCAAGGCTCCAAGAACAAAGAAGAAGGTCAATTTGAAGAAATCAAAGGCGAAGTTGTTGCCTGCTCCTCTCATACAACCTGAAGATGAAGAGATTTTTGATAAGTATTGGAACACAAAACTTGTAGCAGTGTCAAGGCTATATAATTTTGCTGAGTTATCCATTGGAGGAGTTGATCTAGTCAAGTTTGTGGAACCCTTTGAATGGAAGAGTTTCTTTCACATCAAGGAAACAGTTTACCCTCTCTTGGTCCAAGCCTTCTACTTCAACGCCCAAGTTTTTCCAGAAAAAGACATGATCACATCTAATATCAAGGATGTTGAACTTGTGGTGGATCCCTATGTCATTGGAAGCCTGATTGGGATCAAAAGTGAAGGGCTGGAAGTATATGGAAATGATTGGTATGACCAAGTCAAGATTAGTAAGGAAGAGTTGAAGAAAAAGATGTTCACTGAAGAAGGAGCCAAGAAAAATGCACCTCCATCATCTATGTTGAAGACTGAGTACAAGCTACTTCACAATATGTGTCAACACTCCTTTTTCCCTCGCACTGGAAGCAAAGATAAGGTAACTGATCTTGACCTACTTATGATGTATCACATGGCCAAAGGAGTTAAATTGAACCTTCCATATATTATCCTACACCATATGATTCATGTTGCTACCTCTGGTTTTAAGAAAATAGCCCTACCATATGCCATGCTTTTGACTAGGGTGTTTAGGCTTTACTATGCTGATATGGATAACACACCCTCTGAAAATCATTATTACACTTTTAGTTTGAAAAATGTGAGTCATATGAAGAAAGTTGTTGAAACTCCTGCTGCTGATGTTGGGGTTAAGAGAAAAAGAGATGTTTTTGAGAAAACCAGTTTAAATGTACTTGCTGATGCTTCTGGAGACCGTTTGGAGAACGATCTCCAGACTGATGGACATACTCAAACCAGTGGTGATGTTGATCCCACCACTGAAAGTGATAAACTTGTAACCACTGTTGCTGCTACTCTTCAAGGTTTTAAGCCTGTACCTATTCCACAAAATACCACCATGTTTTCACCATTAATGACCTCAAGCCAAGGAAGCTTTCTTCCTTTTGCACTTCTGAGTTTATAAGGAACATTCTCACCTCTGATACTCTTGAAATTTCCACCATGCCTATTCCAAATCCTACTGATAGCACACTGCCATCTATACCATCATCATTTGCTACATTTGATTCCTTTTGTTCTTCTGTCAATGCTGCTAATGCTGGAACAAAACAATTGGTGTTTGAGGGAAATATCAATGTTGATTTTCCTGGCCCTTCAAGGCCTGCCAAACGATCAAGACTTGAAACTGACATGGAACAAATGAGGAAGGACTTGGATAGTGTAATCAAGGGTATGGCCGTTCAATACTCAATGATGGATTATTTAATTTTGGAATCCAAGACCTTGAGAACTTGGTTTACATCTGTTGTTTGTCCACAACTCCATCTTCCACCACCTCCTGAAATTGAAACTCCACAGTTTGATTCCTTTCCTGCTACAAATGACAAATCTGATGATGATGATTGTCCTACCACTTCACCTGCTCCTCATGGAGCCACTGAATGAATGATAAACTTTGCTTATTGCTCCTGGTTACCCTTTTCAATGATGACAAAGGGGGAGAATGTATTGATAAATCAAGGGGGAGCCCAATGATGTTTTGAAGCTTGTCTAGCTGCATGTTCTGGATATTTGATATTTGATGATCTTGTTTTTAATTTTATGAACTCTGTTTTCAATAGTCCTGTTTAGTATTTAGATATTTTGGGAAGTTTCTTTTGATGTCATATGAACTTCTCCTACTATGTATGTGTTATCTAAAACAGGATTTGTTTGTTTAAATTGCTTAATTTGCTTTTGATGCATGTTTGAATCATTTTGTATTAATCATGGGCTGTGAACTGTGTTTGGATGCTCACTTATGTGAGACTAATGATTAATGAATGTTGCTTGATTCAAATTATACTCATGATACTCAATTCTTTTAAAATCAGAAGCATGATCATTTTGAAAATTGAATGCTTGAATTGAGGGGGAGCTTACAAATTAAAAACACTAGACATTTTATTTCAAGCACTTTGAATTTTGATTAAAATTAGAATTCCATCTCAAAACATAATTCAAGAAGTTTGTCATCATCAAAAAGGGGGAGATTGTTGAGGCAAAATCCCTAATTGATGTTTTAAAGATAACAAACCTCTTAATTATTTTTTAGTGTAATTCTAATCTTTTTGGTATCTAACAAGTGCTCTTGAGTGTTTTAATTAAGTTAGGAACAATTGAGCTATTTAGATCAAATATCATGTTTTTATTTTGATAAAAACAAAAGCTTGGAGAACGGTCTCAGATTGATCTCTGAAACCTGCGCAACATCATTTTCACACAATCAATGCAAAAGGACTTGTGAATAAGTCAACTATGTACAAGACAAATGATCACTTTTATCTTGGGCTTCACTCACGAAATCTCTCCAAGTCCAAGAGATCATTTAAGGCAAATGTTTCTCTCATGAATAGAGAACTTACTATTTTTACCAAGTTCTATGTTTGAACATGTGAAGATTGAGCATATGACATAAGGATATTTTTATTCTCAAATAAAGGAACTGATCTTGTATGGACCATGGAGAATTAGACAGCACAACCTAGTCTTGGAAATTGACTTGTACTTTAAAGGAATAAAGAAAGAACATTCTCCAATGTTGTTTCTCTTTCTCTATGACACTTGTACTTGCAACATGGACATTATGGAACATCAAGTACAATCTACAGCTGTTGTTGTTATCCATAACTGCTGGCCTTTTCGTGCTCTAGCATCTTTGCTCCAAAAGGAAGAAATTCATTCACGCCAGAATTTGGAGAACGGTCTCAGACCAATGCTGGAAAGAGAAAACAATCACTTGGAGTGACACCAGCTTGCATACAGCTGTTCAAAGGTTATCCAAAAGCTGCACAATGGCTATACTTGTTTGTTAAGCAACATACAGCAATATTACAGCTCAACAACAGCTATACATACGCTCCTCTATCTTAAGTCAGAAGAAGAAACTTTGGAGATAGATCTCAGACTGATCTGATTTCTTCAAAATACATGAGTTGTCATTATGCAGAGCTACTAGCCGTTATTTTCAAGCTTCCAACGAATATACTTCGTGGCCAAGACTCCCTGATCATCATTCATCTATATATAGAGGTCCTTGGCAACTTTGATGAACAAGAGTTTCCACTACAACTTCAACACTTGTTTTGTCATACAAGTTTTTATCACGAGCTCTTCTTTTCTCTCTCACTTAGATTTGTAATTCATATATATAGGATCAGAATATCCAGTGAGTGTTTTTGAGAGTTTATCCAACCATTTTCAAAGCTTCTCATAGTGTATTGAGTGAATAGGCTTTGATTATCAAAATCCTTCATCATTGTAATCATTGACTCAAGTTAGTACGTAACTACTAATTGAGTGACACCTTCATAGTCAGTGTGACTGAGGTAGATTAAGCTTGTAGGGCTTAGAAGATTATTTGGTCTTGGATCTAGATCAAAGGAAGTGTAACTTGAGATCATTAGCATCTCTTAGTGGACAATCTCACAAGGAGTGTGGGGACTGGACTAGCCCAAGCATTTTGGATGAACAAGGATAAATTGTTGTGTGCATTCTCTTCCCTTACTCTGATTTAATTTGTGCAAACACTAATCACGCAAATCGCAATTTAATAGTTATATATATACTGTCAGAGAGTGTTGGGAGAACGTTCTCCAGACTGCAACACTTTTGAATATTTGTTTTAACTAACAATGTAATTATATTCTTCAAGTATATTGTGTTTGATAATTTTTATAGGGAATATTTTTAAAGGTTCACAATTCAAACCCCCCTTTCTTGTGAAAAACTTTGCTACTTCACTTTGTTCCTCGAAGGTAGATGTTTGCACAAAAGAGGCAATAATGTACTGTTGTCTTCATATCTCTTTTTGACTGATTTAGATGACATGGATTTGTCTTTGCTATAGTCATCTTGTAATTCCTTTAAGCTTGAAGGGAATGTATTTGAGACTTGGCCTTATCAGAATTGTTATCTTTAAAAACGATATAGCTTCTGAGTGCATACTGTGTTGCTTCTGATAAGCTCTTCTGGCTTCTGAGAGTCTTTGTCTTCTGACAGGTTGTATAGCACTTCTTGGTGCACTCAGACCTTCTGAGTCATTCAGATGCTATCTTCTATTCTTGACTTCTCAGATTCTATCTTCTTACTTTCTGCACACTTAAATAAATCATTAGTGTTCTCCAATTTTGCATTAATACTTTGTTATCATCAAAACCTCATTAATATCAAGGGTTTGTGTGGAAAAAACATTCTTGTTCCAACAATCTCCCCCTTTTTGATGATGAGAAACATAAGTATTACTTGCTAATTCTCCCCCTTTCTCAAAAGATAAAAAAGAATTTATGCTTTCTGCTACACCGGCAATTAATTATTCAACGGTTTTCATTTTAAACTTAACTCCTCAATTTGACATTTAATTGGTCCAATTAGCAATTAGTTAGCCCTAGTTTTTTCTCCCCATTTTGTCATCAGTCAAAAAGGATGGTACAAACATAGATGGTAAACATGCAAACCAAGGTAGTCAAGGGAAAAACAGTTGTGAATAACCATAAAGAAATAAATAGGAGAACAAATATCTAGTATGACTTAACTTGGGTTAGAACACTATAAAAGGACATTATTCTTTGTCATTTCATTCATACCAATAATCAAAAGAACAAAGTTTTTAGAGAGAAAAACATTTGAGATACAATGAGAAGATCACAGAGAAGGATTGCAGAGGCACAGAAAAGGCTGAGTTAGAGGCTGCTAAGGAGAAACGCTCGAAGCAGATTACGAAGCCTGAAATCATAGAGATTTCATCTGATTATGACAAGGCAGATTCAGATTACGCTCGATACTTTGAGACATATACTGAAGAAACTAGTACTAGGAGTTTGACTGCTAGTGAGGAATGTTCTCAAATGACTGTAGAGTCAAAGTTGCAGAGGCCTAAGTCACCAGAGCCAGAGCCTATGGCTAGATCACCAAAGTCAGAGACTAACTCTGCTTAGGTTCTTTTCAGTTTTATGTACCCAAGCTATTTAGGCTTTAATAAAATGTTTCTTCTGTTTTCTTTGCAAATCTTTTCATTTTAATTTTCTTAATGATCTTTTAATAGTAAATTGACATAAGAGATAAGAATGATGCAATGCCAAAAAAAAATCAAGAATGTCATATTAAGAACAAAAAAAAAATTATGACAAATACAAAGGATTGAAAGAGTTTAAAGATTTAAAGAGTGCCTAAGAGGATCCTAAGGTAAAGAGTCAAGTTTGTTGGACAAGTTTTCAATCATCAAGATTATCGTTTGCTGAGTTGTCCTAAGATTGATAACTTGTTCTCTGATAATTTTGGACTGCTTCTCTTGGACAATCATTCTCTTGACAAGTTGAAGCAGAACTTCATCTGGCACAGATCCATGTGCTTCACTTGTAGACGACCCTTTGTGCACTGTTTCTTGCAGCTTCCAACTCCTTTCTTATTCTTGAAACTTCATCTTCCTCTTGATGAAGTGCTTCCTCCAAGTTTTCCATTTCTTGCTCCCTTGATCCCATCAGATGATCATGAGCTCCACTGCTTTCTCCACCCATCAGTTCCATTTCTACAACCTCTTCAATAATTTCTGGTGTTGGATAAGTCAGTCTTGGAAGGTTTGCCCTCTGAATAGCTTCCATTAAATGATCAAAGTCTTCCTTGGCCTTCTGAGATACTTCCTCCTTAATGTGCTCCATGTAGCAGTCCAAAGCATATCCAAATCTTACTTTGATTTCTCTTGCTTCAGCTTCTAGGTCAGAAGGAAAGACCATGAATTCCTCATGTCTTTTGAAGAAGCCTCGAAGATTATAATGCAGTTCATTCTCCAATTTGGTAAGGTTTGGGTCAGGTTTGAGAATGAATTCAATGGGTTTGTTGCAGGGTAAGATGGGTTTAACTCTCTTCTGTTTGTACAACTTTCTTTGTTGAAGAAGTTCATACAGCTTGTTTCGAGGCAGAGTGTTTACGGCTTTTTCTAGATGGATGGGATCCTCAGAAAATTCTAATGACTGTTGAAAGGAAGTTTCAAACTTGTTTTCAAGAAAGTCATTAGTAATTTGATCCACGGTTATTTGAAGTGGAAGGTTTATGTTGGAAGGAGTGGTTAGGATATCATCAGAGTCTGATTCATCATCCATAGTAACTGGGAATTCAGATTCTGATGAATGGAGGTGAAAGGTTGAGGGAATATCTTCGTGTGGAGAGTCTGTAGAGGGTTGGTTAATTTCTGGTTGGGCTGGAAGGTCTTGGTGATGTTGGATGGGTTCTTGTTAAGGTTCTTGAAAGGGTGGTTCTTGGTGGTCAGGTTCTTATTGGTGAGGTTCTTGTTGTTGGGGTTCTTGTTGGTGAGGTTCTTGATGTTGGGGTTTTTGATGGTCAGTTTAAGGGTTTTGGGTGTGAGAGGCTGGTTTAGGAGAGGGAGGATTGAATGAATGAACAACATCAGAAGCAGAAACTTTACCTTTATCAGAGGTAGATATTGGTTGAGGAACTTCTGTCTTCTTTTCTTCTTGGAGAGGAACATCTTCTGACCCATCAACTTTGGCCTTTTTAGCAACTCTGGAGCTTTCTCCAGCAGACTCCAAATTTCTTTTCCTTGAAGCTTGTCTTTCTACCAAGGCTGTTTGACATTTTAATAAGGTTGGAGTAATCTCAGTCTTTGTTACCCAGGGAAAGTGATCAAGATGTTTTGGATCTTATGAGAATAACGACATAGGTGGCTTGGGAGAGACAAAACTTTTTATAAACAAGCGTTGTTCTAGAAAGTATCAGTTCAAACAACTGGGGGATAAGTGGATTCAACCAATACTGATGCATAAATTCTCAGTCCTTATATAATCCCACTTTGAAAAAGAAGTTCTGACAGGAGTCTTGGGTGTCTGACATCAGTTATATCATCAACTATGCTTTCAGTGATGTTTTTGCAGAGATCGTCAAAGATGAAGTCAGCTACATTGACTAGTCTGTTCTTCATAGCAAAGTACATAAACATCCTGTGCTCCCAGGATAATTTCTCAGATACTCTCCTTGCAGGAATAATTGAAGCTTGAAGGATTTCAAGGTGAGTTCTTCCAATGACATTCAGCTTGCTTGTTTCTCTGTCAAACAGACATCGATTGAAACTTTTCTTGAACTCATGATTTATATCAAATTCTCTGAGTTTGATTCCGGTTTACTTAAGTTCACATACTCTGGAAATGTGATCAATGGTGAAAGAAATTTCCAAGCCGGCAATGTTTGATCTAACTTCTGTTGACAGAAATTCTCTGAGGCCAAGTTCCTTTCTTGATCGTCCAACCAATTATGGGTTCTTTGAAATAATCTCCTGTTCTTCTCTTGCAGCGTCTTCTTCATCGTAGATATAAGCTCTCAACCAAATCTGGATAAGTTGGTCCATTTAGCATTTCGAAGTAATGAAGCATTCCCAAAGTATGGTAGTAATTTTGCGAACAATTCTGCCCATTTGTTCTTAAATTTGTGAAATCAACCACCTTTTCCCGAAGCAAATCTATGTCGTTGCTCTTGAACTTCATTGTATGTAGAAATGCTCTTTGAAGACTTCCGCTTATTAAGTTTTTGTTTTTGGTACAAAGGGAATAGATTAAGTTAGTGAAAGGAAAAAATAATGCAATAGATTAAGCAGTCAATATATTTATACATTAGTAAAAAAAATTGTACACATAATAATAATCTAAATTTAAAATAAAAAAATAAAGATGTAGGCCATATAAAAAAACTAAACTCTCATAAAAAAATATCCATCTAATATAATAATTTCACATATACAAATTCACAAAAACATTTTAAAAATCATTTTAAATTATATTTCCAGTAAAAAAAGTCATTTAAAATTATATTTAATATTTAGTCAAACAAAAATCATATAAAATTCTATTCATATATAAACAATAATAATTTTTTTTTTATGGCTATATTCAATAATAATTGATAAGCCACAAGAAAAAAAAATCATATATATACAATAATAATTAATAAGGCACAAGAATTTTTTTTTTTTAAAATGTTATAATATAATTTTGTCCCAAACTGTCTCAAAGTTTCGCACAAATTTGGGATGAATCTCACATATTAAAAAATAGACGCAATAAAAACTAATATGTCCCAACTCTGTCTCAAAGTTTCACATAGATTTGGGACGGATCTCGCATATAAATAAACAAACACCCAATTTTTGACCAATCGCTTTTATGCGTCTTTTTACGACGGATTTTTCTTTGTTCGTTTCTGACGAAATTTCGGCAGAGAGGTATTTTAAAATACCTCATTTTTTGGTTTAATTTCTTTTTATTATTATTTCTTTTACTTTATTTCTTTATTGTTTATTTACTACTTTTATTTAATTTCGTTTTTATTATTATTATTATATATATATATATATATATATATATATATATATATATATATATATTTATTTTTATTTCCTTTTTTATTTTATATTTTTTGCTTTTACTATTTTTGGGGTGTTTTAATCAATTTGTCCACAGTCCAGATCAGGTGTTTTTTTTTTTGTCCAGGTCCAAAGGGGAAATTTTGTCCAAATGGGGTAATTTTCATCTGTCCAAACCCTAGTCTGACACAGTACAAATAGCACAGTTTCCAAGAAGGGAAGGACTCAGATCAGCCTCAGCCGCAAACCATCATAACCAAAATAAAAAAAAAAACAGAAAATCAAAATCATAAACGAAATTCATCATCCTTGTTCATCAACCCAGATCTTCATCAATCATCCTCATTCTCACCAAAACCCAGAATCCATCAAACTAAATCGCAAAACAAAAACCAAAACAGAACCCATAAACAGAATCACCAAATCAAAACGAATCATCATTCTCAATCAAAGTTCAAAACCGCAAACCCTTTCGGATTCAAATCCAAAACGAAGAACACAAACCGAAACAAAAACAGCGCAGAAAAGAAGGAGAAGAAACCAGAATCACAACCAATCACGTTTGAGAGGTTGAATCATTTATATCCATTTCCGTTCTGTTTTTGTTTCAATCTAAGTTTTGGGGTTTTTTTTTTTGTGTTTGATTTATTTAAGTTTGGATTTGAGATGTTTGTATGTGTAATAGAAGTTTGAATTTGTAAAAAATGGAGTTTGGTTTGTGAGAAGAGAAACAAAAAAAAACAGAACAGAGTTGAGAGGAAGAAGATGAAGCCGGCGGCGGCTGGAGGAAGAAGAAGAGAAGTTTGTTTTTCTGTTTAGGGTTTTTGTATATATACTATGTTATGATCCTGTGCGCGCAGGTGCACAGTATTATGGTGCACCTGCGCGCCTATGTCTTTCTGATCCTGATCAAACGTTCACAATCCTAGTTTCCTGTGATTAGATCAGAGCTGTCTGATCAATCAGACGACTCTGATCTGATTCTCACGTTTTTCTCCATACACTCCCCTCTGGGCCACGCCCCCCAGCTGGGCTTGGGCCCAGAGCTGCTTTTTGCACCCCCTTTATGTTTTTAGTTGATATTCGCACCCCTTTCTGTTTTTTTAATTTTATTTTTGCCTAATTAATTAATCATTTATTTTATTGCAAGACATTAGATTGTATTTTTAGGATTTGATGTAAATTTAAAATTGCATAGCATTATGTCGCATTCATTTCATATTTATTTTTTCGCAAATACCTTAGAATGTAATTAGGAGCAAATGTACACTATAAATAAAAAAATCGCATCTCATGCATATTTATTTATCGCTTTCCGCAAAAACGTTAGCATATTAATTCCGAGGGAAAAGACACCGTTTTGATCAAAATATCATTACGGATTGTCTTCGCGCTTATTTTGCTTATTGCGACGTTATTATTCTTTTAGCGCTACTTTTTTTTGTTAAATTTGGAACCCAATATTCCATTCAAAATAATTAGTCATTTTATTCCCAAAAAACGAGGTCCACACCTCTTCAAAAAATAGTTAGTCGTTTTATTCTCAAAATATGAGGTCAAGACCTCTTTCAAAAAAATGTCAACACAATGCATTTTCAAACTTTGGACTTTAAACCAAACGTTTCTTTTTTATCGCGAAACTTGGACTTTAAACCAAGTGCCTTGGAATTTAAACCAACGGCGTCTTTTATCGTGAAAACCTTGGATTTTAACCCAAGAGTCTTTTTTACCGCGAACTTAGATTTTAAACCAAGTGCCTTGGACTTTAAACCAACGGCGTCTTTTATCGTGAAAACCTTGGATTTTAACCCAAGTGTCTTTTTTATCGCGAACTTGGATTTTAAACCAAGTGCCTTGGACTTTAAACCAATGGCTCTTTTTATCGCTAAAACCTTGGACTTTAACCCAAGTGTCCCTTTTTTCTCGCCTAAAACCTTGGATTTTAAACCAAGTACATTTTCTCCATTCATACATTTTTAATCATGCATAAACCTTGGATTTTAAACCAAGTGTCTTTTATCACTCAAAATATTTTCTCAACAAACCTTGGATTTTAAACCAAGTGTCCGCGTCCTATTTTCATAATCAAATCTCAATCAATTTAACCATATAGACTTTCTTCACAAATTAACATCAATCAAACTCACATTTTGCCACTTTTGGCTTTTGGTATTTTAAAACCATTTTCAAAACCTTAAAATCAAACAAACAAATTTACTCGTCTTTTTATCCCGAACTACGGTGGTTTGATCCCTCGGGTACGTAGGCATGAGACTTGTCTCTCCAATCAATAAAATCAACAAAAACATTTTTCCTTTTCCATCACTTTAAACTTCATTTTTTATCATCACTTTAATTCTCATACTTATACATTTTCACAAGCAATTAAAATAAAGCGCAAAGTTAGAATAAAAACAAGAGGTTCCTATAGAGTACTATAGATACTTAGGGTGCTAATACCTTCTCTTCGTATAACTAACCCCCGAACCTTGTTCTCTAAAAAATAGGTTTTTTTTCGAACTTTTTCCCTTTCCCTCGGATAAATTAAAGATCGGTGGTGGAACATTAAATTGCGATTCGATGTTAATTAATAACTCGATATCCAAAAATCACTGCGACAGAAATGGCGACTTCACTGGGGACAACCAAGCGGGTTGAGCCTAACTTGTTTTAATTACTATCTTCGCGCTTTTATTCTTTTATTTATGTAAATATTTGTATATATATTCGGGTTTGTCTTGAGTGGTGAGATAAGTCCCCTACCCGGGCTTGAGAGACACAATAAGATAGGATGGGGTGAAATCATAGTGACATGTCCAGAGTAGTCTGGATTATGAAGCACATGTGATATGATCCTACTCGGTGGAGGCCTCGCGACGGTAGTACTCGTTGTCATGAAAAGTCATGATGATGGTATTATTTTCAATGTGAGTGTCCGGCGAAGCCGAGAACCTTTAGAATCACCTTTAACCCATCTTGGCCTTTTAGGGCGTAGTGCGGTGGCTAAATCAAGAGTAGTCTTGAGATTAGTCGTCACGCGATACTACACTCAAAGGAGACTTTTCTACGGATTTTTGTTGGATCGGAAGTAGTTCCGTAACCCGATGATTTTCGGAGACGGTCAATGACTTTGGGAACTTTGTAGAACCCGTCATGCAGGTACAAATGAACCCTAGTACATACCATATGGGAGGGTTTCACCTTTGACTCCAACATTGTACTTTAACCCCACCATGTTTTCCGCATCATGCATGCACTCATTCATAATTTTTTCTCATCCAATGTCGAAGGACTTAAACAAATTTTTTTGTAAACATTGTAGAGAATATTCATTTTTAATGACACATAATAAATTTTTTCTTCTTTTTCTCTTTACAAAATCCATATCTAAATGCTTACAACCAATTTGGGATGAGTCCTTCGATAACAAAAAATAAACATTGCATATTTTAGCATAAACACACCATACATCATACCACATTCATAAGTTTCCAAACTCAAGTCTCATATTTTCCTGTTCTCTCTACCTCAGTCAAACAAAGTGGCCCGGCGTGTCCGTTACAAACCAACTCGTGTCTACAATACTCGGTTCAGGTTGAGAAACAAGATGGACAATTTTGAGGAAGAAAATCATATGCTCCGTGTACAGGTGACAACCATGCAAGCAGAAATCGAGAAATTGACCGGTATGGTGGCTTCTTTGATGGCTACCCAGAATCAGGTGTCAGCACCAGCACCACAGTCTAGTAATGCTCTTGTACTTCCTCCTGTTTCGTCTGCACCTCTTGGCGCTCCTCAGTTTGTTATACCCGAAGGTTACCCATGGGACATGCCTGTTGGATTTCTCGGGGAAGAATCACGTCCTGGAGTATCTGAGATTCCTCAACCAGCGGTGCCTATTCCTCAGCTTGTTAATACACTTCCTCAAGTTACAGCAACTATGACTGCACCTTTGGTTCATACTATCCAACAAAACCAGATGCCTATTTTTCATGCGGAAAGTATGGGAGATTATGATAGGATGGATGACTTGCAGATCAAATATGATGAGATGCAAAAAGAGATGAGGGCTCTTAGAGGAAAGGATTTGTTCGGACAAGACACACATGAACTCTGCTTGGTCCCTGATGTCGTGGTCCCACATAAATTTAAGGTCCCAGATTTTGAGAAATATAAGGGGAGCACTTGTCCCAAGGCTCACTTGATAATGTATTCCAGAAAGATGTCTACTCAAACCAGTAATGATAAGTTGTTGATCCATTATTTTCAAGACAGTCTGACCGGTGCAGCTCTGAGGTGGTACATGGACCTTGATAGGGCTAATGTCAGTTCCTTTAATGATCTGGCTAGTGCTTTCATTCGGCAGTATAATTACAATTCATATCTGGCCCCTGATAGGGATTAGTTGCGGGCCTTGTCACAAAAAGAGAAAAAATCTTTTAAAGAGTATGCTCAAAGGTGGAGGGAGCTTGCTGCTCAGATTCGTCCTCCAGTGGAAGAAAAAGAGTTGTGTAAGTTATTTTTGCATACTCTGAGCCCATTCTTCTATGAGAAAATGGTTTGTGTTGTATCAAGAAGCTTCACCGAAATGGTGGAAATGGGAATGTGCTTAGAAGAAAGAGTCCGTCAGGGACGGTTGACAAGAGAGAAAGCTCCCACTAATACTGCCAAGAGATATGGCAACAACTTTTCAGAGAAGCAAGAATTTGAAGTTGGCATGGAGGCCCAGGGAGGATATAATTCGAGCAATCCAGCTTATCCACATATTGCAGCCATAGCACTACCACCACAATACCCACAATCTCATCACCTACCATCTCCCCAACAATCACTCAATCATAACCGTGCTCCGAAAAATCAACCATTTGACCCCATACCCGTGAAATATGCCGACCGACTCCCTGCCTTACTATTTACCCTGATTTTTGGTAAACAAGCGCTAGTTTAAAATTCATTACTTGAGGGATCAACTAGTAAATCCCGGGACATAATTTTGTGCATATATTTCCAGAAAGTATGAACATTCATAGTTTTATTTGAAGTTTCAAGTTTTGAAAGTGTTTGATTGCAAAATAATTTGTCAACAAATAAAATGGTGGTTTTGCAGAAAAGTAAACTTTGCCAAAATTAATAAAAGAAAGGCAATAATTTCATTCGACAGAATGAAATATGATAAATTGCAGGAATTTAAAGGGAATAAAAGACTTGACAAGAATTGTAAATTGTACTGAATTATAAAAGTTTTACAAGGAAAGGTTCACCAATTCATACTTTTTCCGTTCAGCACTCAACTTTCTCGATAGCGTGAGCATTGTGAGTTTTCAGGATTTTGTATGTGAATTTTGTGACCCGTTTTTCATATGAAAAACTACTATATATAGGCGAAGGAATGCAACTGTCTCCAACGTTCAAATTCTAACTGCTAGACACGTCATCTGGACAGAACTTAATTGAATTTGAATTTGAATCTTTTGCACCTCTTGATGTCGAACCCGTCAACGTACCAATTCGCCACCAAATGTACTAAATCTATGAAACTGAAAATCCTTCTTGACACCTGCGTAAACTGGTGAACCAGAAAGCCTGTAAACAATAATCTCGTAACGTGTCGAATTCGACACACACTGAACCAACAATCCAGCACATTTTCAAACGTATCTTCGTACCATGTCGAATTCGACACAAAATACTGCACGCTTCATTTTGTGTCGAGTTCGACACTTACTGCTTCTATGCAACAATATATCAATTTTTCGCAGATTCACCACTCGTCTGCTTAGCTTTTAGACAAAACTTTAAATAACAATAAATCAAGTCATTTAATGAGGCTCTTAACTGCCTATTTTAGCTCGACTAAAATATGGGCTAACACTTACTTGCTAAAAATTTTGTCCAGACAAGGTCACCTCCCCCTGTGCCAGCAGTACTACCTCCCTGGTACCGCAGTGATCTAACTTGTGCCTTCCATCAAGGGGCCCCTGGCCATGATGTAGAGCGTTGCTATCCTCTCAAGAAAGCTGTTCAGGATTTGATCCGCAACAATGTTCTATCTTTCAAGGATGAGAACCCTAATGTTCAAAGTTCATCCTCAGCTTAATCATGGGTCCTCTGTCATTTTCAAGGATTATCAAGAAATTTGTCCCTAGGATCGCTAGGCCTTTTATTTTCAATTGCAATTTCTTTCTTGCCAAGCATTTATTTACATTTTAAAGTTGTATCTTTTAATTAAAATTTCCTAACAATGAGCATGCATATTTTGGAATTCATCTCTTCGTATTCACTCTTTTCTTGTGCCATCATAAATGACAATGTTTTTCTACTTCACTTTTCTTGTTTACAAACTTGAGGGGAGAATGATGTAAATTAAATGTGTAAAATTGTTGATATGTGCTGATATATGCTTTCATTAGTAAGACCCGGTTGATGATGTAAGGCATTGTTTCACTTCCCAAACACTGGAGAAATAAGGAGATAATCCGTAGTCAACCCCTTTGAGCCAGAAGTTGGTGTTCTTTCTATACAAAAAAAACCCCTTAATCTTAACCCGGGGCAGGGTAGTCTTTCAATAATTCAATGACACATCCCAATACAAGAGGATAAATCTGTTGAGATAGAGGAAGTCTTGAGTAGACAAAACTCACAATAACGTGTGACAGTCACAAACATCCTACACCAAAACAAAAAAAACACAAACAAAAACAACAACAAAAAGCCCGCTAGGTAAAAGACTTAGGCAAAATTCAGGGCATCCCGATGGACCGCAAAATCCAAAAGAATTGGTCCATGCAAAAATAAGGGATAAAGAGCACAAATGTTGAAAATAAGCTTGTGAATGAAAAGTGACTGCCACTTCAAGAATCTCATCAAGGCTTTGACCAAAGCGTCAACCTCAAACATCATTATCAAAATAAATCATCTTGTTAACCATAGCGTGTCTGGTGGATTAATCGAATGTAGGAATGGAGGACATCAAAGAAGAGCGGGTGGGTTAAAACAGAATTTTGAGCCTAATCATCTTTCTTTTCAAAACCATGAACCAGGCCACGTTATAACCCTCAAAAGACCTAATTGAAGCTAGGTTTACTTTGAAAGCATAATCAGCAAAATTGTTGTTAAAACTGACTCCACCTGTTTGTTGAGTAACTATCTTTTACACACACCACATATGTTTCATATAAATTTTTGCGATTCCAAAACTTGCATGTACATTACATCAGAAACGTCTTTCAAAAGAAACAATTTTGTTTACAAATTTATATTTGGCATCAAAGAAATTCAATCAAACGGTCTAATCAAGGACAAATCAATTCAAAGCGCTCCTAACTTGGGGCAAATTACATCATGAACCCGCCGATCGGGGGCAAGTCTTTACATCCAAGGGCATACCCTTCAAAGATTCAAAGTCAAGGTTTCACTCACTTGGGGCACCTGAAGTGGTTTCCAGGGGCAATCCAGATCTGCTAAGATAATTGTTATGTCTCTACTTCCTTGAGCCAATAATCATCAAGTTGATATTTTGGGTTCCTATGGACATGTGTGTTACTACAATGTGTTGAGCATGTAATCCAATATTCCTCAATTGAATACTGAACTTGACTGTTCTCCGGTAATCTCCAGCAAATGGTTATCTTCAAAAAGCTTATATGGTCTCCTTTCCCCCAGTGAAAGAAGAAGCTGAGACCCCTTGGGAAGCTCATACCAACAGCAAATGGCATCTCTTTGAGAAGTTTGCATATCACCAGCAAATGGCATCTCTTGGAGAAGTTTGCGCATCAGCATACCACTCTTGTTTCTTTCTGTCAAAAAAAAAGAGAAAAAAGAAAAAAAAGCAAAAAATAGCAAAAAAGAACAGCTCGCTAAGTCGAAAACCTGAAAGGGCGGCTTAGGCAAAAATGAGCGTCCCGGTGGATTGAAAACCTGAAAGGGCGATCCAGGCAAAAATTAGGGGCAAAACAAAAAAAGATATATATTCCCGGTGGATTGAAAACCCGAAAGGGCGATCCAGGCAAAAGTTAGGGATTTCAAAAAAAAGAGAAGTAAAAAGCATGACTGTTGAAACAAGACCATGAGGAAGTATTCGGTTTCAGTGTACAAAATGGCGACTTCTGCCAAACCTCTGACCGATGGGCTTTACCCCAAGAATCAATCATTCTTACCATGGACCAGCACACTATGCCGGGTTTTACCCCGAGGATCTAATTTATTTCACCTGCAACGATACTGTCCCCAGCGGGGAATTACCGAGTGGTCGTACGGATACGTCGGCCCAATGCTCATCTTACTTGATCGAATTTTTTGTCTCATCCAGTCATGTACAAATACCATTCAATCATACACATACAATCATTCACATGTACATACATACCATTATTTACATATCCATAACATACATTCATACTTACATACAATCATATAAACATACAATCATCCACATATTCATACATACGATCATACATACATACATACATACATATAATCATTCGCATATGTGTACAAACACTCATATTCATATGTAACATGCACACAAAATCATTCACACATACCGCATTGACTATCATCGGTCTTGTTTCAATACATTATAAAAGAGTCATCCCCAGTGTATCTGGTCTAGAGATGTCTCCATCCATCATACATCACAAAAAAGAGAGTCATCCCCAGTGAGTCTGGTCCAGAGATGTCTCCATCAAACATTTTTTCAAGTAGCAGATTTTGCAAACAATCAAACTGCAATCTTACAGTTCATTTCCCCAAAAGAAGTCATCTCCAGGGCGTCTGGTCCAGACCAATACATATTCTTGTCATGTCCCGCTCTCCCACAATGTTAGCAGACAATTTATTTCCTCGTTATGTCCTTACCATCCCACAATGTTGGTAGACACTGCCTTTACTTGTCCTTACCATCCCACAATGTTGGTGGACACTGTCTTTACTTCTGTCCGTACACAGAACTTTATTGCTTTCTGTCTTTACTTCTGTCCGCACACAGGACTTTATCTGCTTATGTCCGCACACAGGACTTTACTGCTTTCTGTCTTTACTTCTGTCCGCACACAGGACTTTATCGCTTTCAGTCTTTACTTCTGTCCGTACACAGGACTTTATCTGCTTATGTCCACACACAGGACTTTACTGCTTTCTGTCTTTACTTATGTCCGCACACAGGACTTTACTGCTTATGTCCGCACACAGGACTTTACTGCTTCTGTCCGCATACAGGACTTTATCGCTTTCCGTCTTCATCACCTCTGTCAAATAATCTTCATTACATTCAAACACTTTGTAAATATAGCACTCATAAACATAGCACTCATAAGCATTACATTCATAACATAACATCATATCATAGCATTTTATAGTTCAATCCGGTCAAAAAATGGTGTACTCTGTATTTAAGTCTCTTCCATCATCGAACCAAAACAAAAGTATCATCAAAAAAATCATCTTTTTCTTTTTTATCTCCGATGGAAGAAACTTAAATAGGGGCATCTGTCATACCCCATTTTTTGACCAATCGCTTTTATGCGTCTTTTTACGACGGATTTTTCTTTGTTCGTTTCTGACGAAATTTCGGCAGAGAGGTATTTTAAAATACCTCATTTTTTGGTTTAATTTCTTTTTATTATTATTATTTCTTTTACTTTATTTCTTTATTGTTTATTTATTATTTTTATTTAATTTCGTTTTTATTATTATTATATATATATATATATATATATATATATATATATATATATATATATATATATATATATATATATATATATATATATATATATATAGGGTAGAGCACGGGTCGGGTTCGGTCGGATTCGGACCAAAAACCCCAAAACCGAAGAACAACCGAAGACAACATTCCTGGCCCATCTTCGACCATGGCGCATGCACGGGTTTTTCGGGTGCGGGTTTTTCGGCTTACCGGATACATCGGGCGGATTTGATCGGGCAAGACTAGATCTTTGGTGTTTTGAAGAGATCCATATGAACAAAATAGAAAGAAGAAGTTGCAGTATTCAAATAATTGAAAAATAGAACTCTACTCTTTTTCTTTTGTTTCTTTACCTAGTTACAAAACTCTCTACTCTTTAGAAGAATATGAAAACGAAAAAGATGAAAATGATCAATATTGGAGACCATGGAATATTTGCTCAAGGACTTTAGAAGAATAAGAAGAAGAAAACGAAAAAAGATGAAAAATGTGTTTCTACATAACTCTAGAAGAAGACCAATATATTGCTATATTTTTTATTGTTATTTATTTACTGAAAATGTAAAAACTAAAAGAAAGTAGTAATGAGTTTGTAGATATTTATTGCTATTAGTTAGTATTAGTAATTTTTAAAATGTTGGAGTATTTTTTAGAAAGTTGAACGTGTCCTTTTAGTAAGGTAGTAGTTGAATGTATAGCTTCTACAAAAGATCAACATGTACTAGCTTTTAAAAGTTTTCTTTCACAATGTTGTGTTGCTATGTTTTTGTGGTTTCAAAAACTGACGGGAACTGTGCTTTTTTGTGGTCTCAAGGAACTAGCTAGTAGCTATGATTGGACAAGGCACTGTACTATGCAGATGGCACTTCATTATTTATATATTGTTCATATGTCGGTCGGTTCTGGGTCTCAGTGGGTCAAGGTTTTAAAAACCGCACCCGCCCAGCAGCACTCGCATGAGACTGAAAAATGCAATTTGTCAACCCGCAAACCAAGTCAACCCGCCCGCTTGTCTCTTTTCACTATCGGGTTATTCGGGTTTCTGGCGGGTCGGTAGATTATGCTCAGCCCAATATATATATATATATATATATATTTATTTATTTCCTTTTTTATTTTATATTTTTTGCTTTTACTATTTTTGGGGTGTTTTAATCAATTTGTCCACAGTCCAGATCAGGTGTTTTTTTTTTGTCCAGGCCCAAAGGGGCAATTTTGTCCAAATGGGGTAATTTTCATCTGTCCAAACCCTAGTCTGACACAGTACAAATAGCACAGTTTCCAAGAAGGGAAGGACTCAGATCAGCCTCAGCCGCAAACCATCATAACCAAAATAAATAAAAAACAGAAAATCAAAATCATAAACGAAATTCATCAACCCAGATCTTCATCAATCATCCTCATTCTCACCAAAACCCAGAATCCATCAAACTAAATCGCAAAACAAAAACCAAAACAGAACCCATAAACAGAATCACCAAATCAAAACGAATCATCATTCTCAATCAAAGTTCAAAACCACAAACCCTTTCGGATTCAAATCCAAAACGAAGAACACAAACCGAAACAAAAACAGCGCAGAAAAGAAGGAGAAGAAACCAGAATCACAACCAATCACGTTTGAGAGGTTGAATCATTTATATCCATTTCCGTTCTGTTTTTGTTTCAATCTAAGTTTTGGGGTTTTTTTTTTGTGTTTGATTTATTTAAGTTTGGATTTGAGTGCCTTGGAATTTAAACCAACGACGTCTTTTATCGTGAAAACCTTGGATTTTAACCCAAGAGTCTTTTTTACCGCGAACTTAGATTTTAAACCAAGTGCCTTGGACTTTAAACCAACGGCGTCTTTTATCGTGAAAACCTTGGATTTTAACCCAAGTGTCTTTTTTATCGCGAACTTGGATTTTAAACCAAGTGCCTTGGACTTTAAACCAATGGCTCTTTTTATCGCTAAAACCTTGGACTTTAACCCAAGTGTCCCTTTTTTCTCGCCTAAAACCTTGGATTTTAAACCAAGTACATTTTCTCCATTCATACATTTTTAATCATGCATAAACCTTGGATTTTAAACCAAGTGTCTTTTATCACTCAAAATATTTTCTCAACAAACCTTGAATTTTAAACCAAGTGTCCGCGTCCTATTTTCATAATCAAATCTCAATCAATTTAACCATATAGACTTTCTTCACAAATTAACATCAATCAAACTCACATTTTGCCACTTTTGGCTTTTGGTATTTTAAAACCATTTTCAAAACCTTAAAATCAAACAAACAAATTTACTCGTCTTTTTATCCCGAACTACGGTGGTTTGATCCCTCGGGTACGTAGGCATGAGACTTGTCTCTCCAATCAATAAAATCAACAAAAACATTTTTCCTTTTCCATCACTTTAAACTTCATTTTTTATCATCACTTTAATTCTCATACTTATACATTTTCACAAGCAATTAAAATAAAGCGCAAAGTTAGAATAAAAACAAGAGGTTCCTATAGAGTACTATAGATACTTAGGGTGCTAATACCTTCTCTTCGTATAACTAACCCCCGAACCTTGTTCTCTAAAAAATAGGTTTTTTTTCGAACTTTTTCCCTTTCCCTCGGATAAATTAAAGATCGGTGGTGGAACATTAAATTGCGATTCGATGTTAATTAATAACTCGATATCCAAAAATCACCGCGACAGGACAGATCTCAAATAAAAATAAAACATAGACAACATTATTTATCTCGTCTCAAATCTATCTCAAAATTTCACACGGATTTGGGACAGAAGTTATAAAAAAAATTACAATATACAATAATTATATATTCTGTTTGAAATCCGTCTCAATTCTTCGTACGAAATCAAAATCCGTCCCAATTTCGTCCAAAAGTGTAATTTAGTTTTAGACAGAATTTATTCCGTCTGAAATTTCCGTCTGAAAATGACAGATTTCTAGTAGTGTCTCCACGCACCTTCAGATTTATTGACTTAAGACTTGTTTGGATTGACTTATTTTTGAGCTTACGCAAAACAGTTTATGGAAATAAATAAGTTTTTATGCATTAGTATAAACTTTTCAATGTATTTTATGAGAAAATAGCTTACAAAAATACAGTTTTTGTTAGTGAAAATTTATAAATTAACATAAAACTTTATTTATTTGCATAAGATATTTTCATAAGCTCAAAAGTAAGTTGAATCGAAACGGACCCTTATAAATATTATATAGACTACAATAGGAATGCCTGTGTATTAATATATGAGTAGAAATATAGACTACTGTTCTGGTGAACAAATAAGGGGTATAAACAGTAAGTAAATTGGACCGTCGATAAAATAAGATAATCAGTATATTATCAAAATTCCTTCGTTGTACGTCCTTTTTCATCAATGTTACAAGTATTTATAGGTTACACAGGGAGAGGGTTATTCACGCCCTTCTTCTTCATTGGCCTTTCCCACGTCCCCTCTATACATTTAACCACATGCCTATTTGCAAGGTGGTCATGGAGAACGTGGTTTGAATATAATGGTTTCTTCTAAATCATGCTCCTAGTCGTACGGAAAATAGGGATAAATGGGTGAAATTGTGGAGAAGATAACAGTTACAGTGAAGAATCGTGGGATCGTGGGCATGTTGCCCGTTTGATCATGTCTCGCCGTAGAAGGAGTAGATGTCTCGCACTCCGTGTCACGCCTTTATGCGAACTTGGGCTTGATTTTTAGCAGATGTGTTGGGCCGTTGTATGGATCACCAAATAATATTTGGGTTTTTGCTAAATACATCCCTTATATTTACACACAGTCCAACTACAATATGAATAAAAAAATGATTCTCGTATTAATATTTAAGCTGAAATAGCCCGTTGAAATTTTAAAAAAAGATAGTTTTCCTATTAATATATGAGTAAAAATATAGATCTATGTAGAAATTATAAAAAAAAAAAGAAATCATATGTATTAATGCATACGTAGAAGTATATATCTTCCAATAGAAATCGAAATATAGGCGACATAAAAATTTAAAAAAATAGAAATACTAACTATAGGAATTCGTAAAATAAAATTTGTATATAATATAAAATAAAATGTGTATATAATATAAAATAAAATTTATATTATAAATGTGTACACAATAGAAAAAATTGTTTTTAATTTGATAAAAAAAAATCGGGAGTAGTGGAATAAAAATAGACTATTATAGTGATCACCGCCTTTAATGCATAGACTATATCAATACGGTCTCCTTGAAATATTATTTCCTTTTAAATCGCACACAACAGTTACTTTTTATAGGCAATAATGATAATTGTCTTCTAATTTGTTTGTTTTTTTTTAACTATAGTGATAATTAAAATTAATGTGAAATTATTAGTCCGGTTATAAATCAAATGAAGAGGAACAATTGCTTATGTTTTTTCTTTTACCGAGAATTCATTTAGGAATATTATGTGTACACTAAACCTTGAAAAAAAGGTCCAAAATAATATTTATATATAGATATATTGATAAGAAAAAAATGTATAGTTTAACCTAAGATAAGATAAGATGATAGTAGTTTAAGCATCTCTAAAAAAAAATACTCCCGGTTTAAAAGGAAATAATATTTCAACGAGACAATCTCTTAAGCATCACTAAAAGATTATATTAATAGGTGTAATCATCTCTTATATTATAAGCTTGTTCCGTTTTACTATTGTTAACCCTAATTTACTTTACTAAGAATCGAACCCACAACATTTAACTCACCATAATTTTTGTTGTATGAACATAGAGAAGTATTTCGTAATACACCATAATTTCTACATAGAGATGCTTAAACTACTATCATCTTATCTTATGCTAAACTATACATTTTTTTCTTATCAATATATCTATATATAAATATTATTTTGGAACAAGCTTATAATATAAGAGATGATTACGGAAATATTTATTAAACAATAGAAAAAATTGTTTTTAATTTGATAAAAAAAAATCGGGAGTAGTGGAATAAAAATAGACTATTATAGTGATCACTGCCTTTAATGCATAGACTATATTAATACGGTCTCCTTAAAATATTACTTCCTTTTAAATCACACACTACTGTTACATTCAAATATAATCAGGGACAATCTCTTAAGCATGTTGGGATATATCTTTTGTCGACAATGTTTTTACATGGTTAGTTGTATGTTGCAACTTCAAGAGTTATTTAAAGAGAATATAAAAAATATTGATTATTGACGAAAACAGTGAAAATACGAATAAAACTTCCAATGTAGTCTATAAAAAAGTATTTCATAATACACCATAATTTCTGTTGTATGAACATTTATCCAAATTTATTGTCGAACTAATATTTAATGCTACTCGACTTTTTTCTATACGTTTTAGTGTTAAAAATTTTATATCTTATTTTTTCATATTACGGCAAATTAGACCCGTGCACCGCACGGGTCGAAGTTCTAATCATTATATTATATATATAAAAGTAGTTAAGTCTCCAAGTAACCCTACTTTAACCCTACTAAAACCCAAATTTATTTATTAAAAAATGTCCTCAGCAGGAGTTGAACTTATAACCTTTTTGAAAAGGCTTCATATATTAGCCACTATGACATATCAATAAATTTGTAATATTTTTGTAACCAACATGTATTGAACATCCAATCCAATCAATTTTTTATGTAATACATGTTCAATTTTTTTTCTAAGTCTCCAATTTTTTTATACATCTACCTCAATAGAAATCGAACTCATGACGTGTCACAACAATATATAATTTAATATTTTTCGTTGCTGTGCATATATTTAATTTGTTTAAATAGAAATCAATTTTTATTTTATAAAGATATGTTATAAATATTTATCGTATATGCTTTGTTTTTCCTCTATATATATATATATATATATATATATATATATATATCTGAAGTTTAGCTTTCACAAATTTTTACTCTAACTACTCATTTTCGCCGTGTTTTATATTTTCCTCTATATATATCTCAAGTTTAGCTATCACAAATTTGTGTTTCTATTGCTACTATGACTGATCAAAATATTGAATTTCAACTTGCGCTACTTTGTTTAAGAGATTTTTTTTATATATATTTTATATACTCTAACTATTCATTCCCGCCGCATTTTATATTTACTACTTTTTTTTATAGATAACACCATTGAATTCATATCTAATAACCGACTTCTTCTTTTTTACACATAGCACCATTGAATCCATATCCAATAACTGACTTAGAAAAGTACGTCAATCATTGCAGGATCAAATATCGAACTTATTATATTGAGTTTCACCATGGTAAAGTAAGTATACCTTTTATTTCAACCGAATGTATTTGATTGTATTTGAGCATTTAACATTGGTAGAGATTTAACATTGTTATTATTTTTATTTTATGGCGCGATCATGTTACCAAAAATATTTGCATATGATTTTGGTGACAACAACGTACATCGTTACGCTACAATTAACATTTGTTTGGTAGGAGAAAAAATGAGAAGAGAGCAATAAAAACACGGAAAATCAATTTGAAATTTTAGTTAAAAAAATTAATGGTAGCATATATTTTAAACATGGATGGTGTGCATTGCATGATTTTTATAATATTCAATATGGTGCTTGAGTGATTTTTTTATACACTGCGATGAGTCGGTTTGGACTGATTTTAAAAGACATATTTGATTGTGTCATTTATTTTAAAAAATTTATTATAGTTTTTTTTATAGAATTTTTTTTTATTAAGTTCTTTTTATATAATATATGAAAATCTACAAAACCCGTGCGATAGCACGGGTCGGTGTCTAGTTTTCTTAAAAATAACTATGGGACGTGTGAAGAAATAATGAGTAAAGAACGCGCTAATATAGTTTTGCTGAGAATATATATATATATATATATATAGGGTTAGGATCAAATGACACCATGGTGTCAAAATTAGTTTGACACCAAATCTTGGTCATTCATTTCATTTAATCTAAAGGATCAAAATAATCACTAAAGTAATTTATGTGGACCAAATATTTCCTATTTTGTCTAGCTAGTAATTGATTTGAGAAGAACTTGGAATATAAAAAACTTATATTAATATACATGGCAATTAAATACAAAATTGAATATTTCATCCATTTATTCTATTAATGAAGAATTGCTTTTTTATTAAAAAAAAAAAATTATTCTTTTTTTTCATCCGTATTTTCAATTCTAATGCCTGAAGGAAAAAAAATTTCTTTTATTTTATTTTAATGGCTTTTTTTTAATATAATCTTCTTCTTTTTTCCGGTCTATTTTAATTCTAATTTTATTATGGACATGAAATTGAGGCAAAGAAAAATTACAATGAAAAAATAAAAACAATAATAAAAGAATAAAAAACGTGTTATTTATGAACATATATAGGAAGACAAAGAAAAAAATAAAAAGTAAGAGAAAAAAAATTACAACAAAAAAATACAGACGTGCATGTAAAAATATCAAGAAAATAAAACTTTAATAGTTGGAGGAAATAATGGGGAATAATTGATTACGAATTTATGACGATAAAAGTGTTTTAATTTGGTGATAATTTTAAGCCTTTGGATTAAATACATTGAATGAATGAGATTTGGTGTCAAATTTAATTTGACACCTTGGTGTCATTTGATCATAACCCATATATATATATATAATGATGATAATAATAATAATTTTGCTAAGAAATTTGCCGCTGGTTAACCCAAAAAAATTGCCAAGATATAAGAATTAGAATTTAAATTAACACCCATAATTCTAACAAAAAATAAATAAATTAAACAACCATAATCAATATATCAATGAAATATGATAAAATTTCGTTTTGCCAAAGTCAATGTACTTAGAACTCGCATCATGTGTCCCTTTCGGCGCCGGTTCTTTCTTTTGCTCCGGTTCCGACTCGGTTTCGCTTTTCTTACAGTTGTGTTCCTCTATGCGACCTTTTTTGTTTTTCTTTTCGTGAAAATCGGTGGTGGTGGCGGTGGTCCGGTTTCGTTGGTGTGCTTTTCTGTTGGTTCACGCATTTCCTGACGTGTACTGGTGTTGTTCTTCTTCCCCGTTTCCGGCTCGTTTTCAACTGATGCGTACTGGTGTTTTTTCGTTTTGGTACGTTCTGGTGTTTGTTTTTTGTTCAACTTTTTGGTTGTGAATGAGCTGGATCTGAGATGGAGGTGTTGATGGGTGGGGAGTTTGTGACGGATCTATTATGGGGTGGTGGTGGCGGCTGGGACGGATCTGAGTTGGAGGTGCTGCGAGGTGTGGTGACGTGGAGGTGATTGCGACATATCTGATTTGGAGTTATGATGGTGGACGAGGCGGTTTTGAGTGGTGAGGTGTGGGGGTAAGGTGTCGTTGGTGTGGCGAGGTTAGGTCTGGTGCAGCCGAGGTGTGGTTGATGCTGTATGGGATAGGCTGTCGACGATACGAGATTCTTTGACTGCTTTCAAATCTGTTGAGATTTGCTGGACTCTCTTCTGAGTCCTTGTTGGTTCCCAAATCTGTTGAGATTTGCAGGTCTCTATTGGAACAAAATGAGTTTTAGTTATAAAACATCCTAAGTTTTGATGATAACAAAGTATTAAATGGACAATTGGTATTACTAATGAATGATCTAGTGTGCAGGAACAAAGCAAAAATCTTATTCACTTAGATCATCATTTGAGCCTCTGAAAGACACTGTCTGAAGCGTTATGACTCTGAGAAGCAAGAAGCTTCAGAGCCTCTGAAGAAGTCCTCAGATGCCAAAGAAAGAAACACAGTCTGAAGCTTGCGTACACCATTCAGAAGATCAATGAAATACTATTATCAGATTCTGAATGATTCTCTCTAAAGAAAGATAGCTCATAGCTAATGGAATAGTACAACGGTCTTATCAGCAAAAAGAAGATTGTACTACCAACGGTCCTTTCTCAACGTCTTTATACTTAGAGTATAAATAGAAGACCTTTTGCTAGAGAGAAGACTACTGGAAGATTATCAAACTCAGAGAAAGACTTAAATTGTATTCAAGCTGTGAACTGTTTTCATTCTTTCTTGTGTAACCTTCTAAGTAAAATATCTTTTGATATTGTAGGCTCTGAACTGAGTGTTTAAAGAGTCTAGCTTAGAACTTTCAGTCATACTTAATCTGTGTATTAAGTTAGATAGTGAAGTCTCTTGTCTTGTGTGACTTGAGCAAGGAAGTCTCTTATCTTGTGTGATTTGAGCAAGGAAGTCTCTTGTCTTGTGTGACTTGAGCAAGGAAGTCTCTTATCTTGTGTGATTTGAGCAAGGAAGTCTCTTTGTCTTGTGTGACCTAGAGCAAGGAAGTCTCTTGCTTGTGTGCTTGAGCATTAGGATTGTAATCTTTGAGATTATAGTGAAATCCCTTGGAAGTGCAAGGGGACTGGACTACTCTCGTTTTGTGAGAGGAACCAGTATAAAATTCAGTGTGTGCACTCTTCTCTCTCTCTCTCTCTCTCTCTCTCTCTCTCTCTCTCTCTCTCTCTCTCTCTCTCTCTCTCTCTCTCTCTCTGTCTTACTTGTGATTTGTGTTTTGAATACATTCTTTCATCCGCTGCGTTACATTTTGTTTACAAGAAAAGAATTATTTTTTCAAAACACAATTCAACCCCCCTTCTTGTGTTTTCACCTTCAATTGGTATCAAGAGCTCTGGTTCTGTTTTTTAATCACTTCACAGTGAGACAGTAAAAGATCTTTGAAAAACACTGTATGTCTGGGGAATCCACATCTACACCTACACCTACTGCTTCAGATCTCTCTCAAGTTCAATACAACTACGACAACATGACTTCTACCTCTTCAGCGTCTAATCATGATTCCAGCAATAAAAAGGTTCCAGTTTTTAGTGGTGATGCTCTAAGATTTGAATGGTGGAAAGATAGCATCTACCACTATGTCAATGGAATTGATGATGAGCTTTGGGACCTGATAGAAGAAGGAGTACCTATTGATGGAATAGGTCCTGATGGAAAGATTACATTAGTTCAGAAGAGAGCATTATCTGTTGATAACAAGAAGATATTTGCCAAACACAACAAAGTCAAACAAATCATGATGCCAGCCATATCTCATGATGAATATACCAAAATAATGGATAGATCTACACAACCTCTGATCATGTGTGGAAGATCCTGAACAGCTTGACTGACAAATGGAGACCTAAGGTCACAGCTATTGAAGAAGCTAAGGATCTTGAGAAAATCACTCTTGAGTCACTCATCAGCAATCTCAAGAGCCATGAGATGATATTGAATGTTGATGCAGTGAAGAAGAAGGAAAGATCAGTAACCTTAACTTCAACCAAGAAATCTTCAAAAGCATTCAAGGCTAAAACTCTGGAGGTTGAGGAGGATTCTTCTTCAGATGATCAAGAAGATGAACAAGATGAGGAATTTGCCATGTTCACCAGAAACTTTCAAAAATGGGCAAGAATGAGCAAGAGTCACAAAGGAAATAGCTCAAGGAATACTCCCAGTAAAGAAGAGAAGAACTGCTTCAAGTGTAACAAACCAGGACACTTCATTGCTGAGTGTCCTGAAACATCATCAAAGGACAAGAACAAGAAGTTCAGTAGCAAGAGAGAGAGCTACAAGAGGAGATTCCAGAAGAGCTTAATGGCAACATTTGAGAACCTGGAAACATCCTCAGACAGTGATGATGAAGAAGCAAATGTGGCTCTGATGGCTACAGCTGATAGAGACTCTGAAGAATCAGACTCTGAAGGATCAGACTCTGATGGATCAGACTCTGATGAATCTGAACAGGTATTTTTAAATTATTCTAAAGAACAACTTTTAACCTACCTTGGTATGTCTCTAAGCAAGTTTGCTGAATCATCCTCTAAACTAAAACTTTTAAAAACACAGAAGGATGAGTTAGCAAAGAAAGATGAACATTTTCAAGCTCTATATAAAAATTCTTTAATCAAAATTGAAGAACTTGAAAATGGGTGCACAAGATGTAACAAACCTACTGATGAGCATGATTTATAATGTTTGCAAAAATGTAGGTGAAGGAATTAGTTACTCATATGGTAAATCATATGGGAAACAAAATTCCTATATTTGCTTGAATAATACTCCTGATAATCTTTATTCAACCTTTGTTCCTGCGAAAAACAAAGGCAAAGCTGTGGTTGTTTCAGACTCTGAGGGTATCTCTGGAATCTACAAAACAAGCTCTGAAGTCACTTCAGAGGTTGTTTGTTAGAACCCCAAAGAAAGCAACTCTGGACCTAAGCATTCAGAACCTGAAACTGTCAAGTCTAAGACTCTGAAAACTTTATGACTCAGAAGCTCATCCAATCAAACTCTAAAACAAACCAAGCTAATGATAAATAATCAACATAAGACTCTGGTAAGCAAAACTGATCCTG
Organism: Trifolium subterraneum; assembly: GCA_951799995.1. Classification (NCBI taxonomy): domain Eukaryota; kingdom Viridiplantae; phylum Streptophyta; class Magnoliopsida; order Fabales; family Fabaceae; genus Trifolium; species Trifolium subterraneum. Next base: position 24,441,916 of record OX637463.1, read on the forward strand.
GATCAGAAGAGCAACCTAAGTCCTATAATGATTATCAATCAAAGCCTAAATTTCAAAATCAATGGACTAAGAAGGTCAATTTTCAAAGACCAAACTTTCAAAAGAAATTTTTTAAGAGTCCACAAAGTTTTTCACTAAGGCAAGGAAGAACTAAAGATTATAGAACTAACCAAACTGGACCCAGAAAGCAATGGGTACCAAAATGTAAAATTGTCTACCATTCAGATCTTCCTTGTAGGAAAAACCATTTCAAATCAGATGAATGGAGGCTAGTGATCAGCTGTGGAAGGAAAGCCTATGTTCCCAAACATTACTTTACTTCCAAAGCTGCTGAAGTGGATAAAGCTAATGAATATTGGAGAGAACTTCACAATGAATATGAAGGGTATTATTACAATGATTGACCTTGTTTATTCTACAGCTATCCAGACTGAAAGAAAATGGTAATCAATCATGGTATTTGGATAGTGGATGTTCAAGGCACATGACTGGTAATAAGAAATTGTTCACATCTTTAACTCTTGAAGATGGTGGAACAGTTGGTTTTGGAGGTAACCAGAAAGGCCAGATCAAAGGTACATGTATTGTAGGTAACTCCTCCCTTTTAATTAATAATGTATGGTTTGTAGATGGACTCAAACACAACCTATTTAGCATCAGTCAATTTTGTGACAATGGGTTTGTGGTTAATTTTGATAAAGGGTCATGTACTGTAATTAGAGAATCTGATAAGTCCATAGTGTTTAAAGGTAAGAGAATAGGCAATGTGTTTAAAATAAACCTTTCTGATTTGGCAGACCAAGAGGTCAAATGCTTGCTAACTCTGAGTGAAGAGAAGTAGGTATGGCATAAAAGGTTAGGTCATGCTAACTGGAGGTTAATCTCTAAGCTTAGCAAACTTGACCTTGTCAGAGGCCTACCTAAGCTTCACTATCACTCAGATGCTCTTTGTGGATCCTGCCAAAAAGGAAAGTGTGTGAAAACTTCTTTTTAACCTAAACATGTTGTTTCTACCTCTAGGCCTTTAGAGCTGCTTCACATTGATTTGTTTGGTCCTGTAAGCACAGCCTCAATCAATGGGAAAAAATATGGACTAGTCATTGTTGATGATTACAGTAGATGGAATTGGGTTAAATTTCTCAGAAATAAAGATGATGCATATGATGTCTTTAGTAGTTTCTGCACACAGATACAAAAAGAAAAAGGTTTACACATTTTAAAAGTTAGAAGTGATCATGGTGGTGAATTTGAAAATGAAATGTTTGAAAATTTTTGTGAAAAATATGGCATCTTACATGAGTTTTCTTCTCCTAGAACTCCACAGCAAAATGGAGTTGTAGAGAGGAAGAATAGAACTCTGCAAGAAATGGCCAGAACCATGATGCATGAGACTAACATTGCCAAGTATCTGTGGGCAGAGGCTGTAAACACGACATGTTATGTTCAAAATAGAATCTATATTAGACCTATTTTGAATAAAACAGCATATGAACAATTTAAGGGAAAGAAACCCAGTGTATCTTACTTTCATCAATTTGGTTGTACATGCTACATTCTGAATACAAAAGTTCATCTAAAGAAATTTGATGCTAAGGCTTATAAGGTTATCTTTATTGGATACTCTGAACGCTCAAAAGCATACAGAGTGTATAATTCTGAAACTCACTCAGTGGAAGAAAGTATGCACATAAAATTTGATGACAAGCAGCCTGACAAAGTGTCAGAGCTAGTTGAGAATTTTTCAGATATACAACTATCAGATGATGAAGAATCAGAACCTGAAGGAACATCAGAACCATCTCAACCAACTTCTGAAGAAACGAATTCAACTCCTGAAACTTTGGACTCTGAAGATCACTCAGCATCAGAAATTATCAGAAGCAGTCCAAGCAGAGTTGAACAATCAAAGCATTCTTTCAAATACAAATCCTCACATCCAGAAGAGCTAATCTTGGGTAACAAGGACAGTCCAAGGAAAACTAGATCAAGCTTCAGAAATGAAGACTCATTAATTGGATTGATCTCCTTAGTGGAACCAAGTTCAACTGATGAAGCACTAGTTGATGATGCATGGATTATAGCAATGCAAGAAGAGCTAAACCAATTTGAAAGAAATGAAGTATGGAGCTTAGTACCCAAACCTTCTAAGAAGAACATCATTGGAACAAAATGGGTCTACAGAAAAAAGTTAAATGAACAAGGAGAAGTTGTTCGTAATATGGCAAGACTAGTAGCTCAAGGGTATAGTCAACAAGAGGGGATTGACTACACTGAAACATTTTCTCCAGTTGCTAGACTTGAGGCTATTAGATTACTTCTTTCCTATGCTACTCATCATAATATAATTTTATATCAAATGGATGTTAAAAGTGCATTCTTAAATGGTTACATTTCTGAAGAAGTATATGTCAAACAACCTCCTGGTTTTGAGGATGCTTCACATCCTGACCATGTTTTTAAGCTAAAGAAATCACTCTATGGTTTGAAACAAGCTCCCAGAGCTTGGTATGAGAGTGAAAAAGGTTTTCAAAAAGGTCAAGTTGACAATACTCTCTTTAGTAAAACATTTAAGAATGATATCTTAATTATTCAAATTTATGTTGATGATATTATTTTTGGATATGCTAATCCATCTTTGTGCAAGGAATTTTCTAAGATTATGCAGGAAGAATTTGAGATGAGCATGATGGGAGAGCTGAAATTCTTTCTAGGAATTCAAATCAACCAAAATAAAGATGGAACCTACATTCATCAGACCAAGTATACAAAGGAGCTGCTGAAGAAATTCAACATGGAGGACTACAAACCAATGACAACACCAATGCATCCAACAAGCAGTCTCAGCAAAGATGATTCAGAAGGCAAAGTAGATCAGAAGCTATATAGAGGTATGATAGGTTCTTTACTTTACCTAACTGCATCAAGACCTGATATTTTATTCAGTGTCTGTTTGTGTGCTAGATTCCAATCAGATCCTAGAGAATCTCATTTTACTGATGTAAAGAGAATCTTTAGATATCTGAAGGGAACCACAAATCTTGGATTATTTTATAAGAAAACAAATGATTATAAGTTGATAGGATTCTGTGATGCTGACTTTGCTGGAGATAAGATAGAGAGGAAATCCACAAGTGGCAATTGTCAATTTGTGGGAGAGAATCTCGTATCTTGGGCTAGCAAAAGACAAACTACTATAGTTTTGTCTACAGCAGAAGCAGAATACATATCAGCAGCCAAGTGTTGCACACAACTACTCTGGATGAAATATCAGTTATAAGATTACAAAGTTAATAGCCACAATATTCCACTTTTCTGTGATAACACTGCAGCTATTCAACTTTCTAAAAATCCAATTTTGCATTCAGGAGCTAAACACATTGAAATTAAACATCATTTTATAAGAGACCTTGTTCAGAAGGGTAGTGTAAATATTCAATACATTGAAACTGAAAGACAATGGGCTGATATATTTACAAAACCCTTAGCAGTTGAAAGACTTGATTTTATCAAAAGGCATCTGAACATGACTTTAGTCTCTGAAGAAAACAAGCTCTGAACAACAAAATTGTGAATTCAGCCTCTGAACTCTGAAAGGTCTTCAGACGCTGAAAGTTTTTTTTTTACTCTGAAGTGTTTAGCCAAGTGGAGTACACGTATCAATTACTTTGTATTTACTCACAGTCTGTGGTTCGTTAGAGTAAAGGCAGTTTATGACGAAATTCTTTAATGCAACGAATGTACTCCCTCATGATTGTTTTAATAAGAGTTTTTCAAAATCACTTTACTCACTTTCACACAGTTCACCTCACATCCCACACTTTTCATTCTCTAAAACCCAGAACGTATTATTTCTCCCCCATATTAGCAAAACCGAGTTCTTACCCTCATAAATGGCAAGTTCATCTTCTCCATTAAAGTTTCCAGAGGACATCCCAATCAACATCTACGCTCAATATTCCTATCTTAAAGATGCCATAATGTATCTTTGGTTTGAAGAAAGTAAATTGGTTATGGAAAGACCAATAGACTTTGAAGCCTTAAGAGTCAATGGGCATGACTACAAAGAGTTCTTTGCTGAACAAGGCTGGGGGCACTACTTTGATATGCTTAATGGTCCTATCTACTCCAACTTAGTGTTTGATTTCTGGAGAAAGAGTGAAGTAGTTACCTTGGTAGATGCCAATGCAGAACTTCAAAGGATAATTGATCAGAACCCAAGTGAAAATAAGGGTTGATCAGAACCCAAGTGAAAATAAGGGAAAATCAAGAGTGGAATTGGGTCTGAGGAAATTCACTGAAACAGAGATACGTTCTAGTGTTGGTGGATTTCCAGTCATCTTAACAAGAAGCAATTTGGCCAAGATGATGGATCTTCCCAACTCTGGAATTGTCAGACTCTACACTGCAGCGTCTGGAAGAAAGTCAGTTTATCTAAATGATATAGCCAGACTCTACTTTAAGGATCAAAAGATGTCAAATAGAGTTGGTCATCTGAATGATCGCGAAAAGGTTCTTGCTAAGATTGTCTTCTCCTCAATTCTCCCTAGGGACTCTGGCAGTGACTCTCTGAATTGGGATCAGAGACACTTCATCTACTTCCTTTCAGCAAAAAGGAAAATGAATCTACCTGCATACATATTTCAACATCTTTGTGAATCAATTTGTGAAGCTCAAAAGTTTGACAATCCTTCCAAGTTGATTTCACATCAAAGGCTCTTAAGCTTCATCTTTGAGCAACTTGGTCTTCCAGATAGATTCATACTGGCTGGGGTGTCTGAAGATCTTGAACAAGTTAGAGCACCAATTCTTGATGCTAAAGTCTTGGTGAGTCTACGTTTGAGGAAGTCAGGCAAGCTTATTTACCCTCAACAGCCTCTCCTGATAAATAAGACTAAATTCCAACCCATGAGTGAAGCCTTCATATTTGATAATGAACCTCCTGAAGTCATCTTGGAATACATGAGATTAATGAAGGAAAGAGGAACTACAGTCACTCATAAGGACATCACTACAAGAAAACCTTGATTTTGTGGGGAATTCAATTTTCACTTAGTGGCCACTTTAGCCCCCATAAACTTTGTGGCGGCCTAAACGGCCACAAAATAAGGAAAAACGACCAATAAATAATTTTTTTTTTTTTTAATAACCGTTGCAGTTAACGACAGCTTAAACCGCCGCAAATTTTGCGGCCAAATTTACCGACGGTTGAAGCCGTCGCAAAGTTCTTTGGAAATAAAATAAAAAAAAAGCGCCAAAAATCTCCAGAAGTTTGCGGCCACTTTGGCCGTCGTAATCTGTCTCGGTACTCAAAAAAAAAAAGTCAGAGATTCGCCATGATTTTGCGGCCACTTTGGCCCTCGTAAACTTGAAACGGTCAGTTTGACTGACTTTGCGGCCACCTAGGCCGCCATTAAGTCCACAAGTTTCAAAAAAACACTCACGGTTTCCCCCCTTCACTTCCCTATATATATTTCATTCATTTCATCTAAGTTCATTCCCCCAATTTTTTCTCACTCTAAATTTTTTCTCCAACATCTCTCTAACGTTTTTCTCCAACATTTCTCTACTTTGTTCATAACTTATGTAAGTTTTTTTTTAGTGTTTGTATATTTGTTAAGAGTTGATTTTTTATTTTTCATAGTTATTGGATATTTATATTAATAGTTACATTTTTAATGTTAATGTAGAAAATATTGTTGGTTGATTGTGCATTGGAGTATAATGTAGACATTATTCGGCATAACAAGTAAGTCTTTTTATTAATTTTGTTGTTCAATAATATTAGTTATTTTTAATGATATGTGTTTTGGTTCTACAATTTTCGTTTTTTATAAGGAGAGCAAATTTTCGTTTTTATTAGGAGAGCAAAGTACACTGTTTTTGCACATATAACATAAATTTTCGTTTTCTAATAATATTACTTTTCTAATTATTTGAATTTTCGTTTTTTTTAAGCCATAAGACACTGTTTTTTTTTTTGGACATATAACATGTTTTTTTTTCGTTTTTTTTATAAGTCATGTTTTTATTAATCCTAAGTATAAATAATTGTTGTCTACTTATGTTCTTAGTTGCAAAAAATTCTTGTTATTCTGTGTTGATGTAAAAGTCTTCGTGTAGTTGTGTGGCTTTTTCATATATGCTATTCAATGATTTTTGTGAAATTAAATTTCAATGATTTGTATGAAACATCACTTTTTTTTACAGTACTTTAGATATATGTACGTAAATATTATTAAAAAAAATGCACGTAAATAGTACTTTAAATATACTGTGATCGATTTTAGTCATGTTCAATTTACTAGATTTTAGAAAATTGGTCTTAGATTAGGAGCACAACTTGTCTTTAGAAAAACTATTTTTGTTCACTAATTTATTTTTCAATTGTTGTTCACTAGTTATAATTTTATTAGTATATATTAATCATTTTTTAAATATATGTATATTTAATAGATGTTTTTTATTTTGATTTAAAGAACGTTGTTTGGTTCGTCGATTGTTGTGGTTGGATGCTTAGTGTTATACGCCAAGTCAGACACTACTCGGCACAACAAGTAAGTAATATTTTATTTGTTATATATTTTATACTCGACAACAAAAGTAATTATTAAATTTGCTCACATGTCATATAATGTATTTGTTTTCTAAAAGTTTTTAAATTTGGTCATATGTGATATATTTAAAATTATATTTATAATGACAACCATAAAATATTTTTCGCGGAATTTTTAACGGGATTATTATATTTAATGTTTTATGTGGTATTTTGAAATTAATAATGTATGTTTTTTAATTAAATACATATATCTATTTGTGACTAGACATGATATATATATATATATATATATATATATATATATATCATGAAAGTCGATCCCCCTTGACTTGGATATTGATCTTAGTAACAGTCGTGTTGATATATAGTGTCTATTTATGTCCAGAAATGGATCGTAGGTGGATGTATGATAGATGTTACGATGGAGGGCAAGTTAAAGAAGTTTTTAAATTAGGGGTTGAATTGTTTATTGACGCCGTCAAAAGAAACCCTGTTGTTCTCAGGGCAGGAGGAATTAGATGTCCTTATGCGAGTTGTAAATGTAGACGTTTTCATAGTGAGGAGGAGATTAAGGTACATTTACATAAAAAAGGATTCCAACCGAATTATTGGATTTGGACAAGTCATGGTGAAACATTTCCCTCGGATCAAGGTGCTTCAAGCAGTGCTCGACCAGTTCAACGACATGAACAAAATGATCATGGTCGTTACCCGTTCAACAACATGAACGAAATGATAGGTGATGCTCTTGGATTTCATGAGGCGAACGAAGATGAATATGTAGCTGAAGAACCTCCGAATGCCGAAGCCCAGAGATTTTATAATCTTTTGAAAGATTATAATGAACCGTTGTTGATTGAAGGTTGTACAGACTCGAAGTTAACAGTGTGTATTAGATTTTTGGGTCTAAAGTCTAATTATTTGGTTGCAGAATTAGTCATGGATCAAATCGCGAAATTGGTTTTGGATACAACACCCATTTCCGCCCGCGGTTATTTCCTGCAGTCTTTTTATGAGGCAAAACAATTAGTGGCAAAGCTAGGACTTGGAGTGAAGAGAATTAATTGTTGTATCAATGGTTGTATGTTGTTCTATAACAACAAATTTGGTGTTAGTGACGGTGATTTAGTTGAATGCAAACTTTGTCAAGAACCAAGATACAAAGTAACAAAATATTCAAATTCAAACAAGAGGAAGCCAGTACCAAGAAAGTCGATGTTCTATTTACCCATAATATGGAGGTTGCAGAGGATGTATGCGTCATTGCATACTGCAACAAAAATGACATGGCATTCTGAAAATTATGAAAAAAGAAAAAGTTCTGGTGAGTTGCGACATCCTTCTGATGGTCTAGCATGGAAGCATTTTGATCAAGTTAATCCTGATTTCTCCAACGAGCCACGAAATGTACGCTTGGGATTATGCTCTGATGGATTTACACCGTATACTCAAGTATCAGCCACTCCGTATTCATGTTGGCCTGTTATTGTTACTCCATACAATCTTCCACCCGAAATGTGTATGTCAAAACCTTACATGTTTTTAGCCACTGTAATACCTGGGCCATCTAGTCCAACTGCTGGAATTGATATTTATTTGCAACCTTTGATTGATGATTTGAAGAGACTGTGGGAAGGTGTTGTTACATATGATATCAGTCGAAAACAAAATTTCACTATGAAGGCAGCTTTGATGTGGACTATCAACGATTTTCCTGCTTATGGGATGTTGTCTGGATGGGGGACACATGGTAAATTGGCATGTCCTATTTGCATGATGGACACCAAAGCGTTTACGTTACCGAAAGGTGGGAAACCTACATGGTTTGATTGCCATAGGAGATTTCTTCCTCTTAATCATCCAGTTCGAAGAAATAAAAATGCATTTGTTAAGGGTGAGATTGAACCTCGACTACCACCACAATATTTGACATCAGAACAAGTTTGGGATACAGTGAAGGATAAGCCAAATGTAGAAATAATTGGTGGTGTTGCTTCAAAACCGCAAGGTTACGGTGTAACGCACAATTGGACAAAAAAAAGTATTTTTTGGGATCTCCCTTATTGGAAAGACAATCTTTTACGTCACAACCTTGATGTTATGCATGTTGAAAAAAATGTTTTTGAAAATATATTCAACACTGTAATGAATGTCAAAGGAAAAACAAAAGATAATGATAAAGCAAGACAAGACATGGCACGGTATTGTAGACGAGATGACCTATTGTTGGTGGAGACTTCCAACGGCAAGACCCTAAAACCTCGTGCCAATTATACTTTATCTACTGATGAGGCGAAATCAGTTTGTTGATGGGTAAAAGCGCTCAAGATGCCGGACGGTTATTCTTCAAATTTGTCAAGATGTGCTGATGTTGACAATGGTAAAATGCGCGGGATGAAGAGTCATGATTGTCATGTTTTTTTGCAGAGTTTACTCCCTATTGCCTTTAGTTCTTTACCTCAACATGTATTGAATCCGCTTGTCGATGTCAGTCAATTTTTCAAGAATTTGTGTTCAACAACACTAAGAGAAGGTGATCTGATCAAGATGGAAAATGACATTCCATTGATATTGTGTAAGTTGGAAAGAATATTTCCTCCAGCATTGTTTGATTCTATGGAGCATCTTGTAGTGCATCTTGCATATGAAGCTAGAATCGGTGGACCTGTTCAATATAGATGGATGTACCCGTTCGAAAGATTTATGGGGGATTCAAAACGTTCGGTGAAAAATAAAGCCAAAGTTGAAGGCTCAATTTGTGCAGCTTACTTACACCGTGAAACAATTCACTTTTGTTCACATTATTTCAAAGACACGTTGTCAGGAAGACCTATTGGTAGGAATGAAGCTAGTAATGAATGTTTTATTCACCCGTTAACCCTTTCAGTATTCAACTTGCCTGGGCGTCACACTGGCTTTGAGAAAGTTTGTTTTCCTGGTGAAAGAGTATTAAAATCAGCACATGTGCACGTGTTGATTAACTGCACTGAAGTTCAGCCATACTTACAGTTATTTTTGGCATCAACTCCAGAATCTTCGTCGAGTTTACATGAATTTTTTCCAAACTGGTTCAGAGAATACATTTATCAGCAAGAACCAACTCCCATGGTACAACACTTGAGGAATTTATCTGATGGCCCGATTTCAAGTGTTAAACAATGGCACACCTACTTTGTCAACGGTTACAAATTCCATACACATAGTTGGACTGAAGGAAAAGAGACAACAAATAGTGGAGTGTTTATGAAAGGTGTGACTGAAAATGGCGAAGGTGATTTTTACGGTGTGATTGAGGACATAATTGAAATCTCGTACAACTACCTTGATTACAATAAAGTTATAGTATTGTTTTATTGTAAATGGTTTGATCCATCAACTCGAGGTACGAAGTATAATTCAAAGACTAACACTGTGGACATAAATATGAAAAGGACATATCAACCGTTTGATCCATTTGCCATCGCTAACAATGTCAGACAAGTTTACTATGTCCCTTATCCATCAACAAAAACTGACAAGAAAGGTTGGTGTGCTGCAATAACGACAAAACCAAGGAGTCGAATCGAAAAAGATGGAATAGAAGAAGAAGCGGAAGAAGAGGCACCATATCAGGTCGATGAGATGTCCATTGTAGATGAAGTGGTTGCTGCTGAACCATTCGATCATCTTTGGGTTGGAGAAGCAGACGAAGTACCTCAGGGTGGCGACGTTGATGAAGACAGAGATGATCAAGTAGAAGATGAGGGTTAAGTAGAAGATCGTCAATCTGATTGGGATGACGATAATTAATTAATAATTTGGAATACATGTTTTAATTTGGAATGTATGGTTTGTAATGTATGACATACATGTTTTAATTTGGAATGTATGGTTTGTAATGTATGACATATAATTTGGAATGTATGGTTTGTAATGCATGACAAAACATGTTTTGATTTGGAATAAATTATTTAATTGTCTATCAATGTTTATTTGTACTTATCATTGGAATGTATGTGTATATATATATATGCATGTTGTGTATAGATGGAAGACGATTCAAATGAAGCTCCTCATGATGAGGATCAACCGTTGATACTTACTAACCTTTCACGTAACAAAGTTGCACCGCGTGATCTTATCCCAAAAGTTGTTCATAACTCATGGTTGTATCCAATGCCAATGACCGGTGAGTCGTCGACCCGAGTGGGTGATGACGAAGCGCATGAGGATGAAGTGATCAGACCTGAAGACCTTCAGGATCCAGAAAAATATATTTTGGTTGACCGGCACGGCAGAGTCATTATTATGCCTCACGCATCTGAGTAAGAGTTTTGTTATATAAATTTGTTAATTTATTATTAATTTGAATTCACAATTTTTATATTTTTTAATTTGTGCAGTTTGCAACCACATAAAGCAGCTACATCCGTCATTACTGACGTAATTCAAGGAAACTACCACAAATCATGGTTGAAATGGGGAGAAGTTAAGAAGGATAAAATTGGAGATGAGCGAGTGTGGAATATATTTTGGAAAGCTTTCACAGTAAGATATATTTTTATGATCAAATAAATAATTATTTTTCAATAAGATATACTAATAATATTTGTTTTATATATATGTAGTCGAAATGCACTTGGTTAGAGGAGCACACATGTCAAGTTATGAAAACTTTTGACCACAAGTGCTCAAAGCGCTTGAGTGACATGCTTCGATTAGCACGATCGGCGTGGATTGCTAACAAGGACCCACCAAAATGGATTGGCACAGGCGACATATGGGACGAGTTGAAAATTAAATGGAATGATCCAGATTATGTTAAGGTGTGTGAGAAAAATAAAGCTAATAGAGCGGTGCAACCTGATGCGAGTAAACATTCTGGTGGTTCGACATCTTCTTCTACTTTGCGCATAAGGTTTACGCGGAAATTCGGATGTCCACCAACTTTGGATCAAATGAATGTAATACTGCATCAAAAAGAGAATGGTGAATGGGATTCTGTCAGAGCTGAAAGGGCAAATGTGAGTATTTTTTTTATCGCTCAATTAATAAATAATTAATACGTCAATTTGTATGATTTAATTAATTGCCCAATTTTTTTTGTAGACCTTGATTTCGGCATATATCAAGAAACTTAAAGCGGATGAGGCTTCCCTTCCACCTGCTCAGCAAAAAAGTGTGGATGTTATTCATAATATGATATTGGACAAATTTGTGGAGTTTTCCGGGGGAAAGCATCATGGACATGTCCAAGGTCAGGGTTGTACATCTTCGTTCATTCAAAGGACACCTGGAGGATATATGGATATTTCGAATGCCTCGCACATCAGTTCTGGTCAATCTACAAGTAGGGAAAGTATTGCAGAAATGGAACAACGACTAAGAGCTGAACACCAAGAGGAAATGGCAAAATTAAGGGAAGAATTTCAGCTTCAGCGTCAGCAACAGTTTCAACAATCACCAAACCAGTCAAACCAGCTTCTACAATTTCAGCTGTTTCAGCAGTTCCAGCGTCAGCAAATGCAAAATCGGCAAAATACCCATGTACCAGAAGTTCAACAGAATCAGCCCGCTAGAAGGACGAGTATCGACCTCAAAATAATGTTGCTATTGATATGCCTGATGAGACATTCTTCAATGATCTCCGGCATGATTCATTTGTGCAAACAATGGTGACAGGGGACGAGCTTGTAATTCCCGGTTTTACGAACCATACTCATGATTCCACCGCTGTTTGGAATCAAAGTGGCGAAAATCCATTAAGCGGCGGGATTAATATTAATAATGGTGGCGAGTTTAATATTCACGGCGGGACAAATATGAGTCAAATCGGTGGCAATGGTCCAAATGAAATTAATGTGAACCGCGGCGGAAGGACAAGCGCCGGAAGTGCAAGTGGCGGAAGGACAAGTGGCGGAAGGGCAAGCGCCGGAAGAAGAGGAAGAGGTGGAAATGCATTAAATTGATGTTTGTAGGTTGTCATTTTATTTTGTGAAACTATGGTAATGTTTCGTATTTGGTTTGTAACTTATGATATTATCGCGTATTTTGAATTTCGTTTATGGTTTGTAACTTATGACATTTATCGCGTACGTCAACTATCGTATTAATTTGTTTTGGAATGTATGACAATTATCGTATTTTGTTCTTTGTTATTAAATACTTCATTTTTAATTTATGTATTTTATTATATATTAAAATTATTTTAATATTTCGTTTATAAATAAAATGATTTCTTAAAAATATTAATAATTATATATTATAAATTAATAAATAAATTAATTATTTAAAACAATTTTTTAAAAAAAAAAACAGTGCAGATTAATTATTTAGAACAATTTTTAAAAAAAAAAAAAACAAATGCAGATTGCGATGGCCCTAGCCGCCGCTAAGTCTGCAGGTTGCGTCAGTTGTGTCAGGAAGTTTGCGGCCACTTGAGCCGCCGGTAAAGTTAGGAATTTTGCGGCCACTTGGGTCGCCGGTAACTTCACTGCTGCAGCAGGCTTGTGTCAGTGATTTTGCGGACACTTAGGCCGCCGGTATGTGTTAGCGGCCAGCAAAATAGCGGCCAAACTGGTGGCCACAAAATTCGCCAATTTTTTCACTTTGTGGCCACTTTTCCCACTTTGTGGCCATTTATGGTGGCCACTAAATTGTTGTTTTCTTGTAGTGCATTGGAAGAGGTGATGGTCCTACATTTGCACAAATCATGAGAGCTGTTAAGGAGGAGGTGTTCAATGACTATGAAGAGGATATAATGGTTGAGGAACCACCAATGACAGAAGCTACTGTTAATAGGTCAGAGGATGATCATCAAGAGGTTGAAGATAAAGTGGATGAAGAACAAGTTGATGGTGATAATGTGGATGCAACACCAGTTACTGAAGACTTGCTGCGTGCAAAAGTGTTCAGACGAACTCGTACAAAGCATGACATCACTAAGGGAAAGAAGAGACAAAGATCAGATGAAGGTATTAATCATTCTTTTAATTATTGCAATAACATATCTGAAGCATCTATCCTTGAAAATGTCCAACCTCAAACCACCATCTATCCCACAACCTCTGCACCTGAATATATTCATGTTTCAGACTCTGATTCAGAGTCTTCTGACTCATTTGATGAAATGATAGCAGGTTTTGAACGTTTTAAAGCCAAAGTTAAGGATATTCCTGAGGAGGAAATAGCTCAGCCATTCATTGATGAAACCCCTCAACCTTCACCCACAATTCTCATTGAAGAAGAGATTCTGAAGGAAACATCCTTCAGAGTTTCTCCTATCCCTGAAGCCTCTGAACTACAAAACATCCCATCATCTGACTCAATCATATCAATTCCATCAAACTCTACAAAACCTTCATCATCTATAACACCTTCTGAGATGCTTGTAGATACTGAAATTGCAATAAATGATAGAATTGATAATCCAGATGATCATGTGACTCGTTCACCTAGTGGTCCAAGTCAACCAGACTCTGCACCACTTGAGGAACAGAAAGAGGAAGGGAGTTCAGATGGGAAGTCAAGGATTCTGAACTTAATAGAAACTACGCTTGATCAACAAGAGGATAAGCTTCTGGAGCTTGTGGCATACTCAAGAGCATCTAAAAACAAGACTCAACAGCTTCTCACTCACTTCTTATCCAAACACCCTTCGGATTTTTTTTACCTTTTGTTTATTTCATTATTATTTTGTTTTAAAACTTTTTGATAATGACAAAAGGGGGAGTAATCAGTTGTACAATTGTTAGTAGTATTTTTTAATAACTACTCAATAAGAATCTGAAACTGTCTTAAAAATAAGAATCTAATCTCTTTCATGTCTTTGCTAAATGTTTATAAACTTAATTGATAAGGAGAGCAAATTAATAAACCTAATTATGTTTGCATAGATGAAGATAGTTAAGATTGTGCTCTTAATTATTTTTATCAGACTCAGGAGTTGAGCTTGCAAACCTCACACTCTGAGAGTTAAATATGTTGATATAATCAAGTTTATCAAATTGTTCTTATACTGATTCAACTTAATTATGGATAAAACTTAAAGGGGAGCTTGCAAACCTAATCCTAATGGTTAATCAGACTCAGGGGGAGCTTACAAACCTCAACAACCTGATGTTGACATAATTAAATTAATCAATAACAATTGTATTTAATACTTTATATTTGTCATCATCAAAAAGGGGGAGATTGTTGGAACAAAATGAGTTTTAGTTATAAAACACCCTAAGTTTTGATGATAACAAAGTATTAAATGGATAATTGGTATTACTAATGAATAATCTAGTGTGCAGGAACAAAGCAAAAATCTTATTCACTTAGATCATCATTTGAGCCTCTGAAGGACACTATCTGAAGCGTTAAGACTCTGATAAGCAAGAAGCTTCAGAGCCTCTGAAGAAGTCCTCAGATGCCAAAGAAAGAAACACAGTCTGAAGCTTGCGTACACCATTCAGAAGATCAATGAAATATTATTATCAGATTCTGAATGACTCTCTCTAAAGAAAGACAGCTCATAGCTAATGGAATAGTACAACGGTCTTATCAGCAAAAAGAAGATTGTACTACCAACGGTCCTTTCTCAACGTCTTTATACTTAGAGTATAAATAGAAGACCTTTTGCTAGAGAGAAGACTACTGGAAGATTATCAAACTCAGAGAAAGACTTAAATTGTATTCAAGCTGTGAACTGTTTTCATTCTTTCTTGTGTAACCTTCTAAGTAAAATATCTTTTGATATTGTAGGCTCTGAACTGAGTGTTTAGAGAGTCTAGCTTAGAACTTTCAGTCCTACTTAATCTGTGTATTAAGTTAGTTAGTGAAGTCTCTTGTCTTGTGTGACTTGAGCAAGGAAGTCTCTTATCTTGTGTGATTTGAGCAAGGAAGTCTCTTGTCTTGTGTGACTTGAGCAAGGAAGTCTCTTATCTTGTGTGATTTGAGCAAGGAAGTCTCTTTGTCTTGTGTGACCTAGAGCAAGGAAGTCTCTTGCTTGTGTGCTTGAACATTAGGATTGTAATCTTTGAGATTATAGTGAAATCCCTTGGAAGTGCAAGGGGACTGGACTACTCACGTTTTGTGAGAGGAACCAGTATAAAATTCAGTGTGTGCACTCTTCTCTCTCTCTCTCTTTGTCTTACTTGTGTTTTGTGTTTTGAATACCTTCTTTCATCCGCTGCGTTACATTTTGTTTACAAGAAAAGAATTATTTTTTCAAAACACAATTCAACCCCCCTTCTTGTGTTTTCACCTTCAATTGGTATCAAGAGCTCTGGTTTTGTTTTTTAATCACTTCACAGTGAGACAGTAAAAGATCTTTGAAAAACACTGTATGTCTGGGGAATCCACATCTACACCTACACCTACACCTAGACCTACACCTACTGCTTCAGATCTCTCTCAAGTTCAATACAACTACGACAACATGACTTCTACCTCTTCAGCGTCTAATCATGATTCCAACAATAAAAAGGTTCCAGTTTTTAGTGGTGATGCTCTAAGATTTGAATGATGGAAAGATAGCATCTACCACTATGTCAATGGAATTGATGATGAGCTTTGGGACCTGATAGAAGAAGGAGTACCTATTGATGGAATAGGTCCTGATGGAAAGATTACATTAGTTCAGAAGAGAGCATTGTCTGTTGATAACAAGAAGATATTTGCCAAACACAACAAAGTCAAACAAATCATGATGTCAGCCATATCTCATGATGAATATACCAAAATAATGGATAGATCTACAGCAAAAGCTATGTATGACTCTCTCTGCTCAAACTATGATGGTAATAGGCAAGTTCAGAATTCCAAAGCAAGACTACTGGTTCAGCAGTATGAGCTTTTTACCATGAAACCTGAGGAAGACATTGAGACTATGTTTTCTAGATTTCAGACTCTGGTGTCTAATCTCAGGATTCTGAAGAAAAGCTATACAACCTCTGATCATGTGTGGAAGATCCTTAACAGCTTGACTGACAAATGGAGATCTAAGGTCACAGCTATTGAAGAAGCTAAGGATCTTGAGAAAATCACTCTTGAATCACTCATCAGCAATCTCAAGAGCCATGAGATGGTATTGAATGCTGATGCAGTGAAGAAGATGGAAAGATCAGTAGCCTTAACTTCAACCAAGAAATCTTCAAAAGCATTC
Organism: Trifolium subterraneum; assembly: GCA_951799995.1. Taxonomy (NCBI): domain Eukaryota; kingdom Viridiplantae; phylum Streptophyta; class Magnoliopsida; order Fabales; family Fabaceae; genus Trifolium; species Trifolium subterraneum. The sequence continues at coordinate 24,458,601 of OX637463.1, forward strand.
AAGGCTAAAACTCTGGAGGTTGAGGAGGATTCTTCTTCAGATGATCAAGAAGATGAACAGGATGAGGAATTTGCCATGTTCACCAGAAACTTTCAAAAATGGACAAGAATGTGCAAGTCACAAAGGAAATAGCTCAAGGAATACTCCCAGTAAAGAAGAGAAGAACAATTCAATCCCCTTCTTGTGTTTTTCACCTTCAGTCTCTTTGTATCTGATTTGGCATATTTTGCGTCGGTATTGACTGGTTCGGAGGTGGTCTTCGAGCCGAGCCTTGTCGATTTACGTTTTCATGCTACCGTTGACCCATCATTCTTGGCTCACAGAGCTGCTTCTTGGATTCCGATGGGCCGAGCACTTTTGATTCGAGTTCGGAAGTTAGAGTCTAGTGACATCTTTGTAGGTTGAGTTGATGTCTTCATAGGTGGTCTGAAAGCTGTGGAGTGTCCTTTTTTAGGAGTGTACCTTTTTTGGTTGGATCCTATTAGGTGTTGGTGTGTTTGGATTTGGTGTTGGTGTTCTACTGCACTTTGGTTGTAGTAGTTTTGTAATTTGTCACTCGTCTTATACTTATGTGGAGTGTTATAAATAATATATTTGCCGATTAAAAAAAATATGTACTTAAACCCCATTTAAAAATTTAGTGAGGTGTCCCAAAAACAAATAATACGTAACTTAAGACAATTTGAATTGTATTTTGGAATGGTTAAATAAAATTAAATTGATTTCTTTTTTAATATTAATTTATGGCCGGATTCTCCCATTAAATAATAAGAAGCCTTTTTTTTTTTTACTATAAATAGATAGAATTGAAATGTATTAATTATTAATTATTGCGATTTAAACTTGGTATACATATATTTTAATATTAATTGAGAGTGAGATTTAATCTCATGTTGTAATTGTTTTTAATTGAGATAGAATTACTTAATTGTTTTTAAATTTGAAAACAATAATAGAAATCAACAAAATGAGTAACTGAATATTCACACACAACTGATACAAAATTTAAAAATAAAAAGGTGAAAATAGAAAAATAACAATGTATCTTTCATTGTTCTTCTATGTTGTAACATAATATTATTTTGCATCTATAACATCCCTGAATAAATAAAAAGTAGTATTAAAAATGTTGTCACAAATATCACCAAAAAAAATATTGTCACAAACTAACCATGAAGAGAGAACAAATATTGGGAAATAAGAAACAAAATAGTGTTGATGAAAAACCAAACATTGTAAGAGAGGAAATCAATTATACCTGCTTGCATAAACTTATGAAGATTTGATTCGGCTCAATTCTCTTGTACTACACAATCTATATTTTTCATGGATTGTTTTCTAAATCACCAATCTTCAATATTGACCTTATTTGAAACCATAACAATATGTACACGAAAAAAATTGAAACGTTGAAAAAAATTGCTTCATCAATACACAAAAATTATACACAACTAATAGTAGTCTAGTCCATGTAGAAAATATATTCATAAATAAGTGCTTATATAGTGTTAGTAGTATAAATGAGCCAACACTGAAGCAGATGAAAATGAACGGAGTAGGATAGAAAGAGAGTACCTCTAAAGAGAGAATCACAAAAGAGATGAAGAGAGAACACTACAAAAAATTTGGTTAATTGTGACAGATGGATTGCGGCCGTTTAGGAAAAATGTGGTTAATTTTCGCGGAAGACAAAAACTGCACTAGAGAGGGGAGTGGATAAGATCGTGAGGTGACAACCGGGATTGCCTACTAAATACGTAGAAAAGGGGCCCGGGCTGTTACAAAAAAAGACGCCTTTTTTGTAACAGCCCCCGGGCCCCATCTTGGCGATCCCGGAGCTTTACCTCACGACCTTCTCCACCCCCCTCTCTAGTGGAGTTTTTGCATCTCGTGGGAATCGAACCACGTACCCTGGGGTTCAAATACGTGTTCAATCCATTCCCACTACCAATTGCGCTAATTGATAGTGGGAATGGATTGAACACGTATTTGAACCCCAGGGTACATGGTTCGATTCCCACGGAAGACAAAAACTCCACTAGAGAGGGGGCTGGAGAAGGTCGTGAGGTAAAGGGATCGCCAAAATGGGGCCCAGGGGCTGTTACAGTGTGGTATGAGATATTTGCATAAAATATTTTCACAAGCTAACAAATAAGGCAAATCCAAACGGGCAAAACAACTTAAGCAAATATATAATATTTTATGTATTATTGTAAGTTCGTCAAGGTAGTTTATGAAAACAATAGCTTATAAAAATACAATTTTTGTTAATAAAAACTTATAAATTAATATGAAAACATATTTATTTATTTGCATACATTAAAAAATAAACTATTTCAAAGATCTTGCTATTTTTTACCCAAAAAGTGCTTAACTAAAAAACAAACCGATTTAACTCAAAAAGTTTGGTCTAGTGGTAAAAAGATAGGTCTTGAATCTGAGAGGTCTTTGGTTCGAGTCCTGCTGGTGTCTTTGGAGGGAGGTAAGTTTAATTATCTTTGTAAGTGCTTTTTGAGCCCTAAAGTCTATCTGATGGCAAAAAAATTCGTATCCACAAATATCTGCGAATAAAATTCGCCTCATGCCCGTGGCGGATAGCTTAATGGATATCTGTGGATAAAATAAATGGATATTTCAATTACCCGCATTTAATGGATACATGAGCGGATTTAATACTATGCATGCACATTTGATATCCACACCCATTAATAAATTAGTAAAATTACTTAAAAATCTCTACTTAAATATAAGCTCTAGTATTTTTATGTAACAAAAAAATGCTACTATTTTTATCTTGTAAAAGAAATAATCTTTTCATATTCTTACATTTTATTTTCACATATTCATTAAAGAACACTTTCATATTTTCTTTAATCTTTTGAAATAAAACTTTTTATATTTTTCTTTTGAAGCAATTTTTTATATTTGGTAAAAATTCTATTTAGAAACTTGTAAAAATATTGTGTGTTAATATTTTTATGTCTTTAAAATAAACTAAACACATTTTTTTTCTTTTCCATAATCAATTTTATAAAGAAAAATGCTGGAGGGTACGGCACATCTTGTCGTCCCAATCGCATGACCATATATACCACAGCGGTAATACCTTTTTTATGTATTAATTAAATTAGACAACCATCTTGACCATAAAAAAAAGTTAGCCAACCATTTATGTATTAATTAACAAGTCATACTTAAAAAAAATTACTTTGGCTCTTTCTATGATTTATAGTAATATTTTGTTAAATTAGTAAGTAACTAAAAGTTTTGATCATACTATTTAAAAAAAAAAAAAAAAAAATTGATGATATTGATACTTATAGTAAAATTTATTTAATTTTTTTGGTGTAAATTGAAGGTATCAAGGGATGTAATTGGACCGTTTTGGATTGATTTTCGGTGAATTCAATTTTTGAACCAATAAACTCTCTGTTAAGAAGTCTCATATTGGTTGTAAGATGACTTGAATATGTGTTTATAAAGTGAGGGCAATCCTCACTTTAAAAGCCGATTTTGTAATGATGAGTTAGACCTAACTCCTATTTCTAATTAAAACTCAATTGATTCAGTTTTTTGTGTTTTTCAAAAATGAAATCGAACCAAACTAATCGATTTTGTTCGGATACTTTAATCAGTTTGCAATATTTTTTTTCCGATGTATTCCCTATTATTACTTTTTATCCGATATATTTAATGCTAAAATTTTTTCAATCACACGTAACACTTAAGAAATAGACTTCTCGCAATAAATATTTTTCCATATATATCAGCAGAATATTGAATCCAAAACCAACTAATTAAATAATTAAGGACTCAATTATTCAAGTGCCTCTCAAACCATATTAACAAATTAAGTAATCAAGGCTTAGAAGTTGCAAGAGAGACAAATTAAGTGGGTAGTGCAATATAGACGAATGAATTGGTCGTGCTATATAACACTGCTGTTTTGTTTTTTGGTGAATTAGCACTGCTCTTTTATAAAATAAATAAAGAGTTTAATGGACATGCATCGTCAGTACATTGACATCCAATAAGAAACCACTATTCTTCTATATCATATAACTAACTTCAAAATAACCATATTAGAGTGGAGTGATGTGGTAAATTGGTGAATTTTCATTGGATGCTTGAGTAAAAGTGTTTTACACTGATGGTGCATATCCATTAAGTCCATAAATAAAAACGTTTTCTATGGATATTTGTAAATATTCGCGGATACAGCAAAATTTGTGGATTACCCGGTTAGTGGATACCCGCATGAATATGAAGTGGACACTAATATATATTTATCTAATTGGGTGAACACGGATATCATACTACCTTAACAATTTTATAGTACATAAGAATTTATTTATTTACGTAAGTTATTTCCATAAGTTTAAAAATAAGTCATTCCAAATAGTTCCTAATAATTAAAGTATGTACTTTTTCCGCTTATCATATCACAATTATTTTCATATTATTATTATCATTATTTTTGCACATATTTTTATTTGAAATTATTGCATTGTTTGTTTTGCAATGCTACTTTTTTATATTAAGAAATATTTGTGTTAGTTCAATACATTTTTTTTTTGAGTAAGTTGTTAGTTTAATACGTGATTTACTCACTGGTATATCCTAAAAAGGAATGGAGTAGTATAGTACTATCAAGTAAACCACACTATCCTACGTGAAAATGAGATAGTATCAACACCGCAAAATGGATCATCTTTATCTTCCTCTCTCACACATTCTCATTCCTTTTCTCAAAAGTAAGTATCTTCTAACTTTCCAATCCATTCAACACCTTTCATTCTCTTTCACTCTCTTCAATGGAAGCTACTCTTTTCCCTAATAGACCAGTTCTTCCACTTCCCACAAAAAAACCAACTCAAACATTGAAATTCAAACCAACTTCTTCAATGGATTGAGTTTTTTAATTCTGTGAAATTTGAATTACTTGAATCTGATATTACTGGTTTGTTGAAGGGTTTGGATCTTTCTGGGAATTGGGAAAGAGCTTTTTTGTTGTTTGAATGAGTTTGGTTGAATTTTGGGTCTGAAAATATGAGGGTAGATAATCTATCTGTTGAACATATTGTTAAGATATTAGGTAGAGAATCACAGTATTCAATTGCATCTAAGCTGTTTGATATAATTCCTGTTGAAGAATATTCACTTGATGTAAAGGCATGTACTACTGTTCTTCATTCTTATGCGAGAACTGGTAAGTATAAACGTGCTATTGAAATTTTTGAGAAGATGAAAGAGACTGGTCTTGATCCAACTTTGGTTACTTATAATGTTTGATGTTTATGGTAAAATGGGTCGGTCTTGGGATAAAATTTTGGAGTTGTTGGATCAGATAAAGAGTAGAGGGCTTGTGTTTGATGATTTTACATGTAGTACTGTGATATCTGCTTGTGGGAGAGAGGGTATGCTTGATGAAGCAAGGAAGTTTTTCGATGATTTAAATTGAATGGATATAAACCTGGAATCCCTGCGTATAACTCTATGTTGCATGTTTTTGGGAAGGCTGGAGTTTATGTAGAGGCGTTGAACATCTTTAAAGAAATGGAGGATAATAATTGTGTGCCTGATGCCATTACTTACAATGAGCTTGTGGCAGTGTATGTAAGAGCTGGGTTTCATGATGAAGCTGCTTCTGTTATTGATAGAATGGCAAGCAAAGGAGTTGTGCCGAATGCTATTACTTATACAACTGTGATAGATGCCTATGGTAAAGTGGATAACGAGGACAAGGCTTTAAAGGTGTTTGGTCGGATGAAGGAGTTGGGCTGTGTTCCTAGTGTATGCACATACAATGCTGTTCTTGCAATGCTAGGCAAGAAGTCAAGATCAGAAGACATGATTAAGATTCTGTGTGACATGAAATTGAGTGGGTGTCCTCCTGATCATGTAACGTGGAACACAATGCTTGCTGTATGTGGTGAGAAGGGTAAGCAAAAGTATGTTAACCAGGTTTTAAGGGAAATGAAAACCTGTGGATTTGAGCCTGAGAAAGACACATTCAATACATTGATTAGCGCCTATGGTCGGTGTGGATCCGAAGTTGATGTTGCAAAAATGTACGGGGAAATGGTTAATGCCGGCTTTACTCCATGCATAACGACTTACAATGCTCTTCTAAACGCTCTTGCTAGGCGAGGTGATTGGAAAGTGCAGAATCTGTCATTCTCGACATGAGGAACAAGGGCTTTAAGCCGAGCGAAACTTCGTACTCACTTTTGCTTCATTGTTATTCTAAAGCTGGGTAGGTCAGGGGGATAGAGAAGGTTGAAAATGAAATTTACGACGGTCACGTCTTTCCTAGTTGGATGCTTTTGAGAACCCTTGTCCTTACATACTACAAGTGCAGACAGCTTCGGGGAATGGTAAGGGCATTTCATCAGTTGCAAAAGAATGGATACAAACTTGATATGGTTGTAATCAATTCCGTGCTTTCGTTGTTTGTCCAAAACAAGAAGCTCGAGAAGGCACACGAAATGCTAGATCTTATTCGCAATAATGGGTTGAAGCCGAATCTTGTGACCTATAATAGCTTAATAGATTTGTATGCTCGTGTTGGTGATTGTTGGAAAGCAGAAGAAATGCTCAAGGAAATTCGAAACTCCGGTCTGAATCCAGATGTTGTGTCTTACAATACCGTCATCAAGGGATTTTGTAAAAAAGGACTCGTACAGGAGGCTATCAGAATTCTTCAAGAGATGACCAATAATGGAATTCAACCGTGTCCTATTACATTCAATACTTTCTTGTCATGCTATGCAGGGAAGGGTCTTTTTGCTGAAGCAGATGAAGTCATTAGATATATGATTGAACACGGTTGCATGCCAAATGAGTTATCGTACAAGATTGTAATTGATGGTTATATTAAAGCAAAAAAGCATAAAGAAACAATGGATTTTGTGTCTAAGATTAAGGAGATCGATATCTCTTTTGATGATCAATCTTTGAAAAAGCTAGCTTCTTGTATTAGGGAGGGTTTGGAGACTTAACTTTGTTAAATAAGCCCTTGCCCTTGTTTTTGTTTTTGTTTTTCCTTTTCTGAATTACCTTGGCCAACTACAGTTCCATTTGTACTATACATCTTAATAATTGTACCATTCTTTAGAAACTTCTTCAATTGCCTCTAGTCCAGAATCGCTCTTCAGAAACTTACTGTGTTTGTATGGAAGGCCAACCTTGACAGAGTTCAAACAAAGATCAAACTCCATAAAAAAGGTATTTTGACTCCAAATTATTAACTACTAGCCGAAATACAGATACATCCGCTATTCTATTGCACTTCGCTTGATTCAGTTTCAATATCTATGTTCAATGTTTTTAAATTTGGAAAATAACTATGTTGTTAATGGCCAAATTGAAAGATATTTTTAGAGTTCCTTTTATATTATGGTATAGATTATGTGTCTTTTGCTAATGTGAAAAGGAGATTACATATCACTTTTTCTTCTGTTGCAGTTTTTCGCATCTCATTTGAAAAAGGTGCTATTAGTTGAGCTGTTTTTAATCAAGTTTTTTCAAAATTTTGTATAGCTATTTTCTGGCTGAATTTGAGAATGGCTCAGAAAAGGAGTTCAAGGAAATTGGCAAACTCGGATGGCTTACCATCACACGGTCGATACGGATACAAATGAACAAAATTATTTTTGATTGGTGACTGCTAAATTTGGTTGAGGTGGTGGAGATGATTGGAGGTTAGGAGCAGGTAATGGATTAAAGCAGGTAATGATTTAAAATTGTAATCATATACTAAAATGCAAGGTTGTCAGAACCGGACCGGTCATCGAACCGGTGAGCTTACCGGTTCAAGGTTCAACTGGTCGGACCGGGGTTCAACCGGGTCAGACTGTTTTAATTGAATATATATTTTTTATAATATATCGAACAATATTTAATAAAAAATTACGTAATATTCATAGTTTTATACTATCATTTATAAAAATAATAGTTTTATACTATTAAAATCATATTAATTTCACATCATTAAATATTTTGTACTTTTTAATATATTGTTTGATATTTTTAATATTTATATTTACACAATAATATTACATGTAATGTAATCAAGTTACTAGTAATCTATTATAAAAAAAAATAAAGTTACTAGTAATCTTAAAAAAAAAAGTACTCACATGTTATAGTTTTAATTTTATTAATTATATATAAAGTATAAATTTTATTACTATGAAGCATAAAACCACCAAATATAATGCACTAAACTGACGCATATAGAAACAAAAGGTCACAAAAAAAATTAGAAAAACTAAAGAATTCTAGTGGGTCAATTGTTAAAAAAGAAGAGAAGGATAGTGGGTCAATAAAGTAGGCCCAAATTTTTTGTTTCAAAATGATAACCCTAATTCCATTACTTTGCATCAGGATCTTATTTTATATTCATGTGCGGCAGCCGCATCATTCTAACGTTCAGTTTCATCTCTTCTCTAATATCACTTCTTTCATCTCTTATCTAATCTCACTTGTGTTTGGTTGTTTGTGTATTTTCTTTCTCACTTTTAATATCTCTTCTCTAATCTCAGTTGTGTTGGTTTGTTGTGTATTTTATTTTTCACTTTGAACAGCAGATTGATTTTTCTTCCAGTTACGACACAGTTACCACATACAAACACCATTTGAATCCGTAAAAAAAAAAAAAATCGCCCAGATCGCTTAAACCGCCTGGACCGCCGGTTTCCGGGTTTTTACCGGTTCAACGCCGGTTTTCCGGTTTTTAATCCGGTTCCTGCGCAGTCCGACTTTGGGGTCAACTCGGACCGGATAAGGGTCCGGTTCACGGTCCAACCGGTCGAACCGACCGGTCCGGTCCGGTTTTGACTACCTTGCTAAAATGACACTCATAGCTGTCAAATGGGCCAGGCCGGCCCGATCCGATGGGCCAGACGATATACATGGGTCAGTCCGGCCGGGCCTGATTATTGTTGGGCTGCACATTAACAAGCCTCGTCCCAACCCGTAGGGCCATGTGGACTAATGGGCTGGCCTGACCCATTTTTATTTATTTATTTTCAATTTATTCAATATTTTTTATATCACTTTTATGTATTATTTCCTCATAACTACCAATTTTATTGAGATATATTTATATGTTAGTGTAGATAATTTTTACAGTAGCACTAAATATCAATTAAACTGTACTTTGATCCCTATAAAAAAGATTAAATCAAATTAATAAACTATATACTTGATTTTTTAAAAAGTTTTAGAGAAATATAACCCTTTTTATTAAGTTTACACATTTAATTATATTATTTATAATAACTTTTCAATTAGATGATAATTTTTTATGTTATTATTGATATTTTTTTTATAAAAAATTGCATAATTTTTTGGGCTAATGGGCCGGCCCGAAGCCCAATGGAGTAGCCTGACCCAGCCCGATTTTATTGGGCTACATGGGCTTGGGCCAGAAAGGCCCAATTGCATTTGGGCTAGTTTTTTTGAAGCCCGATCCGTCCAAGCCCGTGGGCTATTGGCCCGGCTCAATTTGACAGCTCTACGTCCCACCTCACCTCCCTCACTCTATCTCAATTCTTCTCTCTCTCACCTTCGGCAACCTACTGTTTTTCAGTGTCTCCTGCCTCGTCGCACCGCGACCATCAACCGCACCAGGTATGCACTTCATGGTCCCATTGTTAAACTGGTGAAGCTTTCCTTTATCTTACTCATTCATTGATTAGTAAACTCCATTTTTAGGGTTTTAGGCAAATCTTGAATTTCGGGTTTCTTTATGCATTACACTGAACGTATAAATGCTTTGATATATTTGTATTTTGTGAATAAATTTGAAGTATTTATCTGTGAATGTGACTTAATAGAAATTATGGCTAAATAAATTTTCTATTTTTTTTTTGTGTTTTGGGTTCTCTGGTTAGTTTCACTTGAATTTTGAAGAACTATTAAAGTTGACTTTTTTTCTTCTTTTCTTTTCAAGTAACCTAGTGGCTAGAGATTCCACCCTTAAGGGTGGATAAGTGAAATGACCCGGATTCGAACCCTGACCTCCTGCATATATAATGCAATGTCCTATCAATTGAGTTATGCTCACAGAACTTTGTTAAGCATTTATTAGAGATTTTATGAGGTTTTATTGCTATTATTTAGAGATGTGGGTTTAGGAGATAATTAAAACTTCTATTATTCCCCAAAGTTAACTCCAAGCATATGCAAGTGTAACAAAAGGTTGATCAGTTTACTTCAGTTTTTTAATAGACCACTTTTGTTGTATTTGGACTCTTCATATACCCGTTTGAGTTGATGATGTGGTTTGAATGAGTTAGGTTGATGTCCCCCCATTAATTTGTATTTTCTCTTTATTTTATTTTTAATATATCTAGGGTGTTGTATAAGGTTTCCCATATGCACCCCATTTGCTTAAAAAATTGTAACTTCCCCAAAATTTAGGGGACACACAATGCAATATTCTAACATATATTTTCCCTTGTCTTGTGCACTAAACAACACCACTTGGCAAAATCATGGTGGTATTGTGATTTTGTTGAAGTTTTAAGTGCATGTTTGAATTGACGTTAAATTTGGTGAAATAATGGTGACTCCATGATTTTGTAGAAGCTTTAAACTGTTGTTACCGGAGTTAAAAAATCATTAAAAATAATTTTCAGCCACCGAAGATATTACTGGGTTGAGTCGCGGACTAGGTCGCTCTCTTTAAGACGTTTCGCGGCACTGCCCAAAATTGTGCAAGCAGACTATCAACCACGAAGTCCCCAGGATAAAACAGCCCAGTTACAACTGTATACCGATTTGCTACTGCACAATAGAAATCGGTCAAAGAATACACCTTCTTGAATGGTACTACGATACCACTCGAATTGATACTACGATATCAATCTATGACTCAGTAGTACTACAATACCACTCAAATTGATACTACAATATCAATCTATGAGTCAACGGTACTACGATACCACATGTATTGATACTACAATATCAATCTATGTGACGGTACTAAGACCATCATCAAATCAAAGGGATTATGATACTATGACCATTCTTTATTTGAAGGAACTAGCGATAATATGATCACTTCTTAAAAAACAAATTAGTACTAATAATAATATTAGTATCACAATATACATAGAATAAACATCATTTTTTTCTCAACAATTAGAAATCCAATTAATGTGTTCTTCATTATATTCTATCAATATGGCTCAATTTCAACAAATACGATTATAATTTGCATAAAAAATAAAAATTAAGGAACCTGGACATATCGGCCACAACCGAAGACAAGTTCTCAACAAAACTAAGAAACATGGAAACTTTAAAAATTGAAGAACCTGGACATATCGGCAACAACCGAAGACAAGTTCTTCAACAAAATTAAGAAACATGGAAATTTGTTCTAATGAGTGCTATAATTGAAGAGAGTAAGGAAAGAAAAACCTCTTGTTGATGTTTTCCCCAAAAAACAAACATGTAAGGGTAGCATGATTAAAAGTGCCACCAAAATCTCTCTTTCTCAATTTTTCGTGAGCTAATTCCAAGATTTCAAAGCAGCCACTTGCAAACATTTTGAGTTGAGGTAAGATGAAATTATATGTACATTACATATTTGGCAGCAACCAAAGGAGCATTAGCATACGTATATTATATAGTGCAGTGGCCATTCTAGAGTTGTGGCATTTCGTTTTCTATAACATTTTCTGAGTGGCCGCCCAACTCATGAGAGAAGAGTATATGTCTATATTTAGTGTAGCCATCAATTATAATTATTCTCCCATAAACTTAACAGTTACAAATGGAAGGAAAATAAATCTCCATAAATTAAATAAATAAATACGAGACTTAATTTATTTATTTCTTCAAATTACACACTAGTATGCTACAACACACTAGTATGTTCTAATATCCGATATGAGACTCAAAATTTTATTTTCAATTCACACACCAATGTGAACTTTGTTCCAACATAAACTTTAGCTTTCACAAAATCATAGTGACACAACATAATTCATCTAGGCTCAACGCCAATGTCCACACAAGCACTTGGTGTTACATTCGAAAGATTTTGATTACAGAACACTTTTTAAGGGATGCTTCATGATACACAGCTATTTTCATGCGAAACTAATGAATGACAAGGCCATTCTATGTGGCAAAGCTATTTTTATTTGTTATACCATTTAAGGTTGAGTGACTTTATATTAGTATGGAACGCTACTATTTCCTTAAGAATGATTATTTGTATATTAGTTGATCCATGTGCACCATCTGATTTTTTCAAACATGATAAAACTCTGTATATTTCTGCTTAGTCTATTGGATTTCTAGGTGTTGGTTTTGCCTTTTTTTTTTCTAGTTAGTAATGTTTGGAATCATGTTAGGTTTGCCTTAGCCAGCGAGATTTCGACAAACCCCCTGTGATATCGATGGCTGCTATTTCTCTCATATGAATATAATTTATTATTTTTGTTGCCCCCTTTTAGTCTAGTATGGTGAATCTTTTAAAATGAGACTAAATGCTTAGTTGTCATTGACACCTAAGAATGAACACATATTTAGAAAATGTTTTCACAAAGTAAACAACCCCTTAGTTTTCTATTTGTTCTTTTCCAAACTTATACACTGGTTGATGAGTTTCGTGTTTTCCTTGTAGTAAATGGATCGTACTTGGATGTACAATAGAGTAAATGATGATAGGTTTGGATTGAAAACTGAGTTTGTTTGTGGTGTTAAACAATTTGTGAAGAGGGCTATCAAACGAGCTATTTACTTATCAGAAGGAGGGATAAGATGTCCGTGTGTAAAGTGCAAGTGCATCAAGTTAAATACTCCACCTGTAGTCAGGTATCACTTATACAAGCTTGGTTTTCAGCCAAACTATTTGATTTGGACTAATCATGGAGAAGAGAGGCCATATATTCATAAAGAAGATGGTTCAAACAGTAGTGGGCTTGTGCATAATCGCCAGCGTAAGAGAAAGGTCCATACACAGATTGGTGAAATCAGTGAAGATAGGGCGCATGAGGTGGATGGGGCAATGGGGCTTCAGTTGTCGCAGGAGTGTATAGGGAGTCGTTCCGGTGGTCAGGTTTATGACACTACTAACTTGTCGACAACCTTCCAGCATGGATCCATATCACATACACAAAAATCTCAAACTCCGTCTACTCCTCCCGTGAGTGGTTGGTCTCTGGAAGCAGATAGGTGGGATAGCAGGGTTGCGAAGGCAACTCACAACACACTAGTTGTGGCTCGAGAAGCTAAAGAGACGGCTCACAATGCACTAGTTGTGGCTCGAGAAGCAGTAGTTGTGGCTCGAGAAGATAACGAGCGCATACAAAAGCTACAGAATGATTTCGATTGCTTCAGGTCAGAGGCCATAGAGCAGTTGGAGGCTTTGGAGCGTCGTCAGTCAGATGGTGCATCATGTAGTTCCAGTCATTCTTGTTCATATCCTCGTTATGATGATGATTTGGATGACCAGTCATTAGACGGTGATGCTTGATATATCTTGTTACCTGCTGTTTCCTTTGGACAATGAATTTGCATATCCTGATTTTGTTACTTTTTTGTAATGGTTGGAAAACCAATCTATTTTGTTGCTTCATTTTGTTACCTCGTATGGTGATTTTTGTTAACATATGAAGGAAATGAGAGAAAAGATTGAAATAAAAGATAAATTATTCATTCTTCATTCAATTAATGAGAAAGATACAATGTAGATCCTTTTATATACAAGGTAGGGAACATATTAAGCTAACCTATTATTTACTCTGTTTTTTGGTAAACAAGCGCTAGTTTATTTACTGGTAAGATCAATTAGTAAATCTTGGGACATGTTTGTGCATTTTATGATGAGAAAGCATTTAATGTTCATATTTTGGAAATACTGTTAAAAAGATTTTGCAGAAAAGTAAAGTTTGCAGGATAAAACTTAAATTGAATTTAAAGGACAATTGCAAAACTCATTCGAATGAACGAATTTGGTAAAATAGCGTTAAAATAAAGGTTTGCTTTTGAAAGGTAAATTGCATTCAAATGTAAAATGTTTACAAAGAATTAAAAATGGTACACATAATCATATGTTTCCTTTGTGTTACTCATTTCGCTCGAACGCTTGGGTACTCTGAGTTTATAGAAGGATTTAGTATGTGAATTTGTGACCCTGATTTTGACTACAAAATACATATATATAGACTTCCTATTTCAACTGCTAGGTAACGGTTGCTTCTTGATCAAATGACGCGTGTCCCTGCCTCTATGCGCTGTCCTCAGTTTTGAACCGTTGCATCCGTTGTCAATTAGTCGAAATCGAAGTGAGTTAAGTTTGAAATCATTTGAAAAGTATTGACTTTCTGTGATAATCAAATTTCTTTCGATATAGCTAGATTTCGATTTACACCAAAATCGAATCGAAAGCAAAAGCCCTTTTGAGAAAGACTATGTTCACTTTTCATTATACATATTGATAATATGTATACATTAACAATTAACTTATCTTTTATTTCATATTTTGTTCCACACCAAAATATGGAGTAACAAATTGCCCCCAAAATGCCAATTTCGATTTGAATGATTCGAATGAAATTGAGGAGTTGACATTTTAAGATCGAAACGTTTACTTTTCCACAAAGAGTCTTCACGCTTTCCTAAGACTGCGCTGACGTCATTAGCAGTCTTTTCAACTGTCATTTTCACCATTATCAAAGAAAAAATCCTGCTTTTTCGCGTGAGTGGGTCAGGTGGCAGTTTCGGAAGTTGAAAGAAAACTGCATGTGAACAGTTGATTTTCTTTTTGATTTATTTAATTCAAGATTTTATTCAAAATCTATAAATAGTCTTCTTCTTCGTCATTGAAACGTTTCTGCAACCTCTCAACAAGCTCTATCATTCTGAACATTTTAGAAAAACTTGCAACAACGATTTTCAGTTTAACCTACACACAAACCCAACGCATTGTTCAAACCTGTTTAGATCTAAAACACTTCAAAACTTTCCAGAAAATTTTAATCCCTTTCCAAGCGTGATTTTCCAAAAAAACTTTTCTTCAAAAATCAACCATGGCTGAAGGCAATCGCGACGTTAAAGTTCCCTTTGCTGGTAAATGGAGGAATTTCATCCTTCACGAAGACAAAGAACCTATGGTTCCTCAACCACATGACGATCCTGAAAAGCTTGACATTTGGCATTCGGAACTGATGATTCCATACGCTGTGAACAAAAACGTTTATGCGTTTGGAGGTCCTCTACCAGATGAAGACGCATTGAGCTCGAAGGTAAATGCAATCTTTCCTTGCTTTCGAACATGTGAGCCCCCAATTTTCTCTAGTGAAACACGCCACTTAGGGTTTTTAAATGCGAAGCTATTTCAATCTGCTCCTATTATTCCCAATACTAGGCATTTTATCCCATGGCTAAATCAAATGGAAAAAGATTTTGGGGAATATTGGAAAACTTTTGGGATTTATGATTTGATTCAGTTTACTCGAATTGGTCCCCATGTACAACAAGAGTTAATCATTGCTGCAATGCACTTTTGGGAAAAGTCTACTAACACTTTTCACTTTCCATGTGGAATGCTTACCCCAACTTTGTTAGATGTAGCTGCCCTAACTGGTCTTCGACCAAATGATGAAACCTTTGATCCAGCAAATACAAGTGATAACATTGATTTCGACCCAACAGAACTGTCATTCACTAGGTTCATCGAGAAAAACATTGAGAAGGGAGAAACTAGCAGTGTCGAACACGTAGCTTTTTTAACCCTTTGGCTGTCTTATTATGTTTTTTGCTCTCGTTCCTTGCAAGTAGCAAAAATGTTTATTCCCATGGCCATCCAAATACATGAAGGTAGGCATTTTGGTTTAGGAAAACTCATTTTAGCTGTTTTGTATGAGTCTATTGGGCTAGCCTGTGATGAGATTAAGAAATCTACAAATGGCTCTTCGTTTTTGGTCGCTGGACCCATGTGGTTATTGCAGTTGTGGTTGAGTGCCACTTTTGAACAAGAATTCAATTTGAGGGTACCCCAAGAATATGAAGCTGAAATGACTGATCGTCCAATCGAAGGAAGGAGAATTGTTCGATTAACCCCTCAATATTTAGAGACTGATCACAAGACTCTTTTCATGAGATACATGAAATTTTTTCTCAATTTTAATGTTTTCAAACCCCAACATGCTCCTTTTGCTACTAGGGAATTTGGTCCCAATTGGTTTACTGAGGATTTTCCAGCTTTCGATCCTGATAATGAAGATGAAGTGAATGAGGTATGGTCAACCTATCTGGATCCTTCTGTGCTATCTTATAGGATAGGCACTCAAGCAAAACACTTTGGACTGGTGGGATACCAACCAAATTTGGTCTCGAGACAATTTGGGATGTCTCAGATTCGTCCCAAACGCTTATTTGAGGAGGAAAAAGACATGGTTTTAGGTTCGAGTCTTTCTGAAAAGACATTTAGAGGTTATCTCAAGATATCAGAACAGAATTCATATAACCTCAACTCTTTTGATTTTAATATTTCTCACTTTTGTACCACGGACTTTGATAGTTGGTGGGAGAATTATTATCTGACTCGAACCAAAAGTGTTGAAGAAATTGTTCGAGGGTTAGAAGCTGGTTTGAACAAACCAATTGTCGAGAAGGCAAAGAAATCGAAACCAAAAGGTATTTCTTGCTAACTTTCTCTTTTAATCACATTCCCACATTATATTTGTTTCAATTCACACTTTTTTTTTTATAGTTTCGAAACAAGCTTTGGAAGATGCTTTGAAAGAAACCCGCAAGACCAAGCCTACTGATAAAAAGAATGTGGAAGTGAAAGTGAAGGTAAGTCTCCAAATTTTCCTTCCTCTGAGCATTTTCAGGGTCAGAAGAGAACAAACAGTTCGACTGAAACTGGAAATGCCTCGAAGAGGACCAGACCAACTGTCACTATTTCTAGTAATGAATCTGTAAGTTCAACTCCTTTTCCATAATGCCTTTTGCTTTCGATTTTTGTTTCTTATTTTCTGAAAATTTTCTTATCGAAACAGGAAGAAGAAGTGGTAACCCCATTGAAAATGACAACGACTCTAAAGCCTGCTACTCAGGAGGCGAACCCAGCACCAAGTGTTGAGGTCGTTAGTCCTCCAATTGTTGAAATTATGGACGAAGAGATTGAAGGTGATGAAGGTGATAAGGGAAAAGACAAAGATAAAGCTGAAAATGAAGACAATGCCCCTATTCAAAAGCCTAGTCCTGAAGCAGACGAAAGGGTGCCAAAGAAAAAGAAAAAGAAGAAGAAATCCAAATCAAAGTCTAAATCAACATCTCCTGAGGATCATACTCAAGCAAATCCAAGTGTTTCGACTCAACCTGCTGTTGCGGCTTCGACAGAGACATCGAAAGATGATCCCCCTAAGGTTGTAGAAGAAACAGATAAATCCAAAGAGGTTTTGATTGAAGATTTAGACCAAGATCGAACCAAAGGTGAAGTTGGAAAACCTACCAACGAAGTTACAAAGGTAAATTATCTTCGAATTCCCTTTTCAATGTGTTTGTCTTAACCTTTTTTATCCTTACCAATTTATCCTGTCTTTGTAGGATGATAGTGACAAGACTGTCACTGATAAAGAGAATCTGGAGGCAGCTAACGCTGCTGCTTCGAATATGGAATTTGTTCATACAACTTCCAATTCTCAAGCCAACCCAGATTACTCGAATGAGCAAATGGATTTTGATGCTGAGTTCATTCCTGAAGCAGAGGAAGGTGGATCAGAGATTTTGCCAGAGTCTTCGACTTCGAAACTCTCGGCTAGCGTTGGCATGTCTGAAGGGGAATTTGACAATATGAGGAATTCGAAACCAGACCTTGCACTTAGACTTCTCATGGCTAAAAAATGGGAACCTGCTTCAAGCAGCGATACTGGCGATACTTCAAGCAAATCTGAAGCCAGTATTCGACAAAACGTTCGCCAGGATTCTCTATTGCTCAAGTTTCAATCAGAATACATAAATGGTGATATGGTGAAGTCTATTGAAGAAAATACCAATGTTTCCTTTGCCCATAAAAATTTCTTGAACCAGCTCCATAACCCTCTTACTGATCAAGATACTTTGAGTAAAGTTATTCAATTCGAGTCAATAATCGAGCAATTTGCCAAAGCTGTCCAAAAGAAAGAATATACTCTGGGAAGGATGAGTCATCAGAAACTGGCTCAAGCTATTGTTTTCGATAAAGCTAACCGCTCTGTCGAAAAAGTAGAGGCAATGAAAACCCAAAAAATCAACTCTGGTGAAGGAGTCCAAGAGTGTACTTCCAATATCGACAAATGGCAAGAAGAGATCATAGGATTGCGAGCAGAAATTTCGAAGAGAGAGCTCCTCATTCTTTCTGAACAAGAAAAACGTAAACAACTCAAGGAGGCTGCTACTCAAGCTCATCAAGAGGCAATCGAGAAGGAAGCTCGAGAAGGTCTTAGGTACTTTAGTGCCTCTGAAGCTTTGCAGGAAGATGTTAAATCCCTCGAGAGCAATGTACAAGTTATCGACGTCGAATTGGCTTTGCTTAAAACCCATTATGCTAGTTTGAAATTCAAGGCTTGATTATGTCCATTGAATTTTTCTTTTTCGTTTCGAACAAATCTGCTATGTTAAGTTCCAAATTTTTTGAACAAGTTTTGAATTGGGTTGTAATATTAACAATGCCCTGTTTTGTGGCAAATTATTACGTTTGCCATTTCGATTTCTCTACTTTTGATGTTCTCGAATTATTTTATAGGCTTTGCTAATCCAGATAACTTTTAAAACTTCGAATTTTGAGCTTTTATAACAAAACCTCGGAATTCACGGCGGGAAAATCCTTTTTCCACTTCTTGATATGTGCAACTGACAAATATTCTTTAAAAACCGTGTTTGACTCTGTTTCCAAAACAGTCAAGTCAATCCACATTTATTGTTTGCGAGAAACAAGGGAAAATCTAACTGCCAACCGTCCAGATTTTCTCTATAAAAAGGAACGTCCCTATTGTGATTTTTCATTCCAAGTTTTTTACATTCTTCCTTTCTTCAAGAAATCATGAAAGGAAGATCTAAAGGTGTTGTTTCTGTTAAGAAAACAAACAAACCTTCTTCTGTTTCTAAACGCAAGAAACATCAAACTCCCAAATCTAAACCTAGCCAATCTTCTCAAAAGATTCAAACGAAATCTCACTAGAAAGTAGAAGAAAAGAGACTTAAAATTATTTAAGACCATATGAGCGAAACAAAGTGAGAAGTTAAGATTTTATAAGGTAATAGATGAATATAATAAGTATTTGTTTTTTTTTACTAACAAATTGGAGGGAAACCAAGATGAGGGAATGTGATGTAACGAGATGGAATGAATGCCAGCATATACCGCTTCATTCCATTCATTTTATAAAAATCCAAACAGAACGATATTCCATATCATCCCATTCTAATTCATTGCATTCCATCAATCCAAATAAAGCCTAAAAATATTTTGATATCAATGTTTAACTTATATATTTTTGTAAATAACCAGGCAAAAAAACACATATTAAAAATAAAAACCAACTAAGTTGGGCGTTTGTCCTCTTTTTCTACCAAAAAAAAGATCAACTTATAGCATAAAATAAAACAAAAACTAAAGTACCAAAAGAGAGGCACATTAAGTAGTCCCCAAACACAATAAAAGGTTTGAATTTCACATAAAAATTATAATAAGACCTTAAATTTCACTTTAAATCATCACTGAATATGAATTTTGATATTATCAATCACATAATTTACTTTAACAACTTTTTGATTAAAAATCAAATCATTTATAACTTTCAGATCATCTAGACTGTTGTCAACCAAATAACTTTGAAGCTATCTTTAATTTTCAGAAAACAAACTTGAAGTCCACTAATTGGACAAGCATGCGATAACATCATTAGAAAAAACACAATGTACTCCAAGCCAACGTCAAACTTCAAGTACCAAACCTTCTAGGAAGTATCGCAGATAAAGAAAAGATGTGATAAGGATTCATCAACACCGCAAGCAAGCAAGACTGCAAAATTTGTTGTCATCATTTAGAATACCCTCCCGACGAGATTATCATTAGGCGGTATCGATTCGCCAAAAAATGTCAAGCGAATACCAAAACCTACAGCAGAATACTTTTGCTCCAAATCAAATCAGAATGTCACTCCTCAATGTCACCTTCACTCTACTAGTCAAGGTCGAATAAACTTTCTTGGCAGAAAAATACTCAAAATGAAATGTTCTCCATAATCGGCTTATAAGATTTATTTTTTAATTAAAATGAAACTCACTTCTTACATAAGAGCATCCTTTCCGTCGAGGAATTCTTATTTGGTCACAAACCCAAGAAAATGAATTATTTAGAAAAATACACATGAGAGAAATTAATTAAAGAAAAAATAATGAAATAATGTGACAATATTTTTTTCTTTTTTTTTTTTTTACTATTTTTCATTTGTAAGTATGTGCCTAAGTATTTTTTTTTTAGGTTTGTGCTCAAATAAGTATTTTTCTCTTCCCACTTATTAGTATAAATTAGAGTGAAATGTCAAATACCCTCCTGAAATTTTAAAATTAGTCAAATATCCCCCTGAAATTTAGAAATAGGCAGATACCACCCTGAAATTGTAAAATGCTAATCAAATTGCTCTCTACTCCGTTTACTCCGTCTATTTTGATGACTTGACTGTTAACGGCATACGTGTCTCGTCACATGAATGGGGTAATTGATCATGATACATGTCATAGGAGGGTAATTAAATAAAATTTGCAAAATCAGAGGGCTAATTTACTGAAATTAGAGCAGTTAGCCCATGATTTTGTAAATTTTTGTCAATTATACCATGTGACATGCATCCTAATCAATTACCCATGTAACGTGGCACTACGTTGACAGGTGCCACGTATGCCATTAATCGTCACGTCATCAAAATATACAGAGTAAGAGGGCAATTTGATTGACAACAATTTCAGAGAATATTTATCTATTTTCAAATTTAAGGAAAATATTTAACAAATTTCGAAATTTCGGAGAAACACTTCACATTTCACTCTACAAAGTGAGTAAACCAATGGGTGTGGTGTAACCGTGTAAGTAACCTGACCGGTAACATGGGTGTGGTGTGGGACTTCACTTCAACATACACAAACAGCTAGGATCCGATGAGATGACCAAAATAAGCCAGGTGATGGGTGGACCCTTCATAATTTGTCAAATTTGATACATATTATTCAATGACAAGAAAAAAGAGAATTCTAGTGCACATGTGAAGTCATTAGCAAATCAAATGTGAAGAAAGCAATACTAATTAATTGCCCTTCTAGCTAGTGATTGATTTTGATGTGTGGAGACTTAATTTTGAAATCTTTTGATGTGTTAAGTATAATTGATTTCACTTTTAGTATTGGTTTTAGTTTTTTTTTAGTATTAGATGCTTGAAGTGAACTTTTTATTTTTTAACATAAAGGTATATAAATGTGAGTTTTATTTTTCTTTCAATCAATTATTGTTTTTTATATAAGAGCATGCATGTGTCTAATATTGAACCACCTCTTTAAAATGACCGAGATCCTTACAACATGAACCAATATGATGATGAACTTTTCATTTTTCTATCGCTCTACCGTTTAACTTTTCCACCAACTAAATCTTATATATCTCATAAAAAAATGATTTTCTATAATATATTAAATAATTTTTATTTTTTTTTAAAATAATTATGGATGATTTATATGATATAAACTTTCAATTAAACTGTGAATTTTGTAAATTCATATTCATTATAATGTTATTTATAACAGCCCGGACCCCTTCTCTTATATAGTAGGCGGTTTACCAATGCACCTCACGATCTTCTCTACTCCACTGTCTGTAGAGTTTTTGTATTCCGTGAAAATCGAACCACATGCTTTATAGTTCAAGTACATGTTCAATCCATTTTTACTATCAATTGAGCTACTAAATACATAAAAAAGGGGTCCGAATCATTATAAACACTCCAAGCAACAAAAAATCTAACATTAGAGGAATAATAAATCACATCTTCATATTCAGTTTTAACAAAAACCAATTTTTATTACCGAAATATAATTAAGTTTTTGTGCCTAATGACAACAAAGTATGATTTTGTCGTTTTCTCAAATTTTTGTCCTCGCCACTAGGGGTGATCATATCCGAACCCATCCAAAAGTAAAACCGCAAACCGAACCAATCCAAACCGAAACCGCAAAAAACCGCATTTAATTTAAACCGCACGGATAGTTTTTCATCTAAACCGCACGGTTTGGTTAGGTTTGCGGTTTTCATTTTAGAAAACCGAACCAAACCGAACCAAACCGCAATACTCAACTTAACTATATCAATTAATATCAATCAACATATTACCTAGTCCAACTTAGCAAGCTCAACCCAAATTGAGTCCATAAAACAGTACGCTGTGAAAACATATCATTTAACGCGAACCAAAAATATATTATTGGTATTAAAAACAAGTTCTTATGTATATGCAATTTCTGTATATGCATATTGTATCACGTAAACAATAAATAAATTAAAATTTCCTATGTTTATTTCGTAACAAGTTGGTAATATCGTCATATTTTTATATCGCGATAAACCGCATCAACCGAACCGATCCTAACCGCGTTGGTTTGGTTTGGATTGGATGACTTTTTAAAAACCAACCGAACCAAACCGAACCGCATGTATTTTTATCTTGCAGTTAGGATGACTTTTTGACTCAAAACCAAACCGAACTGCACCGCGAACACCCCTACTCACCACCACCCACAAAAAAGTTGTGTCCGTACAGACAACATTGTGATCTCAAAAATTTGGGATGGCGTGGAGCAATATCTGCCTATGATAATGTGATTGGCTATAATTTAAGGATTGCATGAAATTTATTTTGAGCTACAATTTGCTGTAACTGTTCCCACTAAATATGTCAACATGTAAGAATTTGCACGTGATGTCACATTTAAAACTTTACTCTAAATTTAAGCTAAAGTACAAAACTCAACTATGTGTGAGTTATGTCCCCATGTGTTGTCCTATAAAATCCAACAATATCTTTCTTATCAAATTTAAATCACTAATGTATTATTTGTTGAGGTAATATTGGATTTATAGTGGAGTCATATCCAAGCTACATATATTCCATTCTTAGTAATTAGATTAGATTTTATTAGAATCTTTATATGTTTAATTTAATATCTTTCTTGTTTTTTTATTTTATTTTGAAAGTAATATATATATAGTAATATATATATATATATATTACTTTCAAAATTCATTGATTTTATTTTGATCTAGTGGCTATTAAACATCACTTATATATTCGCATGATTCTATTAACAAAATAAATACTTTCCTTTTCTATTATCCTACCTTCCTTTTTTTGTTTTTTTTTTTTTGACAAAAGCCTTTATACAAGGAAAAAAGAAACAAACCAGCACACAAAAATCTAAACGCACGACATGTGCAAAAACACAAAAAGCTCACACCACAGCAAACTCAAAGCTGCATGACATTAAACACACCAGAACAACACCAAAACAAAGCAGGGCAGCCAACGCACCATAGAAACCAAACAGCAGCTCATCTATGAAAACAATCATAAGAACTCCACCTCCACTCATATACGGCGACTTCGCCGTTCGTCCAATAAACCAATTGCAGGAGTGGAATTTAAATTGATCCACCAAATCTTCAATAACTAGTGCCTTATTATTGAAAACACGATCATTCCTTTGCATTAACTTAATCTCAGTAGAATTGTTTGAATGTATTTACACTTGTAGTCTTGTATCAATGTATTCAAACTCTTATTTTTAGGATAAGGCGCGTTATCAGGCCGTGGTTCCCAATGTTTCCATATTGAGACCAAACATTTGGCCTCAGACTTATTTTACCAAAAATGAAGCCAATCTTCAAAATTCGACAGCTTCCACCATCATGTCAGAAAAAGTCATATTGTCCAAATCCATCATTACCGAACCTAAAAAGAAATTTGAAAAATAATGATTAGTACTTTGTATTAGGTAATTACTTGTGATTAATACCTATATTCTTATAATAAATTGTACAAATTAACAAAAATTCTTAACAAAGAGATAAAATTAAAAAAACAAGATAGAAAATTATGCCTAAAAGTGGTAGAGGATAAGTGAAAGCAATAAGGGTTTCACCGTAAAACTTTCACATCCAAACCTATGATAACCCACATGAGTGATTTGCTATATTTTTTCACACCCCTAAGTGCCACAAAATATGTCCAAAAGTTTCACTGTGAAATGGAGAAAGAAGAATAACCAAAGCTTGATGAGGAGTATGCATACCAGTGCTTGCGGCAAGTTGCAGATGTTTAGCGGAACACGGCGGCAAGTTGTGATAAAATAAAATAAAATCAGCCTAATAACACTACAGAAAGGGAAGGTAAGGAGGAAAAAAAGGAGAATATTTAATTGATTAATGATGTCACATGATTATATAAGTGAGTCATTAGATCAAAATAAAATCAATGAATATTAATGAGTGTAACTATTTTAAAGTTACATTGGTGTAATTTAATCACTCCTCATTTTCAAATCTATAGATTTTAGTATGTCAAAAACAAAAACTATAACTTTTAGTAATAATTATTATTTTTTTAACACTAAGCTAATTAAATGGTTGGTTATCTATTATCTATTAATCTATTAATATGAAAAAGCCAGACCTATTTACCTTTCTCTCTCCTAAAAAATACTCTCCTGTGAGCCACTCTGCTCTCTCCTTGATTCAACATTAATTGCATTTATGTCTAATAATAACAGATTAATGGGTCAACTCAAAAATGTTTCAGTTCAAAAGATGCATTAAGTTTAAAAGATGTCAAATAAATGACATTGGAGAGTCAAAGTCGATCAAACTTAAGGTAATATTAGATCCTCAATTTCTCTAATCACTTCATCTTTTGTTCGTCCCATAAGCTTTTAATCATAACTTAAAATGTATGATTCAAACTGATGTCAGTTTAATAACCTTTAGATATTGAATGGTGAAAGGAAACAAATCAGAAGTTACAGGAAGCCTCTGCTATGTTATCTGTTATATGGATTAATCTGCAAATTTTATAATAGGCGTTCATACTAACGTGTTCCTGGAAACAATGGGAAATCATGGAATAGCTAACATGTTCCACCAACTGAGGAGAGTAGCAGTTCGACCGCCAGTGGTAAGTATTTTTTGAAAGACATAATTTCTTGATTATCCTTGCTACATTTCACAACCTTGCATAAACACTTCATGTTGGACTTCCTACTTCCAAGCACGACTTCTTCATCACCTTATAACTTTGGATCACTAGCAAAACATCATGCACATGATACTGCTACTCTAAAATGAAAAGGTATTACACCCTTTTAATTTGAGTTATTCTAATATTATTGGTTGATCAAGTTCAATACTTTCTCTTCTCTATGTTTTGGTTTCTTGATGCAACACATTTCAACTAGAATACTCATACCTCTTTTTAAACCATTTGGCCATAGCGCTTCTAAATAGTGTTAGTTTGCCTATCCCATTGAACAATTGTAGCTTGTGCCATTTGCATGAAGGGTCTCCGAACATCAATGGAGGAATGTCAAAGACTTGGTTTCACCAAATCTACAGAGTCAACAACATAATAATTTATTAATAAACTAGAAAAATGATTATTATAAAACTCTCACTTCTCTAATCAAGCAATGGTTAATCTCACAAGAGAATAACCACTATCTATTTATTAGTTGCAGTATTATATGTATTTTTGTTAATTTAAATTCATTAATCAATCACTTTTAAACAAGTGGTTGTTTGTGCTAAGACCTTATTGTAATAGGTTGGCAACAAGATGCTTTGAGAATTATGTGAGGCAAATGACATTTGCTTTCTCAGTTCTCACCAATAAGGGAACTTGCTGATAGGGGAACTTGCCGGAAGAAAACCCAATATAATTATGAATAATGATATCCTCAAAGTATTTGCAGATCGATGCTCAACAAGTTTGTTGCTTGAGTGGTTGTGTGTGTATTATCATGTAGCATTGACTTTTCATAGTGAATGATTTGGATAATACTATATGTCATTTTGTTTTATTTTATGTAAATAAACTTAATTTTATGTTAATATACATTCTTCTTACACATTATACATTTGTCTTTGATGGATACATAAGAAAGTGACATAATACATCATATATTGCTTACCTTGTGCTTTTTATAGAAATCACACTCCAATTATTATTAATAGTGGGAGTTAGTTTCACATTGAAGTATGCCTATTAGTATCTCCCCCGCTGCTCCGTTCCAAAGACATTTGCAAATGTTTTTGTTCCAAGCAAATGAATTTTCAATAAACGATTTGTTGTTTTAATGAATTTAATTTTGTTAAACCAAAATGATACCAAGTTTTTTTTTATAAAGCCCCTATAATAAATGAATTTTTAAAGTGTGCTATGGATAAGGTAGAAAAGAGAATGTATTTGAAAGCCACGGTCTACGATAGTGAATGTCTTAAGGCCGAAAGAGCAATTACAAAGACATGAACGAGGTTTGAAAATTCGGGATCTCTTAAATTTATGACATGTCTTTTAACAGCTAAAAAAACTGAGTTAAATGCATGTATTATTATTATAAATTAAAAATAGTTAAATACATTTGAATAGAATCAAATATCATAATATAATATAATTTAATGTTTTTGTTGGAGTATTGCTTTCTTTTCTCAAAAAGTAGTTTTATATTTAATGCAATTATTTTATTAATAAAATGGTAACATGTATTAAGCTTTTTTTTTGTTGACATTATTTTTAAGCATACTGATATGGGTATTTTGTGTGGCTTATTAAACATGTTCATTATTTATGTTATAATTATTATGGAGTATAATTTTTTATTTTTTAATTTGTTATTTATGAAAACTTTAATATTTAAATATTATTTATGTAGTCGCATTTTTACCCGTGCTTGGCACGGGTCCGGATACTAGTACTTATATATAATATAATGTGAGATGAGGTCACAACTCATAGTGAGAAAGGAAAAAGGTTACAATATACAAATATCTCATGTGGTTTATAATAGATCAATCTTTAATCATCATTAAATAACGAATCATAACAAATAGATCAATATTAGATCTCACAACCTCCCTCTAGAGAGTTAGGATATACAAATATTTCATGTTGACACTCTTGAATTTCTTTTTAAACATTCTAACTATTTATTTGTCACATATTTCTACTACTTTTACCATCTTCGTGTGAAAATGACGTAATAAATAGTCAGATTAATTACTAACTAACTATATTTTTTTGGTGAGCATTTCGGTACACATCTTATGTGGACGTGTATCGGTACACTGTTACAGTGTATAATTTTAATTGGTTTACATGTAATAATAATTTAACATGTCATTTCAAGATTTCTTTAAATAAAAATTTCCTAATTACTCTTTTAATTTACAAAAATTTCAAAATGGAAATTATTATAATTTAGAAAATATAAAACATGTTTCGGTAATTCAGAGGTTTTTTTTTTTTTACAAAAGGGTTTTACTATGTGTATATACAATGTTTTTTTGTTTTTCATCAATTTCTATTATTTTTTATACTTATAGCACCACTCATTCTGAAGTCCTTCGTTCAATTTCTGCTAAAGTTCATAATTTTATTTCAAATTTGCAATTTCAAGGTTTTTCAATAATTTGCAAATAATTTTTTGATTTAATAAATAATTATTAATTTATTAATTAATTGATCTAAGGGTGCGTTTGATCTGCTAAAACTTAAGAAACTTTAATTTACATGACAACTTCAGCTATATTGTATGTGTTTGATTTTAAATTTTTTCTCAAACAATTCAATACTACCTAATTGGAACGACATACATGAGATTCAAATTTTTAGCAATATAACACTTCGATATCAACTAATTGGATTATACTTGTGACTCAAAAAACTTAGTTATCAGAAAAGGATTATTAAGTTGCTACCAATTTTACTGATAATAACTAAGGAAATAAATTGTCCAAATTGAAATGTAAAACACATAAGAATTTAAATGTCGACAATGCAACAGTTCAACATCAACTAGTTAGATTAATTATGACTCAAGAAACGTAATTCATATAAAATATTATGAGTGTTTAGTCTCAACTAATTTTCTCAACTGTGACACAGGGAATCAATTCATCTCAGTTAATCTATTCAACTTTGTTGGTGTTTTGTATGTTGGCCTCATTTTGCAAAAACATGTTCAAGCAAGATGTTGGACCAGATGCCGTAGCATGTGGGTACAACATCTATCATGCCGGTATTTAATGCTCTATTTGCGCGCCATATCTTTGAAGATTATCTGAAGCACTATTTTCGCCTTACTTGCTTATCAAGACGCACGCCTTTAAACAAGGGTTTATTAGGCGGCTGGACCAAGAGATACTTTCCAGAAGTTGTTACGCCATTTATGGAAACAAGTGATTCTTTCCATTACATGTGTACTGGACTTTGCAAAAGGACAGCTGAAGATTAAAGCTCAATATGAAGACCTAGCCCATGCTAACTCAGGTTATATAAATATGTGAAGACTAAAACCTAAAAGATGACTGAAGACGTATTTCAAGAATATAGTTTTAGGGTTTGAGTCTTGTTTATTGTAAGCCTTTCTTGTGGATTCTATAACACAAGCTTAGGTCTGTTTGGTTTGTATTTTGTGAAACTTCTCCCAAGCTTTTAAGCACGGAGATTGTTTGTTTGTTTGGTTAGTGAAACCTCATCGTTTGTTGAACTGTTATAATCACAAGGTTTGTGATAGAAAGGAAGTGAGACAGGGTCTCAAGCTTAGGAGTTCCTAGGTTGAGTTAGCACGGGTAGAGTCTAGGAGATAAGTCGTAATGAACAAGGATGGTGGCTATGTCAACAGACCTCCACTTCTGGATGGATCAAACTATGATTACTGGAAAGCCAAAATGGTGGCATTTATTAAATCACTTGATAGCAAATCTTGGAAGGCTATCCTAACGGCATGGGAGCATCCAGTGATACGTGACAAAGATGGTAAAACGACAGGTGAACTAAAACCAAAAGCGGATTGGACCAAGGAAGAGGATGAGCTTGCACATGGTAACTCCAAGGCGCTAAATGCCTTATTCAATGCTGTGGACAACAACATTTTCAGGATGATCAAACAGTGCTCAGTGGCTAAGGAAGCATGAGAAATTCTAATGACTACACATGAAGGCACCGCTAAGGTGAAGAATTCAAGGCTACAGCTTCTGACCGTAAAGTTTGAGAATCTAATGATGGGTGAAGGTCAATCTGTTCATGACTTCCACATGACCATTCTAGATTTTGCAAACAACTTTGATGCGCTAGGAGAAAAGCTAAGCGAGGAAAGAATGGTAAGAAAAATGCTTAGATCTCTTCCTAAGATGTTTGATATGAAAGTCACTACCATAGAAGAAGTACATGATATAGGAGTGATGAAACTTGAAAATTTGGTGGGTTCATTGCTAACCTATGAGCTGGCTGCTAAAGAGAAAACCGAGAAGAGGAAGAAGAGTATAGCTCTTGTAACCAACACCACTGAAAGTGAGGAAGTAGAAAATGGTATAGAAACTGATGAAAATTTATCTGAAACTATGGCACATCTAGGCAGGCAGTTCAACAGAATATTAAAGAAGATGGATGGAAGAGGCAGGACAAATGCTAAAGGCAATTTCTCTGATAATAACAGAAAGTTTAATGGTGTAAGAAAATACAGACCTGAGGAAAAGGCAAGTACTGGAAAAGGTGTTCAATGTCATGAATGTGAAGGCCATGGACATATTAGAGCTGAATGTCCAACATTCCTGAAGAAACAGAAGAAGGTTATGGCTGTCACTTGGTCTGATGAAGATGACTCTGAGGATGATGACTACTCTGAGTCTGCAAATCACATTACTGCACTTACTGGAATTATTGAATCTGAATCAGATGATGAAGAATTGACCTTTGATGAACTAGCTGCGTCCTATAAAGCACTGATTCAGAAGAGTGAAAAGGTTTGTCAGCAGCAACAAAACGTTATAAGTAAATTGCAAGATGAGAAGGCGAAGCATCAGACTCAAATATCTTAACTCACAAAGCAGCTACAATCTGAGAAGGCAAAGCATCTGTCCGAGGCTTCTGCTCTTGGAGATTGTCATACCCCAATTTTTGACCTAAGATCCCACCTCATGTCCATATGTCATGCATTTTTGTCCGGAATCTGTTTCGCTTTTTCAAACGAAATTTCGGCAGAGGTATTTTAAAATACCTCATTTTTTTTGGTTTTTGGTCTGATTGTCCTTGTGTCCTTTTATTTTATTTTATTTTTTACTATTATCATTACTATTATTATTTTTATTAAAATAAAAACAAAATATAAAAAAAAGAAGAAGAGGCAGCGTGCTGCTTCTCCCCCCTCCCCTTTTTATTTTTTATTTTTTTTTGTTATTTGTTTTATTTTTATGTATTTTATTTATTTATGTTTTTTTATTTTATTTAAAAAATCAAAGAGTCAAAGTCAGATTTTCAGAAATTGATTCACGGACCATCAGCCACCAATCTGTCTTCTTCCCCAAACAGGGAGATTCCAATTCAACAATGGAAAGCTTGTATTTGCCTTTCCTCAATCATCCAAAACCCTAAAATTTTTGGGTTATAAAACAGAACAAATTTCTCAGAGAAAAGGGGAGGATCTCAGATCAGCCGCAGAAGAAGAAAATTCCAACTTCTTCTTCCAAACAAAAATTCAAAAAAAAAAACAGTAAACCAAAATCAAAAAATCAAAGAAAAATAAAACCTTCATCTGTTCATCTTCATCACTATAATCACAACCCAGAAATTCACCAACAACACCAACAAATCCAGAATCAAAATCTTTTCTTTTCCGAACCATCATCATTCAAAAACCCAGAATAAGGAATCAAAAAACCAGAAATAAGAAATCAAAACAAACCCAGAAAAAATATCCAGACAGAAAATCATTCTTCATCAATCAAAAAATCAAAAAACCAAATCGCAAATACGAATCAAAAATAGAAACGAGAAGAAGAAAAGAAATCGCGATCCAAATCCAAGAACACGGTCCAAGGTTGATTTTTTTTTCCTTTTTCGATCCTTTTCTCTTTTCTTCCGATCCGGCCTTTTGGTTGCTCGGATGTTTAATTTGAGTTTAGATTCGGGTTTAGAATAAGGGATAGAAGGGTTTGATTGGAAAAAAATTTTGATTTTGGAAATTTTTTAGGTTTTGGCCGGCGGAGCCGCCGCCGGAATCGCTCCGGCGCGGCGGGCTACCGCCGGCAACGATGATCTTCATCGTTTGTTCTTGATTAATGAAGAACAATTCAGAGAGGATTGAGAGAGAAGAGAGAGCTGCCGGTGAGGAAGAGAAGAGAAAATAAAAAATGAAGTTTTCTAGGTTTTTTTGGGTATATATACCCTGGACCAATCTGGTGTGCGCTGGTGCATGGTCTTACGGTGCACCAGCGCACCTAGAACCATCCGATCTGATCAAACGCTCCTGATCACTCCATCACAATTTCTTTTTTGATCAGATCAGGGACGTCTGATCAATCAGACGGCCCAAATCTCTTTCTCCTTTCTGTTTGGCGCCAGTGGGCCTTGATGGACTGGGCCTAGTCAAGTTTTGCTATCCACACCCCCTATCTTGCTGTTTACACCCCCTGCTCTATTTATTTATTTATTTTATTTAGTTTATTTTTATTGTTTTACTTATGTGTTCTATTATATTTGAATGTCATTTAATTTATTTATTTTGTACATTATTTATATGTTGTATGTTATATTTAAATATCAAAACGCCAAAAATATGCATTGTTATTTATCTTGTTTATTATTGCTTCAATATAAAATTGCAAAAAAATATATTGTGTGATTTATTTTGTTTAAGTCCAAGGGAAAAAGGGAAATGTTTCGTTAACCCCGTGTTACGATGTATTTGTTTTGCGCTTTTGCTTGTTCGCTATTTTTGACTTTGAATAAAAATCATTTTTGTTTAAATAAAAAAAAAAGAATGAAAAAAGGAGTGGTTTGGCGGATGACTTTTCACTCTCCGGTGACTTCGGATTTCCTGCCGGATGGCTTGCGGTCCGAATAACCGACGTTCTAAAAAAATACAATTTTTCTTAAAATAATAAAAACAAAAAAAACATTCAAATATTTTCAAAAAAAAAGAAGTCTTTTTATAATAAACTTCGACTTTCGTCGAGAAACCTTTTTTCAAACTTTTTTTCAATAAATGCTCTAACACACTTAAGCATATTTAAATATTTTCACAGAGACTAAAAAATACAAAACAATCCAAATCTTTTGCCGCTTGGCTTTTCAAATTCAAACTTTTTCTCAAGAGAGT
Source organism: Trifolium subterraneum (assembly GCA_951799995.1). Lineage (NCBI taxonomy): Eukaryota > Viridiplantae > Streptophyta > Magnoliopsida > Fabales > Fabaceae > Trifolium > Trifolium subterraneum. Next base: position 24,491,025 of record OX637463.1, read on the forward strand.
TTAGACGTGAGTCATCTCTAGTTGAAATTCATTTTCCCACGACATATGGCAGGAAAAGATATAAACTTTTCAGTATGTTCGTGGCGGATTTAAAAGGAGTTTAAACTTAAGATGACGACTCGTCTTTTCTCCTAAAATCAATCAAACAAATCACTTTACAAATTTTACCCCGAACTACGAGATTTTGATCCCTCGCGGTACGTAGTGCAAAAGACCTTGTGTCTTCCCAATTCAAAATTAATAAAAAAAAATTTCTTCTTTTCTTTTGAATATCCCAAAATTAATAAAAAAATTCTTTCATCGTTACCCAATCATTTATAAGCAAATTTTACAAGCAAAACATTTTAGCACAAAATACATATTTCAAGAGGTTCCCGTAGAGTACTACGGATACATAGGATGCTAATACCTTCTCTTTGTATAACTAACCCCCGAACCTTAAATCTCTAAATTTTTATTATGGGTTTATTCGATCTTTTCCCCTTCCCTTGGATAAATTAAAGTTCGGTGGTGAATCATAATTTTTGAGAACCAAAGCTAACCAATAGCTTGGCGTCCGAAAATCACCGTGACAGAAATGGCGACTTCACTGGGGACTCCCCAAGAGGGTTGAGCCTAACTTGTATATATGTTATATTTGTGCTATTTTTTTTTATTTTTTATTTTTTCTTGTATATTTTATATTGCTTTTTATGCTTATATGTTTGGGTTTAATACTTATGAGAGAAAAGTCCTCTACCCGGACTTGAGCAAACACTTAAGATAAGTTAGTGGTTGAGTGTTGGCCTTCTTGGTGGATACCTCGTAGGGTTAACATGAAAACCACGCCTAGAGTAGACCCTCTTGAAAATATCGTTGTCTTGCGAGGATTTGCAATGACGGTGATATTTTCTCGTTGGATCCATGACTCTTGGGACCTTTTAAACAAGTCTAGAACCGTGAAACGTGTTATTAGGGACCTCTGTTTAGAATCCTAATTGGTGGTTAAACGTTGACCTTCTTGGTGGATATATCGTGGGGTCGACGCGAAGGCCACACCTAAAAGAGATCCTTTGGAAGTGTTGCGGTCTTGTGAGGATTTGCAATGGCTATGAAACTTTCAAGTAAGATCAATGATTTTAGGAACCATTTTTTTTTAAGCCTAGAATCTACATGTGAGGGGGGTAGTTTAAAATTTTTTTAGCACCATATAACTGGTATTCAAAACTATTCCGGGCCATATCCTTCCATACCATAACATATGCATTCATAAAAATTCATTACTTTTATTTTCAAGGAACTTAGGATTACCTTTGCGAACGTCATAGGTTTTGTAATCCTTCCATTAAAAATAAAAAAAAATGTCTCCTTACGACGTTTGCAATTAATATTGAGTTCTTTAAAAATAAAAAAAAATAAAAAAAAATCATTTGCATTGCATTCATGCATCATTCATCAGTCAAGTTTTCGCATTCTGGCGATCTATTCGTGTCTTTTTCTCTCCGTCCAGTCAAGTTGTGTCACAAAATACAACACCGAGCTAATCAAGATGGGTCTAAACCAGAGAACCACGAGCTTCATGAAGAGGTGGCTACTCTCCGAGCAAAGGTGGATATGATTGAGGGTTGTTCAAATGAACGTACGATCTCAAGTCCCGAGTAACCTCGTTTGTAATTTCTGGGAAAGCCAATTTGAAATAGATCGCTGCAAATGCTCAAGTCTAGATGGAAAATTCTTCCCAAATTTTGGCATTGTACTGCTTTTGTCATTTGTATTTTTCTTGGTTAATACATTATTTGTATATAAGAACTTGTTTATTTTCTTGAATGTTTATCTCAACACAATAAGTATGTTAGTCTTGAAGAAATTCATTCGTTGCACTCATTTTTTGTTTTCAATTAAATTATTTTTTGGCATTTATGATACCAAATTCTACCAATCTTCTTGCTTATGCGGAAATTGGAGGCAGGATGACGATAAAAAATGCAAAAAAAAATTGATTGTGTGCTTTTGAATAAAACCTTGTTGATGATGTACAGGTATTGTTTCAAATCCCAAACACCGGAGATATAAGGAAGATAATCCCTTGTTAACCCTTTTGAGCCTTGAAGTAGGAGTTTCTTTTCAATGTAAAAAAAAAAAAAAAAAACCTTACATTTAACCTGGGGCAGGGTAGTCTTCAGTTGATTTGACCGAGTGTTCAAATTTCAAAAAGACATGTGTTTATAAGGATCAACCACAATGGTTATCCTTCATCCATCAAAGAATAAGGCAGTCATCACCTCCCAAACATATCAAGACAAAAGTCAAACGTCACATGATTTGTCCAAAAAAGAAAAATCCCGCTAAAACCAAACTTGAAAACAAGTGGCTTAGACAAAAAATTAGGGCATCCCGCTGGACTACCAATTCAAAAGAAGGAGTCTAGGCAAAAGTTAGGGAAAATAAAAAAATAATAGGACTACCAAAGCCAAGGTCCTCAATATAAAAAAAGGACAAACTTGTGTGACTACAACCACAAAGAGGTGAGTGTACTACTCCAAAAACCTCGCTGGCTCCTTAATCATCAAAATCCCTTTTTGAGAAATGAAAACTTAGGTTGAATAAACCGAACATAGGATTGGAGAACACCACGAAGAATGGGTGAGCACAAATAATCTTTGAGCCTTAAAATCTTTTTTCTGAAAACCGTGAACCAGGCCACGTTACAACCCTCAAAAGTCCTAATTGAAGCATGATTTATTTTGATAGCATACTTTAAAGCGTTCCCGACTCCCATAATTTATTTTTTTTGCCCAAAATCTATGATGGTATCATATGCTTTACTATATTTGTCTTTCAAAAAATAAATGTCATATCCTAACCAGTGATTCGGTCATAAGGTTTTGCGACATCCTTTTTCTAAAAAAAAAAAATTCAAGATTCACATAACTATTGAATTAGAATTCTCATTTTCAGAATAATTTTTTTTTTCTGCTTGTAAAACATTTGCTTGACATCAAAAAACTTACAATTGACTATCAGCTAGGGGCATGTTGCCTAGAAGATTTGTTGAGAAGAGATTATGTCAAGTATCGCCAATCTGGGACAGTCACTTCGAGATTCGAAAAATCTCTCTGTGAATTCGTTGATCAAACGGTTTATCTCAAAGGCCATACGATCTGGGGCAGGTTGTGAATCGAAGGTTACCTTGATCAACACAGCAAACATGGGGCACCCAAAATGGCTTCCAGAGGCAATCCAGATCTGTCAAAATAATTTCTCCTCCTTAAGCCAAGAATCATCCTCCGACAAAGTTGATCTTTTGGGAGTATTGTTATAATATGTTGGGTATGTGATTCAGCATTCCCCAACTAAAAACTGAACTTGAATGTTCCCCAGTTAAACATCAAAGAGGAATTCACATTGATTCCCTTTCAACGGATGGTGATATTAGAGGATTGAATTTTGGAGGTTCGCCCCCAAGAAGTATTTTTCCTCCCCAGTGAGATTTGAGCATTGAAGAAAGGATATGCTCTATCAGTGGTTTTGTTCTATCTCCAGTGATGTTTCCATCTTGATTAGCTGAGTATCCGGTTGTATTGGTGTTGTTTGGTCATCTCCATTTTGTCTGTCCATCTGTTTTGCCTGTTTTGTCAGCATACACAATATATACATCATAACATTCATGCATTCATCACGCATTGCCGAATTTATATCCGTTGCTCATTTTTGCATTTTGATATTTGTCCCTTATCTTCATAAGGTGTTTATACCTCTCTCAATTAGAGTTTACCCTTTAAGCAGAAAATCACACTATTTTTTGAATCTCCATTAAGCTTGTCCCTTATGAAAGCATTTTATTCAGCGTTCTACTCCAGTTCATACTTGGATAGAACAACCCTTTAGTTGAGATATTCCCTCACCAAAGTCTTGATTGACCGTTTCTCTCCAGATTGTTCCTGGATTGAATTTTGATCCCCAGCAGTTACTGTTTGGAAGGTGGTTCAGGAGATTGCATTTATTTTGTAAACTCGACACTCCACAACATAATTTTTCCTCCCCAGCGGAATCACCAATATTGGTCCGTCTTCAAATCTTTCCAGCAAAATTATCAATTTTATCTCCAGCAAGTGGTTATCTTTAAGAGGCTTGTATGTTTTTTTCCTTTCCCCAGTGAAAGAAGAAGCTCAGACCCGTTTTGGGAAGCTTATTCAAGAACAAATGACATCTCTTTGAGAGGTTTGCATTCAACAGCAAATGACATCTCTTTAAGAAGTTTGCATATCAGCATTCAATCTTGATTCTTTCTATATATAAAAAAAAAAAAAAAACAGCTCGCTAAGTTGAAAACCCGAAAGGGCGGCTTAGGCAAAAAAAATGAGCGTCCCGGTGGGCTAAAAACCTGAAAAGGCAGTCCAGGCAAAAATTAGGGGCACACAAAAAAAGGAAATATATATTCCCGGTGGATTGAAAAACCCGAAAGGGGGATCCAGGCAAAAATTAGGGATTTCAAAAAGGTACAAAAAAAAAATAGGCAAGCAAAAGCATGACTGTCGAAATAAGACCATGAAAAAAAAATTCGGTTTCGGTTCACAAATGGCGACTTCTGTCGAACCTCCGATCAACAGACTTTACTCCAAGAAGCAATCATTTTTACCATGGATTGGCATGCCTTACCGGGTTTTACCCCGAGGATCTGATTTATTTCACCTATAAGGGTGATGACCCCAGTGGAGAACTATTGAGTGGTTGTACGGATACGTCGCTCCAATACTCATCTTACATGATCAAGCTTTTATCTCATCCAGTCAGGTACAAATATCATTCAATCATACAAATACAAGCTTCATGATATACATACATACATACATACACATATACATACAACCATTCACACATTCATACATACATACAAACATATATACATATATACATGCATACATACATATAATCATTCACATATACATACATACATACATACAGTCATTCACATGTCCATACATATGTTCGTATCGATGTGCAACATGCAAACAGAATCATTCATACATACTGCATTGACCATCATGTGTCTTGCTTCAATAAATCACAAAAAGAGTCATCCCCAGTGAGTCTGATCTAGAGATGTCTCCATCAAACATATTCCAAGTTGCTTCAGTTGTATCCCTTTCCGAATACGCGGATAGGAAGATCCCCAGTCGAGCTCATTTCTCATTGGGTATAGAGTCTTTTTGACTATTTCTCTCCAGTTTTTTCCTGGATCGAGTTCTAATTTCAATCAGCAAGCGACAATCTCTTCATTTTGAGTAGCTTGTGTACCAACACATATATCCTCAACTTCCCCGTGTGATGTCATCCCCAGTATATCTGGTCAAGAGATGTTAATCAAGAACTTTTCAAATGTCTTCTCGTTATGAGAAATATGTATTTTCAATCTAACCTTCCTATATCTCCTTTGGAGTTCCTGGCAGAGTTATATGTTCCCTTTCTGGAAGTCTCTCCTTTTTTTGTTATTACCTTTTATAAGCTATCCATATGGTAGTAGGTAATATACATATCAAAACCATCCATATGTTGGTAGACAATTTTTGTCATTTATTTCTGTTAGACTATCCATATGTTAGTTAGCAATGTTTGTCACTCGTCTTTTATAAGCCATCCATATGTTGGTAGACAGTGTCTCTTTTTGTTATTACCTTTTATAAGCTATCCATATGGTAGTAGGTAATATACATATCAAAACCATCCATATGTTGGTAGACAATTTTTGTCATTTATTTCTGCTAGACTATCCATATGTTAGTTAGCAATGTTTGTCACTCGTCTTTTATAAGCCATCCATATGTTGGTAGACAGTGTCTCTTTTTGTTATTACCTTTTATAAGTTATCCATATGGTAGTAGGTAATATACATATCAAAACCATCCATATGTTGGTAGACAATTTTTGTCATTTATTACTGCTAGACTATCCATATGTTAGTTAGCAATGTTCGTCACTCGTCTTTTTTAAGCTATCCAGGCGATAGTAGACAGTGTCTCTTTATGTGTCACTCGTCTTTTTTAAGCTATCCAGGCGATAGTAGACAGTGCCTCATTATTCGTCACTCGTCTTTTTTAAGCTATCCAGGCGATAGTAGACAGTGCCTCATTATTCGTCACTCGTCTTTTTTAAGCTATCCAGGCGATAGTAGATAGTGCCTCATTATTCGTCACCCGTCTTTTTTAAGCTATCTATACGATGGTAGACAGTGCCTCATCATTCGTCACTCGTCTTTTTTAAGCTATCTATACGATAGTAGACAGTGCCTCACATTCGTCACTCGTCTTTTTTTAAGCTATCCATACGATAGTAGACAGTGTCTCATTATTCGTCACTCGTCTTTTTTAAGCTATCAATGTGATAGTAGACAGTGCCCCATCATTCGTCACTCGTCTTTTTTAAGCTATCCCTGCGATAGTAGACGGTGTCTCATCTTTTTTCCATCTACCTTTATTAAACTATCCATATGATAGAAAGCAACTTATCCCTAGTAAAACTACATCACTTCACCAGTGGAGTTGGATCGTTTCCCTCTCCCTATCATTGTTTTTTCTCCCTCAGTCGGACCACTTTTTGTTGCTCACCTGTGAACGTCTCTGTTCCCTAGTAATAAAAGCTTGTCTCTTGTGATTCCACTTTCTCACAAGGTTCAAGATCTTGTATTTGCATTTGCATTTGCATCATAAGCACTCTCGGCATCTTAGGTCCAAAATTGTGTATTCTATATTTAAGTCTCTTCAATCTCGTCAAGATGAAGATTTCAATTTTCATCTCTCCGGATGAAGAAACTTAAATAGGGGCATCTGTCATACCCCAATTTTTGACCTAAGATCCCACCTCATGTCCATATGTCATGCATTTTTGTCCGGAATCTGTTTCGCTTTTTCAAACGAAATTTCGGCAGAGAGGTATTTTAAAATACCTCATTTTTTTTGGTTTTTGGTCAGATTGTCCTTGTGTCCTTTTATTTTATTTTATTTTTTACTATTATCATTACTATTATTATTTTTATTATTTTTATTAAAATAAAAACAAAATATAAAAAAAAGAAGAAGAGGCAGCGTGCTGCTTCTCCCCCCCTCCCCTTTTTATTTTTTATTTTTTTTTGTTATTTGTTTTATTTTTATGTATTTTATTTATTTATGTTTTTTTATTTTATTTAAAAAATCAAAGAGTCAAAGTTAGATTTTCAGAAATTGATTCACGGACCATCAGCCACCAATCTGTCTTCTTCCCCAAACAGGGAGATTCCAATTCAACAATGGAAAGCTTGTATTTGTCTTTCCTCAATCATCCAAAACCCTAAAATTTTTGGGTTATAAAACAGAACAAATTTCTCAGAGAAAAGGGGAGGATCTCATATCAGCCGCAAAAGAAGAAAATTCCAACTTCTTCTTCCAAACAAAAATTCAAAAAAAAAAACAGTAAACCAAAATCAAAAAATCAAAGAAAAATAAAACCTTCATCTGTTCATCTTCATCACTATAATCACAACCCAGAAATTCACCAACAACACCAACAAATCCAGAATCAAAATCTTTTCTTTTCCGAACCATCATCATTCAAAAACCCAGAATAAGGAATCAAAAAACCAGAAATAAGAAATCAAAACAAACCCAGAAAAAATATCCAGACAGAAAATCATTCTTCATCAATCAAAAAATCAAAAAACCAAATCGCAAATACGAATCAAAAATAGAAACGAGAAGAAGAAAAGAAATCGCGATCCAAATCCAAGAACACGGTCCAAGGTTGATTTTTTTTTCCTTTTTCGATCCTTTTCTCTTTTCTTCCGATCCGGCCTTTTGGTTGCTCGGATGTTTAATTTGAGTTTAGATTCGGGTTTAGAATAAGGGATAGAAGGGTTTGGTTGGAAAAAAAAATTGATTTTGGAAATTTTTTAGGTTTTGGCCGGCGGAGCCGCCGCCGGAATCGCTCCGGCGCGGCGGGCTACTGCCGGCAACGATGATCTTCATCGTTTGTTCTTGATTGAAGAACAATTCAGAGAGGATTGAGAGAGAAGAGAGAGCAGCCGGTGAGGAAGAGAAGAGAAAATAAAAAAATGAAGTTTTCTAGGTTTTTTTGGGTATATATAACCTGGACCAATCTAGTGTGCGCTGGTGCATGGTCTTACGGTGCACCAGCACACCTAGAACCATCCGATCTGATCAAACGCTCCTGATCACTCCATCACAATTTCTTTTTTGATCAGATCAGGGACGTCTGATCAATAAGACGGCCCAGATCTCTTTCTCCTTTCTGTTTGGCGCCAGTGGGCCTTGATGGACTGGGCCTAGTCCAGTTTTGCTATCCACACCCCCTATCTTGCTGTTTACACCCCCTGCTCTATTTATTTATTTATTTTATTTATTTTATTTTTATTGTTTTACTTATGTGTTCTATTATATTTGAATGTCATTTAATTTATTTATTTTGTACATTATTTATATGTTGTATGTTATATTTAAATATCAAAACGCCAAAAATGTGCATTGTTATTTATCTTGTTTATTATTGCTTCAATATAAAATTGCAAAAAAATATATTGTGTGATTTATTTTGTTTAAGTCCAAGGGAAAAAGGGAAATGTTTCGTTAACCCCGTGTTACAATGTATTTGTTTTGCGTTTTTGCTTGTTCGCTATTTTTGACTTTGAATAAAAATCATTTTTGTTTAAATAAAAAAAAAAAATGAAAAAATGAGTGGTTTGGCGGATGACTTTTCACTCTCCGGTGACTTCGGATTTCCTGCCGGATGGCTTGCGGTCCGAACAACCGACGTTCTAAAAAAATACAATTTTTCTTAAAATAATAAAAACAAAAAAAACATTCAAATATTTTCACAAAAAAAGTAGTCTTTTTATAATAAACTTCGACTTTCGTCGAGAAACCTTTTTTCAAACTTTTTTTCAATAAATGCTCTAACACACTTAAGCATATTTAAATATTTTCACAGAGACTAAAAAATACAAAACAATCCAAATCTTTTGCCGCTTGGCTTTTCAAATTCAAACTTTTTCTCAAGAGAGTTTAGACGTGAGTCATCTCTAGTTGAAATTCATTTTCCCACGACATATGGAAGGAAAAGATATAAACTTTTCAGTATGTTCGTGGCGGATTTAAAAAGAGTTTAAATTTAAGATGACGACTCGTCTTTTCTCCTAAAATCAATCAAACAAATCACTTTACAAATTTTACCCCGAACTACGAGATTTTGATCCCTCGCGGGTACGTAGTGCAAAAGACCTTGTGTCTTCCCAATTCAAAATTAATAAAAAAAAAATTTCTTCTTTTCTTTTGAATATCCCAAAATTAATAAAAAAATTCTTTCATCGTTACCCAATCATTTATAAGCAAATTTTACAAGCAAAACATTTTAGCACAAAATACATATTTCAAGAGGTTCCCGTAGAGTACTACGGATACATAGGATGCTAATACCTTCTCTTTGTATAACTAACCCCCGAACCTTAAATCTCTAAATTTTTATTATGGGTTTATTCGATCTTTTCCCCTTCCCTTGGATAAATTAAAGTTCGGTGGTGAATCATAATTTTTGAGAACCAAAGCTAACCAATAGCTTGGCGTCCGAAAATCACCGCGACAGAGATGAGTTAACCACATTGAACTATCAGCTGACTAGTTTAAATAAACAGCTTAGACTGCTAAATAATGGAACTGAAAGATTAGATATACTGGTTGAGGGTCAAGTTGCTGGAAAACCTAAGGGTATTGGAGTAGAATATAATTATCCTAAACAGAAAAATGTTACTTCCACTAGTACATTTGTTCCTGCTAAAGACACTTATGATCCTACTGAAACCAGACATATGCCACAGCATGTTCAACAACATCAGCCGGCCAAAATCATTCCTAAACCTAAGGGATGGATCTGTCATTAATGTGGTAGAAGAGGTCACATCAGACCTTTCTGTTTTAGATTGTATGGGTTTCCAAGATGGTATAATAATCCCAGGTATGAATCTGATTCAAGCAATACAAAGAAAGAATGGAAACCAAAGGCAAATGATGTTGCTCACATAGCTCATACATCTCTGAGAGTTTCATCCAGAAATGATTGGTACTTTGATAGTGGTTGCTCAAGACATATGACTGGTGTTGAAAGTTATCTAACCAATGTTAAAGCTTACACTACTAGTTATGTTACTTTTGGTGATGGAGCCAAAGGTCAGATCAAAGGCATTGGAAGTCTCACTGCAAATGGGTTGCCTAAACTTGAGAATGTTCTTTTGGTGGAAGGATTGACTGCAAATCTCATAAGCATCAGTCAATTGTGTGATCAAGGAATGAAGGTGAACTTCACGAAATCTGAATGCACTGTCTCAACTGAAGATGGTGAATCTGTTATGAAAGGAGTCAGGTCTAAAGATAACTGCTATTTATGGATTTCTGAAGAAAGTGCTCAAATTTCCTCCTGTCTCATCACTAGAGAAGATGAAGTCAAGTTATGGCATCAAAAGATGGGTCATCTTAATCTAAGGAGTATGAAGAAAGTCATAGCTGAAGATGCAGTAAAAGGAGTTCCTAAACTGAAGATTGAAGAAGGAAACATATGTGGTGAATGTCAAATTGGGTAGCAGACAAAGATGTCACACCCGAAGCTGCAGCATCTGACTACTTCAAAGGTGCTTGAATTACTACATATGGACTTGATGGGGCCTATGCAGGTTGAAAGTCTAGGAGGAAACAGATATGCCTTTGTTGTTGTAGATGACTACTCAAGATTCACTTGGATAAATTTTCTCAGAGAAAAGTCAGACACCTTTTGTGCTTTCAAGGATTTGTGTAAACAACTTCAAAGAGAAAAAGATAGTGTCATTGTCAGAATAAGGAGTGACCACGGTAGAGAATTTGAAAACTCAAGATTCTCTGAGTTTTGCACTGCTGAAGGAATAGGACATGAATTTTCTTCACCTATTACACCTCAACAAAATGGTGTAGTTGAAAGAAAGAACAGTACTATACAAGAATGTGCTCGTGTCATGCTACACTCAAAGAAACTGCCTCAACACTTTTGGGCTGAAGCTATGAATACAGCATGTTACATTCTCAATCGTGTCACTTTAAGAGCTGGAACAACTAACACCTTATATGAATTGTGGAAAGGAAGAAAACCTACTATCAAGTATTTTCATGTATTTGGAAGTAAGTGTTACATTCTGATAGATAGAGAACAAAGGAGGAAGATGGATCCAAAGAGTGATGAAGGTATATTCTTGGGTTACTCTACTAACAGCAGAGCCAACAGAGTGTATAACTCCAGAACTCAAGTGATGATGGAATCAATGAATGTTGTGATAGATGATGTAGCATCTGACGCTAAGACAGATGAAAGTCCAGATGCTGAAGCTTTTGAATTCCAGCCTGAAGAAACTGCAAGTGTGGAAGAGCTTGAGGTAACACCTGATAGTCCTATCACTGATAATACTATTGCTCCAGTTAGTAAAAGACCATCTATCAGAGTCCAGAAAAATCATCCCAAGGACCTGATCATAGGCAATCCAGATGAAGGTATCACCACAAGAAGAAATCAAGATATAATCTCTAACTCTTGCTTTGTGTCAAAAATAGAACCAAAGAATGTCAAAGAGGTTCTCACTGACAATTATTGGATCAGTGTCATGCAAGAAGAATTGAACCAGTTTGAAAGAAGTGAGGTTTGGGATCTAGTTCCTAGACCAAAAGGGTTGAATGTAATAGGTACTAAATGGGTTTATAAAAATAAATCTGATGAAAATGGAACTATTACAAGAAACAAGGCGAGGCTTGTGGCACAGGGATACACTCAGGTGGAAGGTTTTGACTTTGATGAGACCTTCGCCCCAGTTGCTAGATTAGAATCTATACGGCTGTTACTTGGTGTTGCATGTATTCTGAAATTTAAACTGTTTCAGATGGATGTTAAGAGTGCTTTTCTCAATGGATACTTAAATGAAGAGGTGTATGTGGAACAACCAAAAGGCTTTGTGAATCCGGATCTCCCTGATCATGTCTACAAGTTGAAGAAAGCTTTATATGGGTTGAAACAAGCTCCTAGAGCTTGGTATGAGAGATTGACTGAATTTCTTGGCAATCATGGATACAGGAAAGGAGGACATGATAAAACTCTGTTTGTAAAAGAAGAACATGGTAAACTAATGATAGCACAAATTTATGTTGATGACATAGTATTTGGCGGGATGTCAAGTCAGATGGTGGAGCATTTTATCAAACAGATGCAGTCAGAGTTTGAGATGAGTTTAGTTGGGGAATTAACATTTTTTCTTGGACTTCAAGTGAAGCAAATGGATGAGACAATATTTATCTCTCAGAGTAAGTATGCAAAAAATATTGTCAAGAAGTTTGGTATGGATACCGCTACTCACAAAAGGACTCCAGCACCTACTCATTTAAAGTTGACAAAAGATGAGAAGGGTGTTAGTGTTGATCAGAGTCTCTACAGAAGTATGATAGGGAGTCTCCTATATCTTACAGCTAGTAGACCTGGTATTAGCTTCGCAGTGGGTGTGTGTGCAAGATATCAAGCTGATCCTAAGATGAGTCATTTAACTCAAGTGAAAAGAATCCTCAAGTATGTTAACGGCACATGTGACTACGGCATGATGTACTCACAAAGTGACAATTCTCAACTCATTGGGTATTGTGATGCAGATTGGGCTGGCAGTGCTGATGACAGAAAAAGCACTTCTGGTGGTTGTTTCTTCTTAGGTGAGAATTTGATATCATGGTTTAGTAAGAAACAGAACTGTGTGTCTCTTTCAACTGCTGAAGCTGAATACATTGCAGCTGGGAGTAGTTGTTCGCAACTGGTTTGGATGAGACAGATGCTAAGAGAGTTTAATGTTGAGCAAGATGCTATGGCATTGTACTGTGATAATCTGAGTGCAATCAATATCTCAAAAAATCCTATACAACACAGTAGGACAAAGCACATAGACATTCGTCATCACTTTATCAGAGATTTAGTAGAAGAGAATGTGGTGGTTTTAAAACATGTTGCTACTGAAGAACAGCTCGCAGATATATTCACGAAAGCACTAGATGCTAACCAATTTGAGAAGCTAAGAGGCAAATTAGGAATTTGCCTGCATGAAGATTTGTAGCAGTTAATGTTTGAAAAGCGTGCAGCAGTTATTTTCTCTCTCTACTCTTATGTTGCGCACGCTAATTTAGGGAAAGTCTTAAAAACTTCCCTTCACCACTTCATCACACGCTACATTAGTGTGATAAGTTCTGATCCTGTTGTAGAATCAGTGAAGAAACCTGCCAAGAAACCCATGTATGGTCCCTCTCGACCTAAGAGTCGTTTTGATACTCCTGTTGTCCAGAAGAAACAGTTGAAGAGAAAGGCTGTAGAAAGTGACTCTGACCTTGAGGAAGAAGTGTCTAAAGGTGAAGCATCTGGTGAAGCTTATGTTGGCAGACAAAGTGTAGGTGGCAAGAAGGTACTTGCTAATGTACCTGAGGTTGCTATTGATAATATTTTCTTCCATCTTGTTAGCAGTGTAGACAAATGGAAATATGTTCAGAGAAGGGTAGCTCTGGAAAGAGAGCTTGGAAAAGAAGCCCTGGAGTGCACTGATATAGTGAGCTTGATTGAAGAAGCTGGTGCTGGAAATAATGATGTCTTTGCTCCTGTGTTTTACTGCTCCTATTTCTTTTGTCTGTCTGAACCTTGAGGGCTACGCCCAGGATATCTTCTGCACTCCCATGTGCTGCTGGTCTGTAATAATGCACCTCTGATATGTTGCTACTTCTATGTTCTTCCATCTATGCATGACGTATTATATTTGTCAAAATTGTGGCTAAAAAGGGGGAGTAGTAGTCTGTTCTGTTCGTGATAATGTTGTGACATATGATACAGCATCTGTCTGTCTTTGCGTGTGCTATGATTGAGGGGGAGCAAGTATGATATATCTGTATGTGTATGTATGTTCTGTTGAGGGGGAGTAGTCTCTACTATGATATATGCATGAACTCAGGGGGAGCAATCTACTTTTGTTGAGATGCATGTTGTGTGTGACAGATGTCATTCCAAATGCTAAGGCATCTTGTCTGTTTCAAAGGAATCCACTTTTACTTGATACCTGAGAATTTATTTTTCTCAGTGGTGTATGAATTTATTTTTCCTATGGTGATTCATATATGTGGGAATTTATTTTTCCATGGTTTAACTATATGGCGCTTATGTGTGAGAGTTTATTTCTCTCCTATCGTGTACCCTATGAGGCTAAGTTGTGTATTTCCGTTGTTGCATGCCTCTGATGCTGCTTGTTCATTATTTCTCACTTGAAGACCTCTTTTGAAAATAATGTGACTATGTATTATCTTCTTTCTTAGCTGTGTGTTTGTGTTGACTTGAAGGAAGGTATGTACTGCATCTCTCCAGAACTGGTCTTAATTTGTTTTAGCCAAAATTTGCCAAAGGGGGAGATTGTTGGTGTTTTGTATGTTGGCCTCATTTTGCAAAAACATGTTCAAGCAAGATGTTGGACCAGATGCCGTATCATGTGGGTACAACATATGTCATGCCGGTATTTAATGCTCTATTTGCGCGCCATATCTTTGAAGATTATCTGAAGCACTATTTTCGCCTTACTTGCTTATCAAGACGCACGCCTTTAAACAAGGGTTTATTAGGCGGCTGGACCAAGAGATACTTTCCAGAAGTTGTTACGCCATTTATGGAAACAAGTGATTCTTTCCATTACATGTGTGCTGGACTTTGCAAAAGGACAGCTGAAGATTAAAGCCAAATATGAAGACCTAGCCCATGCTAACTCAGGTTATATAAATATGTGAAGACTAAAACCTAAAAGATGACTGAAGCCGTATTTCAAGAATATAGTTTTAGGGTTTGAGTCTTGTTTATTGTAAGCCTTTCTTGTGGATTCTATAACACAAGCTTAGGCCTGTTTGGTTTGTATTTTGTGAAACTTCTCCCAAGCTTTTAAGCACGGAGATTATTTGTTTGTTTGGTTAGTGAAACCTCATCGTTTGTTGAACTGTTATAATCACAAGGTTTGTGATAGAAAGGAAGTGAGACGGGGTCTCAAACTTAGGAGTTCCTAGGTTGAGTTAGCACGGGTAGAGTCTAGGAGATAAGTCGTAAACTTGGATGTTTGCTGTGGGCTTAGAACTAGATCTATTATAGTGGATTCCTTCCTGTCTTGGTAGCCCCCAGAGTAGGTCGTTGTTTACGCCGAACTGGGTTAACCATTCTCTGTGTTACTTACTTCTTTGTCTGTTGCTTATACTTGTTGATTATATTCTACTGTGGACATACGCTAGAGCATTTGTCTTAGCTTTACAACTGATTACGTACGACAATTGCTATAGCTTCTGTCTTAACATTTGTCCCCAGTAGGTGCCAGAATTTCAAACTTGACCTAATTGGAATGATAGACACTTAAAGTTGAATTTTAACAATCTAGCTAGCAATGCAATCTCATATTGTTGGACGAATTATTACACCAGAAACCTAGTTATTATGAAAGAATTGTTAAGTCACAACCAAGTAGACTGAAAGGGACTAAGGGGATCAAGCATTCTCAATCTAATTATTCAACTTGACCAAATAGGAATGAGAAACACTTAAGAATTCTAAAATAAAAAACAATTCAACCTTAACTAGTTAGATTAACTATGACTTAAAGCACAGTTCATATGCAAACTTAACTAATTATATACTTACTTTCATTAAGGAATTCAATTTTCTCAATCAAGTCGCTCAATATCACTTAGTTGGACTAACAATAACTTATGAATTTAAATCATCATAAATATACATCGGCTTTGCAACATGACCAAAATTACATGCATAAACATTTTGTGGGGATCAAAACATGACATTTTCTTATGAAGATGAAAAATTAAATTTAATAATTTTGTGTCGAGATCAAAAACTTATTTAACCCTGTAAAATTAACGAATCACTGAAAATTAACAATATTACAATAAAATATATGCACATATTAAAAAAATTAAGTTTTTTTAACTAAAAAATAAATGTTTTTTTTAATAATTATATGCATTAATGATTAAGTGGTAAATAAATATTAATCTTTATAAACTAATAATATTAAAAAAAATTGAAAGGTAATAATATTGAAATATTAAAATCGTAGTTGGATCAATCATATAAATAATTTTAAGTTTTTTTTTGTTAGAATAATTTAAAAAGTTATTAAAATCAAACTTTAATTTTTAAGAAAATACAAAATACTAAAATAATATTATTTATAAAATTTTTAAATAATATTTAAATTTTTTGAAAAAAATGTGAAAAGTAATATTTAAATTTTATTAAAATACTAAGTTGAAAGATATGAGGCATGATTTGATTTATTGTGGAAGGATACATTTGTAAATATTAAAAAGTAGTTTTTAATTTAAAAAAGTTAATAAAGAAACAAAATCTTCATTAATTACTTTTTTTGTTGACAAATCTGCATTAATTATTATACTAGTGTCCAGACCCGTGCGAAGCACGGGGAAAAATATGACATAAAAAATTAACAATTTAATATTTTAACTTTAAAAATATAAAATAGAAAAATAATAAAAAAATAATATGCATAATTAAATATAAATAAGTTACACATAATATTTGTGTCTTTTGATTAAATATATTATAATTAAAAAAATGTATAATAATTATAAAAAATAAAATAAAATAAAAAGGTGTATGATAAAAATGTCATTTAAAAAAAGAACATGAAAAATTATAACCAAACAAAAGATTTTTACAAAACACCGTAAACGTAAGTCGCAGCAATTACAAATACAACTCTCTACATTTGATAATCTTACGAATCATAATAATGTTATTTGTTTGATTTAACTGCAAAGTTGGTTCATTATTTTTATTTTAGATTTTAAGTTGGTCTCTCATGTTTATTATTATTTTTTAAAATGGTCCTTTATATTTTAAAATTTGAGGTAGTAATTTTGTTTCAAATTTACCCATAATATTTCAAATTGGCTTTTTTTTCTATTGTTCAAAATAGATGCATAAATAATAAAGTCGTAAAAAAAACATTCAATTTGGGACGAACAATACTAAATCATGCATATAATCCTTCCGGTCACTATTATAAGCAAAAATCATTTTTTTAGGTTAATTGAAAATATCATGTACCTAGTTAATATTATAGACCAAATCACATCCGTTTTTTAATGAATCTAAAAAATAATTTTTTGCTTATAATAGGGATCGGAGGGAGTACAATCTATTAATAATTTAATATTGTATATCAATGAATCAAATAATTCAATATAAGGGGAAAGTTACAACCGGTAAATAAAAAAATATAAAATAAAGCGGGGATTCCAAAAAATGGTAGTTTATCTCTGGTCATATCCTTCACGTACCAAAGACGTACGACTCTGACTATCAGATTCCAATTTTCTTTGGCCGGTGAAATT
The DNA here is from genome assembly GCA_951799995.1 of Trifolium subterraneum. Lineage (NCBI taxonomy): Eukaryota > Viridiplantae > Streptophyta > Magnoliopsida > Fabales > Fabaceae > Trifolium > Trifolium subterraneum. The sequence continues at coordinate 24,508,472 of OX637463.1, forward strand.
TCAGAAATTGCATCGTGTTTAGGTGTCATTGGAAAACAAAAAAATAAAACTTAGAAATAAGAAGCCTGAATAAGAAAACGTGAATATTTTGGCTGATGTGAATTGTTTGTTGATTTTTCCCCTTTATATAGGGTTTTGAATTATATAATTGCAGGATTAATTGATGGTTGACCAATTTGAAATTTGAAATGCAATTAAAAGAGTCAAACACATTAACTATTCTTGATTAGATATAATTATTCGAAATTTATTGTCAAATACAATAGTCAAAACGGTGCTTTTATTGTCACTTTTATAATCAAAATGGTGCTTTTATTGTCAGAGATTTTTTTGTCCAGAATATCAATAATCAATAATGAAACATATTTCAATAAAATATATATGGTCAGTAAATATAAAAATATAAAATAAAATTGCTGCGTTAAGTAAGAAAACATGAATATTGTGGCTGGTGTGATTTGTTTGTTGATTTTTTTCCTTTTATATAGGATTTTGAATTATATAATTGCAGGATTGTAATTAATTAACGGTTGACCAATTTGAAATGCAATTAAAATAGTCAAACACATTAACTATTCTTGATTAGGTATAATTATTCGAAATTTATCGTCAAATGCAATAGTCAAAACGGTGTTTTTCCCAGAATATCAATAATATTCTAAATTGTCAGTAAATATAAAAATATAAAATTGCTGCATTAAGTACTTAAATTCTAAATTGTTTTTTATTGTTTATTTTTCAGTAAATATCTTTCAAACAAATTGCTCCATTAAGTACTTAAATTCTAAATTGTTTTTTATTCTTTATTTTTCAGTAAATATCTTTCAAACAAATTGCTGCATTAAGTACTTAAATTCTAAATTGTTTTTTATTCTTTATTTTTCAGTAAATATCTTTCAAACAAATTGCTGCATTAAGTACTTAAATTCTAAATTGTTTTTTATTCTTTATTTTTAAGAATATTAAAAACTAACGTATATTTCTAGTAGCATTTAGAATACTGGAAAATTTTACCTAACGACATTTTTTATTGCTTCTATATGTTGTCAGTGGATAGTTCAAATAAATTTTAGAATTTTGAATGCCGTTATATTAGTCTAATATCAACTTTTATGTTATTGTGTGCAGAAGAAAAATGTGAAAGATAGATGACTATTGTTGAGGCGTGGGGTGTAGTAGAAGTGGATAGTCATCATGATTAGAATGTTAATGGGCTCACGTTTTTTGTAACAAAATGCAAATGGGCTGGACAACTTTGAAGAGATTGGTTGTAGAATAGAGTAGTATAGTTATTAATTGTAATAATAATATTAATTGTCAAATGCATGAGAAGAGAGAATGAATAGAAGAGGAATTTTGAGGAGAGAAAAAGACAAATAAGTCTTGCTATTTCATATTAATAGATTACTTGTTAACCACAACATAGGTATACCGATATACATCCACATAATATGTATACCTAAGAATTCACCTTTTTTTTTTTTTTTTACTACTAACTATATTTTCTTAAATATATATAAATTAAGAGCTTAAAATATGCTAGCACTAAAACAGAAGTTATAAGTTGAATTCAAAAATAGAGGCGAAAGAGTTAAATAATATACCAAAATAGTAATTCTCGGATTTGGTTATCATATTCCAACAAAATCTAATAAATTAATTAACAGTTTATATACTCTATCTATAATAAACTATAAATAAAAATTCATTTTTTAAATTCATTACTTTGACTATTTAAAAAAAGTGCAGGAACGTACAAGCAGCCGCCTCCCCCCTCCCCTAAATCCTAATTTATTCCTTTTGTGCCTCCATCAAAGAGGAGTGGTTTTAGGGTCGATTAAAATAAGTTGGTTAGAACATGCGACACAAACTTTAAAATAAAAATGTAAGGACTAATATTTAAATTAGACAATTCGGAGGAATCAACATTTAGATTTTTTTTAGAAAGACTAAAATTGAAAATTAATATATTTAGAGGGACTAAATTATATTTAATCTTTTATTTTTATATTTTAAGCATATGATTGGTATGTATTGTTAATTAATTTACTCGCTTTTATACATTATACATCAAGGTTAGTGCTTCGGTGGACCATCCTTATAAGTGGTTCACCGTAGACTATTAATACTTAAAATTATTAGAAATTTTAATGACTGTCGACAATATTTCTTAAGATAAAAAATCGCAACTCTCCTCATTTTTACAGTTAAAATAATAACATGATTGAAGTCGATTCGATATATATTATATTCTATTTTTCGTTGTTTTAGTCAAATCCGTATCAATTAAGTTATTATTTTAGTCGTAAAATTGAGGATGATCATTAACTTATACTTTCAAGGCTTAATTACAATTTTTTGTCCCCTTATTTTCACTCATTCACTAAATTGATCTCCCTATTTTAAAATTACTAGTTTTGGTCCCTCCACCGGATTTTTATACTTAAAAATTATGATTTAATATATTTTAAATTAAATGATATGGCATACAATATGATGATGTAGATTTGTACAGGTGTATTATTTATTTACACTTTATTAATTAAATTTCAAAAATGAATTTTGAAATTGAAATCAACGTTTTTATTGAGTTTTCTTGTAATTTTATGACTTTTGATCTTTTATTATCATGAGGTTGTATGTCGCATCATTTAAAATATGTTAAATCACCATTTTTAAGATAACAAATTTGATAGAGGGACCAAAACTATGTGATTTTAAAATAGTTTGACCGTCATTTTGGTCGGCCCTAGTTTCTTGTTAGAGTGAGAAGCTCCATCTTCTCTCTAGGTCTTCTTTATCTTCATTCACCGGTAGGGAGGTGGTTTTAGTTCATTTTTTAGCCTAAAATCACTCATCTGCATCTTTTTTCTTCTCTTTTAATTTAAATAAGTGATTTTCACATAGTTCAAGTTTTTTTAGTTGATTTTTTGTGTGTTGTCGTCTTAGTGCGGCATTATGTTGTCGTCGTCTTGGTGCGGCGTTGTTTGGTTTTCCCTCTTGTTGTGGTGTTAGTTTAGTTCATATTGAAATATTAACTTCAAACAATTGCATATTCAATCAATAAATCGACCATCAACGTTGTAGATCCAGAAGCATAGACATTTCGGTGACTTGATTATATTATATTTTTTGTAGGCATTTTGCTGTTGTTAACTTGGATGTTGTGAATTTGTTCGTAGATTCATCCTTTTCATTTTTAACAATGTTGAATTTGTATTTGCATTTGATGTACTCTATCAATTATTAGAATGAATGAATATCATCTTATTTTTAGTCAAAAAAAATAAAAAATAGTTGAACCAATTTCGTGAAAAAGTGAAAATTCACTACAAAAAATTCGCTTATTAGCCACGGGTAAGTAGCCACGGTTAAAATAACTGTGGGTGAAGATATCGATTTGCCACGGTTTAGCCGTGGCTGAAGTAATTTACTTTTTCCAAACACGCGCATTATTTTTTTTTTCATTCTCCCTCTTCTTTCTATTGTTACTCTCACTATTCTTCAACGACCAAAGCTTCACTCTCGATTTCGATCTTTCATGGTTTTCCATAACCTTCACTCTTGATTTCACTAACTCTTCTCTCTCAATTTCTCTAAATTTCCATAACCTTCGACTCTCGATTTCGCCCAATTTGGCCAAATTTCTTCTCAATTTCGTGAAACCTTCGCTCTCGATTTCCAGAACCTTCACTCTTGATTTCCATAATCGCTTCCGCCATCGTTTTTCCCTTTATCACTTCAGATCCATGGTACGTTGCATTTGGATTTCACCAAGTTGTAGTAGTTCAGATTTCTCGATTCATCGCATTCAGATTTCATCGTTTAGATATCATTTATGATTTTGCCTTGTTGTACTCTAATTTTACTTCTTTTGTTAGTTTTCAGGTTGATTTACTTGCTCCTTTACATAGGTTATAAAAGGTAAATTGAAATTTCTCTCTATGCATAATTTCAAATCTACTTTCAAACAACAATATAACATCAATAAAATTTTAAATATTTTTTAAGTACAGATCCACGGTAGACTACTTGTAAGAGTGTTACATATTAGAATTTTCCTATTAATTAATCGTATTTAGTGTTATAGGTCATGAATATGAGTTAATAATTTCTGTGTTTTAATAGTTTTGGATCAAACCTGAAAGAATTTGGTCAAATTCGAATTGGTTTAGTTTAAATAATAAGTCGATGTTTCAAATCTGTAAGCACAATTTTGCTATTTTGTTAGGAATTTAAGACTATTTTGTCTTAGTAAAAAAAAGATTTTTTTGTCTTGATTTAAAATTATTTTAATTTAAGTCACTAAATTTGGTTTAGTAATAAAGAATTTTAGGTAATATACATGAGATTCTAGGTTTGATTCTCGTTGACATCATTGTAAACAAAGAAAATATTTTAATTTTCAAGTGCTAATATTAAAAAAAAAAATGCTAACAAGTGCCCCCGAGACACTTGTTAAGCTTATTAATAAGGAAATTTCACATCGAAAGTTGTGCAGTCAATACCTTAAAATTGTAAAAAGTTATATTTCCAATGTAAACTTTATTTTTTATTTCCTTTTATGGTATGCTTAACAAATGCCCCGGAGACACTATTTAGCATGACCCATATTTAAATAGTATAATTTAATCTAAATATTTAAATTATCATTTCATATCATGTTCTTTAAATTTATTTTTTTGGTTTTTATAAATGATCTCTTATGACTCAATACAAAGCAAATTATTCATCGATAATGAGCAGTGTTGTTTTAAATAATTGAGTTTAGTTTTTTTTTTTTGGTTTACAACGGAGCAGATGATTGAACCCAGGACCTTATGCATACTACCAAAATCCCTCACCACTAGACCAAACCTAGTGGCTTGAATAACTGAGGTTACTTAAAATAAGCTTGAATGAACATTTTTAATGGTTTTATCATTAAAATATGAAGGTGCGTGGAGATAAACACAAGAAGGGGGGTTGAATTGTGTTTTGGATATTTAAAAACTTTTCAATATATTTAAATCTATCAGAGTCTTTAAGCACAGCGGAATTGTTCACACAATTAACTTAAGACTAAGTGAATGATGAAGGAGTAAATGAGAGAGTGAGAGAGAGAAGAACACACAAAAATTTATACTGGTTACCCTCACAAATTGAGAGTACTCCAGTCCCCTTGTTTCCAAGAGAGTTCACTATAATCACTAAGATTACAACAGATGCTCAAGCACACAAGCTTAAGACTTCCTGCTCTAAGTCACACAAGACAGAGAGACTTCCTTGCTCTAATCACACAAGATCAGAGACTTCCTTGCTCAAGCACACAAGCTTAAGACTTCCTGCTCTAAGTCACACAAGACAGAGAGAGTTCCTTGCTCCTACACTCAGCAGAAGACTTCTTTGCTCTAATCACTAAGACTGGGACTTACATGCTTCTACACTAAGCAGAAGACTTTCTTGCTTCTACACTAAGCAGAAGACTTACTTGCTTCTACACTAAACAGAAGACTTACTTGTTTCTACACTAAGCAGAAGAATTTCTTGCTTCTACACTAAGCAGAAGACTTACAATTACTCACGCAGGAGTAATACTAACTTCTAAGCTTAAACTTATTACAGACATAATAACTTCAGAGGCTTAAGCTAGTTTCTATTCTCACTTCATTTGAGAGATGTTATCTATTACAATTCAAGTTCTCACTTTATTCTGAGAGATGTTTTCTATTAAAGATCGTTAGTCATCAATTCTTTCTTTGGCATATTTATATGAGTTGAGAAAGACATTGAGACGTTGGAGAATTTCCCGTTGTAAAATGGACAGCTGTAGTCTTTGAATATCCGTTGAGTAAAGCCACGTCTTCTTTTGCAGTGAAGCTTCACCTTTACTGTTTGTCCAAAGTACAGTAATAAGGTACAACTAGCTCCTAGAGAGAGTAGGATCACATCCTTTGTGACCGTTGTAATTAGTTGACCTAGAACAAATCATCAGGCTTGATAAGAGTAGTTGATGTAGCCCTTCTGATGATTTGGGGAATTCCTTTGCTTCTGATGAACCTTTGATAACTTGGAGTCTGATTGGTCTTTGAATGAATGGCCTCTGATAGTCTTTCGTATTCTAGCTTCTGAACGTCTTCATCTTCTGAATAACTCATGACTAGCAGATAGCTTCTGAACTCTTGTAGGCATCTGAACATCTTTGAGCTTCTGAACTTCTCTGAGCTTCTGAACTCTTGTAGACATTCTGATCCTCTTTGAGCTTCTGAACTTTGTTTAGCTTCTGACCACGTTATAGCTTCTGAACTCTTTCAGAGTGTAAAGATTCAGACTTCCATAGGTTTCATCAGAGTCTAAATTAAATGTGCTCTCGATATAACATTGGATTCTCCTGCACACTTAATTTAAACATTAGTAACATCAATTGTCCATTTAATACTTTGTTATCATCAAAACCTAAGGGTGTGTACTAACACATATTTTGTTCCAACAAAATATGAATTTAAAGAATATGCACAATCAGTATAAAACAGTTTTACATAGACATCGAATAAAAATTCACCAATTTGCTATACTTCACCCCACTCTTGTATAGTTATTTTGAAACTACTTGTATGACATAAAAGAATGATAATTTTTTATTGAATGTTGAAAAACTTTTTTACACTGACGATGTATGTCTATTAAACTCAAAATATTTTTTGAATTTTATCCTACTTGGTCGTTTTTAAGGTAAATTTTCTAACAAATAGATTAGTGAGAAAAAAAAATTATTAATCAGGTAGGGCTCTTATATATATGAGTACTGATCGTATATAATATATTATCAAACATGAAGCTCAGCAAATTTAAGGCATATATCTATAGGTCCTTTAAGTTTTATGTTTGTAACATATACGTTCTTTACGTTTTTAAGTATCAAATTAGTCTTTTAAGTTTTACATTTGTATCAGATATGTCCTTTAAATTTTTTAAGTATCAGATATGTCATTTAAGTTTTAAGTTTGTATCAAATAGGTCATATTAATTTCTTAAGGACATATTTGATACAAACTTAAAACTTAAAGGATTTATCTGATGCAAACGTAAAACTTAAAATACCTATTTGATACTTAAAAAACTTAAAGAACATATCTGATACTTAATAAACTTAAAGGATCTATCTAATACAAACGTAAAATTTAAAGGACGTAGATGAATTTTTCCCAAATTTAATTAATTAAGTTATCAAGCTACTCCTTTTCTATTTCACTTTTTTCTTTCTTAATGAAGACGTCTTTTTGACTTTGCATGCACAACCTCAAGGTTTATGTCATTGTAACGGACACATATACAGTGCAGTAACTGTGATGCAGTCAGTGCATCACAGTCGTCTGATTGAAATCAAACGATTCTGATTCATATGCAATTAAAATATAATAATTCTGATCTTTAAATATAAGCCGTCGCACCCAATCCAGGTCCCATTGTAACCGTCCCACTATAACAGGAATTTGGACTTTGTTTAATTTACTAGTTTTGTAACCCGTGGGATGCACGGATGATTATTTTGTTTTTGTCGTTGCAATTTTTTTATGTTATAATTTTGAAATAAAAATATGTTTTTTTTCAAGTTAAGTAGTTTAGTGGGTAGAAATCTCATTTTTAAGGTGTATAAGTGGGATCAGGGACGGAGCTAGTATATAATGCAGTGTCTCTGTCAACTGTGGGATGACTCGGGTTCAAACCCCGACCTCCTACATATATAATGTAGTGTCTCTGTCAACTGACCAAAACTTACGGGACAAATATGAATTAATGCATACATTAAATAATACATAATCCTTTCACAAAAGAAAAATACATCATCATGAGCAAAAATAAAATAATATATCATAAATATAAGACGTTTTGCACCAAAAGAAAAATGGTGTTTTGGATTAAAAATAAATAAGTTTAAGACATAAAAATCTATAAATGGACAATGTTACAAAATGATGTATCAAAAAGATTAATGACCAAATAAATTTATTTGTAAAAGCCAATATAATTAAAATTCAGTCAGACGTTAAAGTGAATAAGATAAACTTAAGTTTAAAATTCAAAAATCAATTCAAGTTTAACAATAACAGTTAATATTTAAATCATTTAATTATTTTTAATAAATTTTAGAGAAGTCTTTTTCCATGTAAGTATTTTCAAAATTTATTTTATTATTCACTAAAAAGGAAAGAAATTGTTTTATTAAATTTAATAAAAATAAAAATGCAATTTTAGAAATAATGCTATTCACACCACCATTATTCTATGTAGCACCACCTTATTTACCAGAATTTAGTACAGCCCAATATCTCTCATTAACCCATAACCCATTAACCCAATACCTTTCACTAACAAAAATATTTTCTTTTTGTAACCCTAATGCTATGCAAAGCTCTTCCTTATCTCCTTCCTCACTCATACGCCGACGTAAGCATTCGATTCGACACCCACCGGCGAGTTAGGCTTCGTTTGACCAAATGAACCTCATTTTCTTCATCTCCTCAACCGTCTCTACCAGATCTGCAATACTCATCATATATAATCTCCGTTTGACTGTTTAATTTCATGATTTGGGCTGTTATCGGCTACCACCGTGCCGAACGTACTCGCCGCCGTTATGATATATTTTCGTAAGGTATTTTGTCATATTATTCTGGCTCTTCCTTTCCCTCCTAATTAAATTTAAATAGTTTGAATTTTTTTGGTTATATTACCCTCATTGAATTTTTACAGAAAAGAGAGTGAATGGGAAAAGAAAGACATTAATAGAGATTTTTTGTAAATGTTTTCTTATGTTGAATCTCATTTGTGCTATGTTTTAATTATACTGTTTTCTTTTTGTGGATTTTCATTGTTGTTCCATGTGTTTGTGTGGATGATACCATTATGTGGAGAAAAAGAAGATGCAAATAAAATTGAGAGATGAATATCTAGGTATGTTTTGCTATTGAAATATATCAAAGACACAAAAAGTTCATGAATGTCATAAATTTCAAAAAGAAACTACAAATTTACCCACCTTTTAGAGAGAATATAATGGAGTTTAGATGTATGAAGATGTCATGAGTATGTAATATGAAATTATTGTTAAATTTTGTACTTGCATTGTTTTGTGACAAATTTTGAATTAATACTCTTCAAGTCCTAATGTTTTTTTTTTTTGAAACCTTACTCTTCTTTCCTTCCATATTTGACTTTAATCGTATAATTGTTTTGTTGCTTCAAATAATTTTGGGACTTATTTATATCAAAATCATGAATTTCCATTTGCTAATTCTAACTCTAACTTTCTCTCAATAATGGTGTTATATTGGACTTTTGTTTTGTTTAAAATCTCATATTGCTTGGTTTAGTTTTCAACTTTTATTTGATATACCGACTCATTTCTATTGTTTAAATCTGATATTAATCAACTTGTAGCATATATTGAAATTTTTAGTATAGTTTTCTTTTGGTTAAACTCGTTATTACTATGCTCTAATTATTGTTTTCTTTTTATGGTTCTAGCTTCACTTTCTGGCTCAATTTGAACCTTCATTTCCTAACAACATACACTCGATTTTCATTAATTTGTAAATATAGAAGATAAGCACATGTGCTGCTTATATTCCTCTTAGATAGTTAGTTCATAAAGAGATATAAAAGGACTTATTAAAAAAATATAAAAAAGGACTTGGTTGCAATTACTATAATCCTTTGTTTATATGATATTATTAAGTTGATTACCATATTTGTTTTCAGCAGAAAAAAAAAGATACTGAAGGTCAAATAGCCAAGATACTAAGGATCTAGAAGTTGAACATGTCTGCGAATATCCAGGATTTCAAAGTGGCAAAGAGTCATGTAAGATGTCTTAGGGTTCTTTTTCTTTAATCTACATTGATCATCAATGATGCAATTTATTTTGAGTTCTTAACTTAAGAGTTAAGATTCCAATCACTTCCTGTCTATAATAGTTCTTACTGAACATATTAATTTATATTGAAATTGATCAATATTAAATGTGTAGCTGGAAAATTTCTAGGTTTATGTTTTGAGTTAGTCCCTAAGAATCTCACTTCATACAAATTCATGTGTATCTATTTCATTTTCAGACATGGAACCCAACATGAAACCCATTTCATTTTAATGATTCTCAACCTCAATTTTTGTCAATTTTGTAAAGCAAATTTTTTTCTCTTTCAATTTTGTCTTGATGCTGCCTTGTGAAGGAAATTCATCATTCATGTGATCTATGTTCTCTCATAAAGGACTGCACTGAGTGGTTTTGTTGTGTGACAGGGCATCTCCGATGCTTTGGACAATTTGGGAGGATCTCTTTGGAATTGCATGATGCTTGGCAAGCTTTTGCTATGTCATCCAAAGTGAGATGTTTTTTGGCTTATTATAAATTGTTGTTTTGGAGTATGAGCTTTGTAAATCTTCACCTAAATGGCTAAAACAAATATTTTCAATATCAAAGACATAAATTTCAAAAAAAAAAGAAGACAAATTTCAAAGATAATTTATCTTTAATTTTTTTCACTTGTGAGTTACATTATCAAACGTACACGATCCATCACATATCTTTATTCACAAGCCAAATTTTTAATATAGCCTTTTGACTTTGCTCTCTTTTTATTTAACCTTTAGGTGAAAAGTGAAAACTCACCCTATGCTATTGTTGTGTAGGCTTCAATAGAATGTGTATGCTCTTTTCAAGTTGTCCTTCCTCCTTTGCCAAGAGTTACTATCAGATTTACATTCAAGGTAAACATCTTTTACTCCAACTTTGTAAGAATTTTTTTCAACAAAAGTCATGATAATATGTAATTGTTAGTAGTTCCATGTTTTCATTGTCTATTCACATGAAAGTAATTGTTAGTAAATTGCACCACAATTTTTTTGTCACTGCAATTCCATTCACTAATGACATTCATGTACTTATGCTTTTATAGAAAACAATTCAAAATAATTATGAAACTGAACTTGATAGATAAACATATCTTTACCTTTGTGAAACACAAAGAAATAGACCATGGCGTTGCTTTATTCATGTATTCATGTTTCACTAAAAGTTTGATTGTGGATGAGATCTAATCAATTGAATTTATCATTTTCAGACTCAAGGAATCGGTGCAAAGCAATAGAATGACAATAAGCAAATCAAGATTTTGTGTAGTGGTGAAGGAAAGAATGAAAGAGAATGAGGGAAATGAAAGAAGATGGGGATAATTTACAGTGTTTAGATTTTGTAAAATAAGATCAAATTGTCCTCCTACTTGCTCATCAAGTTATGTTACACATAGATAATATTTAAAAACATATTAAGGTTTTGAATTTCAAAAAGGAATGAAATTTGTTGTTGGAGGGAACTTTTTTTCATATTCAGGTAGGTATTATTTAGAGATGAAATTATCTAGGGGAGGTATTATTTAGTGCAGGTATTAGTGTATTACAGTTTTTTTCCCATCTAGGGGAGGTATATTTTGGGGTTAACTTTGGAACTGAATAAACAAATAATAAAATGGAAATGAATAAATAAGTAGAAACACCTAGTCCACACGTAGATGAAATCTACAGGACCCTTTTCAGGTGTCCTTTTTATTGAGAGACACAACACAATAAAAAATAAATAAAACAAAAAATATAAACAGCAAATAAGACAAATAATAGTGGAAACGTGGAAGATAGAGTCAACCCCCAAATGTTCATCCAATAAGAGTAAAACGTGGAAGAAGTTGGCCCACTGATATTCAACCATTTTGCTTATCTCCAAACAGGAACACAGCGATTCAACCAATAAAATTGCAACATTCTAAAATGGAGATGGCCCACACAAATTAATCCAACGTGGCATGGGTGAGAGCAATCTACAGTGGCAAAATCCCTTCTCCCTTTGTCAAGATACTAGTTTTTAACCCGTGCAATGCACTGATGATTAATTTTTTATACTTCATTTGTATTTCTTATTTCATATATATATGTTGAAAATGAATAAAATAAGTTAGTGTAAATTGAAATAAATAAAAATATAAGCATTAAAATTGTCGAAAATATAACACAACCAAACACGATTCAATTTATAATAAAATAATACATACTATATAGAAATCTATGTAACAATCTTCTATTTATATTTTTTGAAAAACTTTGGGATACACAACATTTATGGACATGTCTTTGCTTGAACACTATCATCAATGATAAAAATCTTCAATCCAACAATGTGTAGAAACAGACCTTGATATTTAGGCACAAAAGATATAGACACAATTTTTTTTAATGAAGATTCTTTCCGATATGAATATGCCTGATTCAAAGGGGAAAAACTTGTAACAGTATCTCAATTTCAATTCAAACATGGGTTTGATTCACACTCCATATTCTGAGAAAAATTTACCATCCGAAAAGAGGAAAAAACGTAGTTCTTGTCTAAAAAATCCCTTGAAAAAGGGCAGGTGTACACAAATTTAGACACACACGTTGATTAAAAAATTAAAAGAAAAATAAAATGGTGACACCAAACAGTATCACTTTAATTTTGTTTTCCCTTTATTGTGAAAATGTCTAAGATAAATTTATTAGAACGTGCCCATATTAGCATTTCTCTATAATTAAAATCTAGTTCGACATGAAAGCAAATAAGATAAACTTAAGTTTGTTTAAGATTCAAAAACCAATTTCAATAATAAGAATTAATATTTAAATAATTTGATCATTTTTAATAAATGTTAGATATATATTTTTTATGTAGGTATTTTTAAAATTAAGTGACATAAACTCTAGGTTTAAATTTGTTTTTACTTAGAAAAAAGGTTTAAAACTGTTTTATTATTCATATAAAAAAAATTGTTTTACTATTCACCAAAAAGAAAAGAAATTGTTTTATTAAATTTAAAACAATTTCGCAAAATTTTATAGGTTTTTTTTGACCATTTTTAAATTATAAGGACTATTCTTAACAATTTCGCAAAATATAGGGACTGAAAATATATTTAACCCAAAATTTAATATAAATGTAATTTTGGACATAATGTTATTCACACCATACAGCAGCGCCTTGTACTACAAAAATTGGGCCAACCCCAATATCTCTAATTACACCGTTTCTTTGATTTAAAAAAAAAAAAAAAAACCACAACCCTTCTCCACTCACGTAAATCTTTTTCATTTTGTAACCCTAATGTTCCAACTCTCTTCATTCTCTCATTCCTTATTCACCGCCACCTCAAGCTTCTCTCCAACACCTACCCGTAGCGTATGCCTCTTTTGATCAAAAGAACCTAATTTTCTTCATCTCTTCAACTATCCCTATATATCTATCTATCATAATAAAATCACCAAACGGCTGTTTTTTTTTTTACCAAACCATTGCCGTCAAAAGCTCAGTTTTCGACCCCATCTTACCTATTTTGTCGAGTTCAGTACCAGATCTGTAATCCTCATCATACGTACTCTCTGTTGAACTGCTTAATTTCACGACCTGGGCAATGTTATCGGCGACCACCGTACCGGAAGTCATCGCCGCCGCGAGGATTAATTTCGAGGGTATTCTGTCTATTATTTTGGCTTAATTTTTATCTTCCCTTCCCTTTTATTTTGATATGATATTTTTCTTTTTATTCAGATTGCATACAAACTTTTTTACTTCGAAATTAGTAATTAATTGGTGATTCATGATCTAACAATCAATTTTTTCCTCATTGGATTTTGAAAGATAATTTAAGCTTCCTACCCAATTTTATTACTGCATTGAGTAAATGTAGTCATGTGAGTTAGATTGGTTTAAGTATTAAAATTGAATAAATCAAGATTGGTTTAGGAATCATGGGTTAGATTGGTTTAGGAATTCCAATTTTGAAAGAAAAGAAAACTGAATACATGGAAAAAGGAAGGCGTTAATTGAGATTTTGTGTAAATATTTTTTATTTAATCTCATTTGTGCTATGTTTTAAGGATTGTTTTCTTTTTGTGATTTTTCATTGTTGTTCCATTTTTTTGTGGTTGATATGTGGAGAAAAAGAAGATGCAATCAAAATTGAGGTATAATTGTCTAGGTATGTTTTGCTATTGAGTATATATCAAAGAAGACCAAAAAAGTTCATGAAAGCCATAAATTGTAAAAAGAAACTATAAATTTACTCACCTTTTAGATAATATAATGTAGTGATATTAAGGATGAGGTACAAAATTCTACTCATGTTTAAATAATGTGATTGTTATGTCTGATGATTGTTGAGTCCCTTGTTTTATGATTATATTATTTTGGTTTAGGGTATTCCTATGCTACATTGCATTGAAACTGTTATAGAGGTTATTAGAATTCATGTTTAAATTTTGTGATTTTACAGGTCATTTTTTAGTATTTCTCAATCAAAATGGAATGCGGTAAGCAAGTAGCCAACAGTACAATCGAGAGATGGAAAATGAAAGAGAATAGAGATAGAGTTGTGTGATCAGTGTGTAAGTAACATGCCTACACAAAAATATGATTTGAATTGCGGATTTTCTTTAAATTTATCATAGACCTATAATGTATCAAGTTTTCTAACAAAATGGGTTAAGCATGAGTTCAAATGTTAAATTCATGTTGTTATTTAAGCGTGAGTTAAGCATGAGTTCAATTTCATGTTGTTTTTTTTTATAAGTTTTCTAACTCCTTTGTGAATTTCAGCCTGTGGCGTTGAATTCTTCTCTCTAATCCATTTTCCTTTTACTTTTTTTGGAAGTTAACTATCTCTTATATTTTATTTAGTTTTTTCCTTGCTATTTTATGACAACTACTTGAACTTTTTCTTTGTGATTACAAATATTCCTTTAGTACATTTTCTTTTTATTTCAAGGAATATAAGATTGTCATTATTGTGCATTTTGATAGGTTTTTGAAACTTTAAATATTATTAGTGTTTATCATTGATACTATATAACTTCCAATAATTGAATACCTTTTACCATGTACTGTAAAAACTTTTAATTTTTAATGTTTATAAATTTTATGAAGTTCTTCAATATTCTGTCATGATCCAATTTGTTTAAATGTTATATATTCGGTGCAGCGCGGATGAATTAATGAAGTATGCTCCTCCCAATTCTAAAATTTCTTTGCCTGAGCTTCTTCCAATTATAGAAAAATATCAGAGAGTGAATGCTTCTGCTAAAAATGAGGTATCAGTTTTAAAATTACTCACCTTTTAGAGAATAATATAAATTACAAAGATCCAAGTTCTAATTTGAACTCTAATTTCTTATTTTGATATTGGAAGGGCGCGATCTATCCTTGTTTTAAGTCTTCTAGTTTTTTTTAGGGCAAGTCTTCTAGTTAACAAATCAACTTTTGATAATACTTATTAAATAAATTTTGTTTTTAAGAAAATTATTTCTTATTGTACAGATTGTATTAACTTTTTTACTTCCAAATTAGTATTTGTTCCAATTTAGATTTGCTTTTGTTATTGGGTTCTTATCTCACCATTAGGTGGATCATATTATGCCAAGGCTCTTTTGAGATTTCAATCACTTTTAATTCCAAGGGTTCACATTTAATGGATTAAATTCATTTAATTTAAGCAAATACTCTTTTCTCAAAACAATCATGTCTACCACATAACACATGTTCCAATTGTGAAAACAAAGTAAGTTTCTTATTTTCATCTTCACTCTGGTCTGAAACCTCATAGATTTACATATATTGTGTTGAGTAGGATAACCTTGAAGAAAAATTTCATATTTTTATCTTCAAATGTACCTCCGCAAAATCAGATACTGAGCATAATATTTGAAAGGTCTTTCCTTTCAATATTAACAGAAACTCTGAATTCTAACAGTTATAAAGAAAAACTATACATATAGTTAGTAATTTAAGAATGTATTACCAAAGACATTATTCATGAAAGAAATGACATCCTTGCCTTTGAAACATAGAAGCAAGATCCTTGAAAAAAGTGAGCCTTACCTCTAAAAATTAGACCAAAATAATGAGAAAATACAAGTCTCAAACAAAGTAACTAATAAATTGCATAGATAAATAGTTTGTAGTCTAATCAAATATGTTTTCTATTTTCAGGCTCAATGCAAAACAAAGACAATGACAAAAAGGAAAAGAAGAATGAAGATTGGTTTTTCAGTTTTGATTAGAAGAGAAGAGAAGAGAATGAAGAAAAATGAATGTAAAGGAGGATGCATCTATTTTGTTTTGTAAAAATATTGGGCAGTCCTTTTGGTATTTATAGATAAAAGGATTTGAAGAGAGAAATTAAAATAATAATTTGTTAGACTTGGGCATCAAGTCTTTGTAATATTATAATTAATTTAATTGTTGCTGCACATAAACCAATGAAGGGTAGATACAATGAATTTACTGATAAGTGATAATACATTCCCTAGTAATGCCTTTCCTAGATGATGTCTTTCCCATATAAAAATAAAAGAAGAAAATAAAAAAATTTAAAAAAAAAAAAAAAAACCACAACTGGGATGATGTGGCACTCTAAATGCAATCTACAGTGGCCAAAACACCTTCCTCCTTTGTCAAGATATTTGATTTGATTTGATGCTATCAACATATACCACACCGTGTTGCATGAAAAAACCTATGGTGGGGTTTCTAGCTAACTTGGATTTTTTTTTTTGTGTTGAAGTTAATGTTACAATTTTGGCTTACATAAACTTTTAGACTTTAGTTGATTTTTTTTAATATGATATTTGTTTGAAGTTTTTATTACCGTTGGATGGTGATTTATTTTCAAAAAAAATCATTATCCAATGCTGTTAACTTTACGTACAAATGTGATTAATCTTTCACACTCGATTTTTTTTTCAAATGCAATTAATTTTTCACACTCGAATTTCAAAAAGTTAAATGTCCGTGTAATTATAACTTTTTTATATGCAAAGTATATTAATGTTGAATATCATTTAATAAAATAAAAAACAAAAAAATATTAATGTTGAATATAATGGGTACTTCAACTCATTACAACCAAAATTTGTTTTTCTTTTTCCTTTTAGAAAACAACAAAAACATGTTAATTAATTACTTGCAAACACAAACTGTTTTAAATCATTGGTTCACAAACTGAAACAAAATAGATGAGTAAAATTCATATCTACTCCTCTATGAACATATCTGATTTTTTAAAAAAAATATATTTAATTATTTTATAGATTGACGAAATAACTAACTATTAAAGACTCACGCACAAAAAGTTAAGGGGTCGAAGCATGAATTCCGTCATTACGTCCGATCTTATAATTTTGACATTTTCACCAATTAAACTAGAATTTGTGAAAAAAATAGACCAGTAAAATTCAACTTTTTTATATGTACGTTAGAACATTTTTGACAACTTACCAAAAATGTTGTATGCATACACATAGGTACGCAATTCGTTACCCATTACATTTTGATGATTACAAAATTTTCCTAAATGTGAATTTTATTCGCGGGGACAGAAAATTCAGTACAAAACTTTACATCGGTTTTAAGAGGGTGGTACCTAGCTATACATGCAAAGTGAAAGTAAGTTACTGTAATAATGAATAATTTAAGCTGTATACCGAGAATTGTGTAAAAAAAGTTCATACACACACACACACACACACATATATATATATATATATATATGAGTTTGCTAATTTACAACCATCTAAAAACATTAAGGTGTAAATTAGCAATCGCACTTTTTTACTTTGGACAAAAAATCTTAACATTTTGTTATTTTACACTAGAAAATTGAGGGTTAATTATGTAAATGTTGTGCACTCATTTACTAATTTACACCAACATAATTATAAATATATGCAACCTAAATAAACAACCTAGGAAATTAAAAAAGACAACTTGATACAATCAAAACACAAATTTATAAATTACATAATTTTGATTTTTAAACAAAACATTGTGCATTATATTTCTCTCTTCTTTTTTTTTTCATAGTACCGGTGCCTTATATATATATATATATATATATAGGGGAACTATCAAGTGAGAGGGATAATTATTGTGAGAGATGAGAGGATCAATTAACAACCACTAGATTGATATGAATGGATGAGATTAAATTAATCACTAAACATTGCACCCACACTCTATCTCTTCAATCTCCCTCTCCATTTTCTCTTCATATTCGTGTTTTCATACCCTCACCCACCAATTCATGTACCACTTTTACAATCAAATAGTGAAATTCTTTGGTTTAATTTATAAACATAAAACATTTAGTTCCAAATCTCAGTATCCAAGTTATGCCAAATATTTAATCCAAAAATTAGTTTCATTTTGTGGTACTCAAGTATGCATCCATGGCCACCTTATTCTACTAATTGTCAAAATCTTATACAATTAATAAATTAAGAAACAAAAAATCATAGTTTCAAGAGCATAAAAACATGAATTATGGGTTTTGCATAAAAACTATCAATTAATTTCTAAAAGGGATCAGTGATGAATGCTTTTGTTTGGGTTTTGAGCTTTCACCCATAGATTGTTCAATGTGGGTTTTTGTTTAGTTCATTAATAATTTAATAGATTAACTAAAAAAAAGAAGAAGTGGGTTTAGTTCTCCAATCTAGATTTTTATTTTGTTTAGAGAGGCCATGGATGCAGAGTACTAAAAACAAACTCAATTTGAAACAAAACATTTTTCTCAAATTGATTGCTAGCTTCCCCTCCTTACTCTCCCTAAAAATCTATGGCAGCGGTTTGAATCAAAATGTGTAATTTTATATTTTATTTTATTAAAAACTAAGTTTTTACAATAAGAAGTCTTGGCCAAGATCAGATTTGCAAGGAGAAAAGAAAACCCAACAGTCAAGGACGAAGAGGAGAGAGAAGACCCATAGGAGTGAAAAAAGATTGATTACGTGCATCTTAAAATATGAAAGGTCACCCCAAAGATTAATCTAATGGTTGAGATTTAATCATATTATCCTTTTATTTTAAAATTTCTCTCACTTGAATCTCAGCCATTTGATTAATCTTTATTTTATGGTGACCTTTCAGATTTTTAATTGTAGATAATGTTTTCATTTCCTCGTAGTTTTCTCTCTCCCCCTTGTCCTTGTTCGTCGTGACTGTTCTGTATCTCCACTTCTCTTCCTCCCATCTCTCATGTTCATTCTTCAAGATTCAATGGTAAAACCCAACTACTCAAACACAACTTTTCATCTGCAACTTTTCTTGTAGACAATTCTGCAATTTGTTTTTTTTTGTTTTTAAAGTGAACTCCAATTTCAGTTTTGTTGTATATCTGTAAATTAATTGAAAGTTCTTCGCAACAAAAACCCAACATCTAAGTTCTTGAATTTGTGCATTAAATTTAATTTTACATAACACTTAAAATCCAAGATCTATAAAACCTATAAAACTAAAAAGAAAACAAACTATCCAACTAATTATTGCAGGGTACTGGACATTCATAAGGAAAGATTGTAAAATGTCTAATTTGAATTTTTAATGTTTTAATTTGAGAAGAAGGGAGAAAATAGAGAAAGTGTCAATCGGTTTGTGAACTAGAGTGAAACCATACGAACTTCTCCCACTAATTTCTTTTCAAAATTTTGTCACCACTTGATTGAGGCAAATTCTACAACAGCGGTGTGTTATTCAGGTCGAAGAAGGAAGACGAAGAGAACAAACTGGAAAAGTGTGCAAATGCGTCAAAGAGATCACGTGCAATGCAAATTTTAAGAAGTGGTTTAATCTCAACCTTTTATTTTAATCCAATGGCAATCATTAAACCCTCTCATCTGTCATTATAAGAATTCATCTCACTTGAAAGCTCCCCTATATATATCCTCCCTCCGGTCTCATATATAGGAAACAAAAAAAAGACACACCTTTAAGAAAGTGGAGTAAATGATTAGGAAAAACATGTCATTTTCACTTTTACTTTTACATTTTGTTTAAATTAAATTATTATTTATTATGGGGAAAAGTAAAACAAAGGATAAAATTGGAATATTCAAAATAAATGTAATGATTGTAGTAACTTTTTCTTATATTTAAGACTTTGTAAATTTTTTTATTTATTTCTTATATATGAGACCGGAGGGAGTATATATATATATACAATTTGTTTTCTAAGCATGAATTCACAATGTAATAACATTTTCTTATTTAATAAAATTTATACAGTAAATCCAAATAATAGTTTATCTATAACAAAAGTAAATAAAAAAAAAAAATTAAAAGTGTTTGATCACATGTTTGCAGTGTTTTAAAACCCGGACCGGTCATCGAACTGGTGAGGGTACTGGGTCACTGGTTCATTGGTCGAACCACCGGGTCACTGGTTGAACTGCATGCATAAACCGGAGGAATGAACCGGTCTCTTTAATAAAATTATATAGCTATTAAACCGGTCGAACATGATGACTCGGTCTCTTAAAAAGTTAATGACACCTAAAAATTTAAAAAATTTAAAATGTCATAATGTCGCAACTCACAAGTTCTTAAATTCAAATCTTAAATATTGTCACCACGCACTATAAAATAGTACAAATTACAAAACCAAATAGATTTTAAACAAAGTCTAGTTGCAACATAATCTAATCGCAACACAAACGAAATAACAAAGTCTAATAATAAATTTAATTCCAAGGAGACATATTTGTTTCGGACACTATTTGTTTTAGTTTAGTTTTTTCTATTTACTTTTTTTTTTTAAAAAAATTATGTAAAAAAAACGACGTCATTTTGATTTGAAAAAAAAATAGCAGACGCAATCAAACCGGCGGTTCTGGAAAACCGTCGGTTCGTCGGTTTTTCCGGTTTTTAGTGGTTCGCTCCGGTCTAACTACATGTCCGGTCCAACATTTGAACCAGACCGACTACCCCTCCGGTTCGCGGTTCAACCGATCCGACCGGCCGGTCCGGTTTTTAAAACACTGCATGTTTGTGTTCATATGGCTTGTTTCATGTTTTTTATTTTTGAAAGAATTTGTTTCATGTTTAAAATTGTCTCTTTGAAACATTAAATGTGTTTATAAATAAGTGGGTGTAAATTATCATGTTGGATGTACATAATTTAATCAAAGTTACAAAACTAACCCTCAATTCAGTGCTTTTAAATATCAAAGATGAAGGATATTTTGGTCCAAAGTGAAAAGGTGTGCATTGCTCATTGCTAATTTACACCTTAATGTTTTTAGATGGTTGTAAATTAGTAAACCCCATATATATATATATATATATCCAATCAATGTAGATATTTGATGAGATATGTTGATAATTAATTTATTTTAGTGATCACATATGATATAATTTAAGAGAAAAGAAATATGCACAGACAATGTAAGATCAACCAATCACAATTATATTTTTCATCACGTCACATCACTTCATTCCAATTTCTTGATATGATATGGAGGATTGAATTGAACTATTCATATGCTTTAAACTCACCTCACTTCACTTTATTCTACCAAGTCACCTCTACCACGTCACCTCATTTCATTTCATCACGCTGTGTATGCTTTAAACTCATAATTTAATTGAATGTATGTGTATTTTTTTATAATATTTGTGATAATGTATATATATATTTTTTGGTTAAGTAGTCTAATGGCTAGAAATTTCACCCTTAAAGGTGGATAAGCGGGATGACCGGTGTTCGAACTCTGATTCCTTACATATATAATGCAATGTTCATGCCAACCAAGCTAGGCTTGCGAGACTGTATAATATTGATAATATATTAGTTGTTACTTTTTCTGTCCCAAAATTTTGGTCTTTTTAGAATTTTGTACACAGGTTACGATGTTATGTTAGTTTTGGGAGCAAAAAACGCACATTAAATTTTGTGGATTAGACAAAATGCCTTTAGAAGCTAAGGCCGCTCTAGTTGCTAATTTTTCAAGTAGCAGACGCCAACCAAAAACTCCCACCTTGGAGGGGATATCATTCTTCTACAATTTGTGTAATGCAACCAATAAACCAGTTTCAACATAATTCGACTCAAGATGAGTTTGGAGAAAGGTATAAACAAATATTACACTGAACAAACCTAACACTTCTGGAATCCACCTCCATCGGTCTGCTATGTCCGGATGTAGCACCAATCCGAATAAAAGTTGTTCCAGCTCTGCCTTCTCTACTAACTTGGCATGCGACAAAGATGTCAACGACTCTTGGTTCCAATTTAGCTCTACACTGTCCGTCCGAATAAGATCTGAAACCACACAATCTTTATGCAATGCTACACATTTAGTTTATTATATTCGAGTGCATATATCACTATTTTATGTTGATAAATTTTAGAAATAATATACAATAGTGGCATTGAAGTGATTATTGAACTATCCATATATAGTCATTTAACTCAATTGAAAAAAGGTTTTTGGTAAAAAAGAAACTCAATTGAAAAAAGCTCAAAAGGAAACCTAATGGCTGCCTATGAAACAATAACAAACCACATATTCCTCACCAAATGTGTACGTCTTAACAAAAGAGATTAGATTCTTGCAATGTAACAAGTTTATGTTTAAGTTCTACCAAAAAGAGTAATTTACATTTCGTACAACGGTTTCTCAAATAAAATTATTTTCATAGGAGTGAATTTTTAGGAAAAGAATTCCATATGTTCACATGCATATTCATGTGATCTTAATTAATCAAACAACTCATTAATTGAACAATCTATCTAGATATGTAATGTAACAATGTGATTTGATCTCAACATGTCATCATAGTTTTTTGCTTTATTTTACGGCGAAAGGAGTCAAAAGTGATTTCAAATATAAAATTAATTCATTTTTTTTACTAAAGTATATTGTTATTGTCCAACTCGTTATATTATTTAACATTAATTCAACTTATTTTAAACAAAATTAATTTATTTAAAATCAATTTTTATTACTACAGAACTAAATCCATTCATTCAAATTATATATTTTTATTGATGCATAATCAAACATAAACTTAACCAAATTATTAGACTGTTGAGACATGTAATGGTTGATATGTTAAAATTGTGATAATTCACCGTAATTATCTAAAAGTTACGCTCTATAAAATTTTCGTATAATTTATACAAAATTACAATAGGTGAATGTGATTCTGAGATATTACCCATAATAATAAACCTACACAAAATCTTTCTCCTAAAGAAGGGGAAAAGAAAAGTGTAGTAGGAGTATAGGATGAGCTGGTTGATTTGAAAATTGTAAGAGGAGGGAGAGGCTGAAAATGCAAAGAGAAAAGAGAGTAGCACACTTAAATTGGTGGTGTCATGTGAGTACATTTATAGTGGGGTTTTAGTGTTTTTGTTTTCTAGTTGCACATGGGAGAGAAGAAGAAAGTTCGTTTCTTTGGGTCTCTGTGAAAAAAGCAACAAGCATGTGAGGCCATGTGCCATTCAAAATTTATAGACCACTCCCACTATTTTGCTTTCACTCATATCTTTTGATTCTTTGTGCCCTTATTTTTCCAATAACTTATGGAATTATATAGGATGCATTTCTAATCAAGAAATCGTTTGATTAAAATTAGAGGGTTTAATTTTTAAGATTTTTTTAACTTTTTTTTAATATTGAATTTTAAAGTTAGAAATTAAAATATTGATCTTAATCAGACAAACTCAAATTTATCGATGGTATAGCTCTATCAATTTTCAAGTGCACTAAAATATGATTTATAAATTCACCCTCTATAATCACTTTCAATTTGTGCCTGTGCATGGAATTAATATTTCTCTCATCTCATCATAAATTTTAATATAAAATTACTAATTATTAACTATACTCTTTTAATAATTTATATACTTTTTATTATTTTAATATTATTATAGAGTATTTAAGTATGTTTGGTTAAAATAATGTACGTCTTTTTATTCATGTCTTTTCTAGCTTAAATAGAATTTAAAATTTAAATTATATAAAAAAGTATGAATTTCATAAGTTTAAAAATACAATAGCATTAATAAAGAATATTTAAATTCTATACGACATGAATGATTATTTTTTATAGTTGTGACTTGTGAGTAATATATTTTACTTTTTGTAAAACAATAACACCATATAATATGTTGGTTTATGATTCTTATATTTCACAAACTTTTGAAATAAAAAAGAAACCATTAATTGTAGTACAATCGATTCATGTGTGTGTTTGTTTTCACATAGTAATCCGATTAAGTTCCATTTGTTGTCTCGATCATATATCACAGCTTTTAAACATGTGATTTAGCTTAAACCACAAATAATATGAGACTTATAAATAAGTAGTATAATTAAATATCTTTATTATATACCAATTATTTTGTATAATGGGACCCTCTCATGTCAAGAAAAAAAAATTATTATTATTTTTACAACTTGAGATTCTCAAGCCTATATCTTGAACTGATTTCAAGAGAGTAACTCATCAAAACCAACACTTCCCAAAAGCTTTTTTTTGCCTTCATTCTCCTCATCATAGCTTACACAAGCAACCACTATAACTCTATTTCATCCTTCACTTTCCACTACAATATCCCAATACTTTACTCTTTTTTTATTTTTATTTTTTCATATATCAATTATTACAACTTCAATTCCATTATCACCAACAATTCTTCTGCATCTTCTTCTTCCTCATCAATATTATTGCACTACTTATTTATATTCCTTAATTACAATAGGGTATTTTTCATTTTATCAATTCCAAACTAGTTTTGGTCATTTTTTTATTTAGGTTTCCGTAGTTTTTATTGTATTAGGTTAGAGTACCTCTTATACTCAGATATTATTTTCTTTATAAAATATCGTCTTTCCATTCAGAAAATATATATTATCCAATATTTTTCTTGATTATGGAAGGCCAAAAAAATAAACGAAAACGTGTTTATTCGGTTGAACCAAACAAAGTAGTGCAAACAAAATTTACTAGAAACTATATTAACTATTTAGCACCAGCTTTGATGAAGATCAAGGAAAGAAGAAGTTCTATAGAAGCTAAGAATGTTGAAAATGTTGTCAAGTATGAAGTTGACATGGCAATGATTTTTTCATCTCAAGGTTTTGCTTGGAGTAATGCTTTAAAATTGAAGCTTCAAAAAGATGGTGGTGATGGTTCATCAAGAATTAATTATCAACAAAATGATATGGGCCGCCCACTTGATTTTTCTAAGAAAAATTGTTCAAAATTTGAGGCTAGTAAGATTTTGGTGGAAAAAAAATTGGTTGAAGAAAATTATTATGATGAAGATGACATTGTGGATGACCAATTGAGGTGTCTTAGAAAATTGATTCCAGGAGAAGAGATTATGTGTGATGAACAAATGGTGAGTGAATTAGAGAGCTATGTAAGTTGTTTGCAAATGCAGGTAAATATTCTAAAGTGTCTCACTGATTAGACAAGTTGAATTAATTATAATCTTGTATGTTTTGTTGTTTAATTATACGAGACAAGTGGAAAAAATCTTCAAGTGTAATACTGTCTCCGTTCCAAAATGTTAATCGTTTTGACCATATTACACAAATTAAGAAATGTGATTAATGTTGTATGGGAAAGAGGAATTATGAGTTAGTTTATAAAATTGTCCTTCATTAATGGTGTGAGAAAAATAAATTGAAGAATTGAAAGAAGAAAGAAAAATAAATAGTTAAGAGTGTAATAGGAAGAAAAAAAGCATTAAATGCTTCATTGGTACTGTAAAGTGACTTATAACTTGGTACAATTTTTTTTTCTCAAAGTGACTTACATTTTGGAATGGAGTATATACGTTTTATATGTTATATATTTCTATTAATATAATTGTCAAATCAAATCAAACTTCTGTTTTTTGGTAAACAACCGCTAGTTTATTTACTGGTAAGATCAACTAGTAAATCTTGGGACATGTTTGTGCATTCTTTGTAGAAAACATTCAAAGTTCATAATTTGGAAATGTTGTTAAAGAAACTTAAATTTAAAGCATGTAAATGAAAAAATAGCAATGCAATAAAGTATTTCGAATGAAAAAGGTTTTACAGAAAAGTAAAATTTACAGAATAAAACTTGGATTGAATTTAAAAGGTAACTGCAAAATTCATTCGAATGAATGAATTTGATAAAGTAGCGTTAAAATAAAGGTTTGCTTTAAAAGATAAATTGCATTCAAATGTAAAACATTTACAAAGAATAAAGGTGGTACACAGAATCATACGTTTCCTTTATGTTGCTCATTTCGCTCGAACGCTTGGGTACTCTGAGTTTTATATAAGGATTCAGTATGTGAATTTGTGACCCTGATTTTGACTACAAAATACATATATATATATAGACTTCCTATTTCAACTGTTATGTAACGGTTGCCTCTTGACCAAATGACGCGTGTCTTTTTCCTCTATGCGCTGTCCTCAGTTTTGAACCGTTGCATCCGTTGCCAATAGTCGAAATCGAAGTGAATTAAGATGTTTGAAATAATTTGAAAAGTACTTAGACTTTCCGTGAAATCCAAACTTCTTTCGATATAGCAAGACTTCGATTCATATCAAAATCGAATCGAAAGAAAGAAGCTTTGAAAAAAGATTACATTAACTTTTTAGTATACATATTGTCAATATGTATAATTTAACAATTAACTTATCTTTATTTCATATTTTGTTTCAAACAAAAATATGGAGTAACAAATTGCCCCCAAAATGCCAATTTCGATTTGAATGGCTCGAATGAAATTGAGGAGTTGGCATTTTAAGATTGAAACGTTTACTTTTCCACTAAGAGTCTTCACGCTTTCCTAAGACTGCGCTGACGTCATTAGCAGTCTTTTCAACTGCCATTTTCACCATTATCAAAGAAAAATCCTGCTTTTTCGCGTGAGTGGGCCAGGTGGCAGCTTCGGAAGCTGAACGAAAACTGCATGTGAACAGTTTATTTCATTTTTGATTTATTTAATTCGGGATTTTACTCAAAATCTATAAATACCCTTCTTCCTTTCTTCAAGAAAACATGAAAGGAAAATCTAAAGGCGTTGTTTCTGTTAAGAAAACAACCAAACCTTCTTCTGTTTCTAAACGCAAGAAACATCAAACTCCCAAAACTAAACCTAGCCAATCTTCTCAAAAGATTCAAACACGATCTCAACGCCATGTCCAAGAACACGATGATTCCGGTTCAGATGAGATTGATTCAGATTACGCTGAATTTTTGAAGACTTACGTCCCAGAAGAAGATCTCTGCCCAGATCATGATGATTCCCTTATATTGGTCGAGGATTCTACCAACTCTCCTCATGAGAAAGAGAAGGACGTTGAGTCCAGTTCTTCGAAGATGAAGTGAGGTGTAATGATCCACCTTATTGTTGTTGGGGATTGTTCCTTGTGTGGTGGAACTTCTCAACCAGTTGGGAAGGATTAGTGGTTTCACCTTCTTTCTTGCTTTTCTCTTTACTATTTAAAATAAAGATGCACTAGGATAGATTTCTGTTAGGTCAAATAACACCATAGATGGTTTCGAATGTAACCAATTCTTGTACTCTTTTAATTTGGAATACAATTTCGATTATTTGATTGGTTTAAATAAATTTGTATTGTTTGAGAATATCCTGTTTTATGGCAATTTTATTGTTTTTTGCCAATTCGATTTCAGTATCTTTTCTTATTCTGTGCTTATGTTTGTTTCACATAATGTTGGTTTATATTTTTTCAAATACTTACCATTTATATTAAGAGTGCGCCTTTCAGAGGTTAACTCTTCGATCTCATATGCACCATTAGAATATATTTGTGAAATCTTAAAAGGACCTTCCCAGTTGGGTGACCATTTTCCTAAAATCCTATCCTTTCGATCCATAGGCAGAATAGTTTTCCAAACTAAATCTCCAATGTTAAAGATCTTAGACTTGACCTTTTTATTGTAAACTTTGGCTATTTTCTCTTTTTGCTGAGTTAACCTTTCCAAAGCTCTTATTCTCTCTTCATCTAAATCAACTAATTCATCTAACATCATGTTCCAATAGTGGTCATTTGGTATTTCCATTTGCCTTTGGATTCGAATTGATTGCAAATGTATCTCGACTGGTAAAACTGCGTCGTGACCATATGTTAAACGAAAAGGAGTAGTATTAGTTGATTCTTTTGGAGAATTTCTGCATGCCCATAATACTTGGTCTAAGGTATTGTTCCAATTTCTAGGTTTTTGGGCAATGTGTTTTTTAATTAAACCAATAAGGATTTTATTGGCTGCTTCGACTTGACCATTTGCTTGTGCATAATATGGAGTCGAAGTTAGCAAACGAAAGCCAGTTTGCTTTGCAAATTCTTGCATTTTTCGACCAGTAAAAACTGAGCCTTGATCAGTAGTGATAGTTTATGGGATTCCAAATCTATAGATAATATACTTTTGGATAAAACTAATCACTGCTTATTGATCTACATTTTGCATGGGTATTGCCTCAATCCATTTTGTGAAATAATCCACTCCTACTGTTATATATCTTTGATTTTTTGATGAAGCAGGTTTTATTTCACCAATTAAATCTAATGCCCATCCTCTAAATGACCATGGTTTAATAATGGAGTGTAATTCACTTGCAGGCATATGTTGTATTCCTGCATGTTTTTGACAATCTTGGCAACCCTTAGCAAATTCTATGCAATCTTTTAACATAGAAGACCAGTATAATCCCTGTCGAAACAGTAACCATTTAATTTTGTGACCTGCTTGATGAGATCCACAAGCTCCACTATGAGTTTCAGAGACGGCTATATGAGCTTCTGATTCATTTAAACATTTAAGTAAGACTCCTTCAAAAGTCTTTTTAAACAAATTGTCTCCAATAATCACATAGCTTAAGGCTCTATATTTGATCTTTCGAGCAGTATCACTTGTTGGATTTTGTAAGTAATCTACAATTGGTTTTGTCCAATCAGTGTCTATTAAGTTGTCAATTGCCAAAATTTGAAATTTTTCTTCATCATGACATTTATTATCAATAGTTTCTTGTGGTATATTTGCCCCCACAAGTTTTAGCATTGACAAATTTGGAGATAATAAATCGTTAGATACCAATTTTTCCTTGATTTCGATTAGTTCATATAATTGTTCTTTTGACACTTTGTATCCTGAAGCAATTTGAGCTAAGTCATTTGCTTCTTGATTTTGTAATCGAGGAACATGTTCGAAATCAACAGTATCAAAACAATGTAACATTTGTCTTGCAGTTTCGAAATATTTGACAAGATGCTCTTTCACACATTTATATTCTTGTGTTAATTGTTTCAATACTAATTCTGAATCTCCTTTGATTCTTATGTTCTTTGCCCCCAAGCCTATTAATATTTCTAGACCTGCTATTAAAGCTTCATATTCAGCTTCATTGTTTGAACAAAGACCATTTATTTTATACTTAAATTTAGTTGGGATTTTCAGTGGTGAAATAATTAGTATCCCAATTCCAGTTCCAAACATGTTTAGAACCATCAAAGTATAAAATCTAAGGCTGAACCTCTACAACTTCTTGAGTTGATTCGATTATAGAATGATCAACTATAAAGTCAGCCACTATTTGACCTTTTACTGCTTTTAAAGGTTTATATGTTAAAGAATATTCAGTTAAGGCCAATGCCCATTTTCCAATTCTACTATGTAAAACTGGTTTTAATAGCATATGTTTAATAACATCAAAATGAGAATAGACATAAACTTCAATAGGCTTTATATAATGCTTAAGTTTCATACAAGAAAAATATAAACACAAACATAATTTTTCTATAGCATTATATCTAGTTTTAGCATCATTTAGAACCCTACTTAAATAATATATGGCTCTTTCATCTCCATTTTCATCTTCTTGAGCAAGCATGCTACCAATGGTCGAATCAGATGCTGAAATATACAACTTCATAAATTTGTTTCGAATGGGAGACATTAGTATTGGTGGTTTCGAAAGATACAACTTGATATCTTCAAAAGCCTTCTGGTGCTCTGCTTCCCATTTGAAAATATCATCTTTCTTTAATCTGAGTAGTGGCGAAAAAGGTTGGGATTTACCACTTAGATTCGAAATGAATCTCCTCAAGAAATTGATTTTTCCAAGCAAAGATTGAAGTTTCTTTTTTGTAACTGGAGGTTGTGTTTCCATTATTGCCTTTGTCTTATTCTGATTTATTTCAATGCCCTTCTTATGTACAACAAAGCCAAGGAAATCTCCTGCATGCACATAGAAAGCACATTTTAGTGGATTCATTTTTAATCCACATTTTCTCATTCTTTCGAATGATTTTCTAAGATGTTCCAAATGGCCATCATCAGATGAAGATTTGATAACAATGTCATCTATATAGACTTGCATAAAGTTATCAATAAAATCATGAAAAATCAAATTCATTGCTCTTTGATATGTAGCCCCAGCATTTTTTAAACCAAAGGGCATTACTACCCATTCATAAGTTCCTAATGCTCCTGGGCATCTAAAAGCAGTTTTATGAATATCTTCTTCAGCAATAAAAATTTGATTATAACCTGAATAACCATCTAGCATACTCAAGTATTCGAAACCTGCTACTGAGTCAATAAGCATTTCTGCTACAGGCATAGGGTATTTATCTTTAGGTGTAGCATTATTTAAATCTTGAAAATCTATACATACCCTAAGAGTTCCATTCTTTTTAATTACAGGTACTATATTTGCTAACCATTGAACATACCTGGCAATTCGAATAAATTTGCTTCTCAGCAACCTTTCGATTTCACCTTTTATTTTGGACATTATTTCTGGTGCGAATCTCCTTGGTAATTGTTTAATTGGCTTCTTTTCTGGTTTCAAAGGTAACCTGTGTTCTACCAATTCTTTGCTTAGACCAGGCATTTCGTTGTAGTCCCAAGCAAAACAATCTTTATATTCCTGAAGGAGTTCGATCAGTTTAGTCTTGAAATCAGAATTGATATTGGCACTGATATAAGTTGGCCTTTTTGTCAGGCCATCTCCAATATCTATCTCTTGCAATGTGTCTTGGGCTTGCATTTTATGATTTATATTTAAAGGATCTTTTTCGAAACCCAAAGGTTCGTCATCATAAATACAATCCAAATTCTGCAAGTTTGGCTTGTCATTGCCATTTTCAAGATCATTGGCTTTATCCGCCAATTTTTGAGAATCACTAGCTTCGAAAGCCATTTTTTCTTTCATTGTTACAGCTTCCAATGCCGTATTTAATCTATTTTCGGCCATATAAGCCGAAATTCTTGCCCATGGGTTGGGCTCAGTCATCGGGATAGTAGAATTCACAATCCCACCCAGATGGTGGAATTACTCCATCTTCAGAGGAACCCTGATCTATTTCCTCTCTTCTCCAACAGAATCCATGAGTTAGGTGGAGTTTTACAGAGTGGTAAACATTTTCAGAAACCACTTTATCAAAAGCAGCGTCCTTATCGCCGCATGGTGCAATCGAAGCAAGGTTCTTATCGAAAGTCTGCTTCGTTATGTGACATTGCTCAGATAGATAATAACTTTGGTCTGCTTCCACATATTCCACAATGCCATCATCCCTCCATATAGCCAAGTTTTGGTGAAGAGTCGAAGGCACTGCCCCCACTCCATGAATCCATTCTCTTCCTAATAGAAGATTAAAGTTTGCTTTGGATTCGACCACCAAAAATAATGTTGGCCTAACTGTGATTCCAATGGCAACTTTAACTTGGAGAGCACCCCAAGAGTGGCCACTTTTCCCTTCATAGTTCGAAAGGACTATGTTGTGAGAAATAAGATCAGTGTCATATTTCCCAATCTTCTCCATTAATGAAGAAGGCATCAGATTCACAGCTGCTCCTCCATCAATTAGAACCTTGTTTATGTCTACATTGTTGACTTTTGCTCTGACAAACAAAGGCTTAAGGTGATTCTTCATCCCCTCATCAGGCTTTGCAAAGTTGGCGCATTGTTCTTCGATGCATCCATTATCCATCACATAGTAACAAACTGGTTTGATATCAACCAGTGGTGGTTCGTAGCAGTCTTCTTCTCGATCAGAGAAAGACCAAACATCAAACTCTCGTGGCAACACAGATACCACATTACAAACCACATCGAAGTCATTTTCTGACCCAAAGTCATCATCCTCACCATCAAAACATTCCTCTTCATTTATTTTTTCATTATTTTCTTCTGGAATGTTTGGTTGTGAAAGTCTCTCGATTACAGGCCTATTGGCCTTTTCTTGAATCTTGATTCCTTTCAAATTGTTCTCTTGTGGAACATTTTGGAATTCTTGTTTCTTCTGGCGCTGGAACCTACGCCATTATGTTCTTGTCATTGGATTCTTACCCTCATAGTTGTTCTTATAAGAGTATTTATTGGCATCTATTGCCATGTTGGGTTGACCATCAGTTTGCCAACCTTTACTAGAACTTCCTTGATGCTTGAATCTCTTGTCGAAAGCTGCATATCTACCATGTCCCCATTGACCCATGGGTATTTTTGTTGATGGTAAGAAAGTCTGTTTTCGACCAATCCTTTCATGAATCGAAGGATTAACCATTATAGCCTTTCCTTTGTTAGGCTGTTGATTTGGTCCATTGTTGAAGTTCAGTCTTCTGTTTGGATCACTAAACTTTGGTTTCACATAAGGCAGATAATTCTTGAGGCCTGTAGTAGCCTCTTTGTCGCATACAGCACTACACCTGGGGCAAAGCATGGCTTGGTGATTCTTTGCTTTACATCTCATAAGAAAATCAAGCAAATCCTCTTCAGCCTTAGGGTAAACCACCTTAATCTTCTCGATATACTCCTCTTCTGGGATTGATTCAAGAGTCGTGACTTCCATAGCTTCCACCATCATAAATTCAAATGGTTCAGCAAAAGAAGTATCAGCAATTTGGAGAGGGTCAGTATCCAACTTTGTCGCGGTGATTTTTGGATATCGAGTTATTAATTAACTTCGAATCGCAATTTAATATTCCACCACCGATCTTTAATTTATCCGAGGGAAAGGGAAAAAGTTCGAAAAAACCCTATTTTTAGAGAACAAGGTTCGGGGGTTAGTTATACGAAGGGAAGGTATTAGCACCCTAAGTATCTATAGTACTCTATAGGAACCTCTTGTTTTTATTCTAACTTTGCGCTTTATTTTAATTGCTTGTAAAATGTATAAGTGTAGGAATTAAAGTGATGATAAAAAAAGAAGTTTAAAGTGACAGAAAAGAAGGAAAAATGTTTTTGTTGATTTTATTGATTGGAGAGACAAGTCTCATGCCTACGTACCCGAGGGATCAAACCACCATAGTTCGGGGTAAAAGTTACGAGTAAATTTGTTTGTTTGGTTTTAAAGTTTTGAAAATGGTTTTAAAAGACCAAAAGTCAAAAGTGGCAAGATGTGAGTTTGATTGATGTTAATTTGTGAAGAAATTCTATATGGTTAAATTGATTGAAATTTGATTACGAAAATAAGACGCGGACACTTGGTTTAAAATCCAAGGTTTGTTGAGAAAATGTTTTGAGTGATAAATGTCACTTGGTTTAAAATCCAAGGTTTTCACATGATTAAAAATGTATGAATGAAGAAAATGCACTTGGTTTAAAATCCAAGGTTTTAGGCGAGAAAAAGGGGCACTTGGGTTAAAGTCCAAGGTTTTAGCGATAAAAGAAGCCATTGGTTTAAAGTCCAAGACATTTGATTTAAAATCCAAGTTCGCGATAAAAAAAGACACTTGGGTTAAAATCCAAGGTTTTCACGATAAAAGACGCCGTTGGTTTAAAGTCCAAGGCACTTGGTTTAAAATCCAAGTTTTGCGATAAAAAGACTCTTGGGTTAAAATCCAAGGTTTTCGCGATAAAAAGAAACGTTTGGTTTAAAGTCTAAAGTCTTGAAAAATGCTTGATGACAAAATATTTTTGATGCTTGATGATGTTGAATTGTTTGATATTTTTGAAAGAGGTTTTGATCTCATTTTTTGAGAAGAAAATGATTAATTATTTTTTTGAAGAGGTGTTGACCTCGTTTTTGAGAATAAAATGACAACTATTTTAATTGGAAAGTTGGGTTCCAAATTAACAAAGAAGTAGCGCGAACAATAATATTAACGTCACAAAGAGCAAATTAATCGCGAAGACAATCCGAGATGATATTTTGATCAAAACGGTGTCTTTT
The DNA here is from genome assembly GCA_951799995.1 of Trifolium subterraneum. Taxonomy (NCBI): domain Eukaryota; kingdom Viridiplantae; phylum Streptophyta; class Magnoliopsida; order Fabales; family Fabaceae; genus Trifolium; species Trifolium subterraneum. The sequence goes on from OX637463.1 coordinate 24,542,501, forward strand.
CCCTCGGAATTTAAAATTACGCATATGGACGGAATGCGATAAAAAATAAATATGCATGAGATGCAATTTTTCATTTATGAGTACATTGGCCTAATCACACTCTAAAATCTTTGCAAGAAAATAAATATGAAATGATGCAAGAGAGGGGTATGCTATGCACTTTTATTTAGAGTTTACATTTGGCCTATTTACATCCTAAATTCAAAAGCAAAAGTAAACGGCAATTAATAAGCGATAAATACTCAATATTACGATAATAAAATGAAGGTAAAAAAAATGATGAATAAATCTATGTAATGAAATGAATATGATATGCAATGGATAAATAGCATAAATAAAGTAATATTAACAACTTTTAAATACCAAATAAATAGGAAAATGAAATAAGCCTCAACATCATGCTTGATTGGCTAAAATAAAAGCTAAAATAGCTTATGCCAAAAGCACTTATCTAATAAGCTAAAAAATGAAATTAGCTAAAAATAAATAAAGACATAAGGTAATATTAACAACTTTTAAATATCAAATAAATAGGAAAATGAAATAAGCCTCAACATCATGCTTGATTGGCTAAAAAAATAGCTAAAATAGCTTATGCCAAAAGCACTTATTTCATAAGCTCAAAGACAAAATTAATAAACAAAATAAATAAAGACATTAGATAATATTAACAAATCTAAATATCAAATAAATAGAAAAATAAATAAGCCTCAACATCATGCTTGATTGGCTAAAATAATAGCTAAAATAGCTTATGCCAAAAGCACTTATCTCATAAGCTAAAAAAATAAAATAAAATTAAAACAGGGGGTGTGAACATTAAAACGAAATAAACAGGGGGTGCCAAAAGTAACAGAACAAGCCAGGCCCAGTCCAGAAGAGGCCCAACTGCACAAAAAGTAAAGGGTTTGATCAGTGCCGTCGGATTGATCAGACGGCTCTGATTTAATCAAAGGTGAAAAGAACAGGAGCAGTTAGATTACAATCAGAAGGATGAAGACGCGCAGGTGCACCATAAGACCGTGCACCTGCGCGCACAGGATCCCAAATGGGTATAAATACGAAAAACCCTAAAAAAAACAGAATCTCTTTTCTCTCTTCTTCTTCCTCACCGCCGCTGTCTTCTTTCTCCTCACCTTCACTCTCTGTTTTTCACAAACTCCATTTTTTCTCAAAAAAGCTCAAAATCAAAACAAAGTAAAAACAAATCCTAAACCCACATCTAAAACCAAAACCCATAGATTAAACGGAATGGAAAGGGGAAAAGACGAATTTCAACCTTGATGTTTTCGATTTGGTTCCGAATCTCTTCTTTTTCTTTCATTTTGTTTCGAGTTTGTTTGCGATCTGGGTTCGGTTTTGTTTCTGGATCTCGTTTTTTATAGATTTGGTAACGGATGTTTGATGATGAACAACGATGATTTTGGATGAATTCGATTTCGGTTTCTGGGTTTCTTTTGTGGTTTTGATTCGCTGTGGTTTGTTGAATGATGATGAACAACGAAGGTTGATGATGAACAGATGATGAATTTGTGATGTGGTTATTATTTTTGGTAATTTTGTTTTGTGATTTTTTGTTCTGTTTTTTTATTTCATTTTGGAAAAGGAAAAAAAGTTTTTGTGGCTGAGTTTTCTATCCTGTTCATTAATTTCATCTGTTCACTATATACCCAAGGCTAGGGTTTGAAAAACTCAAAAGAGGGAGCAAAGATCTGAGTTTGGACAAACAAGTACTGTTTTTCTGCTTTCTGCAGAAAAAAAGCTCCTTTGCGTGTGAAGAGGAAGTTGACTTTGGACAAATTTTAATTTTTTTAATTAATTAAAAAAAACAAAACAAGAAATAAAGAAATAAATAAAAAAAAAAATAAATAATAATAATAAAAAACTGAATAATAAAAATAAAAATAATAAAAATTGGAAAAACAAAATAATAATAATAATAATAATAATAATAATAATAATAATAATAATAATAATAATAATAATATAAATATAAATAATAAATGAACACAAAAATGAGGTATTTTAAAATATCTCTCTGCCGAAATTTCGTCAGAAACGAACAAAGAAAACCCGTCTTAAAAAAAACGCAAAAAGCTATTGGTCAAAAAATGGGGTATGACAACCTTCATTGGAGGCTTCGATTTCTCATCGAACTTTAATCTCCCCTCGTTCAATGCTTTTTTGGACAAGATCCTGAAAAGAACAAATTGAGATGTTTTATGACCCACAAAATTATGAAATTTGCAATAACCTTGATCAGTGCATTTTAATGCACTTTTTAATCACTCTGTGCTATGACAATTTTATGACTTCTCCTGTTAATTTGGTATTTTTATCATGTTTTGTGTTTAGAGTCTAGTTTTGCTATTATTTATGTTTTGCTATTTATTTTCGTAATAAACAGTAATTTGACACCTTCTCATTGTGCAGACCATAACTTGGACTACGAATATCGGATTGAGGCGCGGGAAGATGCGTTGGAAAGCTAAGAGAAAGAGCTACAACTTTCATGTTGAAGCCGAAAGCCAATTTGGAACGCAAAGGAGTCATATTTACTCGTTATGTTTCAGACTTACAAAGATTTAATTAGTTTTCAGCATAACTATATTTTTCGGCCCAATTGTTTTGTGGCCCGTTTTGCTTGCTTATAAAAACCCAAAATTCAGATCTAGGTCACGTTTTTTACACTCCATTCACGAATTCAAAGAAACCCTAGAGCAGCCACCACTTGAATGGAGAACTAAATCCTTCTTTCAATTCGTTGGTGCAAGGAACTCGTTTTAGATTCTTGAGGTCTGTTTTTAATAGCAAATTCTGTTTTATATTCATGTTCTGATATGTCAATTTCGTATTCTTAATTCAGTATGTATGAAATTGAATTATAATGATGCTTAATCACTCTAATTCGATTCGACACCGTTTATTCAATTTAGTTTATCGCTTGTATAGATTATATTGAATAGGAATTGACATAAACTTTGAGCGCTTAGCAAAAAGGGTTGATCGAAATTCAGTAAGGATATTAATCTGACATTAGTACGCTTGTTTACTATTGCCTATGATTAGTTGAACGCATTTGACGCTTGTTTGAATGGAATTCGTATAAAACTGTTAACGCTTGTTTATTTCAGTTTTATAAATCAACCAGAACATGAGCATATAATGAATTTATTCTTTGTGAACCATATGATAGAATCAAGAATGAGTTACCTAAAGCCAACGAATTGATCGTTTTAAATCAATCGAATTTCACACTTTTCTTACGTTCTGTTAACAAAACAAAACCCCCATAATTTACAGTTTTTGAATTGTTCTAATATAGTTAAACTGATTGTGAGTCTTTGGGAAACGACCAAGGTTAACTACCTTGTACTACTTTTCTTAAAACATTATTTGATCACGAAACGACCGTGATCAAACCTCTCTTCTTCCTTTGTTCTAAAGGAGGAACTTTTAAACCCTTTTGAACAATTATCTGGCTATCATTGACCAATAGATGAAAGATTTAGTCACATTTAGTAATATCAAACGTGTAGGTTTTTGCAACATATTTATCATTTTTGGGTTCGACAGGATTTTTTCCATTAGATGGCTTTAGTAATTTACATATATAAGGAGGGCATGGTTTTAATTCAGCCACATCTACCTCGTTATTTTCAATATTCTCACAATCGAAAATAGTTTCATCATCACTATCATAAGTTTCTATATAAGCAATTTTCTCTTTTTTATGAAACTTAGATGTTTTGGCTTTTTCGATCTTAAGCCTTTCGACTTGTCGAACTCTATCAGCCAATTGTGACATATCCCTTAGATACTGGGTATCTAACTTCTTTCTAATTGAATAATCGAGACCACCAGCGGCCATTTCGACTAATTCATGTTCAGGGATTTGTGTAAAACACCTTGCCTTAAGGATCCTAAATCTATTAAGATATTCATCAATAGACTCTGGCACTTTGCGCTTAACACTAGCCAATACTTTAAGGCTAATTTTAGTCTGACCCATGTAAAATTGTTCATGAAACAACCTTTCCAATTGGGCCCAATGATGAATCGAATGGGGGGGAAGAGTTGTAAACCAAGTAAAAGCATTTTTGGTCAAAGAATTTGGAAAAAATTTCATTCTCAAATTCTCATTATTTGCCAAATCCCCACATTCCACTAGATATCGAGCAATATGTTCGACAGTAGATTCATTAGTATCCCCAGAAAACTTTGTTAACTTAGGAGTTTTCCAATTTCTGGGCAATTCAGTTTGAAGCACGAATTCAGACAAAGCAGATACAAAATTTGGCCTATGTAAACCAACATTAAGGCCATTTTGTGCAAGAATATTTTCGACCAAATGGGCCAAATTATTCTGTCCAGCAAAATTGTTTTGTTGGACATTTCTAACTACTTCGTCAGCATTCTGGTTTCGATTTACCAAAACTACCCTTTGATTTTGATCTACCACATTCTGATTTAAAGGTTGTTGGGCCACTGGGATTGGACCTGGCCTAGGATTGACATTCATTATAATATCTGGCAGTGGGTCTTGCCTTTGGTTAATATTTTCGATTTCATTGGGTAATGGCCCGTTTTGACCATTAGGCCTAGCACCATTTGGAACATTTGGTGCTCCAAAGAAATCTGCCATCCTTCTCATTTGATTGGCTAACAACTGATAACTATCATTTGTAGTTTGTATCAATGGATTGAACACTGCCCCAATTTGTTGTGTTAACATATGAACCATTTCATGATTACTATCATCCATTTGCTGTCTAAGAGACATCAAAGATGTATTAGTTAAATTTTGAAATTGTCTACCCTGATTTCCCACTGCTGAAGTCGAAGGGGAAAGCATATTTGGTCCTTCATTACTAGAATTATGAAGGCCAGCTGTAAATTCAGGAGGCATGCCATATTGACGCTCGTTATTTGGTAATCGAAATAAACGAATAGGGCTTCTATGATCACCATTCATTGGCTGTGAAGAATTTCCTCCACCTACATGCACAGATGGTGAGGGAATCGAAGGAATGGTCACTGGAACAGTCGCTGGTATTTGTTCCAAGATTACAGAAGGACCACTCGAACCTACGGTGCTCACATTTTGGTTAAGGGTCGTAGACCCATTTCCAGAACCTATATTGGCATTGCTACCGGAAGGTTGCGATGGTTGTCCCTCTGGAATTGATTGATTTATGTTTAGACTTGTTGATGGTCTAACCATTTTCTTACGAGTTTTATAGTTTTCGAAGTCTGGTAAAGATTTACCACTTCTCAAATGCATACAAAACAACGGAAAAAAGTAAATAAATCAACAGAACTTTAAAGAAAATTGCACAAAACCAGTCCCACTGGGCGTGCCAATTTGTTTACACTGTTTTTTGGTAAACAACCGCTAGTTTATTTACTAGTAAGATCAACTAGTAAATCTTGGGACATGTTTGTGCATTCTTTGTAGAAAACATTCAAAGTTCATAATTTGGAAATGTTGTTTAAGAGACTTAAATTTAAAGCATGTAAATGAAAAAATAGCAATGCAATAAAGTATTTCGAATGAAAAAGGTTTTACAGAAAAGTAAAATTTACAGAATAAAACTTGGATTGAATTTAAAAGATAACTGCAAAATTCATTCGAATGAATGAATTTGATAAAGTAGCGTTAAAATAAAGGTTTGCTTTAAAAGATAAATTGCATTCAAATGTAAAACATTTACAAAGAATAAAGGTGGTACACAGAATCATACGTTTCCTTTATGTTGCTCATTTCGCTCGAACGCTTGGGTACTCTGAGTTTTATATAAGGATTCAATATGTGAATTTGTGACCCTGATTTTGACTACAAAATACATATATATAGACTTCCTATTTCAACTGCTATGTAACGGTTGCCTCTTGACCAAATGACGCGTGTCTTTTTCCTCTATACGCTGTCCTCAGTTTTGAACCGTTGCATCCGTTGCCAATAGTCGAAATCGAAGTGAATTAAGATGTTTGAAATAATTTGAAAAGTACTTAGACTTTCCGTGAAATCCAAACTTCTTTCGATATAGCAAGACTTCAATTCATATCAAAATCGAATCGAAAGAAAGAAGCTTTGAAAAAAGATTACATTAACTTTTAAGTATACATATTGTCAATATGTATAATTTAACAATTAACTTATCTTTATTTCATATTTTGTTTCAAACAAAAATATGGAGTAACACCTTCGTTAATTAATTGTATGGTTTTGGATATATTTTTAATCTTGTTTATAGGGGAACATGGCCGGAAATTAAGGAATAAAAGTAACTTAAGAGTGTGTTTGGATGGGAAATTCTAGAATTTCAAGAGATTTTAAATACTAGACAATTCAATTTATTCAAATGAATTCACTTGATTTTCAAATTTCATTGTTCGGACAAAGTGATGAAATTCCATCAATTGTAAAATTCTTTGTTTGGGTAATATAATTGAATTTCCTTCATTTAATTTTATTTATCTTAATGAAATCGACCCTAAACCAGAAAAATCGGCAGAAAACCTAAAATCGACCAAAAATCCTAAAATCGACAATAACCCCAAAAATCGGTCGAAAAAGCCCAAAAAGTCGGCCGAAAACCCAAAAATCGACTATAAACCCTAAAATCGGCCGAAAATCCTAAAATCGACTATAACCCCAAAAATTGGTCGAAAACCCAAAAAATCGAACGAAAAAACCTAAAATCGACTTTAAACCATAAAATCGGCCGAAAACCCTAAAAATGACTATAAACCCTAAAATCAGCCGAAACCAAAAAACCAGTCGAAAAAACCTAAAATCGGCCGAAAAACCAAAAAATCAGCTGGAAAACCTAAAATTGGCCAAAAACCCTAAAATCAACTATAAACTATAAAATCGGCCGAAAAACCTAAAATCAGGCAAAAACCATAAAATCGACCCTAAACCCAAAAAAATCAGCCTTAGGTTTTTCAGCAATTTTTGGGTCGTGGTCAGGTTTTCTACTGATTTTTGCGTTTTGGTCGGGTTTATGGTCGAATTTTGGGTTTTCGGCCGATTTTAGGATTTTCGGTTTTTCAGCAATTTTTTGGGTCCTGGTCGATTTTAGGGTTTTTAGGCAATTTTAGGATTTTTAGTTGATTTTAGATCTTTTTGGCCGATTTTTGGGTTCTGATGAGGTTTACGGTCGTTTTTTGGGTTTTCGGCCAATTTTAGGGTTTTTAGCCGATTTTACATATTTTTACGGTTTTCGGTTGATTTTGGGGTTTATAGCATATTTTTGGTTTTTCGGCCGCTTTTGGGTTCTGGTCAGGTTTAAAGTCGTTTTTTGAGTTTTCAGTCGATTTTAGAGTTTATAGCAGATTTTAGATTTTTCGGCCGATTTTTGGGTTCTGATCAGGTTTAGGGTCGATTTTTGGGTTTTCGGTCGATTTTAGAGCTTTTAGCTGATTTTAGGTTTTCTGGTCGGGTTTAGGGTCAATTTTTTGATTTTCAGCCAATTTTAGGTTTTTCGGCCGATTTTAGGGTTTATTGCCGATTTTAGGTATTTTAACCCGTTTTGGGGTTTAGGTCGTGTTTAAGGTTGATTTTAGATTTTTCGGTTCATTTTAGGTTTTTCAATCAATTTGTATTTTTTAAAGTTTATAGAGAGGAAATAATTTGAAATTCCCTGCTTTTAGGTGTCATTTGAAATTCCATAAATGTTGCTTGAACAAAATATTTCATAAAATTCCATCATTTTGAAAATTCTTCAAATTATCATTCAAACAATGGAATTTACCTCGAATCATTTGAATTCCCTCACAACATTCCCCCATCCAAACACACTCTAAAAGTTATTCAATCCAACAAAGAGAAAGAGAGTTCAGTTGTTTCCTTCATCTAGAATATTGTGCTCAAGTGATTAATGAACTCTCTTTAGAATGAATTGTTCTGAAAAGTTAGAGTTCGACTTATGATAAGAACAATTTTAGTTAGACTTTATTTACCTCTCGGTCAAACTCTAGATTACTCGGCGTCTTTCTTCTGGAAACCATAAGGTTAACACAAAATAATTGGTTTTTTAATATCAATGTGTGTATGCCTTTTTTTTTATACATAAATATAAGTGATGTAATGTGTGTATATCTTGTATGAGACAAGGATAAATGTAGTTTATGTATTTGAATGTTGATTTTATAGTGTAGTTATAATTTACATTCTTGTTGGTTTTATTTTCAAATAGTACTAATTACTACAAAAACTTTACACACACAAGTGAATTTGCTTCTAAACGTGTTGCAGCTTCCACTTCAATTACTGACATACACGAGCATTTCCATCTCGTTTAGGCCAGCACAAAGTTCCCATCACTGTGCCTATTGCCGAATTCAATAGGCTGCGCTGGTAATATTTCCACTGTCATGAAAACCTGCGTTGATGTTGCATTTTAACCAACCTAGGTTTGGTGTCACCTAGCTTGATACCAAACACCTGCTACTGCTGTCATTATTTCGGTTCTTCTGCATATAAAATTGGTACAAGTCCCGCCACAAGTTTTATGCTCGTATAACCAGCTGATTCACATTTAATTTAGCATTACTCTATATCCAATTATTCCAATTATGCCATAATATCCTCACCATTACAGCTATCCTCTACTTGCTATATCACGATCCTCGCTGCTGCAAATATCAAATAATACCGCTGCAGCTGATTCTTGATTGCAGACACGGTGCTTAATTACATTTAATAAACCTGCTGATTGCCAACAATATTTACTCATTCGACAATCGAAAAATAAATGCCACTCATCTTCCACAGCTTCGAAACACAACAGACAGGTCAACGGGCATTGAACATTCCACTCTTAAAGGTGTTTTCTCGTAGGAATACAACTCCTACATATACGCCACAACGAGTTTCTTGTTTTTGGCGAGGCAAGTATGCGTCTAAACTATTATGCTCGCCTCTAACCTGAACATAACCCCCTTGCTCCATATTTCTCATTGTAACATTATATCCGGATTTCACTAAATAACACTCATCTCTATCCTCGTTCCATATTAGCTTATCTTCTTGGACCGACTCGAATGTCGGGAGACTCGGACTGACAGAATTGCATTAGCTACTGCATCTGGAAACAAATTATTAATTTTATTAGCATCCCATATTTTCTCACCTACTACCGTAAGCTGACTAACATTCATATCCTACAAACCTTGATTTTGTGCCTCTCAAAATTTTCTCACAAGCCAATTTAGTCTTGAGAAAAAATTATACTTACATTAGTCTCTTGCATTTCATACTTGACCCATTTGTGCTTTTAGGAAGTACACTGTGATCCAGGGGCGTCTTTACCCCATATGCGGCATATGCCACCGCATAAAGCCTAATAATAATAGGGGCCTCTAAGAAAAATTATAGGATAGTAGTATTAGTACAGAGAGTATAAAATTAGGGATTGCATGCTTCCAAATGAGAGACTGCGGAGTCCAAATATTTGAGATTCTCTTTATTCTAAAATAAGGGATTTATTAGTTACAAAATGTCCCAAAAGAGATTTTTCTATTGTGAATAAATTTTTTATACGCTTCATAGCTAATTGTTATACAATAGTTTTATCAAATAGAGAGACGTGTAATGGATATTGTCCTGTTTAGCAAACTTTTTTATATTAGTGAAAAAATGATTATTTTTTAATATTATTGATGTTATTTGTAATTTAAATCGATGACAATTCTTTTGATTTTTTTTTTATATTTTTTTATTAGGGTATATTTTTAATAATCACACAGGGTCTAAGTTGAAGACGTACCTGTGTGACCCATTTGTAGTCCCCATCGAAGATCGATTTGGGCCGGAGTCTTCCCTGACTTCTTAGCAGTTGTGTGTAGGAGTCCTTTACCTAGTGGCGAATAACCGGATAAGTGCACTCCTTTGGATTTACAGAAAGCGTGTAAATTTGACACGTGCGACATCCAATAGATCTTGAAGCTTCTTTACAGAGAAATTTCTGACACCTATAGCTCCAGCCTTGCCAGAATCGTGGTAGAGTGCCTCCATTGCTTTCCACGTGCTTTGAATGTCGGGTTTGGTAAGATGTCCATTTTCCTTGCTCATTCGATAATGAATAAGGTAGAGATGAAGATAGTCCAACTGCAAATAGCGTAAAGTTCTTGCAAATGCCTTAGGGATGTCTTCTGGCAAATGATCGATACACCATAGCTTCGACGTGATCCACATCTCGCCACGTTTAACTAATCCATTAGCAAACAACTTCTTCAAGACATCTCCAATCTCCTTTTCATTGCAATAATATTGATCAGAATCTATGTGACGATATCCAATATTGACAGCAGTGGATATTGCATCGTATACAACACCAAATACGGCATGCTAAGTGCCTAAACAAACAACCATAATTCAGACTAGATAGAGAACCAAAAAAAGCCCTTGATCAAACAAAACAAGAATACTGCATAATTCGACAAGTGATATTTAGAACGCTAATGCAGAAAACACGTTCCAATGTCTCCATTGAATAATTCACGTCACTAAAAATCATCGGAGGTAAAAAGGATGAAGCGGAAATCGCATCAAATGTATAACTATGTAAGTGATACTGAATTTCTTTTCTCGACAAAAAATTACATCTTTGTATTGATTTGTTATATTTCATCTTTTAACAGACAAATTCAAAACATAACGAACTAATATTTTACATCATTCTATTAACTGCACAGCAGCAATAAAAGGTATCTTGTCTCTCAGTTTCTGCGTTAAGGCAACGCGAACCGTCATAACTCCTGCTGCTGGTCCACTTAACCGAACTTGAACAATGTAATCATTAATCTCAACAAGCTCTAATGTTCCTCCTCCTGTGCCAATAAGATATGGTCTAATTTCTGAAAGAATCTGCATAAACAAAAATCGAACAATATTATAAGATTCACAATCTTGACATGAAGCAACAATTCTTCAGCATATATAAGGTACATATAAGGCACTATAAATAAGAGAAGATGTATGAACTTAATTAAGTGCTTATAAAGTTATAAGCATATGACAGATGATTAGCTTTTACACCTTAATTTAAAATCCAAAAGGCCATGATGATATGATACATAATATACAACTGAAATTACGGCAATGCAAAAAATGATGCACAAGGTTTCAATCCTTCGCAACCATATCACATCACATCATGAATCAGATGAATTATGATGAAATGAGACAGTATTATGCAAATACATTAACTGTATTGACTAATATTATATTTGTTATCGACTCGAAAGAACAAAAGAAACATACACTTTCAACATTTTCTTCGTTTAACTCAAGACCGGTCTCAGTATCTAGTATCTGCTCAACTTCCAAGATTTCCGGAATCTTATCGCGAAGGCGAGTTTCGATCCCCATTTTTAATGTCATGGTTGAGCTAGGGCATGATCCACATGCTCCTTGTAGCTTTAGGATAACAACAAGGCCATCTATCTCATGTAAGGCCACATTGCCTCCATCAGCCATCAAACCCGGCCTTACCTCGTCCAAAACTCTCTCGACATTCTCTTCTGTCAGTGGCAGAACACATCTTGGAGAAACAACAAATCCTACAAAAAGAAGAAAAAAAACATTGGATTGTGAATGCTACAATAAACTATTTTCTCACATTCCTTGTAAGCTACTTCAATATATGGTTTCAATTTAGTAAAATCATGAAGTCTCGGTAAAGAACAATATTATTCACCTATAAAGCACCGACACTGCGTGCCACATACACTAGACACAAAACTAACACGTTAATACATATAATAATATGAAAAAATAAAAGTGATTGAATGTAATGACATCTGTTGACATCCTATGGTGTCTGACACCAACAAATGTCAGACACCAAACATATCTTCAATCTGAAATATGAACGCTTAGTTACACAGTCGCATGACACAATATTATAAATTTGCAGCAAAAGCCAATTGGATATATTATACAACTACTAGTACTAATTTCCATCCAATAATTTATATGTGTAACACATAATCAATACAAATATATTCAAATTAATGAAACTCTTGAAGAACGAATTGATATCAGAGTATAACCTGCTTTGTTTCTTGGAGCTTTACGAGAGATAAGCCCAAAAAATTGCTTAATATTAATTTGATGTCCTCTGAGAAAACAACTCTCAGTTGAAGAAAATATACTAGCACCTGATATAAGATTCTAAAACCCAAAAAAAAACACCAAAATTTAGCCACATAAAGATTAAAAAAAAATACACATACCCATCAGAGAAAAAAAATTAAATTAAAGGATCATAATAATATATAAATTGAAAAAAATAAAATAAACAGGAACATCAAGGTAGATTAAAGTGGTACCTTAAAGAGAGAAAAATGTGTGGACAATAATCTATGAGATGGATAAAGCATTGCAATTGTTGTTGTTCTTGTCTTAAGACATTGAGTTGTTGGAGTTGAGAGTGAACCACTCAACATTTGAGTGTAAGTGGTGAAAACAATTCAATAAAGCTACCATAAGATTGAACAACAATTGTGAAACAAATTATTTTGTTACATATAATATTCTCTTTGTTGTTAATTTTTGGAAGAAGTTTTTTTGTGATATTTAGGAATAACAAGAAGCAATGGTGAGCTAATGATAGAAAGTGTTTTTCATATTTTTTTTTATAATGAAAAGTGTTTTTCTTGATTGGCTGGCATTGATTATCTTTGATGATAAAATATAAAATAATAATAAAAATAAAATAAGAGTTCTTGTGGATAGAAGTGAAACACACAACACAAGCAAAATACAATGTGAGATGGTTAGATTTGTTAGTAGATGGGTTTTGGGCCTACTGTGACTCGTTTAGTAGGGAGTTTCTATTGCACCCTCGCCCATTTTTAATAGTTTTTTTCATTTGATTTTTAGAAATAGTTAAATGTTTTAAAAGTTCTCTTTACACCTCCATGTTTCTCCTAGGGAACTAAAATTCCTTTCTTTTTTCCTTTAGAACTACTCGGAATCTATTTCCAAAGTTAAAAAAAATCAAAAAATTTCGGGTTCCATTTACGAATATATTTGAACTTTAGGTTTATCTTATTGAGCCGGTTTGTTTAAGATTTCTTATAATATATTTTGAACATTTTAGTTATGTTTGTTTGTGAACTTTCTAAAAAAAATATTTTTGTTAAAAAATAACTTTTATTTAAAATTAAGGATAGCTCTAATGATTGTAAAGTAATATGGTTGGGGTCGGAGAATCTGCAAGGTGAAGGTTACTTCCCTGATCTCCGCCCCAAAGTGTTTTCGTTGGAATGTTTCCCTCCATATCTGTTTTTGTTGGAAAAAAAATCCTCGTACTCGTAGCTCTAAACAGATGATTCCCACGGAAATCTCCGTTAACATATGCAAATTGACATCCCTTGGTTACTAGATAATGCAATTGGCCTAGATCAACAATGTAAATTACTCCTTATTGTGCCCACATTTGATGTAATATATTTTAAAGTACTATGTACCCAATTTTTCTCCTCAGCATTTTCACAATAACCCCTTTCTTCCATATGAACTCTGGACAGTCGCAATCACCAACAATGTTTTCCTCCACATTCATTCCTATGTTTTCCTCATCCTCATCTTCCTCAACAACATCACCACCACCTTCTATCTCATCCACCTGTGTGCCTTCATGAGCCTTTTCTCCAGTAACCATATCTTGGTAAGGGATTTGATCTAACCTGTTGATCAAAAGTAGGTGATGGCCAGAGAACCGTCGTTGAGCAGCGTCCAGCAACAACGTCCACCGGAGGGGGGATTTGTACCTGCAGGCGCTTCAATGCCAAAGTCAGAGAGAGAGCAAATACAGAGAATAAGAGAGAGTGAGAGTGGGAGAATTAATTGAATACCTTGCTCTCTTGTCAAGGAGATTTTATATAGTTTCCCCAACGCTGGGCCAAAGGTCCCCTTAGTGGGCTGTGATGAGCAGCCCAATAAGGAAGACTGCCAAGAAAACTCCCTGGATTATGGGAAAAGTTGTTGCCAGCTGTTACCTTGGTGGAGCAGTTGCACAATCCTAGGAGGAGTGGATGAGCTCAACGGATGCATGTCGAGGAACACGTGGGACAAGCCACGTGCTTGGCTGTCGAGCAGGGGTGGCTTGTTGTTGGTTCTGCCCCGTTACCCAAGCAGAAGCAGATTTGGGCCAGCTCTTGGCCCAGTCCAAAACAGGAGCCCCCCAAGACATTGCTCCTAGTCATAGGAGTAGTGACTTTAGGTTCAAGCTCAAATGTCGAGGACAAGGTGTTTTGTTTATCCTCCCCTTTTTACGAGGAGACGCTCGCGGGGAGCTGCGAGGAGCAGCGAATACGAGGAGGAGTTTATTGTAAATTCGTACTCGTAATCCTGCTAGTTTTGCTCACGAGGACATCCTTCGAGGAAGTATTTTGTTTGTCCTCCCCTTTTTACGAGGAGACGCTCGCGGGGAGCTTTGTGGAGTAATGGTTACGAGGAGGAGTTTGTAATAAATTCGTGCTCGTAATCCTGCTAGTCTTGTCGAGGACGCTTCGCAAGGAAGTGTTTCCCCCATTGTTGAGGAAAAATTTCTTAATTGCCCTTTGTTCCGAACGCACGTTCGTGATAAATCTTGAATTATTTGTGAAATAATTCTTGTTCGTACTCCGAGGAGGAAAATTTGTGTTTGCTTCAACGACGTGCCCGCAACGCGTGGGTGAGAATTCGTGCCCATGACCTTCTCGTGACGCGTGGTCTGTTGGATGGGACTTGAAGAGACAGACGTTTCGTCTGGTACTGCCACATGTGTGGACTATGAAAAGTCATGATAATGACCTAGGAGTAGGGGTCATTATTGCCCTCGTTTAACGAGGAGGTGTGTGAGCTGTTGGATTGGCGCGTCCTTTCATTTTCTAGGAGATTAGATCAGGGCCCTTGGATTTGATCAATGGTTACGATGGTATAGGCGCACCTTTTCGCTTCTCACACACTGACTCATGAAATGGCTATATGTCATACCCCATTTTTTGACCTAAGATCCCACCTCATATTCTCATCATTGCATTTCATGCATCAATAACGAAAAAATCCAAAAATATATCAGTTTATTTAACTTTGTTTTTTGTTAGTATTTTTGTTAAAAATCCAAAAAATATTCTAAGAATCTATTTTATTTTTCAAGATATCTTTGTTTTATATTTTGATAAAAAATCTATAAAAGAGCTATAAAGTAGAAGTCAAATCTTTTTATCAATATTATTATTATTATTATTATTATTATTATTATTATTATTATTATTATTATTATTAATTAGTTAAATTACCAAAAAAAGGGAACAAAAAGAAGAACAACAATTGTACTGTTGTTACACGCCTCCCTCCTTTGTTCTTTGTTTTTTTCAGCTTTTGACTTTTCACTCAATCTCAAATTAAGCCAAAGTTTTCTCTAAATCCATACTCAGTCAAAAAGTTCATGTCAATTCATCCTTTTTCCATCATAACAAATCCATTTTTCTTTCTATAAACCCATCAAGCAATAGCAAAGGCAAGGGGCGGTAACAACAGAACAAAGGCAAAAAACAGAGCACGCTCACACCATCCCTCCCATGCTTTCTTTATCAGTTTTCATCAATTTTCACCAAAACTACACTCTAAGCAATACCAATTTCTTTGCCAAAACATACTTTAATCCAATTGTCCAATAGTCACAGATTTTGCAATTTACTCTATAAATTGAGGACCAAAGATCAAAAAGAAAAGGGGGGAAGAACCGAAATTCAGAGGAGAAAAACAGAGTAGCAAAAAATGTAGAGGCATAGAGAAATACCTCACCTCCACCTCCTCCACAATCCACCGTTAAAACTTCACTATCACCTTCAATATTCAACACAAAATCATCAACACCATCTTCCATAACCAAAACCACAATAAATATGAAGTAACAAACACCAATTCCATAATCACATCCTTCAACTCATTCATTACTATCATCATCAAAATCACAAAAAAAAAAAAAAAAAAAAAATTCCATAGTCACAATCCTTCACCACCACTACCCAAAACAACATCAAAACAGTAAAAAACAAACAAAGAGAATAGAAAGAAGAAGCAGAATCAGAGCAAAAGCAGAGGAAGAATCTCTCTCGTGAGCCATTCACTCTCTCAGTTATTCCTCTCTTTCTCTGCGTGCGTGTTTGTTGTTTTTGCTTTTGTGGGTGCGTGTTTGTTTTGCTTTACTGATAAAGATGGAGAAGATTTAGGTCTTCTTGTTATTATTTTTTATTTTATTTTATTTATTTATTTCAATTAGTTATTTATTTCTATTAATCAATTGGGCTGCTGTGTAGACATGGGTTCTAAACCCATTAATCTATTCACACTCCTTGTTTACTGTTTGCCCCCTTTTGTTAATTTTTTATTTTTATTTTTAAGCTTATGAAATAAGTGCTTTTGGCATAAGCTTATTTTTAAGCTATTTTAGCCAATGAAGCATGAAGTTGAGGCTTATTTCATTTTCCTATTTATTTGATATTTAGATGTTGTTAATATTATTTAATGTCTTTATTTATTTTGTTAGTTAATTTTGTTTTGAGCTTATGAAATAAGTGCTTTTGGCATAAGTTTATTTTTAAGCTATTTTAGCCAATCAAGCATGAAGTTGAGGCTTATTTCATTTTCCTATTTATTTGATATTTAGATGTTGTTAATATTATTTAATGTCTTTATTTATTTTGTTAGTTAATTTTGTTTTGAGCTTATGAAATAAGTGCTTTTGGCATAAGCTTATTGTAAGCTATTTTAGCCTATTAAGCATGAGGTTGAAGCTTAATTCTTTTTTATTTTCAAGTCTTTATTCATTTAGTTATTAGTAAGTGTGATTAATGTTACTAATTCTTTAGTTCTTCGTAGTTTAATCTTTTATTTATGTTTATTTAATGCTATATCATACTCATCTCATCTCATCATATCCATTTATTGTTTTTTTTAGAATGTCATTAGGATTGAATGTAAATTATAAATGAGAATTGCATTGCATGTGAGTTTATTTGTGTCATACCCCATTTCTTGACCGATCGCTTTTATGTGCCTTTTTTAAGACGGATTTTCTTTGTTCGTTTCAGACGAAATTTCGGCAGAGAGGTATTTTAAAATACCTCATTTTTTTGGTTCTTTTTGTTTCTATTTTATTATTATTTTAGTTTTTATTTTATCATATATTTTTATTTTTGATTATTATTTAACTTGTTTTTTTATCTCTTTTCATCTTTTAAGTCTTTTTACCATTTTTATTATTATATTCGTTTTTTATTATTTTTGGGTGTTTTTTTTCAAATTTGCCAAAGTCCAGATCAGGTGTTTTTTGTCCAAGCCCAAAGGGGCAATTTTGTCCAAATTGAGTAAATTTCCTCTGCAAACCCTAAACATCTGACACAGTATTTATACTGTACTGTGCACAGTTTCCAAAGGGAGAAATTCATCAGCCGCAAACAGAAAACCAACACATTCATTCCATTTTCCAGATCAAAACCACAAAATCAAAGAAAACAGAAATAAAAAAATAGAAAACGAAGAATAAAAGTTCATCAGTATCATCCATCAAACAAAACCGCAAGACCCAGAAGAAATCAAATTCACAGAACCTTCATCATCATCTCTAAAACCAAAACCAGAAAAAGCCAATCATCACAATCTTTCAAATCCAGAAATAAAATCCAGATCAAAAACCCAGAAAACCGAATCAAAAGGAACCCGAAAAACAAATCCAAAACTCAATCCAAACCCAGAACTGAAAATACTTCTTTCCATTCCATTCAAAATCGAAACCAAAATACCATCAACAAACCGAACACGAAACGCATCAAACGCAGAAACGAAAGAGATAAGAAAAGTTAGAATCAAATCCAAAGAACAAACACGAAAGGTTTAGATGAAAACCGAGAGAGAAGAAGGTTGAGGAGGAAGAAGATAGTCTCGGCGCGAGAGAGATTGAGAAGAGAAGAAACAGAATCGCGAGAGAGAAAGAGAACTCGCCGGCGGCGAGGGTAAGAGAAAGAAGAAGAAGTTTGTTTGTGATTTTAGGGTTTCTATGAATTTATATATCTGATTTAATCTAGTGCGCGCGGGTGCACGTTCTTATGGTGCACCTGCGCGCCTTTGGCCATCTGTTGTTGATCATGTGGTTCTGATTTCATTAACCTGTGATCAGATCAGAGCTGTCTGATCAATCAGACGGCTCTGATCTGATTTTTACATTTTTCTACATGCACCCCCCTCTGGGCCACACCCCCCAGCTGGGCTTGGGCCCAGAGTTGCTATTTACACTCCTTTTTCTGTTTTATTTGATATTTGCACCCCCTCCTGTTCTCTATTTTATTTTTGCCTATTTAATTAATCATTTTTTTTTTATTGTAAAGACATTAGATTGTATTTTTTTAGGACTTGATGTAAATTTAAATAAATTGCATAGCATCATGTTGCATTCATCTCATATTTATTTTTCCTCGCAAATATCTTAGAATGTGATTAGGAATAAATGTACACTATAAATGAAAAATCGCATCTCATGCATATTTATTTATCGCTTTCCGCAAAACGTTAGCATATTTAATTCCGAGGGAAAAGACACCGTTTTGATCAAAATATCATTACGGATCGTCTTCGCGCTTATTTTGCCTATTGCGACGTTATTAATTTTAGCGCTACCTTTTTTATTTTAACCCAACATACCAATAAAATAGTTAGTCATTTTATTCTCAAAAATGAGGTCAACACCTCTTCAAAAATAGTTAGTCATTTTATTCACAAAAATGAGGTCAACACCTCTTCAAAAAATAGTTAGTCATTTTATTCTCAAAAATGAGGTCAAAACCTCCTTCAAAAAATATCAACACAATTCATTTTCACATATCATCAAGCATCAAAAATATTTTGTCATCATACACTTTTCAAACTTTGGACTTTAAACCAAACATTTCTTTTTACCGCGTAAAACCTTGGATTTTAACCCAAGAGTCTCTTTTACCGCGAACTTGGATTTTAAACCAAGTGCCTTGGACTTTAAACCAATGGCTCCTTTTATCGCTAAAACCTTGGACTTTAACCCAAGTGTCCTTTTTCTCGCCTAAAACCTTGGATTTTAAACCAAGTGCATCTTCTTCATTCATACATCATTAATCATGCATAAACCTTGGATTTTAAACCAAGTGTCTTTTATCACTTCAAACATTTTCTCAACAAACCTTGGATTTTAAACCAAGTGTCCGTATCTTATTTTCATCATCAAAACTTTAATCAATTTAATCATATAGACTTTCTTCACAAATTAACATCAATCAAACTCACATTTTGCCATTTTTGGCTTTTGGTATTTTAAAACCATTTTCAAAACCTTAAAATCAAACAAACAAATTTACTCGTCTTTTTATCCCAAACTACGGTGGTTTGATCCCTCGGGTACGTAGGCATGAGACTTGTCTCTCCAATCAATAAAATCAACAAAAACATTTTTCTTCATTGTCATCCTTTTTAAATTTCTTTTCGCGATCACTACTCTAAATCACATATTTATACATTCTTTACAAACAATTAAAATAAAGCGCATAGATAGAAATAAAACAAGAGGTTCCTATAGAGTACTATAGATGCTTAGGGTGCTAATACCTTCCCTTCGTATAACCAACCCCCGAACCTTGTTCTCTAAAAAATAGGGTCTTTTTCGAACTTTTTCCCTTTCCCTCGGATAAATTAAAGATCGGTGGTGGAATATCAATTTGCGATTCGAAGTTAATTAATAACTCGACATCCAAAAATCACCGCGACAGAAATGGCGACTTCACTGGGGACAACCAAGCGGGTTGAACCTAACTTGTTTAAAATACTATCTTCGCGCTTTTATTTCTTTTATTTGTAAATATTTGTATATTTATTTGGGTTTGTCTTGGGTGGCGAGATAAGTCCTAACCCGGGCTTGAGTGACACAATAAGATAGGACGGGGTGAAATCATAGTGACATGTCCAGAGTAGTCTGGATTATGAAGCACATGTGATATGATCCTACTCGGTGGAGGCCTCATGACGGTAGTACTCGTTGTCATGAAAAGTCATGATGATGGTATTATTTTCAATATGAGTGTCCGGCGAAGCCGAGAACCTTTAGAATCACCTTAACCCATCTTGGCCTTTTAGGGCGTAGTGCGGTGGCTAAATCAAGAGTAGTCTTGAGATTAGTCGACACGCGAAACTACACTCAAACGAGATTTTCCCGTGGATGTTATTGGAACGAGAGTAGTCCCGTAACCCAGTGATATCCATGAGATGGTCAATGACTTTGGGAACTTTGTAGAACCCGTCATGCAGGTACAAATGAGCCCTAGTACATACCATATGGGAGGGTTTCACCTTTGACTCCAACATTGTACTTTAACCCCACCATGTTTTCCGCATCATGCATGCATGCACTCATTCATAAATTCTTTTTCCTCATCCGATATCGAAGAACTTAAACAAATTTTTTGCAAACATCGTAGAGAACATTCATTTCAATTGACGCATAATAAATTCTTTCTTCCTTTTTCTCCTTACAAAATCCATGTCTAAATGTTTACAACCAATTTGGAGTAAGTTCTTCGATAACAAAAAAACATTGTATATTTTAGCATAAACACATCATGCATCATACTACATTCATAAGTCTCCAAACTCAAGTCTCATATTTTCCTGTTCTCTCTACCTCAGTCAAACAAAGTGGCCCGGCGTGTCCGTTACAAAGCAACTCGTGTCTGCAATACTCGGTTCAGGTTGAGAAACAAGATGGACAATTTTGAGGAAGAAAATCATATGCTCCGTGTACAGGTGACAACCATGCAAACAGAAATTGAAAAGTTGACTAGCATGGTGGCATCGTTGATGGCTACCCAGAATCAGGTGTCAGCACCAGCACCACAGTCTAGTAATGCTCTTGTACCTCCTCCTATTGCATCTGCGCCTCTTGGCACTCCTCAGTATGTTATGCCTGAAGGTTACCCATGGGGCATGCCAGTTGGTTTTCTTGGGGCAGAATCACGTCCTGTAATATCAGAGATTCCCCATGTCCAATCGACAGTGCCTATTCCTCAGCTCGGCAATACACTTCCTCAGGTTACAGCATTTGTGTCTGCACCTTTGGTTCATACTACCCAGCAAACTCAGATGCCCATCTTTCATGCTGAAAGTGTAGGAGGTTATGATAGGATGGATGACTTACAGATCAAATATGATGAGATGCAAAAAGAGATGAGGGCTCTCAGAGGAAAGGATTTGTTCGGACAAGACGCGCATGAACTATGTTTGGTCCCTGATGTTGTGGTCCCACATAAATTCAAAGTCCCAGATTTTGAGAAATATAAGGGGAGTACTTGTCCCAAGGCTCACTTGATAGTGTATGCCAGAAAGATGTCTACTCAAACCAGTAATGATAAGTTGCTGATCCATTATTTTCAAGACAGTCTTACCGGCGCAGCTCTGAGGTGGTATATGGACCTTGATAGGGCTAATGTCAGTTCCTTTAATGATTTGGCCAGTGCTTTCATCAGGCAGTACAATTACAATTCATATCTAGCCCCTGATAGGGATGAATTACGAGCATTGACACAAAATGAGAGGGAATCTTTTAAAGAATATGCTCAAAGGTGGAGGGAGCTTGCTGCTCAGATTCGTCCTCCGGTCGAAGAAAAAGAATTGTGTAAGTTGTTTTTGCATACTCTGAGCTCATTCTTCTATGAGAAAATGGTTGGTGTTGTATCAAGAAGCTTCACAGAAATGGTGGAAATGGGAATGTGCCTAGAAGAAGGAGTCCGTCAGGGACGGTTGCCAAGAGAGAAAGCTCTGACTGATACCGCCAAGAGATATGGCAACAACTTTTCAGATAAACAAGAATTTGAAGTTGGCATGGTGGCTCAGGGAGGACCTCATTCGAGAAACCCAGCTTATCCACATGTTGCAGCCATAGCACTACCAGCACAATACCCACAATCTCATCACTTACCATCTCCCCAACAATCATTCAATCATAACCGTGCTTAGAAAAATCAACCATTTGACCCCATACCCGTGAAATATGCCGACCTGCTCCCTGCCCTACTTGCTAAAAATTTTGTCCAAACAAGGCCACCTCCCCCTGTGCCAACAATACTACCTCCCTGGTACCGCGGTGATTTAACTTGTGCCTTCCATCAAGGGGCCCCTGGCCATGATGTAGAGCGTTGTTATCCTCTCAAGAAAGCTGTTCAAGATTTAATCCGCAACAATGTGCTATCTTTCAAGGATGAGAACCCTAATGTTCAAGGTCCATCCTCTGCTTAATCATGGGTCCTCCGTCATATTCAAGATTATCAAGAAGCTTGTCCCTAGGATCACTAGGCCTTTTATGTTCCAATTGCAATTTCTTTCTTGCCAAGCATTTATTTGCATTTTAAAGTTGTATCTTTTAATTAAAATTTCTAAACAATGAGCATGCATATTTTGGAATCCATCCATTCGTATTCACTCTTTTCTTGTGTCATCCTAAATGACAATGTTTTTCTATTTCACTTTTCTTGTTTACAAACTTGAGGGGAGAATGATGTAAATTAAATGTTTAAAATTGCTGATATATGCTTTCATTAGTAAGACCCGGTTGATGATGTAAGGCATTGTTTCACTTCCCAAACACCGGAGAAATAAGGAGATAATCCGTAGTCAACCCCTTTGAGCCAGAAGTTGGTGTTCTTTCTATAAAAAAAAAAATCCCTCAATCTTAACCCGGGGCAAGGTAGTCTTTCAAATAATTCAATGACACATCCCAATACAAGAGGACAAATTTATTGAGATAGAGGAAGTCATGAGTAGACAAGACTCACAATAGCATGTGGCAGTCACAAACATCCTACACACAAAAAAAACACAAACAAAAACAACAATAAAAGCCCGCTAGGTAAAAAGTCTTAGGCAAAATTTAGGGCATCCCGATGCACCGCAAAATCCGAAAGAATTGGTTCATGCAAAAATAAGGGATTAAGAGCAAAAATGTTGCAAACAAGCTTGTGAATGAAAAAGTGATTGTCACTTCAAGAATCTCATCAAAGCTTCGACCAAAGTGTCAACCTCAAACATCATTGTCAAAATAACTCTCTTGTCAACCAAAGCATGTCTGATGAATTAATTGAATATAGGAATGAAGGACATCAAAGAAGTGGGTGGGTTAAAACAGAAATTTTGAGCCTAATAATCTTTTCTTTCATAACCGTGAACCAGGCCACGTTATAACCCTCAAAAGACCTAATTGAAGCTAGATTTACTTTGAAAGCATAATCAGCAAAATTATTGTTAAAACTGACTCCACCTGTTTGTTGAGTAACTATCTTTTACACACACCACATCTATTTTATATAATTTTTTGCAATTCCAAAACTTGCATGTACATTACATTAGAAACACTTTTCAAAAGAAACAATTTTATTTGCAAATTCATATTTGGCATCAAGGAAATTCAATCAAATGGTTTAATCAAGGACGAATCAATTCAAAGCGCTCCTAACTTGGGGAAAATTACATCAGGAACCCGCCAATCAGGGGCACGTCTTTACATACAGGGGCATACACTTCAAAGATACAAAATCAAGGTTTCACTTACTTGGGGCATCTGAAACGGTTTCCAGGGGCAACCCAGATCTGCCAAGATAGTTGTTATGTTTCTTTCTCCTTGAGCCAATAATCATCGAGTTGATATTTTGGGTTCTTATGGACATGTTGTTACTATGATATACACTCAGCGTATGATCCAACAGTCCTCAATTGAATACTGAACTTGACTGTTCTCTGGTAATCTACAGCAAGTGGTTATCTTCAAAAAGCTTGTATGATTTTCTTTTCCCCAGTGAAAGAAAAAGTTGAGACCCGTTTGGGAAGCTCATTCAACAGCAAATGGCATCTCTTTGAGAAGTTTGCATATCATCAGCAAATGGCATCTCTTTGAGAAGTTTGCATATCATCAGCAAATGGCATCTCTTGGAGAAGTTTGCGCATCAGCATATCAGTCTTGTTTCTTTCTGTCAAAAAAAAAAAAGCAAAAGAAAAAAGAGAAAAAGAACAGCTCGCAAAGTCGAAAACCTGAAAAGGCGGCTTAGGCAAAAATGAGCGTCCCGGTGGATTGAAAACCCGAAAGGGCGGTCCAGGCAAAAATTAGGACAAAACAAAAAAAGAAATATATTCCCGGTGGATTGAAAACCCGAAAGGGCGATCCAGGCAAAAGTTAGGGATTTCAAAAAAAAAAAAAAAAAAGCAAATGCATGACTGTCGAAACAAGACCATGAGAAAATATTCAGTTTCAGTGTACAAAATGGCGACTTCTGCCAAACTTCTGTCCAATGGGCTTTACCCCAAGAAGCGATCATTCTTACATACTATGCCGGGTTTTATCTCGAGGATCTGATTTATTTCACCTATAAGGATGCTGTCCCCAGCGGAGAAACTACCGAGTGGTTGTACGGATACGTCGGCCCAATGCTCATCTTACCTGTTTAAACCTTTTGTCTCATCCAGTCATGTACAAATACCATTTAATCATACAAATACAATCATTCACATATACATACATACAATCATTAACATACATACATACAGTCATACACACATACATGATCATACATACTTACAATCATACGTACATATACATACATACAATCATTTACATATCCATAACATACATTCATATATACATACGATCAATCACACATCACAAAAAAAGAGTCATCCCCAGTGTATCTGGTCCAGAGATATCTCCATCAATCACACATCACAAAAAAAGAGTCATCCCCAGTGAGTCTGGTCCTGAGATGTCTCCATCATACACATTCAAAGTAGCAGATTTTGCAAACAATCAACTGCAAACTTACAGTTCATTTCCCCAAAAGAAGTCATCTCCAGTGTGTCTGGTCCAGACAAATACATATTCTTGTCATGTCTCGCTCTCCCACAATGTCAGCAGACAATTTATTTCCTCGGTGTGTCCTTACCATCCCACAATGTTGGTAGACACTGTCTTCTTATGTCCGCACACAGGACTTTACTGCTTTCTGTCTTTACTTCTGTCCGTACACAGGACTTTACTGCTTATGTCCGCACACAGGACTTTACTGCTTTCTGTCTTTACTTCTGTCCGTACACAGGACTTTACTGCTTATGTCCGTACACAGGACTTTATCGCTTTCTGTCTTCATTACCCCTGTCAAATAATCTTCATTACATTCAAACACTTTGTGAATATAGTACTCATAAACATAACACTCATAAGCATAACATTCATAACATCATATCATAGCATTTTATAGTTTATTCCGGTCAAAAAATGGTGTACTCTGTATTTAAGTCTCTTCCACCGTCGAACCAAAACAAAAACATCATAAAAAAATCATCTTTTTCTTTTTATCTCCGATGGAAGAAACTTAAATAGGGGCATCTGTCATACCCCATTTCTTGACCGATCGCTTTTATGTGCCTTTTTTAAGACGGATTTTCTTTGTTCGTTTCAGACGAAATTTCGGCAGAGAGGTATTTTAAAATACCTCATTTTTTTGGTTCTTTTTGTTTCTATTTTATTATTATTTTAGTTTTTATTTTATCATATATTTTTATTTTTGATTATTATTTAACTTGTTTTTTTATCTCTTTTCATCTTTTAAGTCTTTTTACCATTTTTATTATTATATTCGTTTTTTATTATTTTTGGGTGATTTTTTTCAAATTTGCCAAAGTCCAGATCAGGTGTTTTTTGTCCAAGCCCAAAGGGGCAATTTTGTCCAAATTGAGTAAATTTCCTCTGCAAACCCTAAACATCTGACACAGTATTTATACTGTACTGTGCACAGTTTCCAAAGGGAGAAATTCATCAGCCGCAAAACCAACACATTCATTCCATTTTCCAGATCAAAACCACAAAATCAAAGAAAACAGAAATAAAAAAATAGAAAACGAAGAATAAAAGTTCATCAGTATCATCCATCAAACAAAACCGCAAGACCCAGAAGAAATCAAATTCACAGAACCTTCATCATCATCTCTAAACCAAAACCAGAAAAAGCCAATCATCACAATCTTTCAAATCCAGAAATAAAATCCAGATCAAAAACCCAGAAAACCGAATCAAAAGGAACCCGAAAAATAAATCCAAAACTCAATCCAAACCCAGAACTGAAAATACTTCTTTCCATTCCATTCAAAATCGAAACCAAAATACCATCAACAAACCGAACACGAAACGCATCAAACGCAGAAACGAAAGAGATAAGAAAAGTTAGACTCAAATCCAAAGAACAAACACGAAAGGTTTAGATGAAAACCGAGAGAGAAGAAGGTTGAGGAGGAAGAAGATAGTCTCGGCGCGAGAGAGATTGAGAAGAGAAGAAACAGAATCGCGAGAGAGAAAGAGAACTCGCCGGCGGCGAGGGTAAGAGAAAGAAGAAGAAGTTTGTTTGTGATTTTAGGGTTTCTATGAATTTATATATCTGATTTAATCTAGTGCATATTTAATTCCGAGGGAAAAGACACCGTTTTGATCAAAATATCATTACGGATCGTCTTCGCGCTTATTTTGCCTATTGCGACGTTATTAATTTTAGCGCTACCTTTTTTATTTTAACCCAACATACCAATAAAATAGTTAGTCATTTTATTCTCAAAAATGAGGTCAACACCTCTTCAAAAATAGTTAGTCATTTTATTCACAAAAATGAGGTCAACACCTCTTCAAAAAATAGTTAGTCATTTTATTCTCAAAAATGAGGTCAAAACCTCCTTCAAAAAATATCAACACAATTCATTTTCACATATCATCAAGCATCAAAAATATTTTGTCATCATACACTTTTCAAACTTTGGACTTTAAACCAAACATTTCTTTTTACCGCGTAAAACCTTGGATTTTAACCCAAGAGTCTCTTTTACCGCGAACTTGGATTTTAAACCAAGTGCCTTGGACTTTAAACCAATGGCTCCTTTTATCGCTAAAACCTTGGACTTTAACCCAAGTGTCCTTTTTCTCGCCTAAAACCTTGGATTTTAAACCAAGTGCATCTTCTTCATTCATACATCATTAATCATGCATAAACCTTGGATTTTAAACCAAGTGTCTTTTATCACTTCAAACATTTTCTCAACAAACCTTGGATTTTAAACCAAGTGTCCGTATCTTATTTTCATCATCAAAACTTTAATCAATTTAATCATATAGACTTTCTTCACAAATTAACATCAATCAAACTCACATTTTGCCATTTTTGGCTTTTGGTATTTTAAAACCATTTTCAAAACCTTAAAATCAAACAAACAAATTTACTCGTCTTTTTATCCCGAACTACGGTGGTTTGATCCCTCGGGTACGTAGGCATGAGACTTGTCTCTCCAATCAATAAAATCAACAAAAACATTTTTCTTCATTGTCATCCTTTTTAAATTTCTTTTCGCGATCACTACTCTAAATCACATATTTATACATTCTTTACAAACAATTAAAATAAAGCGCATAGATAGAAATAAAACAAGAGGTTCCTATAGAGTACTATAGATGCTTAGGGTGCTAATACCTTCCCTTCGTATAACCAACCCCCAAACCTTGTTCTCTAAAAAATAGGGTCTTTTTCGAACTTTTTCCCTTTCCCTCGGATAAATTAAAGATCGGTGGTGGAATATCAATTTGCGATTCGAAGTTAATTAATAACTCGACATCCAAAAATCACCGCGACAATTTGCATCATCATTCATTTTGTTTTATTGTTAAGTATTAGAATGTGATTAGGCCAATGTACTCATAAATGAAAAATTGCATCTCATGCATATTTATTTTTTATCGCATTTTGTCCACATGCGTAATATTAAATTCTGAGGAAAAATGCGTCGCTTTGATCAAAATACACTAGTAGAAAAAACACTTTTTACATCTGCCCAAAAACACTTTTTACATCTGACGGTAAAACGGATGCAAACGCACGAGATATAATAAGTATACACTTTTTACATCTGACTCGCGTCAGATGTAAAAACAACGCCTTTTACTTCTGACTTAAGTCCACCAGATGTAGTAAGTATACACATTTGAATTTTTTTTTTAATTAAATTGGACATTTTACATCTGACCAAGTCCACCAGATGTGAAATATTTACTTTATTTAATTTTTTTTTTTAAATCCTGCGTTTTTTTTTTAAATCCATTTTTTTTTTAATTTTAAAAATCTCAAAATACCACAATTGAACATTCAACCAAAGTACCATTACAACATATAATCAAATGTCATTACAATTCAACATTCATCCAAAATACCAAAATACAAATCAAAACTCATTGATCAACTATATATGATTTGGATCAACTATATATATGGTTTCCTAAATAGAAATTTACCAAAAGCCGGTGGTCGTCTTCAAAGCAGTAACCGATCAGTTTCACAAGATTAGGATGATGCAGCTGTCCCAAGTAATTGATTTTTGTCAGTAAATACAAACCTAATTAGTTACACTAATAAAAGAAATCATCTAAAACATTAACTATATTCACTACATATATTTTAAAATGAGAAATTCTCAAAAAATCCTAATAAACTAATTTAGCATGTTCCTAAACTTAAAAATGAACTTGTTTAGTATACCCTAAATAGGCCATTTCTCATCAAATCCAATGACAAAGAGGATTAACACGCGACTAGGTGATCAGTATTCATTTAAGTAGAAGGGGCCATCATTGTCTATATACTACTATATATGTGATGGATTGATAGAAAATGATCATCTGGTCTTCAATACAGATCACGTGTATGTTTGGAATCACGGTAAGCTTGATGAAATTACGGTGGCACCGTGATTTTGTCAAAGCTCTGAAGTGTGGCTTTCACCAAAATCACGGTGACGCATCGTGATTCTATCAAAATCACTGTCGATACAAACATTTTGAATGAGTAGTTAGTTTAGTTTTGAACTTTCATTTAGCTTTTTCGACTTCATAATTCACATTTGTGACATAAACAGAAATTTATCTTAAATTCTCAAGATTTGAGCAAAGTTCCAAGGTTTAGATAACGATTGATTGCTAGAAGATACTCACCAACCATTCACTGTGTCCTTGTAAACCTTCTTGGTTAAGCTTCTTGACAGCAATGACAACTCCAGTCCCCGGTCTAACCGGCACAAGCGAGTGCTCATCAATCCACCCCTTAAATACAGCTCCAAACCCACCTTCACCAACCACACTACCGGGACGGAAGTTTCTTGTAGCAGTTTTTAGCTCACTAAAAGTGAAGCTCTTCATATTGGAAGACTTCAAGATCTCACCCTCGGTTCAAGGAGTTGGAGGCGCAGTAGGCGGAACGGACACCTTGCCGCTGCCACTGCTTCGTCGACTCAAGCCATTTCCTTTGCTACTGTCCTTCAAACTCGAACCTACACATGTCAAATGACATAAATGATCAATCCATTTTTCAGGACATATATTAATATTAAGCACTCTAATCTAGTTACTAATTGAGCTTATCTATGCTTTTTAATATACACTATATTTTGGTTGATAGAAGATCAAAAAATTGATGATTTTGTTCCTCTATTCTGAATCATACTATTAAATTACAAACACAAATATTCACCGATGATTTTGTTCTTTTATTTTTAATATGGTAAGACTTTCAAGTTACGAACAAAGAGCATAAATCATCTATTTCTTTGATTCTAATCCTTATTTTATTTATTCTATAGTTTATTCAGAAATCATATAAAATAGATCCTATGTAGAATTAGTTAGATCTTAAACGTTTGAAATTTGAAAGTTGAGAATCTGTTTTCAATAGCTTGGGTTTGGTTCTGTTTGAAATACACAGTTTCATGTAAATAAAAAGAAAAAGCCTTATGATTAACCACTAATTATTATAAGCTTTCAGTGAAATTAAGGTTGAAGAGGAATGAACATAAAATAAGAAGAAATAAGACTAACAACTTACAATTACTATTTGTCAAAAATATATTTAACATGTAAAAATTTAATCAACTCTAAATCACTATCAAAGAAAAAGCCATGCAAACATAAACTACCTGCCTCAAAACTTCATCATCATCATCATGAATGTACATTAAATCACTATCAAACTTCTTCACAGAGACTCCATATCTTCGATCCTCAAACTTTTGTTCTTCACCTGCAATTGGTATAAATCAATGTTAAACAATAAATCTAAAATTGTGCAATCAAACCTTTGCTCTACTTTAAATTGAAAACAGGAAAAAGATTGAAGAGATTGAAATTGAAAAAACTGAACATTTTGAAGATGTAATATATGTCGTATTTTGAATATTTTTGCAGTATGATGAACTCAACCCCAATCATCAACTATATACTATTAAGATAAAAGATGTAGAATCACAAAATAGAAAGAATCAACAGAAAAGCACACCTTACATGTCTGATCCATGTTGCTGATGAAGACATGAAACAAATTGAAGCATGTAGTACACTACAAATAACTATAAATATACTCAATCAAATGGGTTTGAAATGTAACAAAGAATGAGAGAGAAAATAAGCATAAATGAGTAAGTGCAAATCAAATGGGTCTAATCCCTGTTGCTATATACATCATTTGTAGAAAAAAGGAAAAAGGGACAGTGAGTTTTCTTGAAAAACCATATTATAAAAAATTCTAATTCAACATATAAAAAACATTATAGCATTCCAATCAATGAGTTTTCTTGAACCATGTGAATTCAAATGTTCATCTTTGTGAGTGTTTCAAGTTAACATAAACTGACAAAGCCAAAAAAGTTCAACTTACCCAAGTGTGACCATTCAAACTCCTTAACCACAACCAAAAGTCTCTTCTAAAGTAAAATGAAAAACCTTGAATTAATTTCGGTTAGTAGAACCTGCAAAAGGAACCGTAATCAAGTTTATGAAAGACATGGTTCAAGTCTTATTATAAGATACATTGGTGCAAGTCATGCCATATTATATATACAAATCATTTAAACAGACAAAGTACTATCAATAATAAAACATTTTATGATCACTCAAGCCATGAAATTAAACCACAACCTCCAAAACAGAGATGATGCATATTTAGTTCCTTTTCAATAAGGTGCTATATATCATCAAAGACTAATTTTGAAATTATCAACTTATGTGTTTATGGTTTAAAAATATCAGGAAGATTTGTTCATGCAAATGAAACACTATCTAAAATTCCCTACTAATAAAGCATATTTTAATAGGTTGAATCAAACTAACAGTCACTATTCCTAGTTAATGGCTGATGTCTATGCACATGTGGAAAAAGGGAAAGAAACCAAACCTCTTAATTATTGTGTGACTGCACACACAAAAAAATCAGAATTTTTTTAACCTGAATGTGATTAAAAAATAAATAAAAGACTTAATAATGCCATGTAATTATAAAATGGAGATCAAAATGAAGCTACTATGAATAAAAAAGTAAAACTACATAAATGAAAACCAGAATGAAATAGAAAACAAATTAACCATCCCTCACCAGTTCTTTCTCTATTGTTCATAAAGCCACTGAAACTCCCCCATAAACTCTTGTTGCCTTTTAGTTCAAACCTGCAAGCCAAACAATCTGTTGTTAAGCTAATAAACAAATTACTAATAAATAATCCTAAATAGAAACCCTGGTCACAAAACTAAATTTGTGGAATCTTTACCCTAATATTATGAAATCCTCATGTACATGATTGTGATTGTGAAAAAATAAAATAAAATAACCTTGATCAGCAGGGATTTTTAACTAAAAGATAGAAACAAAACCTAATAAATATGATAACAAAGCAACAATATTTTCAAAAAAAAAAAAAAATTAAAAATAGAAAGAGGGTTATTTGATCAGCAGATATAATCCAAATTGATATCAAAGAAATTGATATCTCAATACTAGGTCAGTGTATGTTGTAAACTCTTTAGTTCTTCTGATAAATTGCTTCCTAGTTCCTAGATAAAAACAATCACAGATTGCTTCCTAGTTCCTAGATAAAAACAATCACAGATTTCACATGAAACTAAAAAAACTACCAATTGCAGATTCTACACATTGTTGTTGCAATTGCAGAAAACAAAAAAAACTCATTGCAGTATAAACAGATGAAAACAGTTCTGAAAAACCTAAATCTATCAACAGTGTCATTTTATAATCTTCAAATCAATTTCAGTATAAACAGTTCTAAGAGCAAAAACCAAGTAACAAACCATAAAAAACAAAGAAATCAGATGAAAAAGCTTCGATTTGGGCTTAGGGTTCAAGAACAGTAGACGTACCTGTGTGATTTTGCGATTTGGAAATAGTTAGGGTTCAAGACGGAGGACGACGTTTGAGTGAGAGAGATCTCAGATTCGCGACGATTGTGATGGAGAAGACGATTCTGTGCAAATCGCGAGATGGAGAAGACGACTGTATGGAGAAGACGAGATGGAGAAGACGATTGTATGGAGAAGACGATTGTATGATTGTATGGAGAAGACGATTCGCTGCGTTTTTCGTGATTCGTTTTTTGATCTGTGTTTTCGTTTTTGATCTGCGTTTTTCGTTTTCCAATTTGATCTGTCTGGAGAAGACGAAGTACAGTACGCGTAGTAGTACAGTACG
Source organism: Trifolium subterraneum (assembly GCA_951799995.1). Lineage (NCBI taxonomy): Eukaryota > Viridiplantae > Streptophyta > Magnoliopsida > Fabales > Fabaceae > Trifolium > Trifolium subterraneum. The sequence continues at coordinate 24,575,117 of OX637463.1, forward strand.
CGTAGTAGACTTATTTGATTCCAAAATCCAATTTTTTTTTTTTTATTCAACATCACTTTTTACATCTGACTATATATATGGCCAGATATATAATTCTTTTAGAAACTTTTCGTCATAATTACAATACTGCCACCGCGTTCAGTTTATTATCTGGTATATTGATATCAGATGTAAAATGTGTTGTACATATAATTTTCACTCCTGTGGCTATTGTAACCAGATGTAAACATCACTCCATATAGCATTTCACATCTGACATATCTTAGACAGATGTAAAATCCTTATGTAATATGTCATATTTTTACTAGTGATATCATTGCGAATTGTCTTTACGCTTAATTTATTTGTTAAGACGTTAGTATCATTTTTCGCGCGTCATCGCTACCCAATTATTTTTTTAAAAATGAGGACAAAACCTCTTTCAAAATACATAAATATTTTCTTTTCAAAATATCGTAGAAACACAAAAATTTCCATCAAACATTTCTATCAAAATCTTGGACTTTAAACCAAGTGCCCTTTTTATCGCAGATAACTTGGAATTTAAACCAAATACCCTTTTTATCGCAAATAACTTGGACTTTAAACCAAGTGCCCTTTTTATCGCAAACAATTTGGACGTTAAACCAAGTGCCATTTTTATCGCAAAAACCTTGGACTTTAAACCAAGTGTTCTTTTCATCGCAAAAAATTTTGGACTTTAAACCAAGTGCCCTTTTTATCGCAAATAGCTTGGACTTTAAACCAAGTGTCCTTTTATCGCAAATAACTTGGACTTTAAACCAAGTGCCCTTTTTATCGCAAAAAACCTTGGACTTTAAACCAAGTGTTCTTTTTCTCGCAAAAATCTTGGAATTCAAACCAAGTGTATTTTCTTCAATCAAACTCGCATTTTGCCACTTTTGGCTTTTGGACTTTAAACCAAGTGCCTTTTTTATCGCAAATAACTTGGACTTTAAACCAAGTACCGTTTTTTATCGCAAATAACTTGGACTTTAAACCAAGTGCCCTTTCTATCGCAAAAAATCTTGGACTTTAAACCAAGTGTTCTTTTTCTCGCAAAAAAACCTAGGAATTCAAACCAAGTGTGTTTTCTTCAAATCAAACATTTTAATCATGCAAAAAACCTTGGATTTTAAACAAAGTGATTTTCTCGCCTAAACATTTTTAATCTTGCAAAAAAACCTTGGATTTTAAACCAAGTGTTCGCGTCTCCTTTCATAATCAAACTTCAAGTCAATTTAACCATTTAGACATTATTCACAAATTAACATCAATCAACCACACATTTTTGCCACTTTTGGCTTTTGTGTTTAAAACCACTTTCAAAAAACTTAAAATCAAACAAACAAATTTACTCGCAATTTTTTACCCCGAACTACGAGATTTTGATCCTTCGGGTACGTAGGCATGAGACTTGTCTCTGCGAATCAATAAAAATAACAAAAATATTTTCCTTTTCTTCTTTTTCGAGCATAACTTTAATTTTACATTTTTAGACATTTTTACAAGCAAATAAAATTAAAGCGCAAAGTTAGAATAGAAACAAGAGGTTCCTATAGAGTACTATCGATATTTAGGGTGCTAATACCTTCCCTTTATATAACTAATCCCCGAACCTTTAAATCTCTTAAAAAAATAGGTTTATTTCGAACTTTTCCCCTTTCCCTCGGAAAAATTAAAGATCGGTGGTGGAATATTAAATTGCGATTCGATGCTAATTAATAGCTCGATATCCACAAATCACCGCGACAGAAATGGCGACTTCACTGGGGAAAACCAAGCGGGTTGAGCCTAACTTGTTTTGATTTTTGTTTTTTGCGCTATTATTTTATTGCTCGCATGAATTTATGTTTGTATATATGCTTGGGAATATTTTGAGTGGTGAGATAAGTCCTAACCCAGGCTTGAGCGAAACAATAAGATAGGATGAGGTATAATCAAAGTATTGGGCTAAGAATAGTCTTAGATCCCGATGCATGTGATATAATCCCGCTCAGTGGAGGCCTCATGATAGTAGTACTCTGTTGGCATGAATAGTCATGTCAGCGTTATTACTTATCAATGTGAGTGTCCCGAGAAGCTGAAAACCTTAGAATCACATTAACCCATCTTGGCCTTTTAGGACGTAGTGCGGTGGCTAACCAAGAATGGTCTTGGAATTAGTCGACACGCGAGACTACACTCAAACGAGATTGTCTTAAAAATATTATTGGACCGGGAATTAGTTCCGTAAGCCGGTGATATCCGAAAGACGGTTGATGGTTTTGGGAACTTTGTAGAACCCGTGATACAGGTTCAAATGAGCCATAGTCTTTATCATATGGGAGTGTTTTTTACCTTTGACTCCAACATTGTACTTTAACCCCACCATGTTTTCCGCATAATCATGCATGCATTCATTCATTCATAAAAAAATTCTCATCCGATGTCGAAGGACTTAAACAAATTTTTTGTAAACATTGCAAACACATTTTTGCTTTCTTTGTAATCTTTGAGCTTATTCCTTGGTTTCGAAAAAAAGAGAAAATAAGAAACTTATTAAATGGAATGTTTGTCTCTACAATGTTTACAATTAATTTATAAGTCCTTTGACAAAATAAAAATTTTGCACATTTTTAGCATAACATATCATGCATCATACTACATTTATAAAATTTCTTTACTTTGGTTTTCGAGTAACTTAGGATTCTCTTTGTGAACGTCATAAGTTTTGTAATCCTTCTATTATTAATGAAATGAAGTTTTTCTCCTTTCTACCTCCAATAAAAGTTGGTACGTTTTTTCTGTCCATCAGTAAAAGGTGGCATGTTTTTTCTAAAATAAAAACAGAGAATCACGAGCTTCATGAAGAGGCGACTACTCTACGATCGAGGGTGAATATGATTGAAGGCTATTCAGAAGAATGTATGATCTCAAGTCATGGATGTTGTTGATGATGTTGGTTCAAATTTCGAGTGACCACGTTTTGTAACTTGTGGGGAAGCCAATTTGAAATAGATTGCTGCAGATGTTCAAGTCTAGATGGAAATATGCTTCTCAGTTTTGTAGCATTATATTGCTTTTGTCATTTGCATTTGTTTCTTGATTGATGTTATAATGTTTGCATCATGAATGCTTATCTTAATATAATGAGTGTGTTTGTCTTGAAGAAATTCATCCGTTTCACTCATATTTGCTTTCAATTAATTTGTTTTTCTACATTATGATACCAAATTCTACCAATCTTCTTGCTTAGGCAGAAATTGGAGGGAGGATGCCGATTGAAAACGCAAAAATCTCTGATTGTGTGCTTTTGAATAAAACCTTGTTGATGATGTGCAGACATTGTTTCGATTCCCAAACACCGGAGAAATAAGGAGAAAATCCGTAGTCAACCCCTTTAGAGCCAGAAGTTGGTGTTCTTTCTATAAAAAAAACCGTTAATCTTAACCCGGGGTAGGGTAGTCTTTCAATTAATTCAATGATGCAAGAGGATCAATAAGTCTGAGTGCAAGAAGTCATGAGAAGACAAAGCTCACAATAACATGTAGCAGTCACAATCGTCCTACATCAAAAAGAAAAAACAAAAAAAAAAAAACAAACAAAATCCCGCTAAGTAAAAATACTTAGGCGGAATTTAGGGCATCCCGATGGACCGCAAAATTCAAAAGAATTGGTCCATGCAAAAATAAGGGATTAAAAGAAAAAATCAAAAGCAAGCTTGTGAATGAAAAAGTGACTGCCACTTCAAGAACCTCATCAAAGCTTCGACCAAAGCGTCAACCTCAAACATCATTGTCAAAAGAAATCCTCTTGTCAACCAAAGTGTGTCTGATGAATTAATTGTGCATAGGACTGAAGAATATCACGAAGAATGGGTGGGCACAAAGAAACTTTGAGCCTTAAAATCTTTTTTTCAAAACCGTGAACCAGGCCACATTACAACCCTCAAAAGTCCTAATTGAAATAGGGTTTATTTCGATAGCACACTTTAAAGCGTTCCTGACTCCCATGATTTTTGCTCAAAATTTGTGATGGTATCATATGCTTTTGTATATTTGTCTTTCAAAAATCAATGTCATATCCTAACCAGTGATTCAGTCACAAAGTTTTGCGACAACTTTTTAATAAAATCTTCAAGACTCACATAACTGTCATATTAAAATTCTCATTCTCTGAATAGACATTTTATCTTGTAAAACATTTGCTTGATATCAAGGAAACTTGCAATTGACCATCAGCAAGGGGCATGTTGCCTAGAAGATTTGTTGAGCAAAGAATATGCCAAGTACCGTTAATCTGGGGCAATTAACTCGAGATTCGACGAATCTCTCTGTGAATCCGTTGATCAATCAATTTATCTAAAAGGTCGTGCATTCTGGGACAAGTTGTGAATCAGATGTTACCTTGATCAGTACATCAAATTTGGGGCACCTGAAGTGGTTTCTGGGAGCAATCCAAATCTGTCAAGATATATGTTATGTTTCTTCCTCCTTAAGCCAAGAATCAGCCTCCAACAGAGTTGATCTTTTTGCGTTTTATGGACATGTGCAGTGTTCCCCAGCTAAACCTCGAAGCGGAGTTCACATTTGTCATCCCTTCGTCAGATTTTTTATTAGAAGATTGAATTTTGGAGGTTCATCCCCAAGAAGTATTTTCCTCTCCCTAGTGAGACGTGAGAATTAAAAAAAAAACTCTACTCTATCGGTGGTTTTGTTTTCTCTCTAGCGATGATTCCATCTTGATTGAGATTGGTCGAGTAACCGGTTGTACGATGTTGTTTGGTAATCTCCAATCTGTCTGTTTATCTGTTTTGTCAGCATATACATGATACACATCATAACATTCATGCATTTATTCATTCATCACACATAGCCGAATTTACATTCGTTGCTCATTTTTGCATTTTGATGTTTATCCCTTCTCCTCGTAGAGTTTACCCCTTAAGCAGAAAATTCCCTATTTTTTTTTTCTCCATTAAGCTGGTCCCTTATGAAAGCATTTTATTCAGCGTTCTACTCCGGTTCATATTTGGATAGAACAACCCTTTAGTTGAGTTATTTTCTCACTAAAGTCTTGATTGACCGTTTTTCTCCAGATTGTTCCTGGATTGAATTTTGATCCCCCAGCAGTTACTGTTTGGAAGGTGGTTCAGGAGATTGCATTTATTTTGCAAACTCGATACTCCACAACATAGTTTTATTTTCCCAGTGGAATCATCAGCGTTGGTTCGCCTTCGAATCTTCCCAGCAAAACTATCAATTCTATCCCCAACAAGTGGTTATCTGTAAGAAGCTTGTGGATTTTTCCTTTCCCCAGTGAAAGAAGAAGCTCGGACCCCTTTTGGGAAACATATTCAATAACAAATTGCATATCTTCGGGAAGTTTGCATATCAACAGAGCAAATGGCATCTCTTTGAGAAGTTTGCGTATTTCTAGCATATCAATCTTGATTCTTTCTATCAAAAAAGATAAAGAAAAGAAAAAAGCAAAAAAAAAAACAAAAGCTCGATAAGTCGAAAACCTGAAAAGGCGGCTTAGGCAAAAATGAGCGTCCCGGTGGATTGAAAACCCGAAAGGGCAATCCAAGCAAAAATTAGGGGCAAACAAAAAATATATTCCCGGTGGATTGAAAACCCAAAAGGGCGATCCAGCAAAAAGTTAGAGACTCAAAAGAAAAATCAAATGCAAAAAGAAAACCTTGACTGATAATGAGTATTATGGTTCAGTACTTCAGTGTACGAAATGGCGACTTCTGCCAGACCTCTGACCAATGGGGTTTACCCCAAGAAGCAACCATTCTTACCATGGATTGACATACCATACCGGGTTTTACCCCGAGGATCTGATTTATTTCACCTATAAGGGTGCTGTCCCCAGTGGAGAATTATTGAGTGGTTGTACGGATACGTCGGCCCAATGCTCATCTTACCTGATCAAACTTTTATCTCATCCAGTCATGTACAAACATCATTCAATCATACAAATACAAGCTTCATAATATACATACATACATACATAAATACATACATACATACATACAATCATTCACATATCTATACATACATTCATATTTACATACAACATCAAGCAAAATCATTCATACATACATACATACATACAATCATTCACATATCTATACATACATTCATATTTACATACAACATGCACACAAAATCTTTCATACATACTGCATTAACCATCGTGTGTCTTACTTTAATACATCACAAAAAAGAGTCATCCCAATGTATCTGGTCCAAAGATGTCTCCATCATTCATACATCACAAAAAAGAGTCATCCCAGTGTATCTGGTCCAAAGATGTCTCTATCATTCATATTTCACAAAAAAAAAGTCATCCACAGTGTATCTGGTCCAGAGATGTCTCCATCAATCATACATCACAAAAAAGTCATCCCCAGTGTGTCTGGTCTAGAGATGTCTCCATCAAACACATTACAAAGGGCAGATTTTACAAACAACCGATTTGCAAATTTACATTTCAATTCCCCAAAAGAAATCATCTCTAGTGTGTTTGATCAAGACATTACTTTTCTTCCTCTGACCTGATCTCCCATAATGACAACAGACAATTTATTTTCTTGTTGAGTCCTACTCTCCCACAATGACAGCAGACAATTTATTTCCTTGTCATGTCCTTAACCATCCCACAATATTGGTGGACGTTATCTTTACTTATGTCCCTACATTGGACGTTATTGCTTTATGTCCACACACATGACTTTATCGCTTTCTGTCTTTATTTCTATCCCTACATTGGACTTTATTGCTTTATGTCCGCACACATGACTTTATCGCTTTCTGTCTTTATTTATGTCCATAACATGACGTTATTGCTTTTTGTCTGCATACAAGACTTTACTGCTTTCTGTCTTCACTTTTCTTGTTCCCCAGCGAATTTGTTTCTTTCTCGGTCAAACAATTCTCATTGTCTAACATTCATAACATTACATAATGGCATTTTGTAGATAAATTCGGTCAAAAAATAGTGTACTTTGTATTTAAGTCTCTTCTACCGTCGCACTAAAACAAAAATAATATAAAAAAAAAATCATATTTTTTCCTTTTCAAACCTAAATATGGGCATCTGTCATACCCTATTTTTTGACCTAAGATCCCACCTCATATTCTCATCATTGCATTTGCATGCATCAATAACGAAAAAATCCAAAAATATATCAGTTTATTTAATTTTGTTTTTTGTTAGTATCTTTGTTAAAAATCCAAAAAATATGCTAAGAATCTATTTTATTTTTCAAGATATCTTTGTTTTATATTTTGATAAAAAATCTATAAAAGAGTTAGAAGTCAAATCTTTTTATCATACTATTATTATTATTATTATTAATTAGTTAAATTACCAAAGAGGGAACAAAAAGAAGACAACAATTGTACTGTTGTTACACGCCTCCCTCCTTTGTTCTTTGTTTTTTTTTTCTTCAGCTTTTGGCTTTTCACTCAATCTCAAATTAAGCCAAAGTTTTCTCTAAATTCATACTCAATCAAAAAGTTCATGTCAATTCATCCTTTTTCCATCATAACAAATCCATTGTTTTTTCTATAAACCCATCAAGCAATAGCAAAGGCAAGGGGCGGTAACAACAGAACAAAGGCAAAAAACAGAGCACGCTCACACCATCCCTCCCATGCTTTCTTTATCACTTTTCATCAATTTTTCACCAAAACTACACTCTAAGCAATACCAATTTCTTTGCCAAAACACACTTTAATCCAATTGTCCAATGGTCACAGATTTTGCAATTTACTCTATAAATTGAGGACCAAAGATCAAAAAGAAAAGGGGGGAAGAACCGAAATTCAGAGGAGAAAAACATAGTAGCAAAAAATGTAGAGACATAGAGAAACACCTCACCTTCACAATCCCACCATTAAAACTTCACTATCACCTTCAATTTTCAACACAAAATCATCAACACCATCTTCCATAACCAAAACCACAATAAATATGCAGTAACAAACACCAATTCCATAATCACATCCTTCAACTCATTCATCACTATCATCATCAAAATCACAAAAAAAAAAAAAATTCCATAGTCACAATCCTTCACCACCACTACCCAAAACAACATCAAAACAGTAAAAAACAAACAAAGAGAATAGATAGAAAAAGCAGAATCAAAGCAAAAGCAGAAGAAGAATGTCTCTCGCGAGCCATTCACTCTCTCAGTTATTCCTCTCTTTCTCTGCGTGCGTGTTTGTTGTTTTTGCTTTTGTGGGTGCGTGTTTGTTTTGCTTTACTGATAAAGATGGAGAAGATTTAGGTCTTCTTGTTATTAGTTTTTTTTAATTTTATTTATTTATTTCAATTAGTTGTTTATTTCTATTAATCAATTGGGCTGCTGTGTAGACATGGGTTCTAAACCCATTTACTATATTCACACCCCCAGTTTACTGTTTGCCCCCTTTTGTTAATTTTTTATTTTTATTTTTGAGCTTATGAAATAAGTGTTTTTGGCATAAGCTTATTTTTAAGCTATTTTAGCCAATCAAGCATGAAGTTGAGGCTTATTTCATTTTCCTATTTATTTGATATTTAGATGTTGTTGATATTATTTAATGTCTTTATTTATTTTATTAGTTAATTTTGTTTTGAGCTTATGAAATAAGTGCTTTTGGCATAAGCTTATTGTAAGCTATTTTAGCCAATTAAGCATGAGGTTGAAGCTTAATTCTTTTTTATTTTCAAGTCTTTATTCATTTAGTTATTAGTAAGTGTGATTAATGTTACTAATTCTTTAGTTCTTCGTAGTTTAATCTTTTATTTATGTTTATTTATTGCTATATCATACTCATCTCATCTCATCATATCCATTTATTGTTTTTTTTAGAATGTAATTAGGATTGAATGTAAATTATAAATGAGAATTGCATTGCATGTGAGTTTATTTGCATCATCATTCATTTTGTTTTATTGTTAAATATTAGAATGTGATTAGGCCAATGTACTCATAAATGAAAAATTGCATCTCATGCATATTTATTTTTTATCGTATTTTGTCCATATGCGTAATATTAAATTCCGAGGGAAAAGGCGTCGCTTTGATCAAAATATCATTGCGAATTGTCTTTGCGCTTAATTTATTTGTTATGACGTTAGAATCATTTTTCGCGCGCCATCGCTACCCAATTCTTTTTTAAAAAATGAGGACAAAACTTCTTTCAAAATACATAAATATTTTCTTTTCAAAATATCGTGGAAACACAAAAATTTCCATCAAACATTTCTATCAAAATCATGGACTTTAAACCAAGTGCCCTTTTTATTGCAGATAACTTGTACTTTAAACCAATTACCCTTTTTATCGCAAATAACTTGGACTTTAAACCAAGTGCCCTTTTTATCGCAAAAAACCTTGGACTTTAAACCAAGTGTTCTTTTTCTCGCAAAAACCTTGGAATTCAAACCAAGTGTATTTTCTTCAATCAAACTCGCATTTTGCCACTTTTGGCTTTTGGACTTTAAACCAAGTGCCCTTTTTATCGCAAATAACTTGGACTTTAAACCAAGTACCCTTTTTATCGCAAATAACTTGGACTTTAAACCAAGTGCCCTTTCTATCGCAAAAAATCATGGACTTTAAACCAAGTGTTCTTTTTCTCGCAAAAAAACCTTGGAATTCAAACCAAGTGTGTTTTCTTCAAATCAAACATTTTAATCATCCAAAAAACCTTGGGTTTTAAACCAAGTGATTTTCTCGCCTAAACATTTTTAATCTTGCAAAAAAACCTTGGATTTTAAACCAAGTGTTCGCGTCTCCTTTCATAATCAAACTTCAAGTCAATTTAACCATTTAGACATTCTTCACAAATTAACATCAATCAACCACACATTTTTGCCACTTTTGGCTTTTGTGTTTAAAACCACTTTCAAAAAATTTAAAATCAAACAAACAAATTTACTCACAATTTTTTACCCCGAACTACGAGATTTTGATCCTTCGGGTACGTAGGCATGAGACTTGTCTCTGCGAATCAATAAAAATAACAAAAACATTTTCCTTTTCTTCTTTTTCGATCATAACTTTAATTTTACATTTTTAAACATTTTTACAAGCAAATAAAATTAAAGCGCAAAGTTAGAATAGAAACAAGAGGTTCCTATAGAGTACTATCGATATTTAGGGTGCTAATACCTTCTCTTTATATAACTAACCCCTGAACCTTTAAATCTCTTAAAAAAATAGGGTTATTTCGAACTTTTCCCCTTTCCCTCGGAAAAATTAAAGATCGGTGGTGGAATATTAAATTGCGATTCGGTGCTAATTAATAGCTCGATATCCAAAAATCACCGCGACACTATAAAAAAGAGGAAAGAGTAAGTCTTTGCATTTTCCCGTTTCTGAAGTTTGAAAGTTGCTATTGCTGTGAACCTTGCTTCTTCTTTGAGAACCAATGGACTTTCTCCTTTCATTTTGCTTAAATCTCGCATTTTTATCACACCAAGAGGTATGATTTTTACTAATTTCCTCTTAATTTTGCCTTCTCTAATTCCCGCGCCTTGCATTTAGGATTTTTGTTTCTGTTTTGAACTTGGGTTTTGGTTGTTTTCCACCACAGTGTTGGTGGTTTGCGGTGGTTTGCCATATAGCAAAGCCACTGCTTTGTTGTCCACACAAGTGTGTGTTGGTGTTTGGTGGTGGTTTTGCCACTGCCAAACGCCTTTTTGTGTATTCATTGTGATTTTAAGATCAAATGTGTATTTTTTGGGAAAAGTGTGATGAACATCAATGAATATTGATGAAAATTCATCAATATTGAAGAAGATGAACAATCACGTTTCTGGGAATCTGTTTTGCGTCGGGCCAGAGTTTGTCCCTTCGTTTCTGCTTGAATGTCGAGCGTCCACAATTTTTGTGTTCGCTGGGAACCTTTTTCGGGGACCTTCTCCTCGTTTTTAACTTTACGAAGTTGTATTCGAGGAAGTTTACTCGTGTTCGCGGGGAACTATTTTTAGAGTTCATTTCCCCGTTTAGTGACTTCGTTTAGGTTCAAGATGTGTCTATTGTGTCGTCCAAATTTGTCGGGGACCGTTTCCCCGCTTTGGTGTCCTCGAAATCCCCATGTCTCCTTGTTCTTTAACTTGTTTTAATTTGCCATTTGATAAGGGCTTTGGTCGGGGACAACGTCCTCACCCTGTTTAACGTCATTTCACTTGAATTGTGATAACAAGTAAAATACACTATTATTTTAGCTCAATTTACACATGTTTTGAACTCGATTTCATAGATTTCGCAATATTATGCTGGTATTTTATGTCTATTTCAGGTATATGTTGATTAAAGGTCCTTGTGTGTCAAAATGGTAAAAAAGCGGTGAAATAAAATTAAAAAAAGAGAAAAATATAAGTTTCAACCCAGCCCATCACAAAGGAGTCAACAAAGAAATAAAAAAAAAGGTCAACCCATCAAAATCTGCAAAACAGGAACACGATCAAGAAGCAGTTTGTTTCACTCCTAGTTTTCCTCCACAACCAGGAACACGTTCTCAACAATTTCAAGCACGACTTTGAAGGCTACAAATAGACATTCAGTTATCAAAAATCAGCACCCAAGCTTATTGTTGTTAATTGAGCGATAGAATTCACTTCTTGTAAAAAGTAGTAATTGTTCACATCGAATGATTATTGCAATTAGAATTTTTTTTTTAAAGTTTGGAGTTTTCATACGATCACAGCATCTGTACTTGCACTATTATTAGCCTTTAACTTCAAGTTTTAATTTCAAGTTCTGCGATTTGGTTTCAATTTCAACCAGAATCGTGAGCCTCTGTTAGGAGAAAAATCACGTGTTTATTCAAGTCTATGCTTTTTGCGGTAATAGGTTCTAATTGCTTTTGTTTATTTAGTTGATTGCAATTGTTTATATTATTTGCACTATATTCACGTTACAGAAAGTGATAATTTTAATTTGGTACTGTGTTGTTACTTGATTCATTAACTCAATTTTTCAATTCCATTCAAGTAACAAGTCTGCTGCCACGTTTTTATTTATTAGTACTTTCTAATTCAATATGAAGATGAACATAGTGCATACATGTTTAATAATTATTATTATATTTAATATGTCTGAGTAGATTTTTATAGAGACCGGAATGTAAGGATCGTCGTACCAACGGTATTCCATTGAGTCGAAAATAAATGTTTATAATGAGAATTGTTTAAGGCCTGAATAATTTCTGTTTTTAAAACTCATAGTTTACTACGAAAGTAGAAACACAGTGATATCGGTTTCTGTCGCGGTGATTTTCGGACGCCAACCTATTGGTTAGCTTTGGTTCTCAAAAATTATGATTCACCACCGAACTTTAATTTATCCAAGGGAAGGGGAAAAGACCGAATAAACCCATAATAAAAATTTAGAGATTTAAGGTTCGGGGGTTAGTTATACAAAGGGAAGGTATTAGCATCCTATGTATCCGTAGTACTCTACGGGAACCTCTTGTAAAATATGTATTTTCGTGCTAAAATTTTTTGCTTGTAAAATTTGCTTATAAATGATTGAGTAACGATGAGAGAATTTTTTTTATTAATTTTGGGATATTCAAAAGAAAAGAAGAAACAAAGTTTTATTAATTTTGAATTGGGAAGACACAAGGTCTTTTGCACTACGTACCTGCGAGGGATCAAAATCTCGTAGTTCGGGGTAAAATTTGTAAAGTGATTTGTTTGATTGATTTTAGGAGAAAAGACGAGTCGTCATCTTAAGTTTAAACTCCTTTTAAATCCGCCACGAACATACTGAAAAGTTTATATCTTTTCCTGCCATATGTCGTGGGAAAATGAATTTCAACTAGAGATGACTCACGTCTAAACTCTCTTGAGAAAAAGTTTGAATTTAAAAAGCCAAGCGGCAAAAGATTTGGATTGTTTTTGTATTTTTTAGTCTTTGTGAAAATATTTAAATATGCTTAAGTGTGTTAGGCCGTTTATTGAAAAAAGTTTGAGAAAAGGTTTCTCGACAAAAGTCGAGGTTTATTATAAAATTTCTTTTTTTGAAAATATTTGAATGTTTTTGCTTTTTATTATTTTAAGAACAATTTGCATTTTTAGAACGTCGGTTATTCGGACCGCAAGCCATCCGGCAGGAAATCCGAAGTCACCGGAGAGTGAAAAGTCATCCGCCAAACCACTCCTTTTTTTCATTCTTTTTTACTTAACAAAAGATAATTTTTTTCAAGGTCAAAAATAGCGAACAAGCAAAAGCGCAAAAATAATCGTAACGCGAGGTTAACGAAGAATTCCCCTTTTCCCTTTGGACTTGAACAAATAAAACATACAATAATATTTTTTCATTTTTTGATATTCAAGCAATAATAAACGAAACAAATAACATGGCATATATTTTTTTTGACGTTTTTGATATTTAAACATAACGTATAACATATAAATAATGTACAAAATACATAAATTAAATGACATTCAAATATAATAGAACACATAAATAAAACAATAAAAAAAAAAAAATAGAGCAGGGGGGTGTAAACAGCAAGACAGGGGGGGTGTGAATAGCAAAACTGGACTAGGCCCAGTCCATCAAGGCCCACTGGCGCCAACCAGAAAGGAGAAAGAGATCTGGGCCGTCTGATTGATCAGACGTCCCTGATCTGATCAAAAAAGAAATTGTGATGGAATAACCAGGGACGTTTGATCAGATCTGACGGTTCTGGGTGCGCAGGTTCACCATAATTCCATAGACAGGCACACATGGGATTTGACCAGGGTATAAATACACAAAAACCCTAAAAAATTCATTTTTTGTTTCACTTTCTTCTCTCATGGCCGCCCTCTCTTCTCTCTTCTTCTTCTTCTCCTAGCTCTGCTAGGGTTCTTCGTGATGAAGAACCAGGGATGAATCTTCATCCCTTCCGGCGAGACGCCGCCACGCCGGAGCGATTCCGGCGACGGCTCCGCCGGCCCCAACCCCCTTTTTTTCCAGAAATCAAAAATTTTTTTACCAAAATCTTCTACTCTATTTTCTAAACCCAAATCCACAAATAAAAACCCCCAAATCTTAGCCAAATCTCCTAGATCGGGAAAATAAAAAAGGTGGAAAAAAAAAAAACCTTGATCTCTTTTTTTCTTCGATTCTAGCTTCTTCTTCTTCTCTGTGTTTGCTTTGTTTTCGGTTCTGGATTCTCTTTCTTCCTATTCGTTTTGATTTTGTTTCAATTTTGATTTGTTTGGGTCCGTTTTGATGAACGGAGGTGATGGTGGTGATTATTTGATGAATTTTGATGGAGGTTTGATGATAATTAATTTCTGTTTTTTTTTTATTCTGTGATGGATGATTTTTTTTATTCTGGATTTGAGGTTGATGAATCTCTGTTTTTTGTGTTGCGGCTGGCCTCCTCTTTCTCTGAGTTCTTTGCTCTGTTTTATAACCCAAAATTTTTAGGGTTTTGGAAGATTGAGGAAAGGCAAAGAAGAAGCTTTCCATGGTTGAATTGGAATCTCCCTGTTTGGGGAAAAAGACAAACTGTGCTTGCTGGACGATTTTCTCAGATTTTTGAATAATAAAAAAAAAAGTAACATAATAATAATAATAATAATAAGAAAAAAAAGAAAGGAAAAAAATAAAATAAAAAAAAATAAATAAATAAAAGGGAATTGGAAGGCAGCCACGTGCTGCATCCTTCTTCTTTTTTTAATATTTTTTTGTTAAGTTTTTTTGTTTTTGATTATATAAGGAAAATAAAATAATAATAATAATAATAATAAAAACAATAATAACCAGCATGTAGAGAAACAAGGGAGATAGGTGCACTATTCTTGCTAATTCAATCTCTTTAATTAATTAGATATAATAATAATAAAGGAAAGAAAATAATAATAAATAAATACAAAGATTTGACTCCTAAATTATAGCCTTTTAGAGATTTTTATTTTTATCAAAATATAAAACAAAGATATTTCAAAAAAGAAAAAAGATTCTTAACATATCTTTTTGGATTTTTTCAATAAAGTTACTAACACTAATAAATTTAAATAAATTGACATATTTTTGAATTTTTCGTTATTTATGCATAAAATGCAATTATGAGAATATGAGGTGGGATCTTAGGTCAAAAATTGGGGTATGACAGTTTCAATTTGAAAGAATGAAAACTTTATCTGACCGTAGAAAAATTCAGTTTTTTATTTAAAACACTGTGAAAGCAACTTTTCATCAATTAGGAAAAATTCAGTTTTCAAAAAGGTAATTTTAAGAGTATAAGCAGACACGCGAGAGCGGGCGTTTATACGCTTAAAATCCGGTACCGGACATGCGACGGCTGACGGTACATTTAAATTAATTTTTCTACCTTAAGCAACTTTTTGAGTAATTAAAAGTAATTATTTTCATTAAAGAGATTTTCGCGCCGTAACACGTTGGACACGCGAAAGCGGGCAGTTAGATTACGTAGTAGAATCTATTTTAAAACTTAATCTTTTGTTTACAAGAAAATATTTTCTCATTATGAATATAAAATATGACTCAGTGAGTACCGACGGTCGATGAGAGTTTCATTCCGGCCTCTTGTCAATTAAAAAAAAGTAATTAAAAAGAGTTTATTTTCTGTTTTTCAAAAAAATAAAAAAAATATTTTACTTGCCTTAGATAAACAACGTGACAACAAAATACGGTACTTGACATTGTTCTCTTGGGAACGATAACTTTTTATATTAAAACCGACATAGCCGTATACTTGCGGCCTATCAAATTGCGGTGGAAGGGTGTATTTGATTGAATTGTCGAATTCACTTTCTTTCGCTGCTTTTCAGGTACGTCATGGGGGACATCGAGGAGCCCGTAGAAAGTCACAGGCTGGTCGACACAGTGACAGATCCAAAATTGGCTTGGGTCATGCCCGAACCACGAGGGGTAGCCTCGTCGTTCGTGCAATGGGATCGGACCATACACACAATCTTCGAGGAGAGGGGTAAAGGTGACCCGGAAAACTGGGAGGTCCACGTGCCTGAGGAGGGGAAGAGGATTTGCTCGGAGTTCTCCGAGGGCGGGTTTGCTATGTATGAATTCACTTTCAAGGATTTGGGATTTAGGCTGCCCTTCAGCGACTTGGCCGTAGGAATATTTGATCGATTGAAGCTGGCACCTTCTCAACTTGATCCGAACTCGTTGGCCTTCATCAGGGACTTTGATCACGGTCTTTCGTGATCAAATAATGTTTTAAGTTAAGAAAAGTAGTACAAGGCAATTAACCTTGGTCGTCTCACAAGGACCTCTGATTTGATAATCAGTGAAAATAAGAATCGAGTAAAAACTGTAAATTATGGGGGTTTCAGTTTGTTAAACAGAAACAGAGAGTATAGAAAATTTAATAATATAAAGACGATCAATTCATTAGTTTCGGGCAATCTTCGTTATTACATCTATCACAGGTTCCAATAGTTATTCGTTCAATTGTCTATTTTTGGTTGATCACAAAGCTAACTAAACAAGCGATAATTAACTTTGTACGAATTTCATTCGATTAAGCAACGAATGCGTTCAACTAACCATGGACGGCGAACAAGCGTCAACAAGAACACGGCTAATATCATAACAAAATTCACTCAACCTTGCTGCTAAGCGCCACACAACCTATATCAATTTCTATTCGAATGAATTTAAACAAGCGCAAATTAATTCGAATAATCTCAAGAACACACAAAAATGAACTCCTTGATTAAGCATCAAAGAATTGAATTTGTGCAAAGCATGATTAAAGAGGTACGAGATTGATACGGAAAGTAATGGACAATTAAACAAAATTATAATTATAATCCGAACCTCAAGAGTACATATCCGAAGATGCCGTAAACTAATGAATCGATATAGAAGGTTTAGTTCTCCATAAAAATGGAGCAGCCGCCTTTCTGTTCTACAGTGCGTGAATGAAGTGTAAGAAGTGACCTAGGTCAGAATTTTCGGTTTTTATAAGCAAGCAAAACGGGCCACAAAACAATTGGGCCGAAAAACATAAGTTATGCTGAAAAATAATTAAATCTTTGTAAGTCTGAAACATGACGAGTAAATATGACTCCTTTGCGCTCCAAATTGGCTTTCGGCTTCAACATGAAAGTTGTAGCTCTTTCTCTTAGCTTTCCAACGCATCTTCCCGCGCCTCAATCCGATATTCGTAGCTCAAGTTATGGTCTGCACAATCAGAAGGTGTCAAATTACTGTTTATTACGAAAATAAATAGCAAAACATAAATAATAGCAAAACTAGACTCTAAACACAAAACATGATAAAAATACCAAATTAGCAGGAGAAGTCATAAAATTGCCATAGCACAGAGTGATTAAAAAGTGCATTAAAATGCACTGATCAAATTCCCCCACACTTAAGCTTTTGCTCTCCGTGCAAAACTCGAAATGAAAATCACATCACAAGTAATCAACACATTCTAAGATTCAAGCTACAAGCCTTGGATTGTTTTTCAAAGATTGGTATAACTTTTATATGTCAACTATCAATGATGATCAAGCGTGCGTGTGTGTACTGCCTATTACTATCAACCAGAGTCATGACAGGATCCTTCTCTAAAATACACATTCAGAATACTAAGCTTTCTTTTTCCTTCCTACAATCAAGAGTTTGGGTTCAGATTTCAGCTTGAGGGGAAGCTGCATTTTTCATGTTCTCACAGACTTTTTGACTTTTATACGCAGGGACACTACTTAAGTTCATTTTAGTTATGCTTTAGGTGCCACTCTACCTTTTCACCTGACGGGATCTCACTTGTAATGAGTCCAACCTGTTACTCCGAGTAGAGCACCCTACACAGCATTTGTTCCTCCAGTTCAGGCACAGGAACTCCACATATGTCTTACTGTTCCTCCAGTTTTAGGCACAGGAACTTATTTATTTTTTTATTTATTTTATTTTTAAAGAAATGCAGTGTCCCACCATTAAATCTAGCCATGATCCTACAATCAAGTAATCTCGCTTTTCCCCCAAACTTAGTCCTAATCATACTTCCTCATTGTATTCTATACTCAGATAGCTTAGGCTAATGATTGTGTATTTTAAACACTTATCAAGCCATTACTAAGTTTGCAAGTTTTCAGCAGTTGTGCATTTAGGTGCAATGATCATCATATCAAGTATCAAAACAAAAATTTCCAAAAATTTCACCAACCCTACAGCTATACTGCTCTAGTCCTAAAACATGTGACTACTCATGAAATTTATTTTTGTATTTTTTTTTTTTTAAACACATAATGTAAAATGTCCCTCCCCCACACTTAAACCAGACATTGTCCGCAATGTAATAATAAGTGTAAAGCGAGAAAGGAAGGAACACACCCGATGAGTTAAGATGTAGCTGCTGGAACTTCCATGTCTGGTGGTTTTGGTGGAGGTCTTTCCGTACTACAAATACATGAAACAGGAAAAAGCTCCGAGGAGCTAGCAGCTCAGCTCGCCAGGGATTTGGCTGCCACTCTTCGTTTGGCGGAGACAACTATGGTGCTAAATGAGAGGGGGCCGAGCAAGGAGGTGGAAAAGTTGACGAAGAGGAACGAGCAGTTGAAGGCCGAGGTCCTACAGCTCGGGAATACAGTGACTGACATGCAGGGGAAGCAGGAAAATTATGCCGCCCTGTCCGCTGATTTCCGTAAGTCCGAGGAGAAGCGCACGAAAGTCGAGAAGGAGTTGGCCGAGCTAAATGTTAGTTATGCTGGGGAGAAGACAGGAAGAGAGAAGGCCGAGGACGAGTTGAAGTCTATACCGCAAATGATGACTCCTGCCGAGGACGAGACTGAGCGTGCCCGGGGTTTGATAACCCGAGAAGAACTTGTGGGCGAAATCCGGGCTCAAATGGAGAACGTCTTCAAAAGTGCCAAGTATGGATTCGACAATGTCGTCGCCCAACTAAAGGTTGTGAACCCTGGGCTGGTCACTGAAGGAACCAGGTTTCTGAGGAAAGTTGAAGATGGGAAGATCGTTATTCCCAAGCAGTACCTTCAAATGGAGCAGGAGGATGTTGGAACAAAATATGTGTTAGTACACAGCCTTAAGTTTTGATGATAACAAAGTATTAAATGGACAATTGATGGTACTAATGTTTAAATTAAGAGTGCAGGAGAATCCAACGTTATATCGAGAGCACATTTAATTTAGACTCTGATGAAACCTATGGAAGTCTGAATCTTTACACTCTGAAAGAGTTCCGAAGCTACAACGTGGTCAGAAGTTAAACAAAGATCAGAAGCTCAAAGAGGATCAGAATGTCTGCAAGAGTTCAGAAGCTCAGAGAAGTTCAGAAGCTCAAAGATGTTCAGATGCCTACAAGAGTTCAGAAGCTATCTGCTAGTCATGAGTTATTCAGAAGATGAAGACGTTCAGAAGCTGAAGTACGAAGGACTATCAGAGGCCATTCATTCAAGACCAATCAGACTTCAAGTTATCAAAGGTTCATCAGAAGCAAAGGAATTCCCCAAATCATCAGAAGGGCTACATCAACTACTCTTATCAAGCCTGATGATTTGTTCTAAGGACAACAAATTACAACGTTCACAAAGGATGTGATCCTACTCTCTCTAGGAGCTAGTTGTACCTTATTACTGTACTTTGGACAAACAGTAAAGGTAAAGCTTCACTGCAAAAGAAGACGTGGCTTTACTCAACGGATCTTCAAAGACTACAGCTGTCCATTTTCAACGGGAATTTCTCCAACGTCTCAATGTCTTTCTCAACTCATATAAATATGCCAAAGAAAGAATTGATGATTAACGATCTTTAATAGAAAACATCTCTCAGAATAAAGTGAGAATTTGAATTATAATAGAAAACATCGCTCAAATGAAGTGAAAATAGAAACTAGCTTAAGCCTTTGAAGTTATTATGTTTGTAATAAGTTTAAGCTTATAAGTTAGTATTACTCCTGCGTGAGTAATTGTAAGTCTTCTGCTTAGTGTAGAAGCAAGTAAGTCTTCTGCTTAGTGTAGAAGCAAGAAAGTCTTCTGCTTAGTGTAGAAGCATGTAAGTCTCAGTCTTAGTGATTAGAGCAAAGAAGTCTTCTGCTGAGTGTAGGAGCAAGGAAGTCTCTTGTCTTGTGTGACTTGAGCAAGGAAGTCTTAAGCTTGTGTGCTTGAGCAAGGAAGTCTCTGATCTTGTGTGATTAGAGCAAGGAAGTCTCTCTGTCTTGTGTGGCTTAGAGCAGGAAGTCTTAAGTCTTGTGTGACTTGAGCAAGGAAGTCTTAAGCTTGTGTGCTTGAGCATCTGATTGTAATCTTAGTGATTATAGTGAACTCTCTTGGAAACAAGGGGACTGGAGTACTCTCAATTTGTGAGGGGAACCAGTATAAATTGTTGTTTGTTCTTCTCTCTCTCTCTCTCTCACTCTCTCATTTACTCCTTCATCATTCACTTAGCCTTAAGTTAATTGTGTGAACAATTCCGCTGTGCTTAAAGACTCTGATAGATTTAAATATCTTGAAAAGTTTTTAAATATCCAAAACACAATTCAACCCCCCCTTCTTATGTTTTCTCCACGCACCTTCATAGGAGGACGAAGAGGATGGCGAGGAGGAGGTGCACGAGGATGGGGATGAAGAGGGTCAGGGCGAAAACGACCATTGATTGTCCTTGGTTTATTTAGGTATACGTGCCATTCTCTGGTATTACTTTCAGTTTTTGTTGAACTTATTCCTTTGGACCTGCGTGCCATATTTTTGTAATGTTTGAACAAGTGGGTTTTGTCCCTTTTTTATTTTATGACAATGTCGACCTTGGTGGTCTTTATCATTTATGCTCGTTATTTGCTAAGTTTTGCCTATTTGTATGTTCGTATATGTTTGTGCTCGTTTAACTTTGCGAATTGTGTTTGGATTTTAACTTGGTAAAAACCCTAAGAAGAATTTTGATTCGCTAGTTGTCTACGAACACGTTCTGTCGAGGGTGTCTATCCCCAAAAATGACTTAAATAGTTTAGGGAACTACTTAAGTGCCAAGAGTTGTTTTTCCAGACTAATGCAGATCCGAGCACGTGGATGTGCTCGTCCTGCGGCTTGAACTTCCCATCGCGACCTGGGTGTTAAGCCATGGCATGATGACGAAGGAGCTCGTTTCATGAGTCGTCCTCGTCGGACAGTGACTCTGCTCGTTTGTTGAACTTAGAGTTTACCTTGTGTTTTTTTAGATGAGTGTGGGTGCCTACGCGACATCCGTTGTCGAGGAGCTTTGTCCGTTGTTTTGTGGGCTGAAGCTGCTTCTGCGTAGATGCATGGTTCGGAAATAACTTAGCTGTAATATTATTTCAGTTTTTGGGCATTCCACATTCGAGGGATTTCCTTCCCTTGCAGGGTTTCGAGGTGGTATGCGTTGTTGTCCGTCTTGCCGCGAACATGATATGGTCCCTCCCAGTTGGCCGCGAACTTGCCCTAGTGGGAGGCTTCGGTGCGGCGAGAAGGTTTTCCGACTTCTACGGGGATGACTGCTTCGGTCCCGTGCGCGAGGCGGAAGGGTGTCTCCCCGGTAGTGGAATGAGGGGTTGTTCGGTATACCCACAACAGGTGGGGCAGCTCCTAGACCCATAGTCCCTTTGCGTTGCCCAACCTTTGTTGCAATCCGCGCGGGATTACTCTGTTCGCGACTTCTGCTTGCCCGTTAGTTTGTGGGTGCTCGACGGATGTAAAGTGATGTTTTATATTGATCTTAGCGAGGAACGCGCGAAATGTTTTGTCGGTAAACTATGTGCCATTGTCGGTGACCACAACTAGGGGTATCCCAAAACGACACATGATATCTCTTTTGAAGAAGCGGAGAATCCTAAATGAGGTTATTTCGGGGAGTGGTTCCGCTTCTACCCATTTGGTGAAGTAGTCCAATCAGACGATAAGGAATTTGTTTTGAAGGTTACCTCTTGAGAACGGACCGAGGATGTCCATGCCCCACCATGCAAAGGGTCAGGGGGATGACAGTGATTTGAGCTTGTGAGGAGGAGCGAGGTGCATGTCTGCGTGTAGTTGGCATTTGTCGCACTTTTTGACATGCTCCTTGGCGTCCTGCTGCATGTCGTCGGCGCATTTTAGGAGGGGAATGGGGAAGCCCCTTCTGTAAAGTTTGTCATCGAGGATGGTGTACGAGCATGATCTTTGTTCGATCGTTGCTGCTTCTTTCTCGTCGTTAGGTAGCGTTCCGTGCGAGTCCGTGTAGATTTTTATCTCTTTTACACCTACGTCTTCAGCGAGTCGTAACCCTGCGAGGAAGGCCTCATATTCTGCCTATTTGTTCGAGGTCGGAAAGGACAGTGCTAACGAAACTTCGATTAGGATGCCCTCCTCGTTTTCGAGGATGATCCCTACACCAGCTCCTGTTGCGTTGGATGCTCATCCCATTGGCTGTGATCCCTGTGCTCGGCTCCGTCTGCTTGGAGGAGGTCTTGGTCTTCTTAGCATTGGGAGCAGCGTCAATGTAGCTCTGCCTTTGTAGGCTGCTTCGAAACACCTCCTCACGGCCTCAATGTCTCCATGGAGAGTAGCTACCTGCCCCTTGTTGGTGTAGTACTTCATCAAGTCTGCTATTGCATTTCTGCCAATGATGCACTGTTAGAGTGATGGACAATCTACCACCAGGAACTTGACCTTGATTGATTTCGTCGTCTCCTCGTGGCCAAAGGTGACGGTAAGGTCGACATAAGCCAAGGGTTTTGTAGTTGCCCCATTAAATCCTTGGAGATCTGAGCCCACATATGGTGTAAGATGGGACTCATTCAGCTGTAGTGTCCTGAACATGTGTGCATACATGATGTCACACGAGTTGCCAGAGTCGACCACGACGCGTCGAACATCAAAATTTGTCATGTCGGCTCTCACAAGGAGGAGAATCTGAGAGTTGGCTGATCCCCCGGGGAGCTCCACGAGATAGAAGGAGTAAGGTTGTGACGATGTCCTCGGCTTGCTGAGGGTCACAACCATACGCGAGGAGGCACTGATAAGCTACACGAACTTCCATTTCACCGAACCGATGGTGTATTTGTCGAAGACACCACCAGATATGACCATAGTCTCAGGAAACTTCTCTCATTCGTTGAACGTGGGAGGTGCATAAGTATCCTTGAGGTGGTCGGGGACGTATAAGTCCTCTGGTCGCGTAACAAAATATGCGACGCCCTTGACCCTCGGTGGTTCGGGCTTTGCTTCCTCGTCGGGGCTGTCCTCACGATTCTCTTGGCGAGGGTTTTCCTTCTTCTTGACATAGTCTTTCAACTTGTCATTCCGGATCAGTATTTCAATAGCATACTTTAGCTGGATGCAATCTTCAGTCAACTGCCCATAGCTCTTGTGATAGACACAATGTCTGCTCCTATCTTGGTCGTGCTTAAAGGGGGTAGAATTTGAAAATCTAATCCCAGCATTCTTGAAATCCGAGCTAACACACTCGGCGAGGACGATCTCTCGTGGTACGAGCAGGGGAGTGTAGTTGGTGAATTGGCTGGAAGGGCCCCGTGGCTCTCGCGACTTGTCACGCCCGCGTTTGTCCCCGTTTCTGTGGCCTTGCTCGCGGGGAGGATAATTGTCTTCTGTTCGGGAGTTTCGTGCGGCGTCGGCCAGGATTTCCTCCTCGAACTGCATGTAAGCCTGGGCTTTGTGTAAAATCTTGTCCCAGGTGTTAGGTTTTTCAATTGTAACCGCTTCCTTGAACTTGGTTCCATCGCGGAGGTTCTTCCGCAGGAGATACTTCTTCATGTCATCAGTCGTATCTACCTGCACAACCTCTTTGTTAAATATCTCGATGTATGATCGAAGAGTTTCATTTTTTCCTTGAACGATAGCTTCCAAGGACGCTTCCGTCTTCGGGTGTCGACGAGAAGCGGTGAAGTGATTGGCAAATTGCTTGCACAAATCCTTCCAAGAGGTGATGAAGCCTTCGGGCAAGCTCTTGTACCATGCCATGGCACCTTCGACCAGTATGGTCGGGAAGATCCTACACTTGATGCCTCCTTTTACCCCTTGGTAATTGAGGACAGTCTCAATGTTCTAGATGTGCATGTCAGGGTCAGTGAGCCCGTCGTACTTCACCTGCTGGGGTGGTTTCTGCAGCGCATGAGACAATCTTAGGTCCATGATCTGCTTGGAGAGAGGACCCTTATAAACCTCGTCATCACTCCAGCCCGGTGAGTGGGTAGGATTTTCTTCTCGACGAGGAGAATCTTCTCCTCAGTAGTGGTCGCTGTCCTTGCGACTCCCCTGTGTCATTACTCCGAGCAGGAGTTGTTTCCTCCGGAGAGGAGATTTGGATCTCTGCTCGGGATGAGCAACCAATTTTCCTTTCTTGCCTGCTCGGGAGATAGCATCCTCGCGGGGAGGAGTGTGATTTTGTTTCTGAACCTGCGGTGGTGGTTGTACGCGCTCGAGGTCAAGTCGTCTGTGGCTCGTCTCCGCTCGGCGAGCAGGTGGAGATTCCAAGCGTTCAGGTCTCCGTGGGGGGAGGAGAGGGCTTGAAGTACCCCCAGTATTTGTCGCTGGTTGTCTTCCAACGTCTTGATACGAGTGATCTGCTCGTTGACAGTCTTAATGGTCTCGCGTAAAGCGTTGACCAGAGCAGTGACTTCCGAAGCTCGCGGGGAGTTCGGTTGAGGATTTGCTGCCGATTTTCCCGGCGTACCCATCGATTGTTTCCCCTTTTTTCGCTCTGAGAGAAACTGAACAGCATCATCGTCCTCAGAATCGAGGGATGTTTCTTGGCCGTCCCTAAGGTCGGATTCTAACGCTGGTTGGTCGACGGTGTCCGCCGGCATGATAATGGTGTCTTGTGTGTTCAGGGTGAGCGGTGGAACGACATCGGTGTTGTCGTTGGTACCATAATTGTTAGTGTTGGATCCAATGGCCATGATTGTGGTTGAAGATTTCGGTTTTGATCTTTCGTTCTTGAAGGAAAGAAGAGAAGATGGGGAGAACTCTAGATTCCCACATACGGCGCCACTGATCTAACCTGTTGATCAAAAGTAGGTGATGGTCAGAGAACCGTCGTTGAGCAGCGTCTAGCAGCAATCGTCCACCGGAGGGGGAGTTTGTACCTGCAGGCGCTCCGATGCCAAAGTTAGAGAGAGAGAGCAAATACAAAGAATAAGAGAGAGAGTGAGAGTGAGAGAATGAATTGAATACCTTGCTCTCCTGTCAAGGAGAGCTTATATAGTTTCCCCCAGCGCTGGGCCAAAGGTCCCCTTAGTGGGCTGTGATGAGCAGCCCAATAAGAAAGACTGCCAAGATAACTCCCAGGATTATGGGAAAAGCTGTTGTCAGCTGTTACCTTGGTGGAGAAGTTCCACAATCCTAGGAGGAGTGGATGAGCTCAACGGATGTGTGTCGAGGAGCACGTGGGACAAGCCACGTGCTTGGCTGTCGAGCAGGGGTGGCTCGTTGTTGGGTCTGCCCCGTTACCCGAGTAGAAGCGAATTTGGTCCAGCTCTTGACCCAGTCCAGAACATGATTATTTTTTTTGCGCTTATGTCATCATGGATGTTCAGTAACTAAGTTATCATACACTATTGACATAAGACTACTTTGAAAAGTCATGCCCTCCACCCTTAACCCTTTGTGTGCTCCTCTCCTTCAATTCATCTTCTTTTTGGTTTCATGTTCCTTAAGTCCTAACCCTACCTGAGTCGTCAAAGTCATAATTTAGAAAGAAAAGGAATGTATTTTATTGGTTCAATTAATTTTACGTAGTTATGAGAAAAGTAACAATTCAAGTCCTTACTTTTTAAAAGAATTTGGCGTGAAAATGAAATAAAAGTAGGGTTCACTAAAAAAAATGATACGGGAGTATAAGGGGGATTCACTAAAATAATAAATTAGTATTATGGGTTGATCTCACTGAGACCCAAATACTCATTGTCCCATTAATTAACTGAACCACTTCTTTTGAAACAAATAATACCAATTTATCCCCTCTAAATTAATTAACTAAATTTACACCCAATTTAAATAAATAAAATATAGATTCTAATTATTTAAATAAAATAGAGTGTTACAATATTAATCCTATTGCAATAGTTTCATTTATAGTTGGAAATATATCAAGATAAAACTCCCTCAAATTGTCCTCCAGCTCCCAAGTAACGTCTTCGAATAGTGGTGAAAACAGGGGTTTGAAGGGGTGATCAATCCCTTTGAACATAAAAAATATGCAATTATATTTTGCTTTTTGAACCTTCTAAACTATCTGTGATCATATTTTTGTCACTATATCATACTACTAAATTAGTCTTTGACTTTGTAGAACACTCTCAAAAATGTCGTTGACATTATGAATATTTCAAAAAGGTCCCTTACTCTGTTAAATTTTATTCAAATTAGTCCTTCTGAATGTAGCTAGGTCAGGGACTAAATTGATAGTATGCGGATAAAGTTAGGGACCAAATTGATAGTAAGTTATTAAAATATAATGACTTATTTGATAGTAAGTGACTAAATACTGGGACTAACTTGACAGATTAATAAAGTCAGAGACATTTTTGAAATATTCGCAAAGCTAGGAATCTATTTGAGAGTGTCTTACAAAGTCAGAGACAAATTGGTGGTTTACTCTAACTTTAACAAAAAAAAAAAAAATCCTTTAGACCTAACTTTGTTACTACCCGGCCAACCCCATTGAAATAAACATTAGATTTAATAGTACATTAATAATAATAGTTGTACATGAAGTAATTCCAATCTAATTATTAATGCACATCTTCTTTAGGATGAAAATGGAAATGAAATTTCAAAAAATAAAATAAAAATGGAAATCAAGACCAAAAGTTGGTAAGTTGGATTGAGTACTAGTCAAGCCAATAGAAGTACTAGCTAGTGAGGAATTGTGCCCAAATATATGTGGCTAAGTAACTATATCTCGGAGGCAACCTCTAGGTGAGATGAAAATTGTTTTTTTTCTTCTATATAATTGAGATGAAAATTGTTAATAATAAACTTTAGATACTTTAATTACTCACATTTAAAATAATAATTTTTTTTAGTTTACAACGGAATAGAATATCGAACCTAGGACCTAATGCGTGTCAAATCTCTCACCATTAGACCAAATATAATGGTTTAAAATAAATTTTTTGTTAATAAACTATTTTTTTATATTTATATTCAATTAAATCATGCCAAGTAAATATTAATAGAGATTTTTATGAGCTAATTGAAAAAAATAACTTATCAAGCCACTAGGCTTGGTCTAGTGGTGATGGATTCAGATAGTATATATGATGTTCCGGGTTAGATCATTGCTCCATTGTAACCAAATGTACTTTTCATATATATATATTATAATTACATGAACAAAACAAAAGGTAGACGAGAAACAAGCTGCACCGTTAATCCTTTTTAAATAGCAAACCCCAATCTTTGAAAAACAACACCTAGGCGTCATGACATGAAATGCATGTGTAATTTTTTAAATAAAAAAGTTTTACATTATTATACTACTACAAATTAATTAAATAAAGAAAATGATTGAACTAATGAAGAAATAAGTAAAACACGGGTGTGATGTCCATGTCCAAGTTGCTGTCTTGTTCTTTCTTCTAAATTTCAAAGGAAAATAAAAAAAAACAAAAAAGACACACACAAACACACACACACCTTGATGTGCATTTGAAATTGAAATTGAATTTGGATGAGTGCGCACCGTAGGGTACAAAGTAGAAACAAAAAGGTTCCTTTTTTGAAGAATAATAAAATTTCAAAGCATTCGAGTTAGTGAGTCTGTGTGTGAGACTGAAACAAACAGAACAACATAGTAATGCTGTGTTGTGTTGTTTCTGAATAGTTTCAGATCTGTGTCATATTAACCACAACACAAAGGAACTTAGTTTTTTTTATTTACTGGATGAAAACTCTTCACACTTAGATATTTTTTTTAGACAGAGTTATGGCTTCTGAAACGGCGTCGTCTGCTGATGAAGAAAAAGAAACCCTTTTAGTTTCAACTGGAGGAGTAGGAGGGACAGATAAAAGAGGTAAACATCGTATTCTTGCTGAATTGAAGCGTCTTCAACAAGACACCAAATTTCTTCAGGTTAGATCTTGTTAAATGCTGTTTCTTATTCTTAGCTTATTATTTCAAATACTAATCTTTAGTTTCATTGCATTGCTAAATCACAAGAATAATAAGTGCTTATAATTTAACAAGATTAACCCAATTTTGATTTTTGATGTATCATGCGTGTGTTTGTGTTGTAATGTAACAACTACTCTTGTGTCTTCACTTTAGGTCTTGTTTGGATAAACAATTTATTTTGTAGCTTATAGCATAAGCGCTTAGGAACAAGCTATTTCTATAATACAAGTTAAAATAGTGTCAAACTGTTTTTGTAACATGTTTTTATAATCTATCCTTGAGAGCTTATGGAAATAAGCTTAAAACACGTTATGTTACATGCCGTAAGCTGTTTTCGTATGTTCTCCCAAGCAGTGTCACAAGGGTTTTTGCCAATAGATAAACTCAAATAAGTCAGTCCAAACTTGGCCCTTAATAGCTTAAGCTTTTTGGAATATTGGTTGGTCCTTGGTTGTAACGGTATCAAAGCTTCTCCTGCTACCACATGGTCTAGACTTTGATTCTTGTTGTCATTAGGTTTTAAATAGCGGCTGTGGTCACGGTCGCGTTAAGGATTTTGCGATGTCGGCCGTTACAGATTACGGTAGACGTGGTGTGAATTAATCACATTATCGCACAAATCTTATTCAAATTATTTGTACTATCATATATATGTGTAACAACTTAAATTAAATGTGAAGTTTTGAACTAGGAAAGAGTTAAAAGGAGATAACACTTTGTAATTTATGTTCATATTTGTACTAAAAATGTGATTTTTATTTATTTCAATTGAAAAAATGGGAAGTCTCTATCTATTAGCATTTTTCTGCGGCCGTAATGGCGTTTCGTTGTGGCCGTATTGACGTTTCGGCGTGATTTTTATTCACCCTATAAAAACGGTAATGGCAGCTACCTATACCGTTTTGTCGCGGCAGTTTTCGCGGTGACGGACCATTTTTTAAAACCATGCTTATCGCGATAATAAAGTTACCGTAATAGTTGGTTCATTTATAGCGTGCCTATTATTCACAGTAGCTATGAAAAGTTCCTTTCATAATATATCTGGAAAGTTGAAACACATATTGAACCATATGGTTCGTTCTTTCCAGAAATAGGGGGAGTAGCTAGAAATTTTTGTGAAAGTAGTAATGTAGGAAAAGCAGTCCACATAAATGTGCCATACTAAGTAGTTTTTACTTCAGTATGGCACATTTTAATGCCACAAAAATTTGATGCCTTATTTCAGTTATTCTCCACATTTACGTGGACTGCTAGTTGTATTGTATTGCTAAATAACTAAACAACGTGTGCTTATAAGTTGAGAAGATTGACCCAATTTTGATGCATATTGCATGTGTTGTATTGTAAATATAACTTTTGTGTCTTCACTTAATAGCTTAAGGAATATTGGTTGATTGTCACGGTATCAAAGCTTATTCTACTACAACATGGTCTAGAGTTCGATTCTTGCTGTCATTAATGCAATGAAAAAGTAAATGTAATAGTTAGTTCATTTATAATAGCATGTATCTTCAGAGCAGATATGGAAAGTTCTTTCCATAATGTTAAGAAGTCCCACATCGGATGTTAGTTAGTCTGGACAAGGGTTTATAAGTAAGAGTCAATCCTCGCCTTACAAGCCGGTTTTGTAAGGATGAGTTAGGCCCGATACCCAATTCTGAGACATAATATATCTTGAAAGTTGATACTCGTCTGAACCATATGGTTTGTTATTGCAAGAAATAGGAGTAGTTGCTAGAAATTTCAGTGAAAGTAGTAATGTAGGAGAGCAAACTTCAAAATAAACAAACTTTATAGTGGAGGAAAATTTGTATCATGTGTCTTTCTCACTTCCTAGAAAAAGTTCACATGGTTCGGTCAGTTATTTAGTTCCTACAAATTTGTAGTATGTCTGCTGATTTGTTGGTAAAGAGAGTGATAAAAGTGATCATTTGTTTCTGAAATAGTTCTTTAAAAAATTGTTTCTTGATTCTTGTCACGAATGTGAATATTTTTTAAAGGGTTATGTTGCTTGGCTTTTTTAATCGGTTAAATCAATGTAAGGCTGCTTTGCAAAGTTGGGTGTTTTCTAGTAGCGTAAGCCTATAATTAACTGCTGTTAAAAGTTGGTTATCTCTATTACTGTATTCCTGTATTTGTTGTTGATCGTTTTCTTTCTTGAATATATTCAGGAAGAATTGGAAGAGCTTGAGAAAACAGAAAATGTGTCGGCTATATGCAAGGAGTAAGTACTGACTGAACAATTGTTTATCTCTTTCGTGAAAGATGATATAAGAAAATCATGATATATAGGTCAATAGAATATTTTAGTACATTGTGTTAGTTCGAACATCTGATATAGATAATTACCCTTTTGTCAACTTGGAGGCTGACTGCAACGAACGATAGATTTTTTCTTAGAGTTGTTAAAATGTTTATCTCATTAGTCTTGTGCTACAATATGCTATAAAGCTTAAACAATTTTACTTGGCATAGCGCAGATTGCTACAAAACATGGATAGTAGACCTGATCCACTAATCCCAGAGTAATTTCTATTACCGACATCTTTCGTATTCTTTATTGATTGAGTTTAGAGAGTAATCGTCAGTTTTCTCTGATTACAGAGTTCATGGACCTGTAAACCTCTTATGGGATAGATGGTTTGAAGGGCCTCAGGATCCACAAGCTTGTAGATGTTGGATACTTTGATTTGAAGCTGTGTCTCAATTGCATTGCACTGCGAATAGGATGTGAATGTTACTACTGCACAAAAGTGACTCTGGAACTGAAGAAAATGCTTAGTGGCATTTTATACTACACACACTAATTCTTTAATGGCTTCATGTTGTGTTATATTAGAATAGATTATGCATCAAATATTGTCTATTTGTAATCACATTAATTTACTGCATTCAATTAGAAGTATCATTATTTGTGCTCATAGAGTGTGTATGAAAGTTGAAGCCAACCTAGAGATTATGGCTTTTGGTGGTAACTGTTAATGTGCCTGTGTGGATACTTTTTGCAGCTTCCGGCCTTTAGGGAACTAGCTTTAGAAAGGACTGGCAACGGTTTTACGAGCTATCAACTAAACCTGAGCGAGGATGAGATTTTCTGGTAAGGTTTGGGAAAGCAAAGAACATTCGTTATCCTTCATCTCACCAGAAAATTTGTTATGATCTTATAATCTTGTGGCTTCTGACCTCTCTTAAGTTTACCATTTAATTAGCCTCCTAGCAACCTTTATTTTGTTCTCCTGTTACTCATCTACAAAACTGTATCTTGTTTAAAAGGTTACTGTTAATAATGTTCAAGACATATTTGAGGTTCTGGGATCTCACTTTAGAGCACTTTGGCTAGGGAAATAACTAGTTGCTCACTTTATTATTATTATTATTATAATATAAAGTGAGTAATATAATTTCAAATATTGGTGAATAAACAAAGGAAAATATAACCAATAGTAGGTGTATTGAAATATCAACCATTGAGTTTATCACTTGTATTTCTTCACTTTAAAGGTAAATATAACCAAAAGATCCTTGCAGTGGTACTTAAGTAGAAAATTGGTAAAATTAGATTTTTTGATGAAACTACCATGCTGCCATTAAATTTTCAAGATTTTAAACGTAAAAGAAGTAGGGTGGCAAAAGTAAACATTCAATTGCTTAGTAACGGTAATGAATTATTATCATGCCTGGGCCCTGTTGCTGTGCAACCAGGCCCACAAGACAAGCCCTCAAATAAATTGTCAAGAAATTTATGCAGAAATAAGAATCAACATGATAGTAAAAATAAAATAAAAAATCAACATGATAATACTTATACTTTTATTTTTCCTAGTAGACCGTGGTTGGGTGTCATTGAGAAGGTTAGGAACTATGATCATGTGATTTCAAGTAAGGCTTCAGAGATTAGAGAGATTAGGTGGTGTGGTTGGACTAAATTAAATACCGATGGTGCAACTGGGTATGTGGTTTTTCTAAACTTTTGGGTTGTTGCAGTACTTCTATAGTAAAGTTGTTAAAATTCCGATTTAAATCCTAAAAATCATATATTTTATGTTTTAGGTAGCATTTCAAGTTAAATTACAGGTAGAATTGTTTTTGGGTAAAATCGTAGTTTGAAACAATTTTACATGATTTAAATCGCTCTAAAATCACTGAAATTGTGTAAAATCGTAAGTTTTAACTCTTTGAGTTTTATAAATTTTGGGGGGCGGGGCTGGGGTGTGTGTGTGTGGCGGCTAGGACTGTTCATTGATAACCATTAACTGAACTGAACTGCCGAACCGTACTGAACCGAACCGGAAATAACTGAACCATACCATAAGTTTACGAACCGAACCATTAAGCTCAAAACAGTTCTCTAACTGAACCGAACCATAAATAACCAAACCGAACTGTAGATAACCGAACCACTAAATGATATGTCCCTCAAAAAAATTGTCAAAAAAATTTAGTAAACCATAAGTTACAATTTTATTGTGCTTAACGGTTCGGTTCGGTTAACCGGTTAACCGAACCATAACTACAATTCTATTGTGCTTAATAGTTCGGTTCGGTTAACCAGTTAACAGAACTATAAGTACAGTTCGGTTCGGTTTTGCTATAAACCTTAATGGTTTGGTTCGGTTATTTGAACCATTGTTATGGTTCAGTTCGGTTCGGTTTGGTTCTTTGCCCGAACTGAACCATGAACAGTCCTAGTGGCGGCTATAAGGGGGTAAAGCTTTATGCTAAGCCTTAACTGTCAATTTGGGTGGTAGTGTTTCAGGTTTAGATTGGTGCGTCAGATTTTTTCAATGGATTGAAAAGTTAAAGTGAACAATGTGCTAATTTTGTACTTCCTCCGTCCCATATTATAACTAAAAAAATATATTTTTTTGTTTCAAATTATAAGCAAAAAAAGATCAACTTTTACCATTTCTAAGGTTTACTTTTACTTATTCTCATAAAATTTACTCTCTCTCTTCTTTTTCCCATAACTTAATAACCAATCAAATTTTTTTTATATCTTCTAATGAAACTTATTTTAAGAAAAACAAAAAAGTCATACTTCAAACTATCACATTTTACTTTTTTTTTAATAAGTGTGGATTTTTTTTGCTTAAGTTATAGGAGATAGGGAGTAGGAGTTATGACTTCACATTTAGTGAAAATTTAATTTTCTTTTTAGACCGATGGTTCTCTATTTGTAAAAATAAAATAAAATTGACGACCATGTGTGTACTCCACTTGTTAAATTGTTGCACACATGTATGTTTTTGTTTTTTCCTATTTTTGTATTGCATATGCATACATATATGCTATCTAAAACATTAAATATATAGTGGAAAAAAAAATATAGTAAATAAAAAACAATATTTTAATGCAAAGAAATCTTAAAAAGATGCATTTCACTTCGTAGGACGTGTCAGAGGCAAATACAACGTTTTGGACCCAAAATATTACAGTTTGTTTTATGGATCAGGTTAACATGTGCCCTAATGATACATGAGACAGATGTTAAGGTATCTAAAAGTAGAAATTTTATATTTAATGACACAAGACATTTAATGTTCAAGTAGTTGATAATTACACAAGATGCAATAAATTTTTACCACATTTATATTCTTAACATGTGTCGTTTGTTTTATTACTCTAAATCCAAAATATTACTCCCTTGTCTATGAAAGAATCTTACAAAATCATTTTTTTTACATTCTCAAAAGTAAATTTTCCCCAATATTTTTTTGAAAATGCATGTTGAATACTAATAATAAATTGGTTCAAATGATAGGCCTTTTTAAATAAATAGTCAAATGTTTAATTTATAATACTTATATATTTTAGAGGTTCTCCGACTAAAATTAAACATAGTTTTTTTTTTTGACAAAAAAATTAAACATAGTTAAACCTCATACTTGTCGCATGCATGTAATAATGCACACAAGTAAATAAAATGATAGTGGCCGGCAAGCAGCCACCTAAACAGCATTCAAATAAGCGGATTTGGATTTTCTAAAGTCACATTTTCCTACATTTCTTACATTTAGGCAAAATTTGAGGGTATTATTGTCTTTACATTAAACATAAATGCACTTGAAAATATAATATTTTCTCTTTCTTAATTACTTTTTGCTTGAATGTAGGTGAATTTAGAAAGAGCAAATTTAGAGAATCCAAATCTCAAACTCATATAAATCCAAACCTCTTTTACTCCCTTTTCTACATAGATTATTAGTTGTAGTCTTCTTGTTTTTAAATCAATATTTTAGCTTTGATAATCATACCAGCTCATTTTACTATGTGACAAAATTAAAAATAATAGTACCAATTAGAGTTCTATAATCATAAGATACCATTGCTAATAGAAACAAGTGGTTATGCTACTAGCTAAATCATGCGCCACTAGCAAATGGCACTTATTGCAAATGTGATCAATTTTATTATATTATAGCTCGAGTGTTTTGCTTTGTAATTTACTTCTTGTACAATATGAACACAAATCACACACAAATATGAGAATTAATAAGACCCCATTTGGTATAAGAATTGTCGTTGTTGGCATCTATCTATATATTAAAGGACTATACCAAATTACCAATTATTTTTCCTAAAAACATGCAAGCTTTATCAAATGGCACATATTGCAAATTTAATCAATACCAATTTTCTAATACTATAGTTGGTGTTTTCTTGTAATCTACTTCTTGTTGTACCACAAAACGCAAAAACACAAACACATGAGAATAAATTAGATCCCATTTGGCATAAGAAACGAGTCCTTTAAAAATAAATATCATTATTAGTGATACAAATTTTATCCGTTAGCTTATCAGATATGCGCCACACTTTATGAGAATCAGATTGCGCTACGCTTATTAGGGTGTGGAGAAGGAAGAGAATCATGTGACTTATTTTGGAAATTATGTTAACAACATTAGAAACAGTAATATTGTGGCCCATTTACTGGCCCAATATGCTGTGAGTAATGGTGAGTCTATTTGGATAGAAGAAACAGCCTCTTTTGTACTTTTTCAGTCTATTTTGGACTCAAATGAATTCAAGGTTTTGTGGTTTTTTTTAAAGAAAATTATGCGCCAAATCTTAGTATTACTAAACTAGATTTTAGTACTTTTTACTAAACTGTATATGGTCAGATTAGATTAGGTTGAGTTTGACTAAACTCAAAATCGAACTACATAGAATATTTTGGGTTGGGTCTAAAAAGAAAGCTACTTGCTTCAGTATTTTGAGCCGGATTGAGTAAATCTACTTATTTTTGGGTCGGATTGGGTGGGTAGTGAGTTATCCAATTTATTTATTTTTTTGATAATTTTTATTTTTTAATATTAAATGTCAAAATGACGAATCATCATTTTTTTTTCTCATAAAAATAACTCAACCTTTCTATTTTCTTAAAATCTACTTTCACTATATTTTAGCATCATAAAATGATAATATGATCTTCTTTTTTTCATAAAAATATCATATTTTCACTATTTTTAAAGAATGATATTATTTTACGTCACTATTTTTAAATGACAAAAGAAAGTCAAAGAGTAAAAACTCGAAGGGAATAATCAGTCATCAAAAAATGCATTGGAACTGTGAAGTACGAAAGAATAATGTGTTTGTCATTTGGAATATGCACTCATACAACTTGTTTTAGAAATTAGAGTATTGAACCTTAAGCTTTTCTCCTTTAATATCAGACGACAAAAGCAAAATTTTATTATTTTTATGAATTTTCATTTTGAAATTCATATTCACTCAATAATCCAGTTCAATCCATTTTTTTGAGTTGAATAAATTTAGTCAGATCGATATTTGTCCCACTCATCTAAACCCTACTTATAGGTTTTAAATTCCTTAAATGTATTGAAAGCATAAAGTTGGCAATTTGATCTCACAATTTTTTATTAAAAAATATATGTATGGGAAGCTTAAATCCATGATTATTATTGATTATATAGTGTTTGTATGGGTGGGTGTGGAGTATGGAGTGAGCATGAAGCATGATGCCATATTTTGAATCCTCCAATGAAGTGTCCCAGTAATAAGTTGGGAAATAGAGGTAGTGAGTGTTAGCACTTAGCAGCATGTGAGAAATGACTAATATCGATGAAAAAGGGTACACCACACACACTGTATTATTGGTACGAGTCCCAAAACAAAAAATTGAGATTGTTAGATATAAGCCCCCACAGAGGTGGGATCTTCTTCATTTTGTATGTTTTCCATTTCCTCCATTACTATATAATTTTGTAAATATAAATACAAAAGTTTGACATTTAATGAGTCAAAATCTCTTTTATACCCCTTAAAATATTAAAAAACTTTGGTAATGGAAGAAATAAAAATTATAGAAAATGGAGAGGATACTTACTCCCACCACACCCATCATATCATATTTTGTACAAAAAGAACCGTTACACATCATTTTTTTTTTTCTTTCCATGTCCCTTTCACTTTGTCCTCCTCTTCAGCTTTAGTATAAATTAATCCATGTTTAAAGCATTTAATTTTTACATGGTAATGCTCTCACCTCTTTTGTAAGCAAATATTCTCTTTTGCATATTTATTAAAAAAAAAATTGTCATAATTTTGTGTGTTATTTCAATTATAATTCCTAAAATGACTTTTGCAAACATTAAAGTTGCATTGAGACAAAATTAAAGAGGGTATTTTTGGAAAAATAACATTAAACAAAGTTACTTTTGGTAATTTTGACTTATATTTAAGACCAAATTTTTTAGTTAATTTTTGCTTATAAATAAGGCCGGAAGGAATACGGTATAGTGTATATTTTTAATTCACCAACTACTTTGAAGAATGTGCAAAACTATAGCAAATCCTCAGCCAGTAATATAACGTTCATGTTAATATTTTATAGTTGCCTTTCGTTTAAGGAAAACTAGAGTAAACACATGTCGAGGTATGTTTAGATTAGAGACTTTATTTTTATACATTACAGTACATTATACAGTACAAGAATAATTAACATTATTATACTAAATTCCATTCCATTTCTAGCTTGATTAATACCTAAACTCTACAAAAAAAAAATACTACTTGTAGCAGGGACTGTCCTCTATTTGTGTTGCAAATTTTCTTTGATTCATCTATATTGGATTGGATTGGATGAATCAATGTCCCACATAACTAGACCTATATTAATGCTACAAGTTGTAGTTATTTTATTGAATTTTACTATAATTACATAAAAGAGTTACGTATCTTGGTATAGTTGAGATAAAATGTGTTGCACATGATATGTCCACATAATTATTCATACCAATTCTCACTTGTTTGCATTAATTTGTCATAAAATATCTTCCACTAACTCTACTATCACAAGCTTTGAACTTTGAGCATAGATTATGAACATTAGACTGTAATCATGAATAAAGATTTCGTAGTGAGTGTGTGGAAACACATATTGTCAAAGATATATTTATAAAACTATATATATATATATATATATATATATATATATATATACAAGGGTTTGCTAATTTAGACCAACCTAAAAACATGAAGGTTTACGTTAGCAAGGTGCACATTTTCACTGTAGACAAAAAACCATTCATATTTATTATTTAAAATTAGTAACTTGAGGGATAATTTTGTAACTTTCATTTAAAATGTTCCTTAATTTGCACACACTTTGCTAATTTACACCCACTTTATTTTAAGGGTAAATAGTGTTTTACCCCCTGCAAAATATGCGAATTTTGGTTTACCCCATGCAAAACATTTTTTTTGGATAACCCCCTGCAATATGATGATTCCGTCAATTACCCCCTCTATTGACAACTAGGACATAGAATATTCATTTTTGTTTATCTGGCATGTCTAGGTGGCTTTTATTTTATTTTGATTATTTTAATTATTGACATATTGCCACATAATAATTGTATTTTTAAAAAAAAAATTAAATTGACATTTATTTTAAAAAGTAAAAAAAAAATGATTTTTTTTTTCTGGTTTCAAATTTTTTATTTTTTTTTTAAAAATGTCAAATTAAATTCAATTATTTAAACAAAACATTTTTATTTAAAAAAAATTCAGATTTTTTAAAATTACTTAAAAAAAGCAATTTTAAATTTTTTTCTGCGTTTTTTTAAAAAATTGAATTAAATTGACATTTTTTTTTTCAAAAATCAGAAATAAATTTAAAAAAAGGATATTCAATTTAATTTCTTAAAAAATAGTCAATTTAATTCAATTTTTTTTAAAAAAAATGCAGAAAAAAATTTAAAATTGCCTTTTTTTAAAAAAAATCTGAATTTTTTTAAATAAAAATCTTTTTTTTTAAATAATTGAATTTAAATTGACATTTTTAAAAAAAATAAAAAATTTGAAACCAGAAAAAAAATTTAATTTCTTTTTTTTGACTTTTTAAAATAAATGTCAATTTAATTTTTTTAAAATACAATTATTATGTGGCAATATGTCAATAATTAAATTAATCAAAAATAAAATAAAAGCCACCTAGACATGCCACATAAGTAAAAATGTCCTAGTTGTCAATAGATGGGGGTAATTGAAGGAATCTTCATATTGCAGGGGGTTATCCAAAAATATTTTTTTGCACGGGGGTAAACCAAAATTCACGTATTTTGCAGGGGGTAAAACCCTATTTACCCTTATTTTAAAAAGAGACACATGACATAACATGGAATACTTGATTTATCTGACAGTCGAAAGCTTAAGCATTCCTACATAGGCGGGCCCACCAGTTTAAAGAGTCCTCTATCCGGACTCCCCCTAGACCTCTGTCTGGCCTAGGGAACTTCTCTAAGCTCGAGAGCTCCTGTCTCCTCACAGCGTAAGCGGCTCACCTCTCCCCGGAAACAAGTCAAAGCAAACTAACGACGAGAAAGTCTCATGGTACATCTGCTAGTCCCTTTGATTCCCAATCGTGCACGGCGATAATCAAATCAATTCGTATGCCATCTTTTGCCCCGAATTTACATTTACCAAGGAATCACGGTTTGTGGAAAGCTACTCCAGAACCTTCGCTATTTTAAGGCGTTTTTCCGGGGAATCCATTGCTTCCCCTTATTTATGTCTTTTGCTGCTCCACAATGTTCTCTCCAAAACGAAAGTGAAAGAGCCCGCGTACCCACTCTTCTTTCCCCCCATTGTTGGGGACCTCGTCCTCAGGGACTACACCTTTCAAAAGGAGAAACTTAGAAAACAAATAGAATAAAAAAGACCATCATTGATGCGAACAAGACAATAGCCTCGGTTAGAGCAAAGCCCAAGATTGCATATCCGAATAACTGCTTTGCCAATGATTGATTTCTTGCCACAGAATGAATTAATGAACTGAATACGTTTCTGATACCTATAGCAGCTCCTGCTGAAGCAATTGTAGCAGCTCCGACAACTATTGATTTCTCACCTTCTAACATATCGAATGGAGAAAAACTCGTCACGCTCTTTCATTCACGATTTTTTGTTCTCGTCGCTTCAAAACCTCGTCCATTTCTCTTGGACATCTCACTTGAAATGCAATCAATGCATTCATTCTTTTTAGTAAAAGAAAGTATCTCACGGATATCCTATTTGTAGTTATGGGTCCGTAATTCTATTATATAATAATAATAATAATAATAATAATAATAATAATAATAATAATAATAATAATAATAATAATAATAGGGTGGTAATAGTTCCTATATTTGCCTTTCGAACAACAAGTGTTAATGTATCGTCGACTTGATACTACCAGCTTAGATACATGTACCGGATGAGGCGGAAACCCATACTAAAAATAAGAAAGGAAGACCCATGCATCAATCAAGATCTCTATATATAATATAACATACCTCAGGTTGGATTCAACCACTTAGGATGATGATCTGCAAAACCAAACCCCATGACTTTATGCTCTGCCAGTCTTCCACTCTTCTAGCTATTCGCATGTGTCGATCAATCATCTTCGGCAAAATGACCAGATAAAGTATGCACCAAGGATTCATTAGATTAAACTAAGTGCATGATAGACTGATTCTTATATCCTTTGAATGTGACCACTGGTTAGATTATGATTATGTAAGAAATATGACTTTTCCACTTTAATTAATTATTTTCTTTAATTAATTAAATGGCATTGACATAATTAATTATTTTTTTAATTAATTAATTATTTTCTTTAATTAATAATAATTAGTGAAGTGAATAATAGGGTAGGAATGTGGGCTTAAAAGCCCAAAAAAAAGAACATGAAAAATAAATGCGTGTAGTAATCTCAATTAGTAAAAAAAAAAAAAAAAAAAACTCTCTAATATGAACCAGACACGACTATTAAATCATCAAATTCTAAATTTGCAGATGCATTAGCACATTAGTTTATGTTTTGGTATGAATGAGGAACCTTGATATTCCACACTAAATTCATCTAATTACAGATATCTTTTTTGCTAAGTTGAAATTAATGAACAATAATAAACTTATTATTTAAAAGTCTTTTCCGAATATTTGAAGAACATTCTCCTTATAATTATTAATTAATTGCCTTAAGGGTGCGCCTTAAGGGTGCTGCACCCTAAAGTTTAGTTTAGTTTCTTCTTTTGCTTTCTTTTTCTTCTTTGCCATTGGAAAATATACTTGCTGATTAAACTTATACGGTCATATAATAGAGATCTTAAATTAGAGAACAGAATCCAGCAGAAGAACACACTAAATTGTTCCCTCACATATCATGTGCATAGATTCATCTTTTCTTCTTTTTTATATCTTATATCATCATCTTCTTTTATACTTTGCATCTTTAATTTCCCGTTTTTTGATAAGAAATAAACACAAAGGCAGAGCCATGTGAATGTTGGGAGACTGCTACTTTTTGGGATATAAAAAATTTAACTCTTGTTTTAGATTAGGTTGTGCTTATATACCTATATACTATGTCAGAAAATAAGTGGGATTAATTAAATTAACTAATTATAGAATCTTATTAAAAAAAAACTAATTATATAAAATCAAATTCCACAAGGAATGATAATTTAACCTTCCCCACTAGATGACAAGGGTTTGCCATGGTAAGATACATCATCTTTCATCTTAGTCATGTTTATTATGTGGCTGATCTCTTCTCTGACTTTGCAAATAAATTAGTATTCTTGATTCCCTTTAAAAATACATTCAAAATTATGAAAATAAATTATGTGATTTAATATTATAAATTCAATTTAAAAAAAGTCTAAGATAGTTCAAATATTCCCATAGTTTGAAACCAAAAATATTATTCATTGTTTAAGTGTCTTTCCGACGACATAGCAATAGGGAATTAGAGACGTCAACCGGGCAGGCGCACACACAAGGAGAGTTTGAGATTACTCCTTCGATCTTTGTCGCCATAGACTTTTACAGTTTTTGCGAGACCCCATTCATATAAAAAAGAAATAATTACAATTGTTCTGGACTGGGCCTAAATGCCCAACGCGTTGAGGACATCCTCTTTTGGGCCGTCGAGCAAGGCCCAAAGCATAAAGTCCAAGTCCACTTGACCGTTGGACAACGTACGTCTCCCCTGCATCCCGTAACGCTCGACATCGGAATGATGAGCATCCTCCTCAGCCGTTTTCCGACAGCCATTGATGGGCATTAACTGCCCATCAACGGCCTTGGCCAAGCATTGGGGTTATATATAGAGCATTTCCACAACTCTACAAGGTACACATTATTCTATATTGAAAACCTATACTCCTTCCTCAACTGACTTGAGCGTCGGAGTGCCTGCAGGTACACAACCCCCCTCCGGGTTTGTTTGGACTGGACAACCGTCAACCACCGTAGCAGTTGGTCGACTCTGATCAAGGTAAAGATCAGTGGCACCGTCTGTGGGTACTAAAAGTTTCCCCGTCTTTTCTTGAAAATAGACCAAAACTTCACAAACAACCTCCGTTCTGCGACCAATGGCCGGTGTAAGTAACAATGAATTCGTAGGGGAAAACGGTCCCATGAATCCTTCACACCAAGATGGTCTTGAAACATCCGTCACACTGGAAGGAAGCGCAGCGCATGCACAAGTAACCCCACTTGATGTAATGCCACTACAGCAGGAAATACCGGTGCAAGAAGACCCATTGGTGGTTCCACCAATTCCCCAAGGAGCGCCAATGGAAGTGGTAATGGCCGCGTTGGTGAACACCATCAACCGTCAAAATGAGCTGATACGCGAGCAGAATCGCCGCATCCAAGCAGTCGAGAATTCGCGCACAACATTGAGAATCTCGAGGAGCACTCGTCGACGCAGGTCGCCCACACCTGAGAACAATCGCTCACGATCGAGGTCTAGGTCCCCACGGCCTGCACCTCGACGCAATGATGAGAGGCCAACGAGCCCGGGTAGGGAACGTCCTCGAAGAAATAACCGTTCACCACCCCCAAGAAACGATGAAGCCGCGGTACGTGGAAGAGTGCTAATCACCACTAAAAATCCTCAAACCACTAACAACAGGAACAAATTCAAAGGCATAAAACAAACTTGCAAAATCTCAACATACATACTAAAAGCTTGAAATAAAACAGAAAAGAGTTAAAAAGACTTACTTGTTGAAATAGGGAAAGTGGTAGAAGAGATGAAGGTAACAGGGTTCCTGCTTCAAGAACTTGAGAAAACTTGGAGAAAATAAAAAGGTTGGGAGAAGTTGAGAAACAGAGAGCTTAAGAGAATGTGAGAAGTTGGAAAGGGAAAAAACAGTAAGTGTTTGAAAATCCCTCTACTTCTCTATATATAGGGAAATCACCAACGGTCACACCTGCACAAAGCGAAAGAACGTCACTGTCATCTGCACCGTTGCTTTGATCCAAGGGCCACGATTCAAATGAATCCCACGGTCCAAACGCACTCATCGCAGAAACGAAAGGGCGCGAAGATCCAACGACTGTTACGCGCCCTCGAAATTCAAACGTACGAGAGAGACACTTGAGTGCTAGTTAACTAGCCTTTACACGTGGCAGAAGAGGATGGAACGGCTTGTCCATCCAAGTCATATCCATCTGTTCGCAAATCTCGCCGAACTTAGAGAAAATCGCATCGAAAATCTCGTCGTACCAAAACCTCAACGACATTTGCGGATCGTAATGAATGCGCGATAACCTCGCATCCGAGATCCTCGCCATTTCGTATTTTGCCGTAAATGCGGGGACCCCATCTCGAATGTTCCTCCTCCATAAAGGATATTCTCCAAACGACGAGTGTCAAAAAACCTCCTCTCCTCGACGAACAAATCATCGGCGTTTCCAACAAGCAAAGGGTTTCCTCATCGACACCACCTTATGCTCGACGCTAAGGATCCAAAACCTCAACGTTATTAGCCTAAGTACCAGAGCTACGACCAACTAAAGTCGTCATCCTCGTGCTCGAGCATGACGACTTGGGGGGCTCCTATTCTGGACTGGGTCTAAATGCCCAACGCGTTGAGGACATCCTCTTTTGGGCCGTCGAGCAAGGCCCAAAGCATAAAGTCCAAGTCCACTTGACCGTTGGACAGCGTACGTCTGCCCTGCGTCCCGTAACGCTCGACATCGGAATGATGAGCATTAACTGCTCATCACGGCTCCTCAGCCGTTTTCCGACAGCCATTGATGGGCATTAACTGCCCATCAACGGCCTTGGCCAAGCGCTGGGGCTATATATAGAGCATTTCCACAACTCTACAAGGTACGCATTATTCTATATTGAAAACCTATACTCCTTCCTCAACTGACTTGAGCGTCGGAGTGCATGCATGTACACAACTCCCCTCCGCCAAAATAGCAATGGATATGTCATTCTTTACAGAGATCGTTGTTTATAGATACAAATTGATATCACTGCATAAATTCTCGGTCAAAGGTAGTACATTTCGGACCAGAATTTGCTGAAGTAACACATGCACGCAATTTCACGCTGTTTTACATCTCAGTCGTTGATCATTAGATCAAATGAGATTAACTCCTTTACAAAATTACTAAAAATGATCACAATCGCACAATTTTAATCAGACGACTTCTAACCGTTACAACGTCCTGCTATAACAGAAATCTGTTTCCCTATATTTCTAGGTTTGGTTTACATTATGTGAAGCCGCCTTCAATCTTGATTATGTAACACATGGCTTATGAATTTGGTAGCAAATGGAAACAAATTAATTGCAACCGTACCTGACTTAAAAGATACCCATAGGAGCATTAATAAATAAATAAATACTATAATGAACAAATTTGGAGAACCAATTATACATTGATACTAGTAGTACATACATAAATTAAAAATCAGAGAATCCATGTGAGTGGAATAGCATTGTTCAAAGTGGTCCAACTACTGAACCCTAGATAGAGGAATCAAAGTCCCGTCTCTCATTCATCATTGATTCAGTATTCCTATACATGTTTCAGCACAATCACTTAATTTCTCCAATAATATAATATCTATGATAAAATATAACCAAATTTTTACGTTCATTGCACAAATAAAGCTAAAAAGTACTTAATTTCTATGTTTCGCACTAAATCTATTATTTATTCAATGAATCTAAAAAGTGAAAGTGAATTCTCTGTAGTTAAATGTGAAATCCACACATATTTTCTGACACATGTAGTTTAAATTATTAAAACAATAATAAAAGTGTAGATTTCATCGGACTTTCTCCACTGCCGGA
Organism: Trifolium subterraneum; assembly: GCA_951799995.1. NCBI lineage: Eukaryota > Viridiplantae > Streptophyta > Magnoliopsida > Fabales > Fabaceae > Trifolium > Trifolium subterraneum. The sequence continues at coordinate 24,619,802 of OX637463.1, forward strand.
GAGGATCCTTGCTCCTAAAAAGTATTCACTTTGTCCTTAATCTTTTATACTTTTGACCCAAAATTTTAATTATTTAATAAAATTAAAATACAATTAATGATATTTTACTGTTTATAACTTTATAAAAACTAAAAACATCAAGTAAAAGTAAAAATTACTTAACTTATAAATATTTATTATTTTTTAATCTACCTATAAAACTATATAAGAGACGGGGACTAAAAATTTGCACAAAGGGAGTATCAATATAAGATGGGACATGTCTATGCCGTATAAAGTCTTGTGATGATCCTTATATATTTCAAGCACTTGGGTTGAGAAATCTGCACAATAAAATGTACAAGTGCATTGTATATGCAGGGGACCGGAGTTCGAATCCGGATTATCCCACTTATTCACTTTAAGTGTGAAATTTCAAACCGCTAGACTACTTGACAAAAAAAAAAAAAATGTACAAGTGCATGCACACTACCACCTTTTATGTGCATTTTACTCCTCTTATTTATATATTTTTAACGAAAAATGCCTTCTAGTTTTCTGGGTATTCCTAACATCTAGGTAACGAAAAACCTTGATTCAGAGTACCACTGTAGCTAAAACCCACGCCAACATTGTCATTTAATTTTGGGCATCCTATGTGTGTACTGTGTACTTATATGCATTTGAATTTGTAAATGAACTTTTGTAAGGTTTCATATTGTAAAAATAATTTAGTCTAAAGACTATTACTATATGGGTCATGTTAACTTGTGCCCTTAGGGCACATGATAAGACACCCTTATATGGAAATTTTGCATTTAATAAGTCAAGAAATTTAATGCATCAAAAGTAAAAATACACAAAATTCCAAAACATAATTTCTATTTTTGCCTTCTTATCATATGCCTTAAGGGCACAAGTTAACATTCTCCTTACTATATTTAACCAAAACATTGTGCTTAAGTGATTAATGAACTCTTTTTATGACAAATTATTTGCGAGAACTCATCTAGGAAAAATCATTTTTGACAAATTTTTATTTATCTCATAGTCGAATTATGGATTATCGGAACTCTATTCTCCTAAGTATCAGGGGTTAATAAAAAAAAAAACAAAATTGTTGCTACATTTGTTCCTAAATAACATTTTGTTGACTAAATTACAAAAAATTAATATTAGTAGTTAAAAATTCAACTAGTCAATTCAATTGTAAGTTCAAACTTCGGATTAGTTTTTAAAATATTTTTGGTGTCTATTACTGAAATCGTTCACTGCAACCATTTATTTATATTATTTTGACTGAACTGCAACCAATAGTGTATGCGTATAATTCATTTAATTCTGTAAACAAAAGTGACATGACCTTTAGAAGAATGTGAGATAGTACAGAGTAAATCATATCATATGTATGTTAAGAAAATTATTAATTAAACGATGGGTACAGTTTTGAAATAAAAAAGGGTTGGTGATAAAATACGAGAGTTTGAAGATATAGGGAATTGAGTTTTCTTACCACATTCATATAACCATGACATGGGAAATTGAGGATGATGGGGACCGCTCATTTTTTCTCTTCACTTCAAACTTGTCCTTTTTTACTATCACCTTACCTTTTTTTAATATTAACATTTTATTCTAAGTGCATTTCCAACTGAACTATTCATTTTTAGTATTTATTTGGATCCAACGTGTATATATTATTCATCTATAATTTTTTAATAAGTATCCAATCTCTTCTTAAAAATTCTAAATGGGCTCACTAATAATATATATCTCCAATTAACTATACATATTATTATAAATGGATCCCACAAAAATTATTTATTGTAGAACCGGTACTACTTCTTATTTAGGTACTACTTCTTAGGTACTACTTCTCATTTGTGTTTTACTCCAATGGTGGTACCTATTAGGTAATAAGCACCCACCGTTGAAGATGATCTAAGGGTATACATACCTACTTAATAATAGAAATTTAGTATTTAATGTTTAAAAAATAAATGCATAATTTTCAATGAAATATTACCACATTTATCTTCTTAACATGTGTTCTTAAAGCAAATGTTAATATTCTCCTTAATTAATTTATAGGTAAAACAGGTATTAAGGGACTGGATGTGCTCCAGTAGTGTTATGCTCCAGTTATCCAATCCCACTTACAGATATTCAACACGTGGCAAATTAAATTTTCAATGGCCTAGATTTGAAGTCTTTAAATCATCACTTTTTTTATTTTATTTTTAATAAAAAGAAAAACCCTCCCTCCAAAGCTTTCATCAAACAAACGTTTTTCTTCTTCACAACGATCTGAAATTCACCACCACCGCCCCTCACTTGAACACCATTTTTATTGTTCTTTGCCGCTCAAAATCCTTTGTTGTCTTACGAAAACGGAATATCCACTTTGAGTGGTGACAGCGATTCCTTCGACCTTCATAACTTGAATGGATTGTTAGTTGGAATCATTTTTAATCAACCCTTTGAAAAGTCACAATCTTTAAAACTAATAAATTAAAATAAGAAAGTCTTTGAGATGATAATAATAGAGACGTAGTGGTGGTAGCTCGAGGCGAGTCAGCTGGCCTTCACGGCGGAGGAGTGGTGGCGCGACAAAAGCAAGGTCGCAAGTCCGAGATATGGAGTACTCTGTTAAAGAGAGAGAAGAAGGACAATGGTAGTGCTGAAAAGAAGAAGAGGAACACTAAAATGATGATTTTACATTTCTTTTAATCTCAGTCATTGAATTAGTTTGTGCCACATGTCATACATCCGAGTATAGAACTAAAAAAGCTGGAGCATAGTATACTGGAGTAGATCTGAATTCGTATTAAGGTGTGAAAATTAAATTTAGGGTTAAATATGTTTTTATTCCTTACAAAATGGTGATCTTTTAAGTTTAGTCCTTAATTAATTTTTATTAAATTTTTAGTTCCTAAAAAATTATCCTGCATTCGGTTTTAGTCCCTACTTTTAAGACAACATGTATTTTTTAATAATTTTTCCGCATGTATGTTTAGAACATCGTAAAAAGTTCCTAAAAAAAATGACTTCAAAATTTGATTTCTATGTTATAATTTTCGTTATTTTTATTATGGACTTTTGAAATTTAAAAAATTCATATTTAATTTAAATTATCTAAAAATAAACTTTCATATTTTTGGGAGGAATGATTATCAAGTGAGGTTGCATGCTAACAAATTTGTTGTGATTAAAAATGAAACCAATATGTATGCATATAGATAATTAGATACTCACAAGCATAACAGAAATGCAACCAATAAGAATAAAGCAGTGAAAGATAGGTGAATGGAGCTTATCTTATATGTATATAGTGTCACATTGATCAATCAGAAAAGAGCTAATAGGACAAATCACATGGGGGTGGCTTGACCACATTTCTGATGATATAAGTCAGTATAATATTGTAGAGTAACTTCTGTTATCATTAATTAACATTGTATATATTGTAATCCCTCGATCCCTCATTATAAGACCCCCTGTTTGACAAAAGTATACTATTCATTTATCTTGTTTTGACTGTATTTTTTAATAATATAAATGTAAATATTAGCATATAGAATTTTGTTCAATTTGTTTTGATGCGTATTATGAAGCTCCGATACTCCAAAAATGGCAAAGTATCGTGTCCGACACCGATACTTGTTCGATACTCTCTGATACTCGTATCGGAGAGTATCAGACAATTAATATTATTTTTTTAAAGGAAAAATTACCGATATGTGTCGGATACTTCTCCGATACTCGTATCATAGAAGTATCGGACAATTAATGTTCTATGATGATAGAATTGGAAGACATCATACTGATACAATTTGTTTTTCCTCTTAAATGTGAATGTTAGAGGATGATGTTCTTTGTGTGGTACTTATGATGTTTTTTATGGATAGTACTAGTTGTGATTTTTGGGTAGTACTTACTTAACTTAAGATATGTAATCATCACTTGTTTGCTCAGTATGTAATCATCAATTGTTTGCTCAGTTTGTGTAATTTGAATGTTAATTTATTATCATTATCGATTTTTGTTATGTTTATATATTGTGCATTTATATATATTTGATTTTAAATTTAATTTTTAGATAACTTATCGCGGCAGTATCGTATCGGGGATTTTAAAAATTTTCCCGTATCATCGTATAGGTATCGTATCGTGTCACGTATTCGGGCTTCATATGTATATAGTGTCACATTGACCAATCAGAAAAGAGCTAATAGGACAAATCACATGGAGGGTGGCTTGACCACATCTCTGATGATATAAGTCAGTAGTGACCTATTCTTCTTTTCCTTCTATAATATTGTTCAAAATTCTTGAAAAGTTAAATTAATATTGATCTTAATTTAATCCTTTTATCTTAATTATCTATTTTGTTTCAGACTGGACTAAAGCTCATAATGCTAGATAAGCCCAACACGTCCTAAGATCCATGTCCACGTCCCATAATAAGGCACATCGTATCCTTATTATGTTGCACTGCACAGAGCAAGTGAATGACCCCTACATGGAATGTACGTCCCTCAATTCTATTTACACAGTTGGGACTACAAGTATGTTATGCATATTCACTCCTACAAATACTCATATGTACTCATTTTCGATGTACACACAATTCACCCGGTACATATACACTCATTTTGAGCAGTTACAGACTTAAGGGTTGTAATGCTAATATTTTTGCAAGTACCCTCTTTCTACCGTGTCTGAAGCTCGTTACCACCATCAACTACGCCTTATCTCATCGGAGGAACCATCTTGTTCTGATTGCTCATATCACCTTTATTATAAGCATACCAATTGATAATGTTTTACACATATAGATATTAACAAGTATTTGAAGTTGTCAGACTTGCGAGACAATTTGTACACTAGTGCGATTTTACGAATCTAGATGAACAAAATGAATTGACTCACTCAGATTCATTTTCATGATAGACTCACTCGGACTTGAGTAGATTTAGATAGACTCGCGAGTCTGAGCCGAGATTTATGACTTCAATATAATTTTTGGAAAGAAAAAAATTAAACCTCAAAAACATGTTTAGTCTCACCGTGTCACTCAAAACAAACCTAAAAGAAAGTTAGAAGACCACTCTTGTCTTTTCCTTTTTTATTTTAGAAGTTATAAAACCTAGAAGAACATCGTACATTTTTCTCCAATGCACGTTCGCGCGACTGTTTTTTGATGATTTCTTTTTTGTGTTGTTCTTTCATGTGTGCTTTGTTTTTGTTTCATTATGTTGCTATATGCATTTTATACATTCTCAATTTTGTTTCATTCTCTCGTTGTTTTGTTTCATTATCTACATATTTTGCTACTTTGCTTGCTTCATCGTGAAGAGTTTTTTGGTTTCAACTTTATCACGGAAGAGTTGATCAAGTGGTGCGCGGTGCAACACTTGTCAATAACTATATAACGAATATAAATTTAATAAAATTCACAATTGGATTGAAAGTTCATATCATATAGATGACCTGTACAAATTTTTTTAAAAAATGAAAATCATTTGATATGTTATTGAGACCCATCAAAATTAATGGTTTATGAATTTTTTTTAATACTTTTAATCTTGATGGGTCTCAATGACATATTAAATGATTTCAATTTTTAAAAAAATTTGTATGCATAATCTATATGATATAAAATTTCAATTCAACAGTAGATTTTATAACATTTATATTCATTATAGTGTTTACACTGATTTTTGGTAAACAATCGCTAGTTTATTTACTGGTAAGATCAACTAGTAAATCTTGGGACATGTTTGTGCATTTTATGATGAGAAAACATTTAATGTTCATGATTTGGAAATTCTGTTAAAGAAACTTAAATTAAAGGCATGTAAATGAAAGTAAAAATGCAATAAAGTACTTCGAATGAAAAAAGATTTGTAGAAAAGTAAACTTTGCAGAAAACTTAAAATGAATTTAAAAGATAAATGCAGGATTCATTCGAATGAATGAATTTCGTAAAGTAACGATAAAGCAAAGATTGCTAGAATGTAAATTGCATTTGAAATGTAAACATTTACAAAGATAAGTGGTTCACAAAATCATACTTTTCCTATACGTTACTCATTTCACTCGAACGCTTGGGTACTCTGAGTTTTTGTAAGGATTATCGTATGTGAAATTGTGACCCTGATTTTGACTACAAAATACATATATATAGATTTTCTATTTCAACTGCTATGTAACGGCTGCAACTTGACTTGTTGACGCGTGTCTTTGCTTGATCCGCTGTCTTCAGTTTTTGAACCAATGCATCCGTTGCTAGAAGTCGAAATCGAGGTAATGATGAACCAATTGAAATACTTGAAAATACTAAGATTTTTCCTTAACATCGAAACTGCTTTCGATTTACCAAATGATTTCGATTCATAGTAAAATCGAAACAAAAGGAAAAAACCTTTGAAAAGATTTTCTTAGTTTCTAAATATATTGTTAATATATTTATCAATTAATTCATCATTATTTCATATTTTGTCTTTAACAAAAATATGAGATAATAAATTGCACCCAAAATGCCAATTTCGATTTGAGTGATTCAAATGAAATTAGGAGTTGGCATTTTAAGATTGAACCAACAAAATTCAAACAAATCTTAAGATTTTATTGAACTTTATCTTTTTGAATTCTGTAACCAACTACTGGAATCACCGGCGGAAGGACCTCTTGAAATCCCTAGATTTGTGTAACTGAAAAAGATTTTTAAACTCGTGCTTTGACTCTTTTTGTTTTTGTTTTTTTTTTTATTTTAAAAATAAAGAATCACATTAGGTCAGGTATCTACTAGAAAATAAAACCATATTTGGTTTCCATGTAACCATTTATGTATTATCAATTATGGAATAAAGTTTCGATTTTTGAACAAATTTTATTGGTTTGTAATATTTGACAATGCCTTGTTTTGTGGCAATTTATTTTTGTTTGCCATTTCGATTTCACTATATCTTCTATTATGCGCTTATATTTACTTCGCATAATGTTGGTTTATATTTTTTCAAATACTTACCATTTATGTTTAAGGCACGCTTTTCAGAAGTTAATTCTTCTATTTCATATGCGCCATTAGAAAATATTTGTGAAATTTTTAAAGGGTCTTCCCAATTGGGTGACCATTTTCCTAGGAGCCTATCTTTTCGATCCATAGGCAAAATGGTTTTCCATACCAAATCTCCAATACTAAAGGTTTTTGACTTAACCTTTTTGTTGTAGGCTTTGGCTACTTTCTCTTTTTGCTGAGTTAATCTTTCCAAAGCTTTTATTCTCTCTTCATCCAAATCAACTAACTCATCCAACATTAAATTCCAATAATGTTCTCTTGGAATTTCCATTTGTTTTTGAATTCGAAATGACTGCAAATGTATTTCAACTGGCAGTACAACATCATGACCATAAGTTAAACGAAATGGTGTTGTATTAGTTGATTCTTTAGGAGAATTTCTACATGCCCATAATACTTGATCTAAAGTATTATTCCAATTTCTAGGTTTTTGGGCAATGTGTTTTTTAATTAAACCAATAAGGATTTTATTATCTGCTTCGACTTGACCATTTGCTTGTGCATAATATGGCGTCGAAGTTAGCAAACGAAATCCAGTTTGCTTTGAAAATTCTTGCATTTTTCGACCAGTAAAAATTGAACCTTGATCAGTAGTGATAGTCTCATGAATCCCAAATCTATAAATAATATGTTTTTGGATAAAACTAATCACTGCTTCTTGATCTACATTTTGCATGGGTATTGCCTCAATCCATTTTATAAAATAATCTACTCCAACTATAATGTATCTTTGATTTTTTGATGAAGCAGGTTTTATTTCACCAATTAAATCTAAGGCCCATACTCTGAATGACCATGATTTAACAATAGAGTGTAATTTACTTGCAGGCACATGCTGTATTCCCGCATGTTTTTGGCAATCTTGGCAACCCTTAGCAAATTCTATGCAATCTTTTAACATAGAAGGTCAGTATAACCCTTGTCGAAAAAGTAACCACTTCATTTTATGCCCAACTTGGTGAGATCCACAAGTTCCACTATGTATTAATTCAGAAATTGCTACATAAGCTTCTGATTCATTCAAGCATTTAAGTAGAATTCTTCTGCAGTTTTCTTAAACAAATCGTTATATAAAATAACATAGCTTAATGCTCTATATTTAATCTTTCGACTAGCATCACCTGTTGGGTTTTGTAGGTATTTTTTGATTGATTTTCTCCAATCATTATCCAAAAGATTATCAATGGCCAAAATTTGAAATTTTTCTTCATGATTTTCATTATTAATCATGTCTTGTGGTATATCTGCCCCCACAAGTTTTGGCATTGATGATAATAATTCATTAGATAATAATTTCTCTTTGATTTCGATTAACTGTGAGAAATTTTCTTTCGAAATCTTGTACCCTGAAGCTATTTGAGCTAAGTCATTTGCTTCCTGATTTTGTATACGAGGAACATGTTCGAATTCAACCAAATCGAAACAATTTAATAAAACCTTTGCAGTTTCAAAGTATTTTATTAAATGTTCTTTAACGCATTTATATTCTTGTGTTAATTGTTTCAGTACTAATTCTGAATCTCCTCGAATTTTTATGTTCTTTGCCCCCAAGTCTTTTAATATTTCGAGACCTGTTATTAAAGCTTCATATATTCAGCTTCATTGTTTGAGCAAATACCATTTATTTTATACTTGAATTTAGTTGGGATTTTTAATGGCGAAATGATCAATATCCCAATTCCAGTTCCAAATTTATGTTTAGAATCATCAAAGTATAAAATCCAAGGCTGAGTTTCTACAAATTCTTGATTTGATTCAATCACAGAATGATCAACTATAAAATCAGCCACTATTTGACCTTTTACTGCTTTTAAAGGTTTATATGTTAAAGAATATTCAGTTAAGGCCAAAGCCCATTTTCCAATTCTACTATGTAAAACTGGCTTTAATAACATATGTTTAATAACATCAAAATGCAAATAGACATAAACTTCAATCACTACAAGAAAATGATCATTTAGTGGTAGCTTTTGGCAGCCACAAAGTGTGAAAAACGGCCACAAAATTGAAAATTTGGCCAATTTACTGGCGGCCATGATCGGCCACAAAAATGGTTGCTGATAACACTTACCGGCGGCTTAAGCGGCCACAAAGTAAAGGCACAACTTCCAGCACACTTACTGGCGGCCTAGGCCGCCGCAAAATACATATATTTTTTTTAAAAATAAAGTAAGATGGAAAGTAGATCTTCTTTTGCAATTTCTCGGTAAAATCGATTGCTCAGTAAAAACAATCTGGTACTAAAGCGGGTGGAAAAAATGCGCGAGCGGAAAATGCTCGCTAAACAGTAAAGTCGCCACCGAACTTTATTTATTCCCGGAGGAAAAGGAAAATATCGATAAAACCTTAAAAGCAATGGAAAGAGGGTCATCGCAACCATTTTCAGGTTCGGGAGTCGATTATATGAGGGGAAGGTATTAGCACCCCTCACATCCGTTGTACTCAACGGGAACTTCTTGTTAATTTTAGGGTTAAAAAAGTGTTTAATTTGCTTGCATGAATTTAATTAATTATTATGTACCAGGGGGAAAAAGTTAGTTTTTTATTAGTGTGCTTGACAGGATGTATGAATCCCGCTCCTACGTATTCCCGGGTGCAATGGGAAATTCAAAGCTACACGCAGTTCTGGGTAGAAAATAATTGTTGGTTGGTTGATTTTATTTATGAAAACATTTTGGTTGCGCTTAGGTGGAAAGAAGTTTGTTCGATTGAAAAGGCGGACTCATGCATAGCGATAGTACCCGTTTAAAAAAAAAGGTAAGCGCACGGGGGCGCGTAAATAATAACGCTTGGTGTGTTGAGATTTATTTTAATGTATTTTTTTCTTTAAAGAATGACGATTATCTGAACCACAAATCATACGTCAAGTATCCAGATAACCGGGGAGCGAGAAGGTCATACGTCCGACCACCCCTTTTTCATTCACTTACTATTTATTTTAAAAGAAGAATGTTTTATTTTTAGAATGACGGTTATCCGGATCACAAGGCATACGTCAAGTATTCGGATAACCGGGGAGCAAGAAGGCCATACGTCCGACCACTCCTTTTTCATTCAAGTTTATGATAAAAACTATTTGATGTAAAATAAAAAGAGAATTGAAATTGAACTTTATCTCTTATGCTTTTATATTTTTATATTTTTATATTTTTGGATTTAGAAATATAAACATACAACAAAATAAACCAATAAAAAAAATAAATAGCTCAATAAGTGGAAAAAGATTAAAAGGAAAGGGATGCAAACCGAAATAAGAGAGTGCAAACAGCGAAGAGGTCCAGACCCAACAGAGAAGGGCCCAAGTCTACTTTTATAATCCTGTGGGCCTCTCCCAGGAGGGAGCATCATAAGGGGGAAAATCAGGTACGTATGACCAGGATCAGAGGTCCCTGAATTGATCACACCTATAGACAATATGGTGCTGACACGTGGCAAATCATATAAAGTAATAAACAATAAAAAACAAATATAAAAAATGAGAGAAAGAGATCAGGTCTTCTTCCTCGTGTTTCCAACATTCAAACTTCACATCTCTCTCGTGATTCTTACCTCACCGGCGGCGGAGGCTCCGGCGCTTGCCACCTCCGTCGCCGGTCATCCCTCTTACTCTCTCGGTATCCCTCTCTCAGTTGCTAACTCTTTCTCTCGATCTCCCTCGCTCAATCGCGAACTCTTCCTCTCGGAATCTCTCGCGCGAAACTCTCGATCTAGGATTCGTCGGAGCGATTACGGTACGGCGGCAATGGTAATGAACGAATTTGAGTGAGGTTTGTGATTTTGATGGTTATGGAGTATTGATTGTATGGATTTGAATTCTTGAGATTGATTTGGTTGTGGTGGTGCTGATGATTGTGTATTGTTAATGGTTATTGTGGATGATGATGATAGTGATAATTTTTGAAATGGTGTATTTGAGAATAATGGTAGTTTGTAATGATGGTTTTAGAATGAAGATGGGTTGTGGTGATGGGGAAAATTGGTGGGAGGATGATGAAGTTGAAGGTTAGTTTGGTGGAGATGTGTTAATTGAAAAGAAAATAGTGGTGGTTGGATTGAAGGGGTAGTGATGAGTGGTTATGATGTTGATGAATGAATATGGTGATTGTAGTTTTTTTATGGAGATTTGGTTGTTGGTGTTAATGTTGGAGGATGATGATGATGAAGAACTCAAATATGCAGCAAGGCTGCATGTTGTTTTTTGGTTCTTTTGTTCTTGCTGTGTTCCTCTCATCCCCCTTGTCTTGTAAAACTCTTGGGTTTATATAACTCAGAAATTAGGTTTTGTAATTAATTTGTGATTGATCTGATTTTGGAATGATTTGGTTCTGATGGTAATTTGGTTTATGAGCAGATGAAAACTTTCCATTTTGGCTTTGATTCTTCTTCCCCGTTTTTTTTATTGTTTTGATTTTTATGATTTTTATTTTCTTTTGACAAAAAAGTGCATAAAATAAATATTTAAAAATCCTAAAATTTTAAAACGAAAATTGAAATAAAAATTATAACTTTGGTGATTTTTGAATGTGATACTAATAGAAAATAAAGTGAAAAAGTAAATAAAAGACAAAAAGCAAAATGTGGGACTCAAACATGTAACCTCGTCCTTATGAGCATTTGTACACTCTAAATATAGCCATACGAGCTAACAAACATATTTGCAAGGACATTACACCACAAATAAGATAGCATTAAAATTAAAGTCAAAATTTGGGGTACGACAGGTACCTACTTCTCATATTTATTAATTAATAAAAATTAGTCAAATTGAAAACAGATCTTGCAAATTAAGAAGATTAAGATATAGCAATTTCTTCTCCTTCTTCCAAATCAAAGCAATTTCTTCTTCCAAACCCAAGCAATTTTACAATTTAATTTTCATCCTTTTGAATTTTCTCTTTCTCCAACAACTTGGAACTTCTTCTTTGATTTAGAAGTTTCAAACATGAATTTTTCACATAGATGAGAAGAAGTTACAACCAACCAAGGATCAACAACAACCAACACAAACAGGGACTAATGTTTTCTTTGAGAAAGTCTTCAGCTTTGTTGTTGTCGCTAGAAGAAGAAGAAGCAGTTTGTTGGAAATTGAACTTGTACGTTGAGTGTTGGGGTTTTGTGGTGGGTAAATGGGAAAAGATGAGGTTGTTGTTGTTGGTGATGTTTTGTGGAGTGGTAATGGTTGTGTTGATGGGAAACAATAAACTGGAAAAGAAAGCATGTTATGAGGTGATTAGTGTTATGTGGGAATTTAGCATGAACAGAGTAGATGCTTTAATGTTTTGGTCACTGGAATATGGAACTAAAGGCAAAAACATGTTTTATTTTTTATTTATTTTTTAATTTCTAAACATTTTCCGGCCGTCAAGGCCGCCGGTAATTTCCCAACTCGTTTCAAATTTATTATTTTTTATTTTTTAGGTCATTTTAGATTTAATATTTTTTTATTTTGTGGCGGTTTTACTTGAGTTTGTGGCGGCTTAGGCGGCCACAAACTTTCTGGCTGATAAATTGGTCACAAAGTTAATATTAAATCCGTCAAAAAATACATGATTTCTTGTAGTGAATAGGCTTTATATAATGCTTAAGTTTCATACAAGAAAAATATAAACATAAACATAATTTTTCTATAGCATTATATCTAGTTTCAACATCATGAAGAACCCTACTTAAATAATATATGGCTCTTTCATCTCCATTTTCATCTTCTTGGGCAAGCATGCTACCAATGGTCGAATCAGATGGTGAGATATACAACTTCATGAATTTATTTCGAATGGGAGACATTAAGATTGGAGGTTTCGAAAGATACTGCTTGATATCTTCAAAAGCCTTTTGATGATCTGCTTCCCATTTGAAAACATCATCTTTCTTTAATCTGAGTAGTGGTGAAAAAGGTTGAGATTTACCACTAGGTTTGAAATAAACCTTCTTAAGAAATTGATTTTTCCATGCAGAGATTGAAGTTTCTTTTTTGTAGTTGGAGGTTGTGTCTCCATTATTGTCTTTGTCTTATTCTGATTTATTTCAATGTCCTTCTTATGTACAACAAAGCCAAGGAAATCCCCTGCATGCATACAAAAAGCACATTTTAGTGGATTCATTTTTAATCCACATTGTCTCATCCTTTCGAATGATCTTTTAAGATGCTCTAAATGGCTATCATCAGATGATGATTTGATAACAATTATATCATCTATATAGACTTGCACAAAGTTATCAATGAAATCATGGAAAATCAAATTCATTGCTCTTTGATATGTAGCCCCAACATTTTTTAAACTAAAAGGAATTACTACCCATTCATAGGTTCTTAATGCTCCCGGGCATCGAAAAACAGTTTTATGAATATCTTCTTCAGCAATAAAAAATTGATTATATCCTGAATAACCATCTAATATACTTAAATATTCGAAACCTGCTGCTGAATCAATAAGCATTTCTGCTACAGGCATAGGGTATTCATCTTTAGGTGTTGCATTATTTAAATCTCGAAAATCAATACATACCCTAAGAGTTCCATTCTTTTTAATTATAGGTACTATGTTAGCTAACCATTGTACATACCTGGCAGTTCGAATGAACTTGCTTTTCAGCAACCTTTCGATTTCACTTTTATTTTGGACATTATCTCTGGTGCAAATCTCCTTGGTAATTGTTTGACTGGTTTCTTTTCTGGTTTTAGAGGCAACCTGTGCTCAACCAAATCTTTGCTTAAACCAGGCATTTCGTTGTAATCCCAGGCAAAACAATCTTTGGACTCATGAAGGAGTTTGACCAATTTTTTCTTAAAATCAGAATTTATATTAGCACTGATGTAAGTTGGTCTTTTTATTGGACCATCTTCAATGTCTATTTATTGCAATGTGTCTTGGGCTTGCATCTTATGATTTGTGTTTAAAAAATCTTTTTCGAAACCTAAGGGTTCATCATCATAAATGCAATCCAAGTTTTGCAAGTTTGGCATAATACTGCCATTTTCAGGATCATTGGCTTTTCTAGCCATTTCTTGAGAAATATTGGCTTCGAGAGCCATATTTTCCTTCATTGCTACAGCTTCTAGTGCCGTATTTAATCTGTTTCCGGCCATATATGTAAGCCGAAATTCTTGCCCATGGGTTGGGCTCAGTCATAAGGATAGTAGAAATCACAATCCCACCTAGATGGTGGAATAACTCCATCTTCAGAGGAATCATTGTCTATTTCCTCTCTTCTCCAACAGAATCCATGAGTTGGGTGGAGTTTTACAAAGTGATAAACATTTTCAGAAACCACTTTATCAAAAGCAGCATCCTTGTCGCCGCATGGTGCAATCGAAGCAAGATTATTGTCGAAAGTTTGCTTTGTTATGTGACATTGTTCAGAAAGCTAGTAGCTTTGATCTACTTCTACATATTACACAATGCCATCATCTCTCCAGATAGCCAAGTTTTGGTGTAGAGTCGAAGGCACTGCCCCCACTCCGTGAATCCATTCTCTTCCTAGAAGAAGATTAAATTTTGCTTTGGATTCAACCACCAAAAACAAAGTTGGCCATAATGTACTTCCAATGGAAATTTCAACTTGGAGAGCTCCCCAAGAGTGGCCACTTTTCCCTTCATAGTTCGAAAGGACTATATTGTGAGAAATAAGATCAGTGTCATATTTCCCAATTTTCTCCATTAATGAAGAAGGCATCAGATTCACAGCTGCTCCTCCATCAATCAAAACCTTATTAATGCCAACATTGTTGACCTTTGCCCTAACAAACAAAGTCTTGAGAGGATTTTTCATCCCCTCATCAGGCTTTGCAAAGTTGGCACATTGTTCTTCGATGCAGCCATTATTCATCACATAATAACAAACTGATTTAACATCAACCAGTGGTGGTTCATAACAATCCTCCTCTCGATCAGAGAAAGACCAAACATCGAATTCCCGTGGTAGTACAGATACCACATTACAAACCACATCGAAATCATTTTCTGACCCAAAGTCATCATGCTCACCATAAAAACATTCCTCTTCATTTATTTTCTCATTCTCTTTTTCTGGAATGTTTGGCTGGGAAATTCTTTCGATCACAGGCCTTTTGGCCTTTTCTTCAACTTTGATTCTTTTACCATTGTTCCCATTTGGAACATTTTGGACCTCTTGTCTCTTCTGGCATTGGAATCTACGCCACTGTGTTCTTGTCATTGGATTCTTACCCTTATAATTGTTTTTATAAGAGTATTTCTTGGCATCATTTGCCATGTTGGACTGACCATCAGTTTGCCAGGCCTTACTCGAACTTCCTGGATGCAGGATTCTCTTATCGATAGCTGCATATCTACCATGTCCCCATTGACCCATGGGTATTTTTGTTGATGGTAAGAAAATTTGTTTTTGACCAATCCTGTCATGAATCGAAGGATTTGGCATCATACCTTTTCCTTTGTTAGGTTGTTGATTTGGTCCACTAGCGAAGTTCAGTCTTCTGTTTGGACCATTGAACTTTGGTTTTACTTAAGGCAGATAGTTTTCGAGGCCTACAGTAGCCTCTTTATCACATACAACACTACACCTGGGGCATAGCATGACTTGATGATTTTTTGCTTTGCACTTCATTAGAAAGTCAAGCAAATCCTCTTCAGCCTTAGGGTAAACCACCTTAATCTTCTCGATATATTCCTCTTCTGGGATTGATTCGAGTGTAGTGACTTCCATGGCTTCATATGGTTCAACATAATAAGTTTCAGCAATTTGTAAAGGATCAGTGTCCACCTTCATTGAGGGCTTTGATTTCTCATCAAACTTCAGCCTTCCCTCGTTTAATGCTCTTTGAACAAGATCCCTGAAAAGAACACATTGAGATGTTTTATGACCCACAAAATTATGAAATTTGCAATAACCTCTCTTTTTTCTTTGTTCTAAAGGTGGAACTTTGAAACCTTTCTGAACAATTATTTGGCCATCATTAACCAACAAATCAAAGAATTCATCACACTTAGTAATATCAAATGTGTAGGTTTTTGCAACATATTTATCATTTTTGGGTTCACTAGGATTTTTTTCCATTAGATGGCTTTAATAATTTACACATATAGGGAGGGCCTGGTTTTAATTCAGCCACATCTATTTCATTATTTTCATTATCCCCATAGTCGAAATCAGTTTCATTATCACTATCATAAGTTTCTATGTAAGCAACTTTCTCCTTTTTGTGAAACTTAGATGTTCTGGCTTTTTCGATTTTGAGTCTTTCGACTTGTTGAACTCTATCAGCCAATTGTGACATATCCCTTAGATATTGGGTATCTAACTTCTTTCTAATTGAATAGTCGAGACCACCAGCGACCATTTCAACTAATTCATGTTCAAGGATTTGTGTAAAGCATCTTGCCTTAAGAATCCTGAATCTATTAAGATATTCATCAATAGACTCTGGTAATTTACGCTTAACACTAGCCAATTCCTTAAGGCTAATCTTAGTCTGACCCATGTAAAATTGTTCATAAAACAACCTTTCTAATTGGGTCCAATGGTGAATCGAATGAGGAGGAAGGGTTGTAAACAAAGTACAAGCATTTTTGATTAAAGAATTTGGGAAAATCTCATTCTCAAATTTTCATTATTGGCTAAATCCCCACATTCTACTAAGTATCGAGCAATATGTTCGACAGTGGATTCATTTGTATCCCCAGAAAACATTTTTAACTTAGGCATTTTCCAATTTCTGGGTAATTCAGTTTGGAGCACAAATTCAGACAAAGCAGATACAAAATTAGGCCTATGTAAACCAACATTGAGGCCATTTTGTGCAAGGATATTTTCGACCAAATGGGCCAAATTGTTTTGTCCAGCGAAATTATTTTGTTGGACATTTCTGACTACTTCATCAGCATTTTGGTTTCGATTTACCAATACTACTTGGTTTTGATCCAAGACATTTTGAATTGGTGGCTGTTGGGGCATTGGGATTGGATCTTGCCTAGGATTAACATTCATTATAATGTTTAGCAATGGATCCTGCCTTTGGTTATTATCTACCACAACATTGGGTATTGGTTAATTCTGACCATTAGGCATTGCAGCATTTGGAGCATTTGGTGCCCCAAAGAAATATGCCATTATTCCCATTTGATTGGCTAATAGTTGATAACTATTGTTTGTAGTTTGTAACAAAGGGTTAAACACTGTCCCAATTTGTTGTGTTAACATATTAACCATTTCATGATTACTTTCATCCATTTGTTGTCTAAGGGACAACATAGATGTATTAGTCAAATTTTGGGGCATAACTCTACCCTGATTTCCCACTGCCGAAGTCGAAGGGGAAAACATATTTGGCCCTTCATTACTAGAATTATGAAGGCCAACCATAAATGAAGGAGGCATGCCATATTGATGATCATTATTTGGCAATCGAAACAGACGGATAGGGCTGGTCACCATTCGTTGGTTGTGAAGGGTTTCCTCCACCTAACTGCACAGATGGTAACAAAATCGAAGGAGTAGTTGTCATATTCGTCATTTGAGCAGATGCTCCTATTTGCTCCAATATTACAGAAGGACCACTTCAACCTATAGTGTTTAAATTTTGGTTAAGGGTTGTAGACCCATTTCCAGAACCTATATTGGCATTGCTACCAGAAGGTTGCGATGGTTGTCCCTCTGGAATTGGTTGGTTCATGTTTAGACTAGTTGATGGTCTAACCATTTTCTTACGAGTTTTGTAATTTTCAAAATCTGGTAAAGATTTACCACTTCTTAAATGCATACAAAACAAAGATATTTATTGATTTTATGTAAGTTTTTTATAACACCCCATAATACATTGTCTAGAATATATTATAAAGTCCATAATCAAGTACCGAGTACATTAAGTTTACAAATACATAGAGTGTTGATTAAGCACACGTAGGTGCTAAAATACAATAAGGTACAACATAGCGGAAAGGAAATAAACTGAGACATAATAACTAAATGTTCTAAACACGAACATCATAGTCACAAGCAATGCTACTACTCCGCAGCTTGCTTGCCACGATCACCCTGAGTACCTGAAACATGAACGGGGGGGTAAGACTACTAAGTCTTGTGGATTCTACTACCCACCTGTTGGTGACTACACTAGGGGAATCAACCTATAATCAGTCCTCACGCAATCTCAGCGCAATACATGTATTCATATATAAACAGTTTATATGGTTTAACACAAAGAATTATCTGAATTCATTTTAGCTATGCAAGAACAATCTGAGGTGAGCCGGTCTCAGAAGGCCTTACGCTTTTCCGTACCAATCTTCGTGAACTAAAGCACATATGGTACGAAATAACTATGGCATCACAATCAATATTATAGATATATTATCGCTTTGGATTCCTCGAATCCCTTTGGTGGTGTCAAGCAACCTCAAATAACTATGGATTCCTCGAATCCCTTTGGTGGTGCCAAGCAGCCACACATAACTATGGACTGATACTACACATAATTCTAATGTGTTAACATACTACCACTATATCCCAATCCCGGGAACTAGCCTAGCTACTAGCTTAGGTCATAATCAATCGTATACGTACAACGACATCATAATTATAAGGTATTCATAATGTTAATGGAAAACAAGACTTAAAAGATGACAATCCAAAATGCGTATGGATTTCAAAAGCAGGAAACAGAGGACAAAAATCTGGAAATGCTGGTGACTTGCGCCCAGGCGCGAACCTCCTGCGCCTAGGCGCGAACCTGCACCCAAATTCTACCTCTGTGTCTTCTTGCCTGCGCGTAGGCACGAAACTGCTGCGCCTAAGCGCGAAGACCTGCAGTACCAGTTCAAAACAGAGTTTTCTACACTACAATTGCCAATCTTTCAAGCCATTAACATCATGAATATCATAATAATTATAAAGGAGAAGAGTTTTGGGAGTTAAACCCTTTCTCATGCACATTTCAATCCCTAAATCCTATGTTATCATACAATGTTTAATTTGGGGAAATTCTAACTATTCTAAATCCTAAGAACCCACCTTTGATTTGAAGCTTGATTCTTTAGCTAATGCTTGGTTGCAGGTTGAATTGCTATCTTCAATTCCTCTTTGAGTTGTAATTCCCAATTTCACTTCCTAGATCACCAAAACCAAGCTAAGCATGTTTTTCCAACACATGCAAATTACATGAACAGAATTTTGAGTTTTTAGAAGAGGAATTTAGAACGCAATTTGGAAGGAAATGAGATAGGATTTGAGGAATTAACTCACCACTAGAGATTACTACTATCTAAGGAATCATGATCATCCATATGCATGAGTTTATGGGCTGATTTGTGAAGAATAAAGAGAAATTAAGATGCGTATTGTTGTTTGTGTTTTACGAGAGAGAGAAGAGAGCAAGAAGAAGAGTTTCCATCTGTTTTAGCTTTCATCAGGGAAAGGCAAGGTAAGAGGTATAGTGTTTTTGTGAGTCATAACTCATAGGGGACACATGTCTATGATTGTGATTGGTTTTCCTTTATGTGACAACACACTCACATACACCCACTAGTGCTAGCTCTAAACATGTGAGATTTTAGAAAATACTCTTATTGGTATATAATAACAGTAATTGAAATGGGGAATGTTACAATCTACCCCCCTTAAAGAAATTTCGTCCGCGAAATTGAAACATACATGAGAAAAGATATGGATAGTTTTTCATCATCTCGGATTCTAACTCCCAAGTGAATTCGCCATCCGGTGATTGAGACCATTCCACTTTGACTATCGGAATTTTCTTGTTCCGAAGAGCCTTAACATCATGGTCCACAATTCGGAGGGGATCAGGTTGATAAGTTAAATATGGCTGCAAATCTATGTTTTCCAATTCCACTGGCACGAACGGATCAGGAATGAACTTTCTAAGTTGAGACACATGGAACACGTCATGCATCCTAGACATAGATGGGGGTAAAGCTAACTGATAAGCCACAGGACCATCTCGTTTAAGGATTTGATATGGCCCAATTTACCTAGGAGCAAGCTTCTTTGTTTTGAAAACACCGCGCAAACCCAACTTAGGCGTTACGCGTAAGAATACATGATCACCCTTCCTCAAACTCTATTGGTCTCCTTTTGTGATCGGCATAACTCTTTTGTCTACTCTGTGCAACTCTCATATGCTCTTTAACCGACTTAATCTTCAGAGTAGTCTCTTGGATGATATCAGGTTCTAACACTCCTTTATCGCCTACTTCAGTGCAACACAAAGGTGTTCTACACTTTCTCCCATACAGTGATTCATAAGGTGCCATACCGATACTAGCATGGTAATTGTTATTATAGGCGAATTCAATTAGATGCAAGTGTTTGCTCCAATTACCACCATCCTCTAAAACACAAGCTCGGAGCATATCTTCAAGAGTTTGAATGGTTCGCTCAGATTGTCCATCTGTCTGGGGATGATTTGAAGTACTCATTCTAAGCCGTGTTCCCATTGCCTTTTGGAAAGCACGCCAAAAATGAGAGGTAAAGGTTGGATCTCTATCTGAAATCATAGGGGACACATGTCTATGATTGTGATTGGTTTTCCTTTATGTGACAGCACACTCACATACACCCACTAGTGTTAGCTCTAAACATGTGAGATTTTAGAAAATACTCTTATTGGTATATAATAACAGTAATTGAAATGGGGAATGTTACATTTTTCTAAAGACAGATAAAGAAAACTGTAAATAAATCAACAAGAAATTTAAAGGAAAATGCACAAAATCAGTCCCACTGGGCGTGCCAATTTGTTTACAGTGATTTTTGGTAAACAATCGCTAGTTTATTTACTGGTAAGATCAACTAGTAAATCTTGGGACATGTTTGTGCATTTTACGATGAGAAAACATTTAATGTTCATGATTTGGAAATTCTGTTAATGAAACTTAAATTAAAGGCATGTAAATGAAAGTAAAAATGCAATAAAGTACTTCGAATGAAAAAAGATTTGCAGAAAAGTAAACTTTGCAGAAAACTTAAAATGAATTTAAAAGATAAATGCAGGATTCATTCGAATGAATGAATTTCGTAAAGTAACGATAAAGCAAAGATTGCTAGAATGTAAATTGCATTTGAAATGTAAACATTTACAAATATAAGTGGTTCACAGAATCATATTTTTCCTGTACGTTACTCATTTCGCTCGAACGCTTGGGTACTCTGAGTTTTTGTAAGGATTTTCGTATGTGAAATTGTGACCCTGATTTTTTGACTACAAAATACATATATATAGATTTTTTATTTCAACTGCTATGTAACGGCTGCAACTTGACTTGTTGACGCGTTTCTTTGCTTAATGCGGTGTCTTCAGTTTTTGAACCAATGCATCCGTTGCTAGAAGTCGAAATCGAGGTAATGATGAACCAATTGAAATACTTGAAAATACTAAGATTTTTCCTTAACATCGAAACTGCTTTCGATTTACCAAATGATTTCGATTCATAGTAAAATCGAAACAAAAGGAAAAAACCTTTGAAAAGATTTTCTTAGTTTCTAAATATATTGTTAATATATTTATCAATTAATTCATCATTATTTTATATTTTGTCTTTAACAAAAATATGAGATAACATATAGTAGCATTCATGACTTGTACACGGTGAAATACTTGAAGCGGTCTTTCACCATAGAATTGACATTATCTCTCTCCTCTTCCACGCCTTCCCAATAGATGTGAGGAAAAGATATGTTCTTGTATAGTCAATGTAGTAATAGAGTAGTCTTGGGGTATTCATATGATGATCGAGTATTCGTTATTATTAGCATAGCATAACATGCATACAGATTTTGTATATATCCCCTTATGCCAAATCTCAACCATCATGTGTACTAGTAAACTCGAATTGCTAAAACTATCCACAAAATCTAGAGTGAAAAATGGGCCAATGGATCCTAATTTTGCATTTATCAATATTCAACTCAAAAGACCATCAAAATCTCATGTGCTATATTTGATGATTCAATATTATGATTACTCTTATATGTTTTAAAAGTTGAATACATGATTTAAAAAAAAAAATTTCACATTTATCTTCTTAACATGTCCCGAAAGCAAATGTTAACATTTTCCTTCAATATTTTATTTTTCCTCGGGTCTAAATTAAAAGTAGATATTTATTTTTTAAATTTATTAAATAATTTATGGATTTGGTTCATATTAAAGACGACATACATTAATTATTTTAATTAACCTGAAAATAAAATATTTGCTTACAATTAAGATGAGAATATATGTTAAATTTATGGTGAAATTGTCAAAACTTATAATACCAGTGATTGTGATTCACATTAATTTTTTTTTTTGGAAAAAAACCATAGTATATTTTAAAATTTCAATATCATTATGCCAGACGATTATGGTCTTAATTTTTTCTCAATTTTTCTCAATCTTTACATCTTAACTCTTAATTTTTTGGTTACAGTTTTATGAATGGTCTAGATTTCACATTATTTTTACGATTGAGAAAATTCATTCTCGTGCAAAAGTGAGATTTATGAATCAAAACACCCATGAAATAGGTTTCCATTCCAAAATAATAGTGATTCAATCTTTATATATATAAATGTAGTTAAGTCTTCAAGTAACCCTAATTTAACCCTAATTTAATTATTAAAAATGTTAAAAATTTCTTTAGCAAGAATCAAACTCATGTCCTCTTACAATTATATAGTTCATTTACCACTAAGCTATTTAAATTCATTTGATATATCTTGATTACACCAAAACTACAACTTTCAATGATATATATATATATATATATATATATATATATATATATATATATATATATATATATATATATATTAATCCAAGATATATTTTTTCTTAATAATAATGCCTTTTGTTTACCTCAACTCTATTTCTTTTTTTCATCACACATTTAATCTATTTTTTCTAATCCAATCATTTTTATTTGATCTACCTGAATTAACTTCATTTCTTTTTTTATCAAACATTCAAAGAATTTTTTCTAATACAATTATTTTTATTTGATCTACCTAATTTTTTTTAATATTCAATATATATTTTTCCTTAAATGAGATCTATTATTAATAACATATAAAGATATATATATTTCTACAGCTAACCCTAATTAACCTATTTTAATTTAAATAAATTGTTAAATACCTCACCGCGATTCGCTATACAAATATTTAACACCGCTATTATTTTTATTTTAGGGCGCAGTCATGTTAATTTGTATTTAATTTTCGTGACAAAGTACATCGTTATGCTACACTTATTGATCCAAACGGAAATCAATTTGAGTTTCAGTTGAAAAAATTACTGGCAATATATATTTTACACATTGATGACCTGCATTGCGTGATTTTTATAATATCCAGTATGGTTCTTGAGTGATTTTATTAGTTTGGACTGATTTAAAAGGCATATTTGATTGTGTTATTCATCCTCCTAAGTTCACTCCTCCTATGAAATTTAATTTGGATAAATGTAATGTTCCATTATATTTTTGTCATGATCTTCCGGAATCAACTGACCTCCTATCGTTTTCTCACAATTGCTCCAATCTTGCCTTAAAAGTTAAAATTAAAAAAGTAATTGAATGAATATGATGTAAAAATTGGATTTTTTGTGAGTTTTTTAATATTTTTTTGCATTTTTTTATTTATTATATATTTATATTTTCTAACTTCATTTTTTTCGATAGAATTCTAAAAATATTATCTGAATGTTATATATTATATTTTCACATGTCTACAAAAAATAATAAAATTAAATTGAATGTTATTTATAACTTTCTAAAAGATCCGTGCGACGCACGGGTAGTAGTATAGTTTGTATAACAAGTTGTCATTTCTTCAAAATATAAAAACTAGGTTACTCCAAAGCAATTCACTTGAGTCCCATTGGTTTTTCTTTGGAAACTAACATTTTATTATTTATGGGGTGGCATGTGGACTTGGAACTATCGCTATCAAGTTGAAGGTGGATCATGAATTGTTATAATTATGAAACAGGTAATAATTTGCAGAGGACAACAGTGAAATAACTCATCGACTTGACTAGTTTTTAATTCAGTCCCTATCCCATTTCTCCTAACTTTATTAATGGCTCTGTGTCTCATATCATAATGATCACTTAATCCTTGTCTTTAATTTAATAAAATGTCTAGATTTGATCTTAATCTACTGCAATATCCTTTGATGGCAAATTTATTCTGTCTGTGACACAATCCAAATATTGTAATATTGGTGCGTATGTTTTTGGAAGATTTGCATATCAGTTGCTCGTATAATATAAGAATTGATCGATAAAAATTAATGTATTTAGTGTAAAATTTAGACTAAATACATCACCTTTTGTTCATTCACATCTTCTTATATTTTAAGAAGGATGGAGTACTTTTCAAGTTTTTGTTTTCTATGGGGAGTTGAACGCGGTTCTGAATTAGTCTTCACGAATTAATGACAATATCAAACTCTGACTTATGTGTGATGTTTATGCTCTTATGTTTATGGAATTTAATTAACTGAGATATGACTTAGAGGACGCTTACAAATCTCACCTCTTAGGATTATAGGTCGTAGGGAGAGCTTACAAACCTCACCTCTTAAGACTATAGGACTTAGGGGGTGTTTATAAACCTCACCTCTTAGGGGGGAGCTTACAAACATTTGTGTGAGCTTACCAACCTCAGAACATTGTAGTCAACTAGTTAATTAAATTAACAACAATTTGTCTTTAAATACTTATGTTTGATCAAAAATGGAAAGATTGTTAGAACAAAATGGATTTGTATAATATCCTAGAGTTTTGATGATAACAAATTATTGAAAGAACAAATTGGATATATTAATGTGTGTTCAAGTGTGCATAACCAAATATTAAAGTTTATATGAACACACGAGGAGAATATGCATTTTGGAAGAGAATCTATATTAATTGATCAGAAGCAAGGAGAGAAATTCTAGTAAGGAAAATTTGAATCTGAAGAAGAAGGTCAAAAGCTAAGTAGTCAGACTCTGAGGAGTCAGGTTCCTGAGGAGTAGCTTTTGAACAATGTTGCCTCTAAAGAGAGTAACACTTGAAGGACGTGTCAGCATCAGAAGTCTTTGAGATATCACTATTGTGCTCAGAGTCAATTTTGTCTTCTTCTGATCACGTATAGAAACAAACAAAAAGGTTAAAAGACAAATGAAATAAAACGGTAAATTCCTTATGTGGCAATGGATTTTCAAATGTCTTTCAACGACATTAACCATATCAAGGAATGCATCAACGTCTATGAATCAAGTTTCTCCAACGACTATATTGTGCAAAGGTCAGTTCAATGGATCTTTATTCAAGCTTATAAAAGGAGGGGAAGACTTGAAAAAAGATTAACGCTCTCTGAACAAAAATGCAGAAACTATGTCAAATCAAAAGCACAAAGTTTTACTTAGAATTTCTTGTAAAAAATTATGTCATTTTTTGTAAAAATAATACCGATAAAACATAAAAAATTATCATTTAGTTGAAAAGTTATTATAAAAAATATAGTTAAATGTGTAAGCTTAATAAAAAGGGTTATATTTACCTAAAAAAAATTTAAAAATTAAGTTTATAACTTACTAATTTGATTTAATATTTTTTATAGGGATTAAACTAGAGTTTAATTGATATTTAGTGCTGATGTAAAAATTATTTATCCTTGAATACAAATATATCTCAAGAAAATTGATTGTTATGAGGAACTAATACATCAAAGTCATATAAAAAGAATAATAATAAAATGAAATGGGGTGGGCCGACCCATTAGCCCATACGGGTTGGGCTGGGCTCATCAATGTGTAGCCCAATAATAATTGGGCTGGGCCGGGCTAGCGCATATATATAGTCTGGCCCACCGGGCCACGCCATTTGACAGCTCTAGTGGTGTTAATATTTATTTCAAGTTGATCTAAGGTTTAAGTTTATTCTAATGTAGATTGATGACAAGAATTTATACGATGCTTTTAGGTAGTTTTTAACATAGTTGTTAGTTATTTTATTAAGTTTTTAAGACCAAAATTAAAGCATGCAAATACCTAAGGATTGTTGGAACAAAATGAGTTCTATTGATAAAACACCCTAAGTTTTGATGATAACAAGGTATTAAATGGACAATTGGTATTACTAATAAATGATCTAGTGTGCAGGAACAAAGTAAAAATATCATCCTCATAGATCATCATTTGGGACTCTGAAGGACACGGTCTGAAGTGTTAAGACTCTGATGATGCTGAAAGCATCAGAGCCTCTGAAGAAGTCCTCAGAGGCCAAAAGAAAGAAACACAGTCTGAAGCGTGTGTACATCTTCAGAAGATCAAATTAACGGTATCATCAGATCCTAAAGAACTCTCTCTGAAGAAAGACAGCTAATAAGCAATGCAATAGTACAACGGTCCTGTCAAAGAGTACAACCGTCTTGTCAACAAAAAGGAGAGTATACAACCAACGGTTCTCTTCTCAACGTCTTTATACCTAGAGTATAAATAGAAGACGTCCTCATAGAGAGAAGACTACTGAAAGATCATCTGAACTTAGAAAGATTCAAATCATATTCAAAACTGTGTACTGTGTTATTCTTTCTAGTGTTATATTCTAAGTTAAATATCTTTTGATATTACAGACTCTGAGCTTAGTGTTTAGAGAGTCTTGCTTAGAACTTTCAGTCCTACTTAATCTTTGTATTAAGTTAGTTTGTGAAGTCTCTTTGTCTTGTGTGACTTAGAGCAGGAAGTCTTAAGTCTTGTGTGACTTGAGCAAGGAAGTCTTAAGCTTGTGTGCTTAAGCAAGGAAGTCTTAAGTCTTGTGTGACTTGAGCAAGGAAGTCTTAAGCTTGTGTGCTTAAGCAAGGAAGTCTCTTTGTCTTGTGTGACTTAGAGCAAGGAAGTCTCTTGCTTGTGTGCTTGAGCATTAGTTGTGTAATCTTTGTGATTATAGTGAAATCCCTTGGAAGTGCAAGGGGACTGGACTACTCTCGTTTTGTGAGAGGAACCAGTATAAAAATTCTGTGTGTTATTTCTCTCTCTCTCTCTCTCTCTCTCTCTCTCTCTCACTGTTTTATTTGTGTTTTGTACTTAGTTAAGTTTATCATATCCGCTGCATTTATAGATTTCTTAAGACAAAAGAAACATTTTTAAAAACACAATTCAACCCCCCCTTCTCGTGTTTTTCACCTTCAATTGGTATCAAGAGCTCCGGTTCTGTCTTTTAATCACTTCACAGTGAGACAGTAAAAGATCTTTGAAAAACACTGTATGTCTGGGGAAGAATCTACACCTGCAAATATTCCTACAGATCTATCCAACGTTCAATACAACTACGACAACATGAACTCCACCTCTTCAGCGTCTAATCATGATTCAAGCAACAAAAAGGTTCCAATCTTTAGTGGTGATGCTCTAAGATTTGAATGGTGGAAAGATAGCATTTTTCACTATGTCAATGGAATTGATGATGAGCTTTGGGACTTGATAGAAGAGGGAGTACCTATTGATGGAATAGGCTCTGATGGTAAAATTACCATAGCTCAGAAAAGAGCTCTATCTGCTGAAAACAAGAAGATCTTCTCTAAACACAACAAGGTCAAACAAATCATGATGTCTGCGATATCTCATGATGAATATACCAAAATCATGGATAGATCTACAGCTAAAGCTATGATTGACTCTCTATGCTCAAACTATGATGGTAATAGGTAAGTTCAGAATGCCAAAGCAAGACTACTGGTCCAACAGTATGAGCTTTTTACCATGAAACCTGATGAAGACATTGAGACAATGTTTTCTAGATTTCAGACTCTGGTGTCTAGCCTCAAGGTTCTGAAGAAAAGCTATACAACCTCTGATCATGTGTGGAAAATCTTAAATAGCTTGACTGACAAATGGAGACCTAAGGTCACAGCTATTGAGGAAGCTAAGGATCTTGAGAAAATCTCTCTTGAATCACTCATCAGCAATCTCAAGAGCCATGAGATGGTATTGAATGCTGATGCAGTTAAGAAGAAAGAAAGATCGGTAGCTTTAACTTCAACCAGGAAATCTTCAAAAACTGCCAAAGCTAAAACTCTGGTGGTTGAAGAGGATTCTTCCTCAGATGATCAAGAAGAAGAAGAAGATGAAGAAGATGAAGAACTTGCCATGCTCACCAGAAACTTTCAGAAATGGGCAAGGATGAGTAAGAATCGAAGAGGAAATAGTTCAAGGAGCACTCCCGGCAGAGAAGAGAAGAATTGCTTCAAGTGCAACAAACCAGGACACTTTATTGCTGAATGTCCTGAAGCTTCATCAAAAGACAAAGACAAGAAGTTCAGCAACTACAAGAGGAGATTTCAGAAGAGCTTAATGGCAACATTTGAAGACCTGGAAGCATGCTCAGATAGTGATGATGAAGAAGCAAATGTGGCTCTGATGGCTACAGCTAGTGAAGACTCTGAAGGATCAAACTCTGATGAATCAGACTCTGAATCTGAACAGATATTGTTAAATTATTCTAAAGAACAACTTTTAACCTACCTTTGAATATCTTTAGGTAAGTTTGCTAAATCATCCTCTAAACTAAAACTTTTAAAAACACAAAAGGATGAGTTAGCAAAGAGAGCTGAACATTTTCAAGATCTATATAAAAATTCCTTAATCAAAATTAAAGAACTTGAAAATGGATGCACAAGATGCAACAAACCTACTGATGAGCATGAGGTTGCTCTTCAGGAATTTGTTCATCAGAACGTCAATAAAAGTAAAATGGCGTCTATGATTTATAATGTCTGTAAAAATGTAGGCGAAGGTATTGGTTACTCATATGGTAAATCATATGGGAAACAAAATCCTTACATTAGTGTAAATAATATTCCTGATAATCTTTATTCAACTTTTGTGCCTGAGAAAAACAAAGGCAAAGCTATGATTGTTTCAGACTCTGAAGGTATCTCTGGGGTCTGCAAGACAAGCTCTGAAGGTACTTCAGAGGCTGTCCTTCAGAACCTCAAAGAGAGCAACTCAGAACCTGAGCGTTCAGAATCTGAGACTATCAAGTCTAAGACTCTGAAAACTTTGGGACTCAGAAGCTCATCCAATCAAACTCTAAAACAAACTAAGCTGATGATTAATAATCAACATAAGACTCTGGTAAGCAAAACTAATCCTAGATTAGGAAAGCAGTCCAAGCCCTATAGTGATTATCAATCAAGGCCTAGATTTCAAAATCAATGGACTAAGAGGGTCAATTTTCAAAGACCAAACTTTCAACGAAAATTCTTTAATAGTCCACAAAGTTTTTCACAAAGGCAAAGAAGAACTAAAGGATATAGAACTAACCAAACTGGACCCAGACAACAATGGGTACCAAGATGTAAAATTGTTTTCTATTCAGATTTTCACTGTAGGAAGAATCATTTCAAACCAGATGAATGGAAGCAAGTGATCAGCTATGGAAGGAAAACTTATGTTCTTAAACATTACTTTACTTCCAGAGCTGTTGAAGTGGACAAGGCAAATGGTTACTGGAGAGAATTTCACAATGAATATAGAGGATATTATTACAATGATTGACCTTGTTTATTCTACAGCTATCCAGTCTGAAAGAAAACAGTAATCAATCATGGTATCTGGATAGTGGATGTTCAAGGCACATGACTGGTAATAAGAAATTGTTCTCATCTTTGAAACTTGAAGATGGTGGAACAGTCGGCTTTGGAGGAAATCAGAAAGGAAAGATCAAAGGTACAGGTATTGTAGAGC
The DNA here is from genome assembly GCA_951799995.1 of Trifolium subterraneum. Lineage (NCBI taxonomy): Eukaryota > Viridiplantae > Streptophyta > Magnoliopsida > Fabales > Fabaceae > Trifolium > Trifolium subterraneum. The sequence goes on from OX637463.1 coordinate 24,649,575, forward strand.
TAGTTGAGAATTTTGCAGATATTCAACTATCAGATGATGAAGACTCAGAACCTGAAGAGACATCAGGACCAACTCAACAAACCTCTGAAGAAACAAATTCAGTTCCTGAAATCTTGGACTCTGAAGATCATCCTGCATCAGAACTTATCAGAAGTAGTCCAAGCAGAGTTGAGCAATCAAAACAATCCTTCAAATACAAATCATCTCATCCAGAAGAGATAATCTTGGGAAATAAGGATAGTCCAAGAAAAACCAGATCAAGCTTCAGAAATGAAGATTCATTAATTGGATTAATCTCCTTAGTGAAACCAAGTTCAACTGATGAAGCACTAGCTGATGATGCATGGATTGTTGCAATGCAAGAAGAACTCAACCAGTTTGAAAGAAATGAAGTTTGGTGCTTAGTACCCAAGCCTTACAAGAAAAATATCATTGGAACAAAATGGGTCTACAGAAACAAATTAAATGAACAAGGAGAAGTTGTTCGTAATAAGGCAAGACTGGTAGCTCAAGGGTATAGTCAACAAGAGGGAATTGACTACACTGAAACATTTGCTCCTGTAGCAAGACTTGAGGCTATCAGATTACTTCTTTCATATGCTACTTATCATAGTATTATTTTGTCTCAAATGGATGTCAAAAGTGCATTCTTAAATGGCTACATTTCTGAAGAAGTATATGTCAAACAACCTCCTGGTTTTGAAGATACTTCACATCCTGATCATGTTTTTAAATTAAAGAAATCTCTTTATGGACTGAAACAAGCACCTAGAGCTTGGTATGAAAGGCTAAGCAATTTTTTAGTTGAAAAAGGTTTTCAAAAAGGTCATGTTGACAATACTCTCTCCAACAAAACATTTAAGAATGACATTCTAATCGTTCAAATAATACTCTCTTTGTCTTGTGTGACTTAGAGCAAGGAAGTCTCTTGCTTGTGTGCTTGAGCATTAGTTGTGTAATCTTTGTGATTATAGTGAAATCCCTTGGAAGTGCAAGGGGACTGGACTACTCTCGTTTTGTGAGAGGAACCAGTATAAAAATTCTGTGTGTTATTTCTCTCTCTCTCTCTCTCACTGTTTTATTTGTGTTTTGTACTTAGTTAAGTTTATCATATCCGCTGCATTTATAGATTTCTTAAGACAAAAGAAACATTTTTAAAAACACAATTCAACCCCCCCTTCTCGTGTTTTTCACCTTCAAGGATATTGCACAAAAAGGGGATTGATTTTTCCATTCAAAAAGGAGTAGCAGCACAACTTGTTGCCCATTTGCCTTTCATTCAAGTGTGTGTGTGTGTGTGTGTGTGTATATATATATTAAGACATATAAAAATCGGAAAAATGGTACTAATGCATACAAATATATAATTATTATTTTTTGACGAAACAAATATATAATTAATAATGCTTGCAATAAGCTAACAGAAGAGTTAATTAAGATATACTCTCTGCAGTTCTTTTTATAAGAAACAAACCCATAAATCACAAAGACCAGGGAAGCATATAGTTAATAGTTGTTTTCATTTAATATTATTATAAATTTAAATTTATTCCATGAATATCCCTATTTTATTACTCTTAATTTCACTAACTTACTTATTTTTAATATTTTGTTTCACAATAAATAAGGACATAGTGAAATTAAACATTTAATACATTTAAAAATAGATCAAAGATTCTTATAAAAAGGACAAAAAAATTCAAATTTATTTTTCTTATAAAAAGGACCGGAGGAAGTAGTACCGTACGAATTGTTTAAATATACACCATTCGAGTAAAAATGGTGTGGATTATATAATTGTGATGTATCGCAATGGGGCTTATGATGACATAAATTGATACGATGTTTTTAGGTTAGTTTTAGTATTTTTTTTAGTAAGATTCAAGATCAAATGTATGTCAATTACCTAAGGGACGAAGTTACTTGATCAAGAAACAAAGAATTGAGAAAAATGCATCAAAAGTGGGAAAAATAAAGAAATTCGCCCAATAGATCGTACCACAATGTGCACCATCGTGCCACGATAGGTTGTTATTAATATGAAGAGAATTTGCCAAAGAATTGAAGAAAATCAGCCACACGATGCAAAACCCAAGCCCACTAGAATAACTATAAATAAAGTTCTCCTCCACCACAATTTCTCATTCCTGACATTCACAACATCTCTCAAAGGGGAATCACTTCAAGAGGAGAGCAAGAGGGTTTCAAGGGAAGGCAACTCCTCACCGTAGGGAGTCCTTACTCTAGCACTTCAATAAGGTTAATTTGTCTGTATAATTTTCTAACTCTTTTGTTGTGATTATGTTTATGAATAGCTAATTCCTCGGGTTAGGTCAAGTAGATGAACTCCCCTAAGATTATTTGATACATGTGTTACTCCATATTTTTGTTTGAAACAAAATATGAAATAAAGATAAGTTAATTGTTAAATTATACATGTTATCAATATGTATATTTAAAAAGTTAATGTAATCTTTTATCAAAAGCTTTTCTTTTCGATTCGATTTTGATATAAATCGAAATCTGGCTATATCGAAAGAAGTTTGGATTTTCACGAGAAGTTCGAATACTTTCTAAATGATTTTCAAATTTAACTCACTTCGATTTCGACTGATTGACAACGGATGCAACGGTTCAAAACTGAGGACAGCGCATAAGAAGCAAAGACACGCGTCATTTGGTCAAGGAGCAACCGTTACAGAGCAGTTGAAATAGGAAGTCTATATATATGTATTTTGTAGTCAAAATAAGTGTCACAAATTCACATACTAAATCCTTTTACAAACTCAGAGTATCCAAGCGTTCGAGTGAAATGAGTAATACAAGGGAAACGTATGATTCTGTGTACCATTCTTAATTCTCTGTAAACATTTTACATTTGAATGCAATTTACCTTTCAAAAAGCAAATCTTTATTTTAACGCTGTTTACCAAATTCATTCGTTCGAATGAATTTTGCAATTGTCTTTTAAATTCAATTTAAGTTTTATCCTGCAAACTTTATTTTACTGCAAAATCTTTTTAACAGCATTTCCATAATCATGAACTTTAAATGTTTATCTACCAAAAATGCACAAACATGCCCAAGATTTACTAGTTGATCTTACCAGTAAACAAACTAGCGCTTGTTTACCAAAAAACAGAGTAAACAACATGTAATAGTCTTTAGGATTAGGTGACGTCGTAACAGAGCCATAATCTGAACCTGAGATAATTAATCTAGCCAACATTTAGAAAGGTAACTCAAGCACCCGAGGCTAGGGGCTATTGGATTAGTCAAACACTTTGCTAATTTCTGCATGATTTATAATTGTTCAAGTAAGGGTGGTATGAATGTGACAACATGTAAAGGTAATAACGTGACAACATGTAAATGTAAGTATCAATATTCAATTGCAATAGGGTGACTTTAGTGTGCGAAAGCACATTTCACCACTTAAGATTTAATCCGCGGTATAATAGAAATGATTTCCGATTAATGTCATATTTTATAGACATGATCTGTGTTATACTATCTTTCAATCAAACGGTCAATTTTATAAAATGATTATCCGATAATGAATTATCGGAGGTGTCATATTTTAAGGTTGACACCTTGGTGTCATTTGATCTGAGCCTATATATATATATATATATAAAATGTCAAATACCCCCCCGAAATTTCAAAATTTATCGAATACCCCTTTGAAATTTGGGAATAGGTAAATACCCCTCTGAAATTGTAAAACATCAATCAGATTGCCCCATGCTCCATTTACTCTGTCTAGTTTGATGACATGGCTGTTAACTACATAGGTGCACCTGCCAACGTAGTGCCACTTACATGAGTAATTGATTAGGATACACGTCACATGAGATAATTGACTAATATTGTTAATCAATAATATTGATTGAATATGTATTTTATGTTTTTCTTTCTTTATCGTATAATATTGTTAATATTGTCAAAGTATTTAATATAAGATGCAATTTCAACACTATATTACTTGACAAATAAAGAAAGACATATAATCTACAAATCATAGTTCAACCGGTAAAAAAAATTAAAATTGTCATGTTGGATACTATAATCATGGTTTAAACTCGGCTCTCTCATTTATGTCTGTGAGTTTATGATAGTTTAGTCATTTCGTCTATGTATAAAAAAAGACATGCTCCCTCCGTCCCATATTATAAGAAGAAAAAAAACCACTTTTTCTTGTTTCAAATTATAAGCAAAAAAATAAACATTTACCATTTCCAAGATTTACTTTTATTTATTCTCATAAAATTAAATGCAAATTGCATTTAATTTACTCTCTCTCTTCTTTCTCATAATCAATAACCAACAAAAATTGTTTTTACATCTTCTCACGAAACTTATTACAAGGAAAACACAAAAGTCATACTTCAAATTATCACATTGTACTTTTCTTAATAAGTGTAAAATATATTTTTTCTGCTTATATTATGGGACAGAGGGAGTCCTACGGACATAGTTTTAAAAACCGGACCGGACCGGCCGGTCGGACCGGTCCGGCCGCGAACCGGAAGCTTGACTGTTAGATTTTTGTGCAGGACCGGTTCATTGTAAAACCCGTTGCAACCCGCTTTAAACCGGCCGGTTCACTGGTTGAACCGCGAACCGGATAAACCCGCAAGCGAACCAAACCGGTTTGAAAGGTAACAATAATTTCAGAAAAATATAAAATTTGTGGCAGCAAGGATTTGAACATAGGTCCTTTGGACTCGTTACAACAACCAATTGGCCAAAGGAATCTATGTGATATTATATGTAACTCAAATATATTTAATACTAGTTAAGAAACACCATATCATATATTCATAAATACATTGATAATTTCTTTTCCTTATTATTTTAAATTTCATTCATGTGTGTGTATATATATAATATATTCACTATTTTTTTAGAGTAATAATATATTAATTATGTTGTTATAAGTTATATCAAAATATATATTAACACACACATATTCATTGTTTTATTTTAATATAATATATTAAATTATGTTGTTCTAATTAAAAATTATGATATAATAATAGTTTTATTGATTAAATTATAGGGTACGTAATAGATACGTGAATCAAAATATAAATAATGATGAAAGCTTTTGTATTTTTTCTTTTTAATATGTGAAATTTTATTGAAGAAAAGTTTGAAGGAAGTTTTTTTATATTAAATTTTATTGTTATGAAATTCAAGTTAATATATTTAAATTTTTTATATAAGTCGGGTTAATAGTCATGCGGTCTGACCAGTGAACCAGTGACCCAGTGCCTTGACCGGGTCGATCACCTGTCCGGGTTTTAAAACATTGACTACGGAACAATATTGATATGGAAAATTTATTAACTTTTCTTTTGAAAAGCCCAAAAAAAAAATTATTAGAAATTTGTTAAGTTAATTTTTTTTTTTGGTTTATATTTTTTAAGTTAATTTATTATTTAATTTTTTTTGGTCAAGTAGCCTAACGGCTAGAAATTCCCCTGCATATAAAATGCGATGTCCAACCAATTGAGCAAAGCTCATGGGACATTTATTATTTATTTTTATATAATATTAAGTTATTTATTTGATCTTTATAAAAAAAAAAGTTATTTATTTGATGATGAAAGTGAAGGGAAAAAATATCCCGAGACACTAGTCTTTGTCTCTTTGAACAGTTAAATTGCGCCCACTCCGTTTTAAAGACCCGAAAAGCGGGAGTGTAAGGATAAAGCTACCCTCATACACGATACATCCCATTTCATGAGACTCACTCACTCACTCTGAGTTTTGAGAGTGAGAGAGAGTCTGTTATTAATGGAGTCTTCACCATCAACACAACACAAAAGCTAATAAAGAGAGTGACATAACAATAACATAACAGAACTACAACAATAGTAAAGTTAAACAAACAAAAAAAAAATGACCAGAACGGCAAGTATAGACATTGTTACTGATCAGAACCTTGAAAAACATATTCACAAACACATGGGGTGCATGGCTGGTTTCTTTCAAATCTTTGACCGTAACCACATTCTCTCCGGCAAACGCATCTACTCCACCAAAAGACTCCCTCCGGTAAATCAATATTCTTCTCTCTTCTTTATCTATTCCTTTTCTTCATTAATTCATTCAACCTCTTAACCTGTTTTTTTTTGTTACAGCCTTCACCGGAAACACTGCAAAAAGACGGTGGCTCACCGGTGTTATCGGTACCGTCACCTGTTAAAGAGATCCAACAATGTGAACCAAAACCGAACCTTCCTGTTCTTGAACTCAAGGAAGGAACGAGGTCTTCATGGAAATTTTCAAGAGAAGCTCCTAGACTGTCTCTTGATAGTAGAGCAGTTGTTGATGCAAAAGGAGCACTTCATCCAAGAGAGATCCGAACAAACACAACGGTAAATCTCGATAACAACGGAGAAAAACAGCGTCTTTCCACCAGCAGTGTTATTGTTAGGCTCATGGGTCTTGACTCGTTACCAACGGATTCTGCTGCGAAGCTTCAAAGATCCGCGTCGGAGTCCAGAGTCTCCAGAGATCGGTTCTCTGAGTCGAAGATTAAGTCAAACAATCACACTCAACGTAGCAATGTGGGCTTGAGCCAGATGAATAATCATAATCACAATCATAATCATACTAATTCTAATGTTGTTAATGTTAATGCTAATAATGTTAATTTTGTTAATTCCTATGGTACCAATGATAATCGATTGTGGAATGGTAGAGGTTCAGAGGGAGGTAAAGGTTCATTTCCTTTGAAACAGAGTAAGGGAACAATAATGGTACAAAAGAAGAGTTTCTATGATTCTACTGATTTCTTCCCTGAACCAAAGCACAATGTTTCGATCTATGGAGAGATTGAAAAAAGGTTGAAGATGCGTGGGATTAATCAACCTTCTCAAGATCTCGACACTCTCAAGCATATCTTAGAGGCTCTCCAGCTTAAAGGTCTTCTTCATTCCCAAAAACCAAACCAATCTCCCATTGTCCTAATGAAACCTCTTAGATCTTCTTCTCGGTTCGACCGGTTCAATGGTCGAACCGGATACGATTCTCCTCCTCCACATTCTTCAGTTCGGTCCAGTCCTCAAGCTCGCCGGAACTTAAGTCCTAGACTTTCCGGTGAGAATGATCGGGCTCAAGTTAATTTAAGAAACTTGAGCCCGAATAGGAGGAATGTCCCGAATGTGGAGATAGGGAGGAGATTTAGTAACGAGGGTGTTGATTCGAGAAGAGTGTCTCCAGTTCATTCCCCTAAGATAAGTTCAAGAAGAAATGCAACGGCGGCTCCGACAATGACAGGTGGATCTCCTAGAATGAGAAAAGTGATTGATCCTAAGGTGAAAATGTTGAGTGTAGCAGAAGATGAATGGTCCACAGTTTCAGACAATAGCTTCACCACCTCTAATTCACATACAGATACAGAGGTAATATACACATTTATATTTTTTCTTTCGATTAGTCGTGATTTATTTCCTTAATATGTTGTTAATTAAGTATAAATTTCGTTTTAAATTGTAATCTTCCATGCAGAGGTATAAATCGGATGAGTACAAGGAAGGGAGGAATCTGTTAGATAGATGTGATAAGTTGTTGAACAGTATAGCGGAGATAACAGCATCGAACGAGTTACAACAACCGAGTCCAGTATCCGTTCTTGACTCGTCCTTTTACAAAGACGAGTGGTGTTCACCTTCACCAATTACAAAACGATGCATTGATTACAATTTCAAAGGTAAAACTCACGAGTCAATATACTATCTATTTTCTGGAAAATCCAAACCTACATGGACCAATCATTTTGAAATCAGAGATAATGACGTGGCATGACTCGTTTCGTTCTTCACTTGTTTCCTCAAAACTCAGACTCTGCTTCTTTAACTTGTACAATCACGTGGGACTCGATTCGTAAGAGAATCTTCCACTTTTTAATTTAGTTTAATAAGCAATATTTTATTTTATTTTTTTAATTTATTGAATAACTAAATTAAACAGGTGATTAGATACATGGGTCATTCAATATATTTCAATAGAAGATAATGTTTGTTAAAAATTAATTAATATTGTTTGCTGATTACGGTGGTAATTGTTACTACATTGCAGATCAAGCGGCGGAATCAGAAGATGAAATGTGGAGTGCTGGTGAAGGAAAATCCGATGAAGCCGAGGACTGTGATTTCGGTTACGTATCGGAGATTCTTCGTGCTTCTAGTTACTTCCATGAAGATTGTGACATTTTCGGTTTACTTGAGAAGCAACAATTTCTAAAGGGGAAAGATACTTCAAAGGCTTCAACAATACAGAGGCGGTTAATTTTTGACACTTTACAGGAAATTCTTAACCGGAACAATCGGTTACCACCATGGAAGGCGGTAGTTCAGGGAGACGAGACGCCGAAGATCTGGTTGGAGTTTCAAAGGATACGAGAAAGGGAAGAATCGGAATCGGAGTCGTCGGAGGATTTGTTTGGAGTGATATGTGGTGTGTTGAAGAAAGACATGGCGGAGGAGATGAGTGGTTGGGGTGAATGGACGGTGGAGATGGGAGATGTTGTTTTGGATATTGAACGGCTGGTATTCAAGGATTTAATTGGTGAAACAATACAACATCTTGCTTCATTTCTACCACAATGTAACAAACTAGAAGCGCTTCGTAGAAAACTTGTATTTTAAGAGTTTGCACGCTTTGTTTAAATTTTCGCGCGCTTAATTGCTATATTTTCTTTCTTTTTTGCTTGATTAGTGATTTTGCTTTTATTTTTGTTGATGACCATGACAAAATTAGGAATTTATTATAATCTGAGATCTAGATAAATCTGACCATGACTTTATGTCAATATATAAACAAGTGTTGGATTATTTTAGTCATTATATGTGGTGGTTACTGGTTTGGACATAAATGTTACAACGCAATGCGTAATATTTGGATCTAATTATAATCAACCTTGTTAATCATTTTTGTTACCAACTAATTGACTAATCATCAAACTGCCGGGGCTAGAAAGTTTAAAGCTTAAGCAAGTCATGGAAATATAAAGTTTGTGTGTGAGTGTGAGTGAGTTTCCTAAGGCTCTGTTCTGTAAAAATAGCATATGATTGATAAGTTAGCTTATAGCTGATGGTTGATAGCTTATAGTTGATAAGTTAATTGAGGTGTTTGGCAAAATTAACGGTTTAACTAACTTGATAAAGGTTTTTCACTTTTTAATTTTGGCAAGCATATATATTACAAATTTACAATAGTGCAAGTAGCATTTTATCAGTAGCGTGCAGCACTTTTGGACTATGAGATGCCCACTTTGAACATAGTATCACTGTATCATTGGTTCAGTGTTATCATTGTTATTTTATATCTTTTCTGACAAAAGATAACGATAATTGAAAAAATGTTGCTGCATACCCTTGATGTTGAAACTATAGTAGCAATCTAGAGACACACTTATTAAGTTGGTTTTGTCTAGTTTGAGGACTGCCATGAAAATAGTTAATGTCTATAATTTCTGAATGGAGATTATGCAATGAACAAACTTGGATAAGGAAGTATCAACGGTTTGGGTCCTCCATGTCTCAACTATCAACAGTAACATATATTCTTATATATGTAGGCATAAAATTTAGACACGCACATACAAATTAAAAAAAAAATCACATCAATTAATATAATTTTTTTCTTTCAATTTTAAAGCTTATAAGTATTTCTGCAATAGTAGTACCTACTCTTCATGTCTTTCTTGATAACTAACTTTAAGTTTGTGACACTATTCCTTTCCTTATCAGCCTGCCACATATCCGAATGCCCTTGTGGTTCAATAAATGTTATGTCACTAATTAACATTATTTGAAATACTATCATGAACTTCAATGCAATTATGCAATTGCACATGGTTAGATAGATCGTAGATATTCATATAATCATATCAATGTCATCATGATTGAAAATGTAACAACCAAAATTAATTAGCTTTATTTTTTTGTGAAGTACTAGTAATAGTATTACTACTTTTGTTATGCTTACGATAATTCAAATTTTTATTCCATTCCCACACTTAAGACATGATTAATAATTAATCCGTATCCGTATGTGCGGTCATTTAAGAGAATATGATGAAAATTACAATTGAATGGAGAACTAGCTAGGAAGTACTTACTATAACTGGACCTTAGTAGCTTAATTGGTTACTTAATTAGTTATACACGATAATTATATGGCAACGCTTCATCCAATCCCATTTGTTGGTTCTAAAAAGTATATCAGTAACTAAGACATTTAGATGAAGTGGTTAATAAGTCTTCGCTAAAACGAATTGTTCCGGAGAATCTAAGATCGATTCTTGATGAAAATAATTTTTTAGTCCGACTTTACTTATTTCGCGGTCATAATCTGAATTACTGGAGTCTATTCCTTTATAAACAAGAATTAATACCAAAAAAGAAAAACTATATAGTAGTATATGAGAACAATTGATTAAGGACGTGATGATGCATATAATCAATAATCCAAACTTAATTTAACTACTAGTCTATGTCCCCTCCACCATATTTTTTTAATATTTTTATTTATTTCCTCAATTATAGGATGATAGGCATGGTACAACTCTGAAAGAATACGTCTCTGAATTCTATCATGTGCAATATTTTGAAAGTCCTTGACCATGAAATGTCCAAAGTGTTACTATGATGCAGCAAAAATCAGTGTTGGTAGGGCTGTAATAGTTTTGGGAGCTACCTAAGCAGCAGCCAGTACCAGATTTCAGAGCCCTTTTCTCTCTATGTGGGCCTCGCTCGACCATACCCCCCTTTATAGAATTTCAAACTTTTTACCTTTTATATTCAGGCTTACTAAATTTATTTATAGAAATAAATTTCTTTCGTTTATAAATTTTCACTTAACTCATAAAGGGTGCGTCTGCTATAGGTTTTTTTTTTTTAAAAAAATAAATATTTTTTAAAAGAATTACTTTTATCTTTTTGATAGTTGTTTTAGATTTTTTTTTTAAATCATTTGGTTAAAATGATTTATAAGTAGGGATATCAATTTCATCTTAGCGGAGATTGCTTCGTTTAGGAATCCGAAGATGTATAATTTTTCTCCGTGGGGGTGGAGATGGAGGAAAACCTATAGCAGACCGCAAAAGTAAAACCGCAAACCGAACCAATCCAAACCAAAACCGCAAAAAACCGCATTTATTTTAAACCGCACGAATCATTTTTATTCTAAACCGTGCGGTTTGGTTTGATTTGCGGTTTTCATTTTAGAAAACCGAACCAAACCACAATACATAGTTTAACTCTATCAACTAGTAGCAATCAACCTATTACCTAGTCCAACTTAGTAAGCCCAACCCAAATTAAGTCCATAAAACAGTAGACTGTCAAAACATATTATTTAACGTGATCTAAAACTATACTATTGGTATAAAAATAAGTTCTTATGTATATGGAATTTATGTTTGACATATTATATCACGTTGATAAAAATGATATTTTTAAAAATGAATATGGATAAGTATGTTAATACTTATTACTATTGCTATTAAACATCCTAACTTACTTATTTTAAGTATAAAAGTTAGAATGATTTTTATCTCGCGGTTAGGATGATTTTTAAAAATGAATATGGAATTTATGTTTAACATACTTATTACTATTGGTATTAAACATATCATTTTTATTTGAGATTTTTAGGTTTTGATTTTGAAGAGAATGGAGATTGATTATGTATATGAAATTTTATGTCACGTTGTCATTAAAATCTTATTACATGGCAATTGGTGACTTGGATTATTCCATGATTTTTTTATGTCCATGTGACAACGTTAGTATTATTTAACTTTCTTTTTTAAATAAAAAAAAACATGTATTTTCTTCATCATCCTCATAAACCTTGACCATCTTCATTTTCATCTTCATCAAATTAAAAATAAAATTCTTATATTAGTTCCCAAATCAATCTCCATTCTCTTCAAAATCAAAACCTAAAAATCTCAAATAAATGATTTTAGGATTTTTTTTTAAAGCAAATGGGGAGCAGATGGTGAAACCAGCTGCAACACTCTAGATATACAAGCACAAAAACCTTCTCGAGCAAAAAGCCTAACAAAATTTGGGGGCTAAAGCCAAACCCATACGAGAGAAATAGTAGGGAAATAAAAAGAAAAAAAAACAAGGAAAAAAATAAACAAACTCAATTTGGATGCCTACCCCTAACGTGGGTATTATGAACCTGAAACCCTTCTGTATATTCTTTTTCTTGGACTTATACAAAATCTCAGTGAAAGGCTCTTCCCTAACAACAGAACGATTATTCAAAAAATTGATGGCTATTGCATTCTCTTCTTCATCAGTATAAACCATATGCCCAATGTCTCTAGCATCATTTACTTTCCAATACTTTTGCAAAATCTCTATGTCATGAGCCACATTGGGATTTAAAATCTCATTAGCAACGACGACACTGGAAGAAGTCAAACCACACAAAGATGATGGATCTTGAAGTTGGGGGACCTCAGACGCCTCTTCAACCTGTACATTTTGTACCCGATCCACACCAACATAAAAGTTAAGGGTTAACTCTTACTCAATGTTTAAAACATTTCGTGTCAGTACACTAGCCTCTACCTCCTTAGACTTATTATATCAATAATAAGGGGGTCTACATTCGCCACAACTTTATTGTTGTTTTCCGCTATATCCACTTGCCTTTTTGGAACAAAATCATGTTTGATTTGTTTTTTAACAGGATCATTCTTACTGGAGACCATTTGTCGAACAATTTTATTGGCGGGATCTTTTTTGCAATGATCTGAAGAATGACCAATAGAATTGCAATTGGAACAAAAGTAAATTTTTCTCTTTCATACTCAATCTCAATGTCAAAAGCAAATAGCATCATTCGATCCAAATCCAATAACTGACTTAGAGAAGTATGTCAATCATTGTTGGATTAAATATCGAACTTATTGTGTTGAGTTTCACCTTGGTGAAGTAAATATGCCAATTATTTCAAATGAATATATTTGAGCATTTCACATTGGTAAATATTTTACACTTTTATTGTTTTTATTTTAAGGTACAGTCATATTACCAAAAATATTTGCATCTAATTTCCGTGACAACGTAAATCGTTATGCTACACTTATTGATCTAAACAAAATCAATTTGAAGTTTTAGTTGAAAAACTTAATGGCAATATATATCATTATCATTATAAATATAAAAGGAGCTAAGTCTCCAATTAACCCTAATTTGACCCTCATGTAATTAAAAATGTTAAAAAATAGCCTCACCAGGATTTGAACTCATGTCCTATCACATTTACTTAGTTCAACTGCCACTACACCATTTGAATTTATTTGAAATATTTTGCATACACCAATATATAACTACGCCTGTATATTTCTGATTATAATTATTCCTAACATATAATTATAATTATTTATATTTTTCAAATCATTGTGATTATTTTTTCTCAACACGTAATTATAATGATATATATTTTTTTCAAATCTTTCTTTTTGCTTTGTTCCATTTTATATTTTTGTTTTTAATTTTATTTTCAAGATTTTTATATGAAACTATACAAGAAATACTAATTTTTATATGAAAGTATTGGACAAAGTTCAGATTCTGACGTTGATGAGAGAAAGAATTTTTCAGAGTGGATTTTGGGTATTGGTGATGGAGTATTGGACAATCTAATGACGCTGATATCACAATACAGATACCACATGATCTTTTAATTTCTAGCCTAGGTGATCCACTTTCATCTATTGTTCAGAGCACTTACTCAGATATATTGCGCAACATGAATGATGCATCTTTTTTCCAAGATAGAGCTATATTAGCTCCTAAAAATACAACTGTTAATGCAGTCAATGATTACACATTGACTTTAATTCCCGGAGAAGAAACAACTTATTTGAGTTATGATTCTCCGTGTCATGCCAAATCAAATGTTGATACACCAGATGATATTCATACACTTGAATTCTTAAATATCATCAGTGCTTCTGTAATTCCGAATCACAAGCTGAGATTAAAAGTTGGAGCACCGATAATGTTGCTCAGAAACATTGAACAATCTTTGGGGTTATGCAATGACACAAGGTTGATAGTTACAAAATTGGGAACATATGTCATTGAAGGTAGAGTGATATCCGACAGCAATATTGTTGAAAAAGTTTTTATTCCTAGGTTATCATTAACTCCTTCAGATAAAAGAATCCCTTTTAAGTTTCAACGTAGACAATTTTCATTGGTTTCTTCATTTGCTATGACTATCAACAAGAGTCAGGTGTTAGAAATAATATAAAATCATTGATGTAGCTTTGATACCATATTAGAATTTGAGAGGCCTATACTCAACCACAAAAGCTAGCTTGAGGGTTGAGGTTTGCACTATATTATAAAGGCTATCTTTGTCATATCTCTAGCCAATGTGGGACTTCTAACACACCCCTTACGCCAAGCACTATTGGGGACGAAAAAGGAGAAGATACGGATGAAACTGAAAATGTTGTTTATAAAGAAGTTTTTCGTAATGTTCAGTAGTTCTTTTGTAACCTATTTACCTAAATATAAATGTACTGAATATTATCATTTTTATCATCAATATCGTTTGAATTCTTTTTATTTCTGGAACTTTTATTTTGAAATTTTTGTTATGTTTCTTTTCATATCATATATGATAATCCACAAAACCCGTGCGATAGCACGGGTTAGTGTCTAGTAAATATAAAAGGAGCTAAGTCCCCAATTAACTCTAATTTAACACTCATGTAATTAAAAATGTTAAAAAAGTTCCTCACCAGGATTTAAACCCATGTCCTCTGACATTTACTTAGCTCAATTGCCAGTACACCATTTGAATTTATTTGATATATTTTGCATATACCATTATATAACTACGTCTTTATATTCTTAATTGTAATTATAGTGATATATTTTTTTACCGAATCCTCTATCAAGGGATATTGACATGATCCTATAATTATAGCCGTGATTCTCTTTTACAAATCCAATACATATCTTTTCAATTATTCCTAATATATAATTATAATTATTTATATTTTTCAAATCATTGTGATTATTTTTTCCAACACATAATTATAATGATATATATTTTTTTCAAATCATTCTTTTTGCTTTGTTCCATTTTATATTTTCGTTTTTAATTTTATTTTTGAGATTTTTATATGAAACTATGCAAGAAATACTAATTTTTATATGAGAAAAAAATAATCACTGATTTGTTACAAATTACCTATAATTGAAAAAAATAATCACGACTATAAATAATCACGGATTTGTTCGACGGATTTCGAAAAAGGTACAAAATTACAATGGTTTCTATAATTACCTATAAAATTACAACAGTTTCTAAATGTTTTACCAAATTACCTATAATCACGGCTATAAACAATTTTTTTTTTCAAATGACCTTTAATTACCTATAATATTACACACTTATAATGTTTGACTTTTGATAAATTACCATGGAATGAAAATAATATTCATTTTATGTCTTACCAAAAATATACCACATTTTACTATGAAAATTATTACTCACTATTTTTTTACTTATCAAACAATATCTTCATTTCAACTATTGCTATGGCTATGGCTAATAGAGGTTTTCAAATTTCTTAATTATTGTTTGTTATGCATTTTTTTCCTCTAATCTTTTTAACCAAGACTATATTTTTTTTATTTCTGTTTGTTTAAGAATATTTTCGGTAATCTTTTTAACAAATAGTATATTTTTTAATTTATATTTTTCAATTATTATTGTAAAAAAATATACACATCGTGAGTATGCTTTTTTAAGTGATTTATCGAATAAAAAAACAAGAACTAATATATTCGTATTTTTATATGTTAGTATTAGAATATTTTTTTTAAGAATATTGTTTGTTATGCATCTTTTTGCTATAATCTATTTAACCAAGACTATATTTTTTTATTTTTGTTTGTTTAAGAATATTTTCGGTAATCTTTTTAACAAATAATATATTTTTTAATTTATATTTTTCAATTATTATTGTAAAAAAATATACACACAGTGTGTATGCTTTTTTAAGTGATTTATCAAATCAAAGAAACAAGAACTAACATATTCGTATTTTTATTATGTTAGTATTAGACTATTTTAACTTATTATTTATGATGCAGTAGATTCACCCAACTACACTGCAATTTCTGCCGTTGTTACTGAAAAAATTGACTTCGAAATGAAAGTCTGTATTGTTCATTTGTGGACCGTACCCGATCGTGCAAACCCCGCTGAGGATGGAAGTATTCAAATGCTTTTGGTTGATGATAAAGTAAATATCCTGTTATATTATTTAAAATACATGTTATTTAATTTTTTGTTTTGTTCACATTATTCATATTAATTAATATTAGTTATTATTTCTGTTTTATTAGGATGGAAAAGTCCAAAAATTCATGATTAGTAAATTTAAGGGGCAACTTGAAGAAGGTTGTGCTTATGTGATTGAAAAATTCATGGTTGTGTTTACACTGATTTTTGGTAAACAACCGCTGGTTTAAATTAATTACTTGAAGGATCAACTAGTAAATCCTGGGACTATAATTTTGTGCATAAATCATTGAAGAAATGAACATTTTTATAGTTTTCATATATTTTCACAATTTAAACAAAGTATGAACAAACTTTGATGTTTACGAGAGAAACACATAAACAACAAATTTGCAGGAATAAGTAAAGTAAAGAAACTTTAAAAAGCAAAGACTTAAATAAAAGTAAATTTGCATAAACTTGTTAAATGATTTACAATAAAAGGTTCACAGAATCATACTTATTCCTGTGGATACTCATCTTTCTCGATAGCGTGAGCATTGTGAGTTTTCTAGAATTTCGTATGTGAATTTGTGACCCTGATTTCGACTTCTAAACTAGTATTTATAGACTACAAATGCTAACTGCTAAATAACGGTTACAAAATACGTGAATGACACGTGGCCACGTTCTCTGATGAGCTGTCTTCAGTTCGACCCAATGCATCCGTTGATAAATTCGAAGTCGAAATGTAAATAAAACAAGAAAGAAACTCCAAGTCCCAAGCGCTTCGTTTCTTTCGATCTTTGAATACTTTCTTATCAAAAGTATCCTTTCGATCTAAATGGATCGAAACGAAAGAAATTTTAACTTTCAAAAGACTTTATCATCCTTTAAAAATGTCCTTTCGAAACACAATGAATTCCCTTAAACCTTTGACTCCAAAAATGGAATAAATACAAGATTTCCTTGCATTCTTAAAGATAATAATTTCTTTCCATTTTATTTTAAGAGTATTCAAAATATTCCAGTGAGCATTTATTGCATATTTTCCCTTTACCAAAATATGGGATAACAAATTGCCCCCAAAATGCCAGTTTTGATTTCGATAAAACTTCAATCGAAGAAAACGATGTTGGGATTTTAAATACCGAAACGTTTTGTCTTTAAAAACATATTTCTTCACGTTTTCCAAAGACGGTGATGACGTCATAGTCATCATTAGTCTTTTCAACTGTCATGCTCGTCCACTACCATAAATGCTTCCACTTTTTCGCTTTTAGTGGGACACGTGGCAAGTCCGAAAGTTGAAAGAAAATGCAAAAAGGCATCTTTTCTTTTTTATTTATTTAAATCGGAGCCAAATCCGATTATTATAAATAGCTTTCACCTTTTTCATTTGAAGGTTTCTGAACTTTTCACCATTTTCAACCTTCTCAAGCTTTCTTCAACTCACTGAATTCCAACATCTATTTCTCTAAATCCAAACCGTTTAAAACCTTTTAAAAGCTTTAATTTAAACTTCTACCGGTTTAGAATTCAAAGATTTTACTCCAAATCTCGACATTCCTAAAATTTAAAAACCCTTTTTCTCCAATCACGTCTGAAGAACAACGACGAGACGTCCCTTTTGCTGGTAAATGGAGAAACTTCATTCAATTTGACGGAAAAGAGCCTATGGTGCCTCAACCTCATGGTGATAAAGAAACAACGAAGATCTGGCATTCTGAACTTATGATTCCTTTTGCTGTCGAGAGGAATGTCTTTGCATTTGGAGGTCCATTGCCGTATGAGAAATCCTTGTCTTTGCAAGTAAGCGAACTATTCCCTTGTTACAAATCTTGTGAGCCACCAATTTTTGATGATAAACCCTTCCACTTAGGTTATTTGAATGTTAGGAATAAACTGTTTAGGTCAGCCCCTTCGATCCCCAATAAACATTATCTCCCTTGGTTGGATCGAGTCGAGAAAGAGTACAAAGATGTTTGGCAGAGTTATGGAATTTATGACTTAATTCAACTCTCTCGATATGGCCCTCAATAACTGATAGCAGCCATGCATTTTTATGAGAAATCCACCAATACCTTTCAATTCCCTTGTGGAATGATGACCCCAATTCTTTTAGATGTTGCTGCGATAACTGGTCTTCGACCAGTGGGAGAAACATTCGATCCAACCAACACTAGTGAAAACATTGAGTTTGATTATGATGACCTTTCATTTACTAAGTACATAGCCAAACACCACAAAAACAAAGGAGAAGTCTCTAATATCGAACATGTAGCCTTTTTAACATTATGGTTATCCCATTATGTTTTTTGCTTCCGATCCCTTCAAATAGCCAAAATGTTTGTACCCATGGCTATTCAAATCCACGAAGGCAGGCCTTTTAGCCTTGGAAAATTAATCCTCGCTGTCCTTTATGAATCTATAGGGGCAGCTTCTGATGAAATTAAGAGGTCACAAGGTGGTTCGACTTTCCTGGTAGCTGGACCCATGTGGTTACTTCAAATGTGGCTGTGTGCCACTTTCGAACAAGAGATAGGCTTCACCATTCCTCAGAGCAGACTAACAGAAGTCCATGAGAGAAAATTTGGAGGAATGAGGATAGTTTGGCTGACACCAAACTTCATTGAGAACAATCCAAAAACTCTCTTCATGAAGTATGTCAAAGCTTTTTTGAACCTTGATAATTTTAAACCTCAACATGCTCCATTTTCCACAAGAGAAATAGGACCAAACTGGTACACTGACGAATTTCCACCCACTGATCCTAATATGGATGATGAAGTAGATAAACTCTGGTCCACATATCTCGATCCAACATTGCTCTCATGTAGGATTGGCTCTATGACTCGATTGCTCAACAAAGATACAGTAATCACCAGGCTCGAAGAAGGATTTGATAGACCTATTGTGGAAAAGCCAAAAAGATCGAAGCCAGGAGGTAATAGCTTTTACAATCTTCTATCATATTTGGTTCTTTCTACTTTATCTGTTAATTTTATTAAGTTAACATTCTATTTGTCTTTGATTTTTAGTCTCAAAGAAGATGCTAACTGATGCACTAGATGCTATTAAACAGACAAACAGTACTTCAACAAAAACTGATGAAACGAAAAGAGTAAGTTTTCTTTATTTCGAACCTTGTACAAATCGAAAAAAATATAATCTTATACTCTTTGTTTTGTTATTTCTTTTCTAGGGTGTAAAAAGAATTGCTAGTTCTACTAATACCACCAGGACCAAGAAAATTAAAGAAACTGTTACTATTTCGAGTGATGCCTCTGTAAGTATTCTTTATACTTTTCCTTCATCCATTAATTTTTCACATCATGTTCCCTTATATTGGGTTGTAATTTTAATGATAACAGGAAAACGAAGTTGAGATTCCTCTCCAAAGGAAACCAACTGAGAAATCTACTACATTAGTGGAAATCCCTGATGTTGAGGTTGTGGGTCCTTCAATTACCAAGTCATCAGAGAAAGCTAATGATGACATACTTATCGAAGATGCCACTGTAAAAGGACAAAGCTCTGATGCTGTAGAGAAAAAGAAGAAGAAGAAAAAGAAATCTAAATCCTCTGATCAGAAATCTCACAAGAAGAAGAAAAATAGATCAAAGTCTAAGTCTTCTGATGAGGGAATTCAGTCGAATCCCAATGATTCAATTCCAGTCAAGAATCCAGAAGGACCATCAACGCCGATTCCTGAAAAGCTGGTTGAGGAAACCATTGTTGAAGAGGTGGTGATAGAACAAGTGGTTGAAAGTGAAAATCAACCAAAGATTATTGATGGCAATAATAATGTAAGTTTTATTGATCCATATTTCGAATACTTTTATACTTCGTTTTCGAATATCTTTTTAATATGCATTTTCTTTTTTTAGGATGATCTCAAGGATCAAGCTGACACTACAAGAAAACAACAAAACATTGAGGGTCCAAGGCCCCCAAGAAATCACAAAATTCGCCAAGAATACATGGCTTCTTGGCGGCACAAGACCCACAAGAAAACGCTCGCCAGGAATGATTCTTGGCGGCTGATGCGATATTTCTGCAAGTGCACAGAATTATCGTGTAGTTATAAAAGATTATCGATCCCACTGAGACCAATAGCCGACCTACCGTTATCTAATGCTACGTTGTAAATCTAAGGCTAATAAGAGTGTTTTGGATAGTGAAATATTTTTGGATTTTTACATAAATAAAAGAATTTAATTTTTGGATTTTAAATTAATAATAAAGCGTATTACTAGGATGAGCTCTTAGTTGCTTCGAATGGTTCAATACTTAATTCGCGCTTTGATAAAAGGGATAGTTTTCGAAACTATATTGATTTAAAAACACCAATCTCAGCTCTCGCAAATCTTGACTAGTGTTGTAGATTATAAAGGTGATGCTTAACTCTCGTTCTCACATCCGCTAATAAAGTACTTTTTGAAAACCAATATAATTTAATTAACTCTAATCCTAAGTGGTGTTCTTCCGAATCAGAATCAATGTTCAGTTTTTACTATCTAGTAGAAATCTCATGCTCTCGCTCTATTGATTTTTACTTTAATTAATTCTCACTCTCGTGACAAATTATAATCATCGTTAAATTAAAAACTGCTTAAGAAAACTATTAGTTCATTAATCCTAAATAGCTCTCGCGGATTCTAGAATTAATGCTCGGTTTTTACTATCCGGTAGAAACCTCAACTCTCGTCTATGTTGGCTTATGCCTTAAATAATCCTCACTCTCATGACAGATTATGAAACGTATTATTAAAAACCGATTGTTAAAAACGGGCGCGCGAACTAACTACCGAACCTCTACTAGCTCCTAATTACACATCCTAGCAATATTAAATTAGCTAGACAAAACTAAAACTAAAACTAAAACTAAAGACGAAATAAATAAATAAGCAGGAAATAAAAACATAAAACAAATAAATAAATAAAGCATAAATATATAAAAGCAATAAAGAAAATAAAACAAGAAAATAATAAAATAAGAACCTGAATAAACTCCAAGTATAATGCCGGTACAAAAGAAATTAAACTGCAACTTTAGAGAAAAAGTTCCCGCACTAAAGGCCCGAGTACTCTCTCCCCAACCGACTATACGAGTGGTGTGCTCGTTTTACAAGTCAGTTGTTCAAAGTTGTGTGTTTTGAATGTGGAGGAAAGGGACCTATTTATACTAAAATATGAAAATACAAATTTTGTTTCTGCCCGATGTGGGACTTAAGCGCTGGAATTCTGCACCATTGGATCCTGGCAGGCGCCAGGATCTTTTCTTTTCCTTCAAGCAATATGTGGCGTACCCCACCTTCTCTTGTTTGCAATGGGCTGGCAGGCAGCATGAGTAGTGTGGCGAGTGCCACACTTCTTTGTCTTGTAGTGGGCTGCTATTTGCAGCACCTTTTTGTGTCTTTTTGGCCCGTTTTCGCTCCTTTCTTCAATTCTATTAATTTTCATCTGTGTTTATAAAATAAGAGCATTTAGTAACGATTCATAATATAAAAGTTCGAAATCATAATAAAAATAATTGAAATATAATAGTAATTTACCTAAATAAATAGCACATATTTCGGTGTATCAAACTCTCCCCAACTTGAACCATTGCTTGTCCTCAAGCAATTTAGCTTACATGTAGAAAACATTTGAAATGCTAAGCAACTCACGCACACAGACTTGGAGAAAAACAACATCACAAATACTCATACGTGGTCAGAAATTCAAATCAGCCAAAATTAATTAATTTGGTGCAAATCCACTCAAGAAGGGTATTTAAACGACACACAAAGTTCTCCCTCTTACACATACCGAATTTGGATCATGCCTTTGTACTAAAATCTAAATCTTATCCTTTGTCTCATCCTCTTTCATTCTAGACAGTCACATTAAGACCCTTATCTATGTCACACACATGATAAGAAAGCCGGTTAGCGTCTATATTCACTTTTTGCTTTGCAATTTAAGCTTGATGATGCGAATTTTTGTATTTAACTTGACAAGCATTGTTCATAGAATTTTGATTTCTATTTATCACAATTTTTAAGGTTTAACCGTATTACCACAGTATGACCTCATTTGCTAGCATTAGATGATTTTTCGCTTATATTCATCGACTGACCTACTTAATGTGTGACTTTATATAGATGGTGTCCGACTGGTAAATAAACTGCTAAAGGATTACTCAAATTTAAATAAGAGATTTTGGCACAATGAGTATTTAAATTGATATCTATACTAGGGAGACTTCTGGGTGTTGGAAAAATATCGATTTTGCTTGAACACGTATTTGAACCCCAGGGTACGTGGTTCGATTCCCACGGAAGGCAAAAACTCCACTAGAGAGGGGGGTGGAGAAGATCGTGAGGTGGCAGTGCCGGGACCACCTATGTTGGTGGGGCCTGGGCTGTTACAAAAAAGGCGCCTTTTTGTAATAGCCCAAGCCCCACCAACTTAGGTTGTCCTTGCACTGCCACCTCACGATCTTCTCCACCCCCCTCTCTAGTGGAGTTTTTGCGTTCCGTGGGAATCGAACCATGTACCCTGGGGTTCAAGTACATGTTCAATCCATTCCCACTACCAATTGTGCTACTTAACTCAACTGGTAGTGGGAATGAATTGAACATGTACTTGAATCACATGGTACATGGTTCGATTCCCACAGAAGGCAAAAACTACACTAGAGAGGGGGGTGGAGAAGATCGTGAGGTGGCAGTGCCAGGACAACCTAAGTTGGTGGGGCCTGGGCTGTTACAATTGGTAGTGGGAATGGATTGAACATGTACTTGGACCCCACGGTACATGGTTCGATTCACACGGAAGGCAAAAACTCCACTAGAGAGGGGGGTGGAGAAGATCGTGATGTGGCAGTGTCAGGACCACCTAAGTTGGTGGGGCCTGGGCTGTTACAGCGTTCTTCTGAACTCTCCCATTTGTTGTAATAACCCTGCATCTTATTTTGGTTTTGAAGAGTTTGTATTTGCTGGGCTTGTATGAACTGCATTTGTTCCAACATCTCCTCTTGTTGCTGATGCATAGCGTAAAAAGAGTCCATTGCATTCCTTGTTGATAGTATTTTGTGCGCACTGATGCATATGGTACTTCTGTCTTGATGAGGATGAACTGCCTGCAAAATTGTTATAAAATGTGTATTGTGTGCAGGTGGAACATTAGTAGCGCCCCCACCTGCGGCATCATTTTGAAAAAATGTGCTTGGGAGCTCTATTAGTGATAGTCATCAATATAAGAAAAAATAAAATACGGCAAAAAGTAAAAAATTCATGGGTTTCCTCCCATGCAACGCTTTTTTTAAAGTCGGTTAGCTCAACTTCTTAACCCTTTAGATCAATACGGCGCCTCTTTCATACTCATGTTCTTAAACTTATGCCCAACATCCTTATGTCTCCATTTGAACATGCCAAACCATTTCATAGGTGTTTTCCTTTTTCCTTTCTTTTTCTTTTTCTTGGAGACGGACAGGGGTTTATTATCTTGGAAGATATTACTTTCTGGGTGGGCTTGTAGTATGTCGGGAGGTGCTCGTTTAGAGGGTGTGTTATCGACATTTCTTTCAACTATGTCGAGTCTAAAGCAAGAGCTTTTCTTTTCAAATTGTCCTCCAATCTTATATTTTTCAGATCTTTGAGAATATGGGATTGGAGGCTTGTAAGGAGGAGGGGGTACATATGTTTTTTCTTGATTGTTCTTGACTGCCTCCTTAACCTTTGATGCTTGTCGATCCTCTAATATCGTCGGTATTGTCTCACTACTTTTTTCTAAGTATTGGTCTCTTACTTTTTTAGCAACGGGATCTTCAAACTCGGTTCCGCTTTGTATCATTATGGCATTAACATGTCCCTTGGGATTTGGATGTGATTGTTCTAAAAAAGTTCCGGCTGGGGCAGTTATAGCTTCTACTTTTTGGGTCAGAAAATCAACTTTGCTAACAAATTTTGCAATCAACTCATTTGGATGAATATTTTGATTTGTGAACTCCTCATTTGAATTTGTGTTGATATTAGGAGCAGCAGGGGCTCCTTTTTGGAATCCTAGTGGAGTTTTGAGTTCTAAAGTTGGTTTTACCGAGCAAGGCTTATGATCTGATGTAATTTCTAGAAGTTCAGCTAGGTCGTCATCACTATTTGTATGGGTGGGAGGGTTGGGAGGTTTTAGAATTTCAGAATGTTTAGTTTGATCATTCTCCATCTCTTTTCTACATTCTTCGATGACGTCTAACATGTAACAATTATCGTCTATAGCTGGTCTTTCATGAGTTGTGTTAATATAAATTCTACTTTTTCGTCACCCACTTCAAAAGTTAGCTTTCCTTTCTTTACATCTATTATTGCACCAGCAGTAGCTAAGAACGGCCTTCCTAAAAGGATGGGTGTATTGGAATCCTCCCTTATGTCCATAACTATAAAATCAGTTGGGATATAGAATTGACCTATATGTACTGGCACGTTTTCTAGAATACCTAGGGGGTACTTAACAGAACGGTCAGCAAATTGTATTGACATTTTTGTTGGTCTCAATTCTCCTAAATTAAGTTTTTCACATAAGGACATAGGCATTAGGCTAATACTGGCTCCTAAATCGCATAGGGCTCTATCTATGACGTACTTTCCAATAACGCAAGGTATAGAGAAACTTCCTGGGTCTTTTAGCTTAGGAGGCATTTCATTTTGAAGTATGGCGCTACACTCGGCAGTAAGCATAACGGTTTCGTCATCCTCGATTCTTTTCTTATTAGTTAATATTTCTTTAAGAAATTTAGCGTATGAGGGCATTTGGGTAATAGCTTCCGTGAAAGGTATCGTGATATTTAATTGTTTCAGAAGCTCTATGAATTTCTTGTATTGCCCTGCACTTTTCGATTTTTCGAATCTTTGAGGATAAGGTATGGGTGGTTTATAAGGTGGCGGAGGCGCATAAGGTTTCTTCTTTTCTATGGTTTCCTCGCCACTATCTTCCTTCCCTTCTTTGTTTGGTTCACTTCCCTTCTCGGCTGGTTTATCAGAATTGGATTGTGTGGCTGGATTCTCGGTTCTAGGATCAGCTGGTCCATTGTATTGTGTTCCGCTTCGTAATATAACAGCATTCACATGTCCTTTAGGGTTTGGCTGAGGTTGGCTAGGAAATGTGCCCGTAGGAGCAGAAGTAGATGCTTGTTGTTGGTTGGGCCACTTGCGCGATTTGGGTTTCTAGCATTTTATTGTGTGTGGCTAAGATCTCAAATTTGCTTGTTAATTGCTCAATTCGCTCATTAGTGTGTTTAAACTGCTCGTTAGTGTGTATGTTTTGATTTAGGACATCTTTGTTGGTTTGAGTAGCTATGAAGTTTTCCATCATTGTTTCAAGGTTAGATTTCCTAGGAGCATTTTGAGCGGGGTATGCAATATTTTGGAATCCTACTGGTGCAGGAAGAGGTGTTTGGCCATGTGCATATGAAGCGTTGTTGTTATTGTATGAAAGGTACGGATGGTTGTTCACACCTTGGTTGTAATTGTTTGAGTAGGGGTTTCCTTGGGTGTGGTTTGCTTGATCTAAGGAAATTCCCGTCAAAACTTGACATTCAGTAATAGTGTGTCCTTGAGCTCCGCACAATTCACAGGTTTGGGCATAGATGTGGTTTATGTTGCTGATTTCGTGCATACCGCCTTTCGTTTGAGATTTCTCTACGGGTGTTCTTTCGCTTCCCCATTGGTAGTGGTTTTGAGCCATGTTATCGATAAGCTGATAAGCTTCATTGAAATCTTTATCCATTAGTGCGCCACCAGCTGCGGCGTCTATTGTCAATCTTGTGTTATACAAGAGACCATTGTAAAAGGTGTGGATAGTTAACCATTCTTCGAGTCCATGATGTGGGCATTTCCTAATCATGTCTTTGTATCTTTCCCATGCTTCGAAAAGAGACTCGGTGTCTTTTTGTTTAAATCCCATAATCTGGGTTCTAAGCATAGCAATTTTGCTGGGTGGGAAATATCTAGCTAAGAAGACTTTCTTCAACTCATTCCACGTGGTGACTGAGTTGGGTGGTAGAGACTGGAGCCAAGCTCTAGCTCTATCTCGCAATGAGAACGGGAATAAACGAAGTCTAATAGCTTCGGGACTGACACCATTAGCTTTGATAGTATCGGCATATTGCACGAATATGGACAAATGTAGATTAGGGTCGTCCGTGGGGTTTCCGGAGAATTGGTTTTGTTGTACTATAGACAACAATGATGGTTTAAGCTCAAAATTATTTGCTTCAATAGCGGGGGCAGCGATGCTATTATGCGGTTCTTCTTGCGAAGGAATAACGTAAGACCGTAATGGTCGATTTAGAGGTAGTTCAGCCATTTCTGGTTCAACCACCTCTTCGGGAATATGATTATTAGGATCGGGAAGTTCGTATCTAGTATAATGTTTGTGTTTGGCGTCTTATACTAAGAAGACGCTTGGGAAAATAAAACAAAATAAAAAAATAAAATTGCCTTAGTCTCTACGGTGTAACACTGGAGTTACGATATCGACTTAAGTGGTCCCCGGCAACGGCGTCAAAAACTTGATGCGATATTTCTGCAAGTGCACAGAATTATCGTGTAGTTATAAAAGATTATCGATCCCACAGAGACCAATAGTCGACCTACCGTTATCTAATGGTACGTTGTAAATCTAAGGCTAATAAGAGTGTTTTGGATAGTGAAATATTTTTGGATTTTTAAATAAATAAAAGAAAGTAATTTTTGGATTTTAAATTAATAATAAAGCGTATTACTAGGATGAGCTCTTAGTTGCTTCGAAGGGTTCAATACTTAATTCGCGCTTTGATAAAAGGGATAGTTTTCGAAACTATATTGATTTAAAAACACTAATCTCAGCTCTCGCAAATCTTGACTAGTATTGTAGATTATAAAGGTGATGCTTAACTCTCGTTCTCACATCCGCTAATAAAGTACTTTTTGAAAACCAATATAATTTAATTAACTCTAATCCTAAGTGGTGTTCTTCCGAATCAGAATCAATGTTCAGTTTTTACTATCTAGTAGAAATCTCATGCTCTCGCTCTATTGATTTTTACTTTAATTAATTCTCACTCTCGTGACAAATTATAATCATCGTTAAATTAAAAACTGCTTAAGAAAACTATTTGTTCATTAATCCTAAATAGCTCTCGCGGATTCTAGAATTAATGCTCGGTTTTTACTATCCGGTAGAAACCTCAACTCTCGTCTATGTTGGCTTATGCCTTAAATAATCCCCACTCTCATGACAGATTATGAAACGTATTATTAAAAACCGATTGTTAAAAACGGGCGCGCGAACTAACTAACGAACCTCTACTAGCTCCTAATTACACATCCTAACAATATTAAATTAGCTAGACATAACTAAAACTAAAACTAAAGACGAAATAAATAAATAAGCAGGAAATAAAAACATAAAGCAAATAAATAAATAAAGCATAAATAAATAAAAGCAATAAAGAAAATAAAATAAGAAAATAATAAAATAATAACCTGAATAAACTCCAAGTATAATGCCGGTACAAAAGAAAATAAACTGCAACTTTAGAGAAAGAGTTCCCGCACTAAAGGCCTGAGTACTCTCTCCCCAACCGACTATACGAGTGGTGTGCTCGTTTTACAAGTCAGTTGTTCAAAGTTGTGTGTTTTGAATGTGGAGGAAAGAAACCTATTTATACTAAAATATGAGAATACAAATTTTGTTTCTGCCCGACGTGGGACTTAAGCGCTGCAATTCTGCACCATTGGATCCTGGCGGGCGCCAAGATCTTTTCTTTTCCTTCAAGCAATATGTGGCGTACGCCACCTTCTCTTGTTTTCAAAAATAATAAACAAATGAATATTATTTTAATTTTGATTTATTTAAATCAAACAATCTGAACCTATAAATAGCATCCATCCGCTCAAAGTTCACATTTTTACATCTTCATCCTCTCTGTGAACAGCATTTGGAGCGATTTTTCCTCTGACCTCAACTAAAAAGGTCACAAATTCCTCACTTTACTCTCTATTCCTCCTTTACTTGAAGAATTTCTTCTTAGATATCCAAATCTCTTCGCGATTCTTCACAGAAACAACAACCCTAAAACCATTTCTGATAAAGCTTACGAACTTTGATAGGCCGCAAGTATACGGCTATGTCGGTTTTAATATAAAAAGTTATCGTTCCCACAAAGACCAATGTCAAGTATCGTATTTTGTTGTCACGTTGTTTATCTAAGGCGCGCGAAATATTTTTTTTTGTGAAAAACAGAAAATAAACTCTTTTAATTACTTTTTTAATTGACAAGAGGCCGGAATGAAACTCTCATCGACCGTTGGTATCACTGAGTTGTATTTTATATTTATAATAAGAAAATATTTTCTTGTAAAAAAAAGATTAAGTTTTAAAATAGATTCTACTACGTAATCTAATTGCCCACTTTCGCGTGTCCAACGTGTTACGGCGTGAAAATCTCTTTTATGAAAATAATTACTTTTAATTACTCAAAAAGTTGCTTAAGGTAGAAAAATTAATTTAAATGTACCGCCAGCCGTCGCGTGTACGGTACCGGATTTTAAGCTTATAAACGTCCGCTCTAGCGTGTCCTCTTATACTCTTAAAATTACCTTTTTTAAAACTGAATTTTTCCTAATTGATGCAAAGTTGCTTTCGCAGTGTTTTAAATCAAAAACTGAATTTTTCTACGGTCAGATAAAATTTTCATTCTTTCAAATTGAAACTGATATCGCTGTGTTTCTACTTTCGCAGTAAACTTGAGTTTTAAAATCAGAAATTATTCAGGCCTTAAACAATTCTCATTATAAACATTTATTTTCGACTCAATGGAATACCGTTGGTACGATGATCCTTACATTCCGGTCTCTATAAAAATCTACTTAGACATATTAAATATAATAAACAAATATGAATTAATGGTTTTCATTCTTGTGCTACAGGAAGCAGTTGATTAAAATAGTAATAAGAAAACGCACGCACAGTGAACGATTTGAATCAATTAACTAAACACCACAAATTGAAATTTGCTTCCTGTAATCATAAGCACAAATGA
Source organism: Trifolium subterraneum (assembly GCA_951799995.1). NCBI lineage: Eukaryota > Viridiplantae > Streptophyta > Magnoliopsida > Fabales > Fabaceae > Trifolium > Trifolium subterraneum. Next base: position 24,678,928 of record OX637463.1, read on the forward strand.
AACAGTAGAACGATGCATTTGTTACGAGCAGTGTACAATTGCATTAACGCCTAGACCTGCTAACTAAATTTTATAAATTGAACCAATGAATCAAAGTGACTATGACAAATTAAGTGAACAGATCTGTAACGTTAATATAACGTAAACCGATAAACAAATGCATAAACTAAAACAAACCAATAAAAATAAGAACCTGAAAGAATAACTCTGAATAACAATAATATATTTGATCCAAACGTAAAAATCAGGTACAAAGTGCTAGAACATAAACTGCAAGCTGCTGGAAAATTATATGTAAAGGCTCCAAACTCTTAGAGATTAAAATTGCAATCTTTCTCAGTGTAAAAAATAATCGCATTTTCAAATAAGTGGTTTTCTGCCTCTTAATAACAATAAGCTTGGGGTCTTTTTCATAACTGCCAAATCCAATTTATACTGAAAAATCAAGTGGAGATTGGTTCCTAAAATGTAGGAGAAGTGGAGAGAGTAGTGCTATGACTCATGTATTAGGCTAGCACGTTTTTGTTCTTCTTTTTTCTTTTCTATTTTTTTTGTTTTTTTGTTTTTTGTTTTTTTTTTTCTTACGATGAGTTGGTCTTGACATGTCATGACGGCCGTCATGCTGGCAACGGGCCGATAGTGAAAAATGCGTCTTTTACTATCGTTTTTGCTATTTTTATGATTTTCTCGCACATCGACCTTTGTATGGCAATTATCTGAAATAAACACAAAATACCAGCATAACATTGCAAAAGTCTATGAAATCGAGTTCAAAACAGGTGTAAGTTGAGTCAAAATAATAGTGCATTTTGTGTGTTATCAAACTCCCCTACACTTGAACCATTGCTTGTCCTCAAACAATTTAGCTTGCATATAAAACAGTAAAATGCAAAGCAACTCACACACACGGACTTAAGAAAAGTAACAACACAAATACTCATACGTGGTCAAAAAGTCAAATCGGCTAAAGTCAATTTATTAGGTACTTATTTAAACAACAAGAGTATTGTAGCGACACACAAAATTCTCCCTCTTATGATTACCGTTTCAAATATGTCGTTGTACCAAAATCAAGTTCCCTTATTTGTTTCATTGTCTTTCATTCTAGACAGTCACATTAAGACCCTTTATCTATATTATGCCACACACACGGTAGGAAAACCGGTTAACATCCTTATCATCTTTTCTATATACACATGCACACTTTATTCATTACTTTATTATTTTTTTTTCAAGGTTCAACCGTATTACCACAGTTTTTCCCTTTTTTATTCACTTTTGTGCATAAGATAATTTGCTTATATTCATCGACTAACCTACTTAATGTGTGAATATAGATGGTGTCCGACTGGATAAATAAACTACTCGAGGGTTACTACCAAATTAAGATCACAAGACTTATGGCACAACGGGGATTCAAATTGGTAACCATACTAGGGAGGCTTTTGGTGTTGAAACAATACCGATTTTGTTTTAATTTTCCCTAACTTACTTAACTTAGCTTGTCGTCATTTCTAACCTATATACTTTCTAGGTGAGCCACTTGTCCTAAATCCTTAGAGAGAGAAAATTTAATTGGTTCAAGAAAAGGAGAAATTAAATAACAAAGCAAAAATACCACGCATAAAAGACTCAACAACACATGCAAAGACTCGATATTACTACATTATTTTAAAAAATGAAAATCCTAAATCTAGAAAGCAATTAAATTAAACTAAAGAAAGCGATAAATTTCCTCCCCCACACTTGAATCATACATTGTCCCCAATGTAATGCTAAAAGTGCGAGTAGAGAAAACAAAACTGGAGATTTACGCCTGTATGCGGCTGATAAGTGCCAAGCGACCAGTCTCTTTATTTGCTGCAAATTCAAATAAACAAAAACATTAAATTAAAAACTTGTGGGTTTCCTCCCACACAACGCTTCTTTTAAAGTCAGTTAGCTCGACTTTGCTCAGCCCTTAAATCAAGAGGGCGCCTCTTTCAGACTTGCATCCTTAACACTGTGCGTAACATCCTTAGGGTGCCATTTGAACATATCCAACCGTCTAATAGGTGCTTTCCCTATTTCTTTCTTTCTTTTGGGACGAGGTGGGAGTTTCTTCTTCACCGTGTGAATCTTCCCTTGTGTCAGAAATTGGCATTCTAGCTTAAAGACCTGGTCTTGAGTCTCGGGAAATCCATCCAGCCGCTTTTCATAAGCTTCGACCTCTTTGTGTTTTCTATCCTGGAAGATATCATCCACTGGGTGGCCTTTTAGTATGTCGGGAGGGACTAGTTCAGAGTCGGGTTTATCGACATCTCCTTCAACTGTGTCGAGTCTACAACAAGATTTCCTAAAGGTCGGGCTTTTTATGAATTGAGACAATATGAACTCGATCTTCTCATCCCCAACCTCAAAGGTAAGCTTCCCTCTCTTGACATCAATTATAGCGCCTGCAGTAGCTAAGAAAGGTCTACCTAACAAAATAGGAATATCAATGTCTTCCCTTATGTCCATGATTACAAAATCAGTAGGGATAAACAGCTGGCCGATCCTGACTGGAACGTTTTCCAGTATTCCTACTGGGTATTTGATAGATCTATCAGCCAACTGTAAGGACATCTTAGTAGGTTTCAACTCTCCAAGTCCGAGCCTCATACAAATAGATAGGGGAATTAGACTTACACTAGCTCCCAAATCACAAAGGGCTTTATCTATGACATATCTACCAATGGCGCAAGGAATAGAAAAGTTTCCTGGGTCCTCTAGTTTTGGGGCTAGCTTGTTTTCACTAATTGCATTGCATTCCACTGGTCCAGTGTCTTCAAGTTTTCGCTTATTTGACAGAATGTCTTTTAAGAACTTGGCATATGAAGGTATCTGGGTTAGAGCCTCAATGAAGGGTATGTCGATATGAAGCTTTTTGAGCATCTCAATAAATTTCTCAAACTGCCCCAGATTCTTAGATTTTGCAAGTCTTTGAGGATATGGAATTGGAGGCTTGTAAGGAGGAGGGGGTGCATATGGTTTTTCTTGATCATTTTCAATCACCTCCTTAGCCTTCGTTGTTTGTCCATCCTTTACTGTTATCGGTTCTCTCTCAGTGTCCTTGTCAGTTACCCTCTCAGAGTTTTTCTCTACACTTTTTCCTAAGTCTCTAGCTCTAACTCTTTTAGAAACGAGATCTTCTAACTCTATTCCACTTCCCAGCGTTATAGTATTAATGTGTCCTTTAGGATTGGGTTGCGGTTGACCAGGAAATGTTTCAGCTGGGGCAATTGTAGCCGCCTGCTGTTGGGCCACTTGAGAAATTTGAGTTTCCAACATCTTATTGTGGGTAGCCATATCATCAACTTTGTTTGCCAACTGCTTAATCAACTCATTTGTATGAATATTTTGATTTATAAATTCTTTATTTTGCTGAGTTTGGCATAAAACAAAGTTCTCCATCATTAGCTCAAGGTTTGACTTTTGAGGGACAGTGGGAGCAATAGGGGCTGCTTTTTGGTTATAGCCTGGTGGAGTGCTAGGCGCAAATAAAGCATTGTTATTATTATAGGAGACGTTGGGATAATTCCACTCAGGGTTGTATGTCTTGGAATAGGGGTTTCCTTGCGCATAGTTTGCCTGGTTAGGGGTTGGTTCAACTAATAACTGACAATTAGCAGCAACGTGTCAAGTGACACCACATATCTCAGAGCTTGGAGTTACGACAGCTACGGTAGCTGCAGGATTAATAGTTAGATTGTCTAGCTTTTGTGAGAGAGCGTCAACTTTAGCATTCACATGATCAAAGCTGCTAACTTCGTACATACCTCCTTTGGGTTGCGACTTTTCCACTGGAGTGCGTTCACTCCCCCACTGATAGTGGTTTTGAGCCATGTTTTCAATTAATTGGTAGGCTTCAGCAAAGGGCTTGTCCATTAGAGCTCCGCCAGCTGCGACATCAATGGTCATTCTTGTGTTATATAAGAGACCATTATAAAAGGTATGAATAATCAACCACTTCTCTAACGCGTGGTGTGGACAAGCTCTCATGAGTTCCTTGTATCTCTCCCATGCTTCAAAAAGCGATTCGGCGTCCATCTGCCTAAAGCAGGTAATCTGGTTCCTTAGTTGAGCAGTTTTGCTAGGCGGAAAGTACCTAGAAAGGAACGCCTTCTTCAACTCATTCCATGTCGTTATGGAATTTGACGGGAGAGACTGTAGCCAAGCTCGGGCTCTATCTCTAAGGGAGAAAGGGAAAAGACGCAATCAAATGGCTTCAGGGTCAATGCCATTACTTTTGAGCGTATCAGCAAATTGCACGAACACAGAGAGGTGAAAGTTTGGGTCTTCCGTTGGGCTTCCGGAAAACTGGTTCTGCTGCACGATTTGTAGCAGAGAGGGTTTTAGCTCGAAGTTGTTAGCCTGGATTGCAGGGTTAACAATGCTCGAGTGTGGCTCGTCCTCGGATGGGACGGCAAAGTCCTTAAGTGGACGATTGTCATTGTTCAAAGCCATTTGTTTTTTAAGTTCGTTAATTCGGCATCTAATGCGAAGAAAACGCTCGATTTCGTCGATCGGATGTTCTAACTCGTCCTCGGAGGTGCGAGTGTTTGGCATACAACCGACAAAAAGGGAAATGGTAGAAAAAGGGATTGCCTTAGTCTATACGGTGCGACGACAAAATTACAATATTGCCTATATTGGTCCCCGGCAACGGCGCCAAAAACTTTATAGGCCGCAAGTATACGGCTATGTCGGTTTTAATATAAAAAGTTATCGTTCCCACAGAGACCAATGTCAAGTATCATATTTTGTTGACACGTTATTTATCTAAGGCGCGCGAATTTTTTTTTTTTGTGAAAAACAGAAAATAAACTCTTTTAATTACTTTTTTAATTGACAAGAGGCCGGAATGAAACTCTCATCGACCGTTGGTATCACTGAGTCGTATTTTATATTTATAATAAGAAAATATTTTCTTGTTAAAAAAAGATTAAGTTTTAAAATAGATTCTACTACGTAATCTAATTGCCCGCTTTCGCGTGTCCAACGTGTTACGGCGTGAAAATCTCTTTTATGAAAATAATTACTTTTAATTACTCAAAAAGTTGCTTAAGGTAGAAAAATTAATTTAAATGTACCGCCAGCCGTCGCGTGTACGGTACCGGATTTTAAGCTTATAAACGCCCGCTCTCGCGTGTCCTCTTATACTCTTAAAATTACCTTTTTGAAAACTGAATTTTTCCTAATTGATAAACAAATGCATAAACTAAAACAAACCAATAAAAATAAGAACCTGAAAGAATAACTCTGAATAACAATAATATATTTGATCCAAACGTCAAAATCAGGTACAAAGTGCTAGAACATAAACTACAAGCTGCTGGAAAATTATATGTAAAGGCTCCAATCTCTTAGAGATTAAAATTGCAATCTTTCTCAGTGTGAAAAATAATCGCGTTTTCAAATAAGTGGTTTTCTGCCTCTTAATAACAATAAGCTTGGGGTCTTTTTCATAACTGCCAAATCCAATTTATACTGAAAAATTAAGTGGAGATTGGTTCCTAAAATGTAGGAGAAGTGGAGAGAGTAGTGCTATGACTCATGTATTGGGCTAGCACGTTTTTGTTCTTCTTTTTTCTTTTCTATTTTTTTGTATTTTTTTTGTTTTTTCTTTTTCTTCTTACGATGAGTTGGTCTTGACATGTCATGACGACCGTCATGTTGGCAACGGGCCGATAGTGAAAAACGCGTCTTTTACTATCGTTTTTGCTATTTTTATGATTTTCTCGCACATCGACCTTTGTATGGCAATTATCTGAAATAAACACAAAATACCAGCATAACAATGCAAAAGTCTATGAAATCGAGTTCAAAACAGGTGTAAGTTGAGTCAAAATAATAGTACATTTTGCGTGTTATCAAACTTCATCAATGGCGGATAGTCCACTAACTGATGAGGGGTTGCCCATCGCAGGGAAATGGTGGAGAGACGAGTTGAAGGGATGTGAGTCTACGCAAGTTCTGGAGCCTTCGCGACGTAATAAGGAGATCTGGGAAAAACGGGTCATATTCCCTTATTCTCTTGACAACAAAACATTTGCTTTTGGAGGACCCAAACCTCACGAGAATAATAGAAACAAAGAGACCATCTCTTTTTTCCCTTCGTATTCTAACTGTAGCCCTAGGACCTTTATTTCTAGGACCTATAATTTTAGTTACCTTAAGCCTCCAAATAAAATCTTTCGATCTGCTCCTACCATTGTCGAAGGTTATCTTGCATGGCTGGATAGGGTACATCAAGACTTTGGAAGTCTTTGGAAAGACTTTGGTATTTTCGATTTTATTCAGCTTTCGAGATTAGGCATCAAGTACCAACAAGAAATGATAATAGCTGCTCTCCATTTCTTTGAGTCATCGACCAACACTTTCCAGTTCGAATGTGGGATGATGACTCCCACCCTTTTCTATGTCGCTGCAATTACTGGCCTTTCCCCCACAGGAGATACCTATGATCCCACCCTTGCTGGGAGCAAGATCGAACCAAAAATCCGCACCAAGTCTTACACAAAATATATCGAAGAGCAGAATCAACTCACAGGTGAAGTCAGCGACGAAGAACATGTTGCATTCCTTGTCCTATGGTTATCTCAACACATATTCTGCACTCGATCTCTCCAAGTAGCCAAGATGTTTTTGCCTATGGCCATTCAATTGCATGAAGGGCAACAATTTGGTTTTGGAAAATTAATCCTAGGATGTCTTTATGAAAATATGCGTAGTGTTTGTGAAAACATCAAGAAGACTGGTGATGGTTCTACTTTCTTAGGAAGTGGTCCATTTTGGCTTCTCCAACTTTGGCTAAATGCCACTTTCGAGTAGAGATGGACTTATTTCTCCCCGACTTACACAACGAAGAGGTTGCTAAACGCCAAATCAAAGGGGTTCGATTGGCTAGATTGATCCCTCGAACTAGAGGTTTGACTTACCAACAACTTTTCCTCCAATACTTCGAGGCTTTTCTGGGGCTTAAGGAGTTCAAAAAACGTTTTTCTCCTTTTGCAGATAGGCAAATTGGGCCTTCATGGTTTATTCATCCATTTCCTCCACTGCCAGAATCTGAAGAATACCAAAATGCTGTTTGGTCAGCTTTCTTGACTCCTACCGTCATTTCTTGTCGATTCGGCTTGAAGTCGACTGAGTTTGGACTAGTGGGTTACTTTCCAAACTTTGTCTCCAGACAGTTTGGCCTAACCCAACTCTTACCTAAGACCATCTACCTCCATGAGAGAGACATTTGTCTAGGTTATTATGGTATGACAGAGCCCCAATTTTATGCTCTTTTGAAGAAATTTGAAGGGTTGGAGTATGAATTAACCCCTTTCCATTTCGAACTCTCCCATGCTCATACCATCGACTTCCACAGATGGTGGAACTTGCACTATGAAAGTCAAATAGTAGATGTAGTGGTGCTTCGATCAACAATAGAGGCTGGATTCAATGCTCAAGCCATTCGCAAAATCAAATCCACTTTGAATGCTAGAGGTATCCCCTTAATTTTCTATGCAAATTTTGAACTTCCTTCATTTTCTTATCTGACTTTAATTAAATAACACATTCTCATTCCTTTTGGTTTATAGGGAGTAGGTCTAAAGCCGAATCGAACTCTTTAGCAAAGCCTCCATTCCCTCCAGTCAAGACTGAACCAGGGGCGAGTTTTCGAAAACTAAGGCTCTACACCTTCACTATTTCCATATCTTCTCTAACGCATTAATTTTATGCCCTTTTATAGGCCACAACTAGGAAGAGAGCTGCTACAGCAGAAGCTGGTGGCCCCTCGAAGAAGGCCAGACCTGTGGAAACAGTAGTCATCGATGATGATGATGTGGTAGGTTCCCACCTTAGCACATTTTACACTCAACAGCATTTTCGAATTTCTCTTGACGTACATTTCATTTGCTTTACAGATCGAGGTTGAGGAAAAACATTCGACACCAGCGCCTAAGGCTAACGATGAAACCTCTCAACTGGAACCAGAGCTTCGACGTAAGAGGAAACATGAGCAACCAGCGCCCATATTAGAAGAAACACAAACAGTCCCTTCAGAAAAGGAGGAGAAGAAAAGGAAGAAAAAGAAAAAGAAAGATAAGGATTCCAAGGGCAAGGAAAGCCCTTCACAAGATGTAGCACCTACTGGGGATGTTTCGATACAGAAATAGGCTTCGCCTCTAGGTGAAGAACAAACTGAGAAGAAGAAGAAAAAGAAGGACAAGAAATCCCAATCTGACCCATCTGTAACAATTACCTCGAAACCAGCCCCTGAAGTGAACGAAGGATTAGTGAACCAAGAAACAAGTGCCAATCCTGATTTGACACCAGTGAAAACTTTTGCTCCCCATAGCCCTAAAAACACAAACTTGGGCCAGATAATCCCACAATCTGTTCGTTCTTTCGAATTTGCCTTAAAATTTCTCTTAGCCTCATTCTATTTATTCTTTTGCTACAGGGTGAACCTTCTCCAACTGCCTTGGTTCCAGAGACCTCTCCTGACTCTATCGTGAAAACTATCGTCAGTGAGTTGAACTAACAACTAGAACATGCAGAGGAAGGAGAAATTTCTCCAACAACCAAAACTGTCGAAGGCACAGGGGTCCCAACTTAAGTTGCTGTGTCAATTCTTAGTGAGAAATCCCCTCCTAAGGCATCTGCTGAAATCGAACTGACTGTTGAAGCTGGATCCTCAAAGGCTGGAGGGATCAAAGATCCTGAACACTCACTTCGAGAGACCTTGTCAACCATTCCAGAACAACCTACGCCTAAGAATTCGAATGAGGTTGACCCTGAAGTTGTGGGCACTTCTTCAAAAACCAAGGAGCTTGATTCTAGTAGAGCCGAAGGGAAAACTACTGAGAGTGTCGACACACAGGCTCCGAAAGATGAGGATCCAGCTAGTGAAGCAGCCCACACTCAAGTGAATCCTCCTGTCGAAGATACCATCGCTGCTCAAACTAATCCTGATCCTCCTTTGAACAAAGAGCCAGTGATAGAACCTTCTCGACCTTTCGGAGAAGACAACGCTGAAGTTACGAAGGTTACAGAGGATGTCGAGGAGGGGTTGTCGAACAAGGGAGAACATTCCTCCACTAGAGACCATCATCCATCTAAGTCAGGGAATGAAGATGAGATGTATGAGGCCACTGATGACTTTTTGAACTCTAGTGCTGGATATGCACGCACTGCCAAGACTGGAGATTCGATTGAAGATGATGGAACCTTAGTTTCAAAGCCTACTTCAGACTCCTTCCTTCCATCTCATATCCTACAGAGTGTTAAGAATTTAACCCCAGAAGAGGTTTTGGACACACTCCTTAAAACCTATGGTAGTGAGGTTCCCATTGCTGAGGAGGACAAACACAAACTTGAGGAAGAGCGAAACGACTTGGAGCTGCATTTCCAGAAGACCATTATCGAAGGGGATATGTTGAGCTATGTTGACCAAAATTCTGCTTTGTACTTCAATCTCAAATCCCTCTTCACTAAACTCCAAAATCACCCCATTTCTGAAGCTCTTCCTTTTCAAGTCACTCAAGCTGAGAATCTCTTGGAATACGCTAGAAGCCTCCAACATTTCAACAGGCTAACCACTGACTTGGACAAGCAGATCGAGACTCGCGTCAAGTATTTCGATCTGGCCTCACAAGGGAATGCAGAGGTTAGTGCATTAAAGGCTGCATCTACTAGTGCTTTCCTGCAAATTTCTGCCTGTGAAGACAACATAGCACACTGGAAATCGGAGATCAGAGAATTAGAGTACAAGATTAGCCAGGAAGAGGAGAAGAAAAAACAATTCGAAGCAAAAGCTGTCGAAATTCCAAAGGCAACTATTGAGGAGAAAGCAAAGATAGGCATTCAACACTACAGTGAGGCACTTTGAGCTGGTGTCGAAGTAGATCGCCTTTCAGGGGAGAAGAATGCTGTACAGAGGAAACTGGTGCATATCAAGATCCTTTATGACCAATTTCGACAAGCTCACATTTAAAACTTTGTAATTTAACTTGTCTTTATTTCGAATCATTTTGAACAATATTTGCATTGCATGTTTTTAAATGTTTGCACACTTTGTTGGCAATTCTAACATTGCCAATTTGATTGTCCTATTCGAATTTATTTTCAAAGCATTGGCCTTATTTTCTATGATTTCCTTTTATTTACTATTCAGCATCCGAATCTATTATCCCTACCTTTTCTCTATTTAACGGATAAGAATAAATTTCAACCAATTTTGAATTTAATTGGGTTTTATCTTTTGGATTTTGTAACGTAACAACCTTTTCTGGGATCAACGGCAGATAAACCGTTTTTATTCCCCTAGATTCGTGCAACTGAAAAAGAACTTTGGAAAATTGTGCTTTGACTCTTTTCCCAAAGTAGTCAAACCGCCCAAGTAATAACTCCCTCGCGAGAAACAAGGAGATTGTCAGCTGTATCCCATGCACTTGTTCCCAGTAAAAGGAGAACGATGCCTTCGTATTTTCTCATCAAACAAACCCTTCTTCCAAACGCTTTTCTTCCTCACTTGTTCATTATGAAGAACAATCCTAGAGGCACTGTTTCCACTAAGAAGGAAAACAAATCCTCATCTGCTTCAACCCACAAGAAAAACAGACCTTCTTCCTCAAAGTCCAAACCACCAGTTCACCCCAAGAGGGTTTCAACAAGATCTCAACGCCATGTCCAGATTCAAGAAGATTCTGGCTCTGATGAGATCGATTCAGACTACGCTGAATTCTTGAAGACCTATGTAGACGAGGATAGATTTTCCGATTCAGACCATGAAGGTTCTCTCATAACCGTTGAAGGTTCCAACAATCCTGCGCATGTGGAAGGGAATAAGCCTAAGGCCAGTTCTTCGAAGATGAAGTAGACGACGGCCTCACTTCCTGCCCAGGAGGAGGTGGTCCCTAACGGGTGAACTTTTCAGCCCATTGTGAAAAGTTGCGTCCTGTTCTTGGGGAACCGCTCAAACAGTTGGGGGAAAAATTCCTCCAATTGAACTCATGTGTTTATTTTTAGGCTTCCATGTCTTTTCCTTTCTCTTCTTTTTTTTTTTTTTTAGAATAAAGAACTAGGTTTGGCTAGGTACTTGTTAGAGAATAAAAGCCATCTTTGGTTAGGCATTTGTTAGAGAATAAACACCACATTTGGTTAGGCATTTGTTAGAGAATAAAAATCATCCTTGGTTTCCTTGTAACTTGTTATTTTGGAATGAAATTTGGATGATTTTGTTTTATTTTCTATGCCTTATTTTCCTTTGAATTTTGGTTTATTCTTGGCTTATTTGAACCTCTTGCAACACTGGTTTATATTTTTTCAAATACTTACCATTCATGTTTACACTTCGTTGCTCAGGAGTTAATTCTTGGATCTCATAAGCTCCATTCGAAAGGATTTGTGAAATTTTGAATGGCCCTTCCCAATTTGGGGACCATTTCCCTAGGATCCTATCTCTTCGATCCATAGGCAGAATCACTTTCCAAACCAAGTCTCCTAAATTAAAGGTTTTGGACTTTACCTTTTTATTATAAGCTTTAGCCACCCTCTCCTTTTGCCTAATTAATACATCTAAAGCTTGTATTCTTTCTTCATCCAAACCCACCAATTCATCCAACATTAAGTTCCAATATTGGTCAGTAGGCAACTCCATTTGCCATTGAACCCTTACTGACACATGACTTCGACTAGCAATACAACATCATGACCATAAGTTAGTCGAAATGGGGTGGAATTAATTGATTCTTTGGGCGAATTTCTACAAGCCCGTAAAACTCGGTTTAGAGTTTTGTGCCAATTTCTTGGTTTTTGGGCAATATGTTTCTTAATTAACCCAATAACAATTTTATTAGCCGCTTCGACTTGTCCATTTGCTTGGGCATAATATGGTGTCGAAGTAAGTAGCTTAAATCCTGCCTGTTCAGCAAAATCTTGCATTTTCAGCCCAACAAACACTGTCCCTTGGTCAGTAGTGATGGTTTCAGGGAGACCAAACTGGTATATTATGTGATCTTGAATAAAATTGATAATAGCCTCCTGATCCACATTTGGCAAAGGAATCGCTTCGATCCATTTAGTGAAATAATCAATACCAACCAAAATGTATCGTTGATTCTTAGAAGATGCAGGCTTTATTTCGCCAATTAGGTCTAAAGCCCATCCTCGAAATGGCCAGGGTTTAACAATCGAATGCAATTCACTGGCAGGAATATGTTGAATGCCTGCATGTCTTTGACATTCTTGGCAACCCTTAGCATATTCTATGCAATCTTTCAGCATTGAAGGCCAATACAAGCCTTGTCGAAATAATAACCATTTCATTTTGTGCCCAACTTGATGAGCACCACAAGAGCCACTATGTACATTGGAAATAGCCAAATATGCCTCACTTTCGTTAAGACACTTCAATAACACTCCTTCAGGAGTTTTCTTAAATAATTCATTCCCAATGATAGTGTAACTCAAAGCCCTATGTTTGACATTTCTATTTGTGACCCCTGTTGGGTCCCTCAAATAGGCAACTATGGGTTTTCTCCAATCACTATCAGCTAAATTGTCAATGGCAAAAATTTCAGCCTCAAAACTGTCCAATTGTTCAGATTCAAATTGTTCAAAATTTGTAAAATTTTCACCATTAATTAATGTCATCTGCCCCCAAATGTTTTGGCATTGACAATTCATTAGAGTCTGGCTCATTCGAAACCAATTTATCTTTAATTTCTATTAATTCTGTAAAGGTTTCTCTTGTAACTTTATACCCAGAAGCAATTTGAGCCAAATCATTTGCTTCTTGGTTTTCGATTCGAGGTATGTGCTGAATATCGTAAGAAACGAATTGTTTCAGCAAAGAAAATGCAATGACAAAATATTTCAATAAATGTTCTTGAATGCATTTATATTCTTTCGTCAATTGTTTAATTACTAATTCAGAATCACCTCTAATTTTAATATGGCTTGCCTCCAAGTCCAGCAAAATTTCTAGACCTGTAATTAAAGCTTCGTATTCCGCTTCGTTATTAGAGCAAGGTCCATTTATCCTGTATCTAAACTTAGTTGGAATTTGAATTGGAGATATTACCAAAATCCCAATTCCTGTACCATTCTTATGCTTGGATCCATCGAAATATAAAGTCCAAGTCTCCAATCCAACATAATCTACTGCGACTTCCATAACTGAATGATCAACAAGGAAATCAGCTACTATTTGGCCTTTAACACCTCTCAAGGGCTTATAAGTCAATGAATATTCTGTTAAGGCCAACACCCATTTTCCAATTCGACTATGTAAAATTGGCTTTAACAACATATGCTTAATAAAATCGAAATGGGAAAACACATAAACATCAACTGGTTTTATATAATGCTTAAGTTTGGTACAAGAAAAATACAAACAAAGATAAAGCTTTTCAATTACACTGTATCTAGTTTCAGCATCATTCAAAACTCTACTTAGATAATAAATAGCTTTTTCTACACCATTTTTATCCTCTTGAGCAAGCATACTTCCAATGGTGAATTCTGATGCTGAGATATACAATTTCATTTCTTTGTTGCGAACTGGAGGCATCAAAGTAGGAGGATTAGACAGATATGTCTTGATCGCGTCGAATGCCTTCTGCTGTTCGAATCCCCAAACGAATGTGTCATCTTTTTTGAGCTTTAATAGTGGAGAGAAAGGTTGTGACTTTCCACTTAGATTCGAGATGAATCTCCTCAAAAAATCGATCTTTCCCAATAAGGATTGTAATTGCTTCTTTGTTGTTGGAGACTTGGTCTCCATGATAGCTTTTGTCATATTTTGATTGATCTCTATGCCCTTTTTATGCACGATGAAGCCAAGGAAATCTCCTGCACGTACACAAAAAGCACATTTTAGTGGATTCATTTTCAATCCACATTTCCTCATTCTCTCGAATGACTTCTTAAGATGACCTAAATGGTCATCCTCAGACGCAGATTTAACTACAATGTCATCAATGTACACCTGCATAAATATTTCGATGAAATCATGGAAGATCAAATTCATTACTCTTTGATATGTTGCCCTAGCATTTTTTAAACCAAAATGCATTACTACCCATTCATAAGTCCCTAAGGCACCAGGACAACGAAAAGCAGTTTTTGCTATATCATCCCCAGCAATGAAAATTTGATTATAACCAAAATAACCATCTAACATGCTTAAATATTCATGTCCTGCTGCTGAGTCGACTAGCAATTCTGCCACAGGCATTGAATATTCATCTTTTGGTGTAGCGTTATTTAAATCTCTAAAGTCTATACAAACTCTAAGAGACCCATTTTTCTTAATAACAGGAACAATGTTAGCTAACCACTCTACATACCTGGCTGTTCGAATGAATTTGCACTTGAGAAACCTTTCGATTTCTGCTTTGATCTTCGTCATGATTTCTGGAGCAAACCTCCTTGGAAGTTGCTTCACAGGTTTTTATCTGGTCGAAGAGGCAATCTGTGCTCAACCAATTCTTTGCTCAATCCTGGCATTTCATCATAATCCCAAGCAAAGCAATCTTTGTATTCTTTTAAGAGTTCGACCATTTTTTCCTTCAGTCCTGGATCGATATTGGTGCTTATGTAAGTTGGCCTTTTGGTAGAGCCATCTCCAATATCGATTTCCTGCAATGGGTCATGGGCTTGCATCCTTTGACTTGAACTAATTGGGTCTTTCTCGAAACCCAAAGGTTCGTCATCATAAATGCAATCTAACCTTTGCATATTTCCAGTCTCTGAGTCTTTTGCTGTTTCAACTATGTTCATTTGTGAAGAACTATTGGCCTCGACGGCCATATTTTCATGTAACTCTATGGCTTGCATGGCCATTTTTATTCTGTTCTCGGCTGCGTAAGCCGTAATCCTTTTCCATTCTAGGGACTCAATCATCATAACCATTGAAGTCACCACAACCAGAGGGTTCTGGAAAGTCACCTTCATTCAAAGGATTTTCAATGTGCTTTCTTTCCCAGCAAAACCCATGTGTAGGGTGCAATCTTACAGAGTGGTAAACACTATCAGGATCCATTTGTTCATGATCGAAGGCTGCGTCTTGCTCACCACATGGAGCAATCGAAGCCAAGTGTTTGTCAAAACTCTTAAGTGTTACAGTATTGGTGTCAATCATGTAGGCACTTTGGTCAGCTTCGGCATATTCTACTAAACCATCTTCCCTCCAAACAATCAATTTCTGGTGCATGGTTGAAGGTACAGCTCTAACTCCATGTGTCCATTCTCTGCCTAACAACATGTTGTAGTTAGGCCTTGCAGCAATTACCATGAATAGTGTCTTTCGAACTGTGCTACCCACACAGACTTCCAATTGGATGGCCCCCAAGGAATGGCCAGTTTTGCCTTCATAATTTGCCAAGACAACATTATGAGGGTGCAGGTCAGTTTCATACAATCCTAACCTTTTCAGCATGAAATGAGTCATAATGTTAACTACAGCCCCTCCATCAACTAAGATTCTGTTAACCCCAAAGCCATTCACCTTGGCTCGAATGAACAGAGCTTTCAGATGGTTCTTCATACTCAAATCTGGCTTCTCAAATATCGCATTTTGATCTTCGACACAGCCATTTTCCATCACATAATAACAAACAGGCTTATGAATAATCATTTCCTCAGCAACAACATCCTCCTCTACCTCATTTACCTTAGTATTCATATCATACTCTACAGGCAAGATGGATATGACGTTGACCAAGACTTCAAAGTCAGGCCCTTCATCTAATAAGTCATCATCATCCATAAGGTCTTCTTCACCCTCAAGATTCTTCAGCTCGACAACTTTCCCATTCTCAGGTATGGGAGAAAGTCTTTCTTTTGCTAGCCTTCTGGCCGCTTCGACCTTTTCAGCAATGATCTCACATTCACATTGCTCGAACTGCCATTTTCCATCAACTGTTTGTTGACAGCCACATATTGTCCACTAACCCATTGATTCACAGGGGCTTTGTGGGATGGTTTGAAAGTAGCCTGAGAACCAAGTCTTTGGAAAATGGAAGGGGTCTTTGAAGCAGCATTTCCCCAATCCACTCTCTTATGTGGCCATCCTCTCTGATTTGGTTTAGGACTCAGCCATTTTCTTTTGTTCTCAGCATAAGGAACCACATTTTGGAGGCCATTCATGGTCTCTTTGTCACACACTGCGCTGCATCTAGGGCACAACATGACTTCAGCATTGTTCAGCTTACATCTATTCAGGAAATCCACCAACTCTTCTTCAGCCTTTGGGTAGACTTCTTGAACTTTCTTTTCATATTCCTTTTCAGGAACAGCTTTGACCAGAGCAGGATCCACCACATCAACCATGTTACAGTCATAAACTTCGACATAGTTAGCATCAACCTTTGGCAGTGGATCAACATCGACCTTCATTTGAGGCTTAGTTTTTTCAGCAAACTTCAGCCTTCCTTCATTCAGTGCTTTCTGAACCAGATCCCTGAAAAGAACACACTGGTAAGTTCGATGACCCAAATAATTATGAAATTTGCAATAACCTCGTTTCTTTCTTTGTTTGATTGGTGGTATTTTTAAATCTTTTGGCACAACTATTTGACCATCAGCCATCAATAGATCAAAGATCTCATCACATTTAGTGATATCGAAGGTATAAGTTTTAGTAACAAATTTATCATTCTTTGGTTCGACTGGATTTCGTCCATTCGAAGGCCTTAGAAATCTACATGTATAAGGAGGCCCTGGCTTTAACTCAGCCACGTTTACCTCTCTTTCATCATAATCAGAATACTCATCATCTTCCTCATTGTCACTATCATAGGCATCTAAAAAATTAACTTCTTTCTTTTTCTGACATTTAAAATTTCTTGCCTTTTCAGCTCTAAGTGTTTCGAGCTGTCGAACTCTATCAGCTAACTGTGACATGCCTCGAAGATGTTGAGTGTCTAGCTTCTTTATAATCGAATAGTCTAGGCCACCAGCAGCCATTTTGACTAGTTCATGCTCAGGCACCTGTGTAAAACACCTAGCCTTGAGCAATCGAAACCTATTCAAATAATCATCAATAGGCTATTGTGTCTTACGTTTGACACTGGCCAATTCCTTAAGACTTATCTTAGTTTGGCCCATGTAAAACTGCTCATGGAACAATCTTTCTAACTGTGCCCAATTATGGATCGAATTAGGTGGTAGGGTTGTAAACCACGTCAGCATCTTGGTTTCGATTAACCATTATCACTGGGGGGGTTGGTTAATCTCTGCCTGATATTGAGGTTCCTCATAGGCTACATAAGTTTGCCTCTGTTGAGCAGGTTGCTCTTGAGCCACAAACTGAGGGCCTTGGTTATGAGGCGTAGCTGACATTGCAGGCATTATCACTTGTTGGACTGGATACTGTATCCTAGGTTGGACAGGTGGAGGTGGTGTGCCGAAAAAATCAGCAATTCGACCCATTTGGTGAGCCAACAATTGGTAGCTCTCGTTAGTATTTTGAATTAATGGATTAAAGACCGTACCCATCTGTTGGGTTAACAAGTTAACCATCTCATGGTTACTCTCATCCATCTGTTGTCTTAAAGACATTACTATGGCATTGGATAATGGTTGAGCAGTAGTTCTAGGAGATGTGTATCTCTATGGTTCGAAGGATGGGAATGTCGAAAACCCAAAAGTAGGAGTTGGAACAGGCCCACACAAAGGGTTCGTAGTACCAGGACCAAATGGAAAAGGCTTCGTTGCCTTATAACTAACATGTGTCGAAGCTGTAGATACGGAAGACATTTGGACCGTAGGGTTTACCTCTGACCAACTTGACACTACAGGACTAGACACTGTCAAACCTACAGGCATGCTAACTGTGCTAACATTAACTGCAGAACTACCAAGCCCTCTACTGACAATTTCGTCTACACTCCCTTCACCGCTCGATGAAGTCGAACTAGAACTCTGACTGTTAGTAGAGCTATAGATTTGAGTGGTTCTAACCATAACTACTGATCCGTAATTACTGGTTGACTAAAAATCAGAACAAAAACTCTTAAAACGTAACACAAAACCGTCCCACTGGGCGTGCCAATTTGTTTACGTGGAAAAGTGGTAAACAACGGCTAGTTTGAGTATTTTACACTCGCGAGACCAACTAGAAATCTCAGAACAATTTTGTGTTTAGTTTTTATAGAAAAGTTTTAGTTTGTATCAAAATTAACGAACACGTTTGAGTTTCTTTTGAACTTATATAAAAAGTGAAAATAACTTAACTGTTTGAATCGCCTCAAACAATCAAATTAATCGCAAGGAAGTAAAACATAAACTTAAACTTGCAAGAAACAATAAATTGCATTAAATCATAAATAGCAAATACATAAAAAATGGTTCACAATACATACATGTTCTCTTGAATTCCGTTCGTTCTAAGTGTGAGTACTTGGAATTTTTGAGAATCAATGCGTATGAAAATATTGCGACCCTTGTTTCTTCAACCAAAAGGCTATATATACTCCTAGATTAAGGTAACTGCCTCTGATGATATGGATGGCTCCAAATGCTCCTTTGCTACCCACGATCTCCACTTTTTTCGCGCGCTACCTTCAAATCGAAATATTGGGCTTGTGTGTTTGGCTGAACCATGGAAGCTCAATTAAACAACCTCCCTTCGCTTCGATGTCCAACACGCTCGAACTCTAGAGCCTCTTCCTTCGACAGAATCTTCAAAGCTGCGAACAAACACTTAACCATTGTCTCATTTCGATGCATTTGAATGCTAGCATGAAATGACATTTTTGTTTAAGTAATTATTATTCTTAAACATTTTGGTGTATATATATATATATATATATATATATATATATTTCACTGGACCATTAAAAATAAACATATACCAAATTTATACCCAACAAATTGCCCCCCAAAAATGCCACTTCGATGGAGCCTTTCGAACTAGAAGCTGGCGTTTTTGAAAAGACAACTTACACGTGTCAGTTACACGTTTCTCAATGACGGTGCTAACGTCATGATGTGATTATGACTTGTCTCAACAGTCATCTCTTTTCCCGCAACAATCATGACCTATTTTCTAGCGGGATAGGCACTTAATCGTTCAGAGATTGCTATGTGAGCTTCTGATTCATTTAAACACTTAAGCAAAACTCCTTCAAAAGTCTTTTTGAACAAATTATCTCCAATAATAACATAACTTAAAGCTCTATACTTGATCTTTTGAGCAGTATTGCTTGTTAGATTTTGTAGGAACTCTACAATTGGTTTTCTCCAATCAGTGTCTAATAGATTGTCAATTGCCAAAATTTGAAATTTCTCCTCTTCATGACATTCATTATCAATGATTTCTTGTGGTAAATTTGCCCCCACAAGTTTTGGCATTGACAAGTTTGGCAATAATAAATCATTAGATACCAATTTTTCTTTGATTTCGATTAATTCAGACAATTGTTCCTTTGATACTTTGTATCCTGAAGCAATTTGAGCTAAGTCATTTGCCTCCTGATTTTGTAATCGAGGAACATGTTCGAAATCGACAGTATCGAAACAACGTAAAAGTTGACTTGCAGTTTCGAAATACTTAACAAAATGTTCTTTCACACTTTTATATTCTTGTGTTAACTGTTTCAATACTAATTATGAATCTCCTGTTATTTTTACGTTCTTTGCCCCCAGGTCTATTAAAATTTCTAAACCTGCTATTAAAACTTCATATTCAGCTTCATTATTCGAGCAAAGACCTTTAATTTTATATTTGAACTTAGTTGGAATTTTTAATGGAGAAATTATTAACAATCCAATTCCATTTCCGAGTTTATGTTTAGAACCATCAAAATATAAAATCCAAGGCTGAGTTTCCACATATTGCTGTGGTATTTCGATCACAAAATGATCAACTATAAAATCAGCCACAATTTGACCTTTGACTGCTTTCAAAGGTTTATAAGTTTATGAGTATTCAGTAAGAGCCAAAGCCCATTTTCAAATTCAACTATGTAGAATTGGCTTTGATAACATATGCTTAATAACATCAAAGCGAGAATAAACACAAACTTCGATAGGCTTTATATAATGCTTCAGTTTCATGCATGAAAAATATAAACAAAGACAAAGTTTTCCTATACTAGTGTATCTAGTTTCAGCATCATTAAGTACTCTACTTAAATAATAAATGGCTTTTTCATCTCCATTTTCATTCTCTTGTGCAAGCATACTACCAAGGGTTCATTCTGATGCTGAAATATACAACTTCATAAATTTGTTTCTTATTGGAGGCATCAAAGTTGGTGGATTCGACAAATAGTCTTTTATTTCGTCAAATGCCTTTTGTTGATCTTGCCCCCAAGTGAACATCTCTTCTTTCTTGAGTCGAAGCAGTGGTGAGAAAGGTTGAGCTTTACCACTTAAGTTTGAAATAAATCTCCTCAAGAAATTAATCTTTCCAAGTAATGACTGAAGTTGCTTTTTATTTGATGGAGATTTCGTCTCCAATATTGCCTTCATCTTATTTTGGTTTTTTTCGATGCCTTTCTTATGCACCACAAAACCAAGGAAATCTCCTAGTTGTTCTGATGAATTTACTCCTCAGCAACCTTTCGATTTCTTCCTTGATTTTGGACATGATTTCTGGTGCAAATCTTCTAGGCAATTGTTTGACTGGCCTTTTATCTGGTCGAATTGGTAGTCTATGTTCCACCAATTTTCTACTTAAACCTGGCATTTCATTGTAATCCCAAGCAAAGCAATCCTTAAATTCCTTAAGGAGTTCGACCAATTTTAGTTTCGACTCATCTAGTAAATTATCACTTATATACGTTGGCCTTTTAATTAGGCCATCTCCAATATCAATTTCTTGCAATGGATCTTGTGCTTGCATTTTTGGACTAGAACTTAAAGGATCTTTCTCAAATCCTAAAGGCTCATCATCATAGATGCATTCTAACTTTTGTGTTTCTGGTAACATTTTACCATGTTTTGGATCATTGGCTTCGACAGCCATATTTTCTTGAAATGAAATGGCTTCCAAAGCCATGTTTATTCTATTTTCAGCCACATAAGCTGAAATCTTAGCCCATGCTTTGGACTCAGACATTGTAACTTTCATTAACACTCCACCCAGTTGGGTAGATTTTGCCATCTTCCTCATAGGGATAATCATCTATTTCCTCTCATTCCCAAATGAACCCATGTGTTGGATCCAATTTAACAGAGTGATAGACATTGTTGGCAGGAGCGAATGCAAAATCTCGCTTAGTACATGGCGAAATGTTCGCCAATTTCATCTCGAAGGTATACTTGGATATGTGGTGTGAATCAGATCTAAAATAGCTTTGATCTGCTTCTATGTTTTCCAAAAGTCGAAGGGACAACGCCAACTCCGTGTATCCATTCCCTACCTAACAGCAAATTGTAATTTGCCTTTGAAGCAATTACAATGAACAGAGTTGATCTCACTGAACTTCCCACAGCCACATCTAACTGAATTGCTCCCAATGAGTATCCAGTTTCACCTTCATAGTTTGAAATAATGATGTTATGGGTATGAAGATCTGTTGTGCGCTTACCAATATTATGCAGCAAGAATTCAGGCATGAGGTTCACAGCAGCACCTCCATCTATTAAAACTTTGTTTATCCCGACATCATTTACCTTAGCCTGGATAAAAAGTGGTTTCAAATGACTTTTCATCCCTTCATCTGGCCTTTCGAAAAAAGTCATTTGCTCTTCTAAGCAACCATTGTTCATTACATAATAACACATTGGCTTATGCTAAGTCAATTCAGTACTATCGAATTCGTCTTCTCCGCTTTGAATTTCTGATAAAACAACATATTCTGCTGGGAGAATCGAAACCACACCGACTAGAACATCGAAATCACCTTCCGACCCAAGGAGATCATCATCCTCCATTTGATCAGTTTCAGGAATTGCTTCGATCTTCTCAGTCAAAGTCGGAAAACAGATTCTTTCTTTCACTGGCTTCTTAGCCATTTCCACTATCTGCTTTCCTTTCTTGTTATCAACCTTAGGAACACTTTGGACTGCCAACCTTTTTTGGCGTTGGTGTCTTCTCCATTGTGTTCTAGTCATGGGATTTTTTCCCATGTAGTTGTTTTTGTACGCATACTTCTTAGCCTCACCAGAAATCTTGGGCCTTGAAATACTTGTATTTCCCCTTTCAACAAAACCTCTAATATGCATCATTGACTTTCCATGAACCCATTGGTTAACTGGGGTTTTGTTTGGAGGAACGAATGTCCTTTGGTTACCCATCCTTTGATGAATAGGCTTTTGGATACCCACATTCTGTTTTACCATTGGCCTTGGTTTGGGCCAATTCTTCTTGTTCTCAGTGAATGGAACAAATTTATTTAGGCCATCAGTAGCCTTTCTGTCGAACACTGCACTGCATCGGGGACAAAGCATTACTTCGGTGTTGCTTATCTTGCACTTTTGCACAATGTCAATAAGTTCATCTTCAGCATGAGGGTAGACTATTTTGACTTTCTCAATATATTCTTCTTCAGGGATTGCCACTAATTGATCTCCTCCAGTAAGATCCATGGCGTCCACCATTAATAATTGAACAGACTCAGTGTATAAAGCCTCAGAAATTTGAAGTGGATCAT
Source organism: Trifolium subterraneum (assembly GCA_951799995.1). Taxonomy (NCBI): domain Eukaryota; kingdom Viridiplantae; phylum Streptophyta; class Magnoliopsida; order Fabales; family Fabaceae; genus Trifolium; species Trifolium subterraneum. The sequence goes on from OX637463.1 coordinate 24,701,550, forward strand.
CATCAATTTGTATACTTGGCATTTTAGTTTTTTCACCAAATTTTAATCTTCCATCAGTCAAAGCCTTTTGAACCAAGTCCCTGAAAAGAACACATTGTGAGGTTTATGTCCAAGGAAATTATGAAATTTACAAAAACCTCTTTTCTTTCTTTGTTCCAAAGGTGGTATTTTTACACCTTTTGGTACAACTATTTGGCCATCAGTGACCAATAAATCAAAAATTTCATCACATTTTGTGATGTCGAAAGTATATGTCTTAGGAACGAACTTGTCATTCTTTGGTTCGACTGGATTTTTTCCATTTGATGGTTTTAACAATTTACATGTATAAGGAGGTCCTGGTTTTAATTCAGCAATGTTAACCTCATTATTTTCTACATAATCGTAACCATTATCGAAAAAATCATCATCACTTTCGTAAGTTTCAATATATGCTACTTTTTCTTTTTTATGAAACTTAGAAGATCTTGCCTTTTCTAGTTTAAGGCGTTCGACTTGTCGAACTCTATCTGCAAGTTGCGCCATGTCCCTTAAATATTGCGTATCTAATTTCTTTCGAATAGAATAGTCAAGGCCACCAGCCGCTATTTCGACTAACTCATGTTCTGGCACTTGAGTAAAACATCTTGCTTTGAGCAATCAAAACCTATTTAGATAGTCATCAATAGATTCAGGAATTTTACGCTTAACGCTAGTGTCATACCCCATTTTTTGACCGATCGCTTTTATACATCTTTTTAAGACGGATTTTTCTTTGTCGTTTTTGACGAAATTTCGGCAGAGAAGTATTTTAAAATACCTCATTTTTTTGGTTTTGCTTTATTTTTATTATTATTATTATTAATATTCTTTTTTATTTCTTCTTATATTTTGTTTTTTGTTATTATTATTATTTGTTTTTTATTTTTTCATTTAAATTTTTATTATGTATTCTTATTTCATTATATTGTCACGTTTTTTTCTTTTTTAATGTATTTCTATTTTAAGTTTTTTCTTAAGGACCAAAATGTGATTTTGTCCTCATCCAAGCCCAAAAGGGCAATTTTGTCCAAATGGGGTAAAATTCATCTGTCAAACCCTAGTTTTTGACATTGTATATATACAGTATTAATTGCACTAATCCCTAGGTCAGAAATGCAGTAGCCGCATCATACACAAACAGAAAATTCCCAAATTTTTCTTTTCCTTCTGGATCAAACTCAATACTGAAAACAGAAAATAAAAAGCCAAAAAATATCAATTCATCAAACTTCATCTTCTTCATCATCTGTTCATCATAAACAAAAAAATAACTCAAACATTCATCCATCAAATTCCCATAAACGAACCAAAAAACCAAATCCAAATTCAAAACCCTCCTTCATCATCAAACAGAATCCAGAAACCCTAAATCACCAATCAAATCCAGAACCGAAAAGCCATCATCATCAACACCAAACCAAAACCAGAAAATCCAAACCGATAACCCAGAACCCAATCCTTCGTCATCCATTTTCCAAACCAAAAAAACCACATCAAAATCAGATCAAAAAACAAAACCCAGAATCAAACCCAAACAAACCTCCTTCGTTTTTCCGAAACCGAAATCAAAACCAAACCCATAAGCAAGAAACGAAATCAAATCGAAACCAGAAAAGAGAAGGAGAAGAAGAAGAGATATTTCGATCCGATCTAAAAAACACACGAAGGTTGATCCGTTTCTTTTTCTTTTGATCTGGTTTTTATAGTTGTTCTATGTTTAATTTGAGGCTGGATTTTGGTTCAGGAGACAAATTTGTATATGTTTGATTTTTGAAAGTTTTTAAAACAATGAAGTTTTGAGGGTGAAGAGAGGTAAACCAAGAGAGAAGGTTGAGAGAAAGAAAGAAGCTCGCCGGTGGCGAGAGATTAGAGAAGAAGATGATTATGTGATGTTTTTAGGGTTTTGCCTATTTATACCATGTTTATAATCCTGTGCGCGCAGGTGCACAGCCTTATCGTGCACCTGCGCGCCTTAGCCATCTGATCCTGATCGTGTGTACCAGATTTCATCTAACTGTGATCAAATCAGAGCTGTCTGATCAATCAGACGGCTCTGATCTGATTTTTACAATTTTCTTTACACACCCCCCTCTGGGCCACGCCCCCCAGCTGGGCTTGGGCCCAGAGTTGCTGTTTGCACCCCCCTTTATGTTTTTATCGTTATTTGCACCCCCATCTGTTTTTATTTTTTACATTAGATTGTATTTTTAGGATTTGATGTAAATTTATATAAATTGCATAGCATCCTCTTGCATTCATTTCATATTTATTTTTCTTGCAAATACCTTAGAATGTAATTAGGAATAAATGTACACTATAAATGAAAAATTGCATCTCATGCATATTTATTTATCGCTTTCCGCAAAAAAACGTTAGCATATTAATTCCGAGGGAAAAGACACCGTTTTGATCAAAATATAATTTCGGATTGTCTTCGCGCTTAATTTGCTTATTCCGACGTTATTATTCTTTTAGCGCTACCTTTTTTATTTTGAACCCAACATTCCATTTTAAATAAATAGTCATTTTATTCTCAAAAAAATGAGGTCAACACCTCTTCAAAAAAATTGTTAGTCACTTTATTCTAAAAAACGAGGTCAAAACCTCTTTCAAAAAAGGTCAAAACATTTCATCATCAAACATTTTCAAACTTTGGACTTTAAACCAAACGTTTCTTTTTATCGCGAAAACCTTGGATTTTAAACCAAGAGTCTTTTTCATCGCAAACTTGGATTTTAAACCAAGTGCCTTGGACTTTAAACCAACGGCGTTTTTTTATCGTGAAAACCTTGGATTTTAACCCAAGCGTCCTTTTTTATCACCAAACTTGGATTTTAAACCAAGTGCCTTGGACTTTAAACCAATGGCTTCTTTTATCGCTAAAACCTTGGACTTTAACCCAAGTGTCCCTTTTTCTCGCCTAAAAACCTTGGATTTTAAACCAAGTGCATTTTCTTCATTCATACATTTTTAATCATGCATAAACCTTGGATTATAAACCAAGTGTCTTTTATCACTCAAAACTTTTTCTCAATTGAAATTCTGGCACCTACTGGGGACAGATGTTAAGACAGAAGCTATAGCAATTGTCGTATTTAATCCGTAATAATGCTAAGACAAATGCTCTAGCGTATGTCCACAGTAGAATATAATTAACAAGTATAAGCAACAGACAATGAAGTAAATAACACAGAGAATTGTTAACCCAGTTCGGCGTAAACAACGACCTACTCTGGGGGCTACCAAGCCAGGAAGGAATCCACTATAATAAATCTAGTTCTAAGCCCACAGCAAACCTCCAAGTTTACGACTTATCTCCTAGACTCTACCCGTGCTAACTCAACCTAGGAACTCCTAAGTTTGAGACCCCGTCTCACTTCCTTTCTATCACAAACCTTGTGATTATAATAATTGTACAAACAGTGCGGTTTCACTAACCAAACAACAAACAGTCTCCGTGCTTAAAAGCTTGGGAGAAGTTTCACAAAATCACAAACCAAACAGGCCTAAGCTTGTGTTATAGAATCCACAAGAAAGGCTTACAATAAACAAGACTCAAACCCTAAAACTATATTCTTAAAATACGGCTTCAGTAATCTTTTAGGTTTTAGTCTTCACATATTTATATGACCTGAGTTAGCATGGGCTAGGTCTTCATTTTGGGCTTTAATCTTCAGCTGTCCTTTTGCAAAGTCCAGCACACATGAAATGGAAAGAATCACTTGTTTCCATAAATGGCGTAGCATCTTCTGGAAAGTATTTTTTGGTGCAGCCGCCTTATAAACCTTTGTTTAAAAACGTGCGTCTTGATAAGCAGTAAGGCAAAAATATTGCTTCAGAGAATCTTCACAGATATGGCGCGCAATATAGAACATTAATTACCGGCACGACAGATGTTGTACCCACATGCTACGGCATCTGGTCCAACATCTTGCTTGAACTTGTTTTTGCAAAATGAGGCCAACATACAAAACACCAACAATCTCCCCCTTTGGCAAATTTTGGCTAAACCAAACTAAGACCAGTTCTGGAGAGATGCAGTACATACCTTCCTTCAAGTCAACGCAAACACACAGCTAAGAAAGAAGATAATACATTGTCACATTATTTTCAAAAGAGGTCTTCAAGTGAGAAATAATGAACAAGCAGCATCAGAGGCATGCAACAGCGGAAATACACAACTTAACCTCATAGAATACAAGATAGGAGAGAAATAAACTCTTACACATAAGCGCCATACAGTTTAACCAGGGAAAAATAAATTCCCACATATATGAATCACCATAGGAAAAATAAATTCCTACAACACTGAGAAAAATAAATTCTCAGATATCAAGTAAAAGTGGATTCCTTTGAAACAGACAAGATACCTTAGCATTTGGAATGGCATTTGTCACACACAACATGCATCACAACAAAAGTAGATTACTCCCCCTGAGTTCATGCATATATCACAGTAGAGAATACTCCCCCTCAACAGAACATACATACACATACAGATACAGCATTCTTGCTCCCCCTCAAACATAGCACATTCATAGACAGATAGATGGTGTAGCATGTGTCACATCATTATCACGAACAGAACAGATACTCTTACTACTACTCCCCCTTTTTAGCCATAATTTTGACAAACATAATACTTCATGCATAGATGGAAGAAAATAGAAGTAGAAACATAGCAGAGGTGCATTATTACAGACCATCAGAGTAGCAGCACATGTAAGTGCACAAAATGTTGACAAAGAAAAAATAGCCCGCAAAGTACAGACAGAAAAAGAAAAAATAGAAGCAGAAAAACACAGGATCAAAGATATCATTCAGAGAGGCTATCATCAGAGCCCTCCATCACAGGTTCACCACCATCATCAACATCATTATTTCCAGCACCAGCTTCTTCAAGCTCCAGGGCCTGGATAACAGCTTCCAGCTTCAACTTCTGGTCCTCTAACCCTTTGCAGGTAGCTTTCAGCTCTGCAATCATATCCTTCCAAGTCAGTGCAGCAGATGACCTCTAGACAGATGCTGTAGCAATGTCTGGAGCATGTGTCCCTTCAAACAGCTTACTATGCAAATTCAAAGGAGCTTTCCTCTTCATTGGGAAATCAGAACTCCTCAGAATACCAGGTTGTTGACTCAGAATAATACCACACAGAAAAGTTGGAAAAGCAATGGGCTTTTTGATAGCCATACTGTCAGCATGCTTCAAAGTTTGATTGAAAATATAGGAACCATAATCATATTTCACCTTGGACCCAATGGTATAGATCAGACGAGCCAAGTCAGTAGAAATATCAGAAGTGTGCACAGTGGGCACCCAGTTGACAGTGCCAATCTTGGTCAAGCATGCAAACTTCACAGAGAGTTTGCTGGAAGACACCTTCTTTCCCTTAGGCCATTGCTTCACATGACCATTGGTAATTGCCTTGGCCAATTCACCATCAGTCAACTCCACTTCAGGGGTTCTAGCATCATCCCTTCCCAGAAACTCATTAATGATGGAAGGAGAAAAATTAACCAGCAGACCACGAACAAAAATCTTATGGTACTCAGGACTTTGGGGGTTATCACAATCCTCAGGGACGTTCACAATGAACTCTCTGACCAGCTGTTCATAACAATCTCCCAATCCCCACACCGTCTTCATCAAACCTGCTTCCTCAATCAAGCTCACAATATCAGTACACTCGAAGGCCTCTTTTTCAAGTTCTCTCTCTAAAGCAACCCTTCTCTGAACAACATACTTCCATTTCCCTACACAACTAGCAAGATGAAAAGAAATGTTATCAATAAGGACCTCAGGTACATTAGCTGGTACCTTTCTGCCACCCATACTTTTCCTGCCAACAGAAGCTCCACCAGATGCTTCACCTTTAGTTACAGACTTCTCAGCTTCATAATCAGAATCATTTTCCACAGCTTTCCTCTTTAATTGTTTCTTCTGGACAACAGGTGTTTCAAATTTACTCCTAGGTCTAGGAGGTCCATACATTTGTTTCTTAACAGTTTTCTTTATAGACTCTACAACAGGGGACTTGGAGACAGATGGTATAGCTTTACCAAAATTGCTTCTTAGCCTCTTAGCCACACCAGCACCATAAGTCTTCACCAGAGGAGGAGACTTAGACCTCTCTTCATCAACATCAATCACCTTATTCACATCAGACTCAGCTTCTTCAGTGGAGCCACTCTCTTCTTCTGAGGACTCAGTAGAGGAGTCTTTTCTTTCACTAACAGACTTCTCTTTATCACCAGATCCAACTACACCTTCATCATCCTCATCACTTCTTGTTTCTTCACTCTTATCAGACTTAGATGTTTGAACAACTTTGTTAATCTCACTATCCTGATCAGCTTTCTTACTACCAGTACCTGTTTCATCAGCCCTACCACTACTAAAACCAGAATCAGAACTGGCTTCTGCAATATTATCAAGATTAAGAACCTGTTGGTCCAAAGATGCTTTAGCATCTGGCACAACATCAGACTGGGCTACAGGGTCAGACTCATCAACACATGTCACCACTTCTTCAACAAGCTTCCTAGTTTCATCAAGCACATCACTAGGATTTTTCTTAACACCAGAGTTATCAACATCAGAAATAATTTCAGAATTCCTCATAGTATTCACATTAGCAGTTTCTAGGGTTTCAACCGGACTAGTTTTCCCTAAATTGTCAATCTCACCAGAATTTCCAGTTATTTCAACATCAGTCCTAGTCTTCTCAGTCTCATCATTAGAACTTTTCTCGACAACATTAGCATCATCCTTACCAACAGTATCAATATCTTTTTCCTTTTCTAAATCAGAATTACCTAGGGTTCCAGTTTGTTTATTTTCACCTAGATCTTTCAAATCAACAGATTTTTCAACCTTATTTGTTTCAACAACAGCAGGATCAGAGGGTACAACATTATTACCTTTTGAATCATGGCCAGAAGCGCCAACATCGGTCGCGACATCGCGCGATTTGAATGGATTGTCAGAATGATACAAATCAGACATAGTGAGGCCGATTATTGCCGTTGATTCACCTCGCTTCTTCTTTGGCTTCGATTTTGTACTCTTCTTTGATGCAGCAAGAGATTTGGAAACCTTCTCTTTCTTGATGACACTCTTTGATCGAGTCACGCGTGCTTCCACTTCCGATGCATGCACAATATCTGGAGGCGTTGCTTGAACAATCAACACTACTGGTTGTTCCTTGACCTTCGAACGGGTAGATTTCGAAGGAGTAGCAGTGACAGAGTCTTTTAGGTCAGGAGTTTTGGTTGGTGTAGACATGGTGAGATTAAGGATTTTGGAGAATTAGACGGTTTTGAGGTGGAATGTGAGAGAAGAAGTTCAGAATTTGAATAGGGAAGGTTTTTGGTTTTAGAATGAATATAGCGTGAAGTAGGGAGTTGATGGAGTAAGTAGTTATGGGAAGTTTGTATTTTGCTTCCTAAATTTGCGTGAACCACTGAATGGAGGGAAGAGAAAAAATTCAGCGCACGCCACCTCACTAATTGCTACAATTCATAGAGACATATTCCCAATTTACCCCTTAGCTTCTCAAATTGGTTAGCATCTAGAGCTTTTGTGAATGTATCAGCGAGTTGTTCTTCAGTAGCAACATGTTTCAAAACCACCACATTCTCTTCTACTAAATCTCTTATAAAATGATGACGAATGTCTATGTGCTTTGTCCTACTGTGTTGTATTGGATTTTTTGAAATATTGATTGCACTTAGATTATCACAATACAATGCCATAGCATCTTGCTCAACATTATACTCCCTCAGCATCTGTCTCATCCAGACAAGTTGTGAACAACTACTCCCAGCTGCAATGTATTCAGCTTCAGTAGTTGAGAGAGACACACAATTCTGTTTCTTACTGAACCATGATATCAACTTTTCTCCCAAGAAGAAACAACCACCAGAATTGCTTTTTCTGTCATCAGCACTGCCAGCCCAATCTGCATCACAATATCCAATAAGTTGAGAGTTGTCACTCTGTGAGTACATCATTCCATAGTCACATGTGCCACTAACATACTTGAGGATTCTTTTCACTTGTGTTAAGTGACTCATCTTTGGATCAGCTTGGTATCTTGCACACACACCCACTGCAAAGCTAATATCAGGTCTACTAGCTGTAAGATATAAGAGACTCCCTATCATACTTCTATAGAGACTCTGATCAACACTAACATCCTTCTCATCTTTTGTCAGCTTCAAATGAGTAGGTGCTGGAGTCCTTTTGTGAGTAGCGGTGTCCATTCCAAACTTCTTGACAATATTTTTTGCATACTTACTCTGAGAGATAAATATTGTCTCATCCATTTGCTTCACTTGAAGTCCAAGGAAAAATGTTAATTCGCCAACTAAACTCATCTCAAACTCTGACTGCATCTGTTTGATAAAATGCTCCACCATCTGACTTGACATCCCACCAAACACTATATCATCAACATAAATTTATGCTATCATTAATTTACCATGTTCTTCTTTTACAAACAGAGTTTTATCGTGTCCTCCTTTTCTGTATCCATGATTGACTAGAAATTCAGTCAATCTCTCATACCAAGCTCTAGGAGCTTGTTTCAACCCATATAAAGCTTTCTTCAACTTGTAGACATGATCAGGGAGATCCGGATTCACAAAGCCTTTTGGTTGTTCCACATACACCTCTTCATTTAAGTATCCATTGAGAAAAGCATTCTTAACATCCATCTGAAGCAGTTTAAGTTTCATAATACATGCAACACCAAGTAACAGCCGTATAGATTCTAATCTATGCAACTGGGGCGAAGGTCTCATCAAAGTCTAAACCTTCCACCTGAGTGTATCCCTGTGCCACAAGCCTCGCCTTGTTTCTTGTAATAGTTCCATTTTCATCATATTTATTTTTATAAACCCATTTAGTACCTATTACATTCAACCCTTTTGGTCTAGGAACTAGATCCCAAACCTCACTTCTTTCAAACTGGTTCAACTCTTCTTGCATGGCAATGATCCAATAATTGTCCGTGAGAGCCTCTTTGACATTCTTTGGTTCTATTTTTGACACAAAGAAAGAGTTAGAGATTATATCTTGATTTCTTCTTGTGGTGATACCTTCATCTGGATTGCCTATGATCAGGTCCTTGGGATGATTTTTCTGGACTCTGATAGATGGTCCTTTACTAACTGGAGCAATAGTATCATCAGTGATAGGACTATCAGGCGTTACCTCAAGCTCTTCTACACTTGCAGTTTCTTCAGAATTCAAAAGCTTCAGCATCTGGACTTTCATCTGTCTTAGCGTCAGATGGTACATCATCTATCACAACATTCATTGATTCCATCATCACTTGAGTTCTGGAGTTATACACTCTGTAGGCTCTGCTGTTAGTAGAGTAGCCCAAGAATATACCTTCATCACTCTTTGGATCCATCTTCCTCCTTTGTTCTCTATCTATCAGAATGTAACACTTACTTCCAAATACATGAAAATACTTGATAGTAGGTTTTCTTCCTTTCCACAATTCATATAAGGTGTTCGTTGTTCCAGCTCTTAAAGTGACACGATTGAGAATGTAACATGCTGTATTCATAGCTTCAGCCCAAAAGTGTTAAGGAAGTTTCTTTGAGTGTAGCATGACTCGAGCACATTCTTGTATAGTTCTATTCTTTCTTTCAACTACACCATTTTGTTAGGGTGTAATAGGTGAAGAAAATTCATGTCTTATTCCTTCAGCAGTGCAAAACTCAGAGAATCTTGAGTTTTCAAATTCTCTACCGTGGTCACTCCTTATTCTGACAATGACACTATCTTTTTCTCTTTGAAGTTGTTTACACAAATCCTTGAAAGCACAAAAGGTGTCTGACTTTTCTCTGAGAAAGTTGATCCATGTGAATCTTGAGTAGTCATCTACGACAACAAAAGCATATCTCTTTCCTCCTAGACTTTCAACCTGCATAGGCCCCATCAAGTCCATATGTAGTAATTCAAGCACCTTTGAAGTAGTCAGATGATGCAGCTTCGGGTGTGGCATCTTTGTCTGCTTCCCAATTTGATATTCACCACATATGTTTCCTTCTTCAATCTTCAGTTTAGGAACTCCTATTACCGCATCTTCAGCTATGACTTTCTTCATACTCCTTAGATTAAGATGACCCATCTTTTGATGCCATAACTTGACTTCATTTTCTCTAGTGATGAGACAGGAGGAAATTTGAGCACTTTCTTCAGAAATCCATAAATAGCAGTTATCCTTAGACCTGACTCCTTTCATAACAGATTCACCATCTTCAGTTGAGACAGTGCATTCAGATTTCGTGAAGTTCACCTTCATTCCTTGATCACACAATTGACTCATGTTTATGAGATTTGCAGTCAATCCTTCCACCAAAAGAACATTCTCAAGTTTAGGCAACCCATTTGCAATGAGACTTCCAATGCCTTTGATATGACCTTTGGCTCCATCACCAAAAGTAACATAACTAGTAGTGTAAGCTTTAACATCGGTTAGATAACTTTCAACACCAGTCATATGTCTTGAGCAACCACTATCAAAGTACCAATCATTTTTGGACGAAACTCTCAGAGATGTATGAGCTATGTGAGCAACATCATTTGCCTTTGGTTTCCATTCCTTCTTTGCATTGCTTGCATCAGATTCGTACCTGGGATTACTATACCATCTTGGAAACCCAAATAATCTAAAACAGAAAGGTCTGATGTGACCTTTTCTACCACAATAATGACAGATCCATCCCTTAGGTTTAGGAATTATTTTGGCAGGCTGATGTTGTTGAACATGCTGTGGCATCTGTCTGGTTTCAGTAGGATCATAAGTGTCTTTAGCAGGAACAAATGTACTAGTAGAAGTAGCATTTTTCTTTTTAGGATAGTTATATTCTACTCCAATACCCTTAGGTTTCCCAACAACTTGACCCTCAACCAGTATATCTAATCTTTCAGTTCCATTATTTAGCAGTCTAAGCTGTTTATTTAAACTAATCAACTGATAGTTCAATGTGGTTACCTCATCTCTAAGAGCAGAAGCCTCGAATAGATGCTTTGCCTTCTCAGATTGTAGCTGCTTTGTGAGTTGAGATATTTGAGTCTGATGCTTCACCTTCTCAGCTTGCAATTTACTTATAGTGTTTTGTTGCTTCTGACAGACCTTTTCACTCTTCTGACTCAGTGCTTTATAGGACGCAGCTAGCTCATCAAAGGTCAATTCTTCATCATCTGATTCAGATTCAATAATTCCAGTAAGTGCAGTAATGTGATTTGCAGACTCAAAGTAGTCATCATCCTCAGAGTCATCTTCATCAGACCAAGTGACAGCCATAACCTTCTTCTGTTTCTTCAGGAATGTTGGACATTCAGCTCTAATATGTCCATGGCCTTTACATTCATGACATTGAACACCTTTTCCAGTACTGGCCTTTTCCTCAGGTCTGTATTTTCTTACACCATTAAACCTTCTGTTATTATCAGAGAAATTGCCTTTACCATTTGTCCTGCCTCTTCCATCCATCTTCTTTAATATTCTGTTGAACTGCCTGCCTAGATGTGCCACAGTTTCAGATAAATTTTCATCAGTTTCAAAACCATTTTCTACTTCCTCACTTTCAGTGGTGTTGGTTACAAGAGCTATACTCTTCTTCCTCTTCTCGGTTTTCTCATTAGCATCCAGCTCATAGGTTAGCAATGAACCCACCAAATTTTCAAGTTTCATCACTCCTATATCATGTACTTCTTCTATGGTAGTGACTTTCATATCAAACATCTTAGGAAGAGATCTAAGCATTTTTCTTACCATTCTTTCCTCGCTTAGCTTTTCTCCTAGAGCATCAAAGTTGTTTGCAAAATCTAGAATGGTCATGTGGAAGTCATGAACAGATTGATCTTCACCCATCATTAGATTCTCAAACTTTACGGTCAGAAGCTGTAGCCTTGAATTCTTCACCTTAGCGGTGCCTTCATGTGTAGTCATTAGAATGTCCCATGCTTCCTTAGCCATTGAGCACTGTTTGATCATCCTGAAAATGTTGTTGTCCACAACATTGAATAAGGCATTTAGCGCCTTGGAGTTACCATGTGCAAGCTCATCCTCTTCCTTGGTCCAATCCACTTCTGGTTTTAGTTCACCTGTAGTTTTACCATCTTTGTCACGTATCACTGGATGCTCCCATGCTGTTAGGATAGCCTTCCACGATTTGCTATCAAGTGATTTAATAAATGCCACCATTTTGGCTTTCCAGTAATCATAGTTTGATCCATCCAGAAGTGGAGGTCTGTTGACATAGCCACCATCCTTGTTCATTATGCCAGAAAGTAACTTCCCTGGTCACCCACGCAGAACAGGGTGTCTGCTCTGATACCAATTGAAATTCTGGCACCAACTGGGGACAGATGTTAAGACAGAAGCTATAGCAATTGTCGTATGTAATCCGTAATAATGCTAAGAAAAATGCTCTAGCGTATGTCCACAGTAGAATATAATTAACAAGTATAAGCAACAAACAATGAAGTAAATAACACAGAGAATTGTTAACCCAGTTCGGCGTAAACAACGACCTACTCTGGGGGCTACTAAGTCAGGAATGAATCCACTATAATAGATCTAGTTCTAAGACCACAACAAACCTCCAAGTTTACGACTTATCTCCTAGACTCTACCCGTGCTAACTCAACCTAGGAACTCCTAAGTTTGAGACCCCGTCTCACTTCCTTTCTATCACAAACCTTGTGATTATAATAATTGTACAAATAGTGCGGTTTCACTAACCAAACAAAAAACAGTCTCCGTGCTTAAAAGCTTGGGAGAAGTTTCACAAAATCACAAACCAAACAGGCCTAAGCTTGTGTTATAGAATCCACAAGAAAGGCTTACAATAAACAAGACTCAAACCCTAAAACTATATTCTTAAAATACGGCTTCAGTAATCTTTTAGGTTTTAGTCTTCACATATTTATATGACCTGAGTTAGCATGGGCTAGGTCTTCATTTTGGGCTTTAATCTTCAGCTGTCCTTTTGCAAAGTATTTCTATTTTACTTCGAAAATTCTAAAAAAAATAAGATTAAAAAAAAAAAAATTATCTTATTTTATAAGTAATTATAAAAGTAGAATTATTACCTTCCATTTAATTTAAATACACACGAAATGGAAAGAATCACTTGTTTCCATAAATGACGTAGCATCTTCTAGAAAGTCTTTCTTGGTGCAGCCGCCTTATAAACCCTTGTTTAAAAACGTGCGTCTTTATAAGCAGTAAGGCGAAAATATTGCTTCAGAGAATCTTCACAGATATGGCGCGCAATATAGAACATCTGGTCCAACATCTTGCTTGAACTTGTTTTTGCAAAATGAGGCCAACATACAAAACACCAACATCAATAAACCTTGGATTTTAAACCAAGTGTCCGCGTCTCATTTCATAATCAAACTTCAATCTATTTAACCATATAGACTTTCTTCACAAATTAACATCAAACAAACTCACCTTTTGCCACATTTGGCTTTTTTGTCTTAAAACCATTTTCAAAACCTTAAAATTAAACAAACAAATTTACTCGTCTTTTTACCCCGAACTACGGTGGTTTGATCCCTTGGGTACGTAGGCATGAGACTTGTCTCTCCAATCAATAAAATCAACAAAAACATTTTTCCTTTTCCATCACTTTAAGCATTTTTTTATCATCACTTTAAATCCCTACACTTATACATTTTTACAAGAAATTAAAATTAAGCGCAAAGTTAGAAATAAAAACAAGAGGTTCCTATAGAGTACTATAGATACTTAGGGTGCTAGTACCTTCCCTTCGTATAACCAACCCCCGAACCTTGTTCTCTAAAAATAGGGTTTTTCGAGCTTTTTCCCTTTCCCTCGGATAAATTAAAGATCGGTGGTGGAATGTTAAATTGCGATTCGAAGTTAATTAATAACCCGGTATCCAAAAATCACCGCGACAGCTAGCCAATTCCTTAAGGCTAATTTTAGATTGTCCCATATAAAATTGTTCATGGAATAATCTTTCTAACTGTGTCCAAGAACATATTGAATGAGGGGGAAGGGTAGTGAACCAAGTAAACGCATTCTTGGTTAGAGAGTTAGGAAAATATTTCATCCTTAACTCCTCATTATTTGCAATATTCCCTGCCTCTGCCATATATCTGGCAATGTGTTCGACTATTGATTCGTTTGTGTCCCCAGCAAATTTTGTAAATTTTGGAACTTTCCAATTTCTTGGTAATTCAGATTGTAACACATATTCAGACAAAGCAGAAACAAAATTAGGCTTGTGCAATCCCATGTTTAGACCATTTTGGGCTAATATTGTTTCAACTAAATGGGCTAAGTTATTTTCTCCCTCCAATCTATTTTGTTGAACGTTTCGAATCACTTGGTCAACATTATGGTTTCGATTAACCAATATTACATTGTGATTTGGTTCAACATTTGGTATGGGCGTCTCTAATTGAACACCTTGTGGGTTTTGAACTGGGTTTTCTTGAACCACTTGTTTGTTTGCCATCTGATTTCTTTGGACAGGTGCCTGGGTTGGTATTGGTCGAATTTGTGGTTGTTGTGTGGATGGTGCCCCAAAGAAATCAGCAATTCGACTCATTTGGTTTGTTAACATTTGGTAACTGTTATTCGAATCTTGAATCAAAGGATTTATCACAGTTCCTAATTGTTGTGTCAACAAATTAATCATTTCATGATTACTTTCATCCATTTGTTGTCGAAGAGACATAACAGATGTAGTAGTTAAGTTGTGGGGAACCATTCTATTTTGGTTTTCCACATTGGATGTGCTGGATTGCAATCCATACATTAAAGATGTAGGCATACCAAACTCCGGATCCCTATTCCAAGGAAAAGGCCTAACTCGATTCCTTTGGTCAGGATTTATTTGTATTGGAATGTTGGAGTAAGCCCTAAAAGCCAATCTATTTGATAGCATTTGCTTTTGTATTGTGGCATGATTTATATATATTAAATATATATAATAAGGCATTTATTTATTATGTTTGTTTTCCAAAATAATAAAGTCCCTAGAATAGATTGTTCATGTAATGAAACATTAAGTGAGACTTAATCGTGAGATTACATTAAGTTAAGAACACTATTCTTAAAGTATCCGTAGTCAAGCTTTAATATGAATTAGGATAATAATAAAGCGTGGAGACTATTATGTATGTAGACTGATGACCACATCTCACGGGTCATGGATATGAGATATTAAGTCTATACATAGATATAAATATTAAGAGTAATATTTATATTGGATCGACCCGCCATGAGAGTACTACATAGAATGTTATGAAAGTGTCATAAGATACTCTCATAGTGATAATAGTGTATATCACTCTTAGACCTGAAACCATTATGATCCCTAGATGTGGACTCAAATGTTTTATTGTCGTTCAAACGTTATCCGTAACAGGATAATCATAACGTCGGTTGATGGGCATTTTAAGAACCATGTTGAGGGACATGAGTGTCCTAGATGGGATTTGTCTCTCCTGCATAACAGGAGAAATATCTTTAGGCCTCTTGATGAAACATGACTGAAAAATTGCATGACCATGCCGAATTAAGTCAATATGAGATATTGGACTTATTCGTTACTCAGTATGTTTTGGGAGCAAGAAACATAAATATTGAACGATACAAGGATGACACTATATATGTCTTGTGTTCAATTTAGATATGAGGACAAAGGAGTAAACTGTACACACATACATTATCATGGAAAGGTTTCATTTGATCACCTTACATTCTTGTCACTTGGGTAGCAGTGATGTATTGCTAGATACCGCTTGTCGCGGTGATTTTTGGATATCGAGCTATTAATTAGCATCGACTCGCAATTTAATATTCCACCACCGATCTTTAATTTATCCGAGGGAAAGGGAAAAAGTTCGAAAAAAAAACCTATTTTGAGAGAACAAGGTTCGGGGGTTGGTTATACGAAGGGAAGGTATTAGCACCCTAAGTATCTATAGTACTCTATAGGAACCTCTTGTTTTTATTCTATCTATGCGCTTTATTTTTAATTGCTTGTAAAAAAATGTATAAGTGAGAATTAAAGTAGTGATAAAAAAGAAGTTTAAAGTGATGGAAAAGGGAAAATGTTTTTGTTTGATTTTATTGATTGGAGAGACAAGTCTCATGCCTACGTACCCGAAGGATCAAACCACCGTAGTTCGGGGTAAAAAGACGAGTAAATTTGTTTGTTTGATTTTAAAGTTTTGAAAATGGTTTTAAAGATAACAAGGGAAAAAAAAGTGTGAGTTTGATTTATTTTTTATTTGTGAAAGAAAGTCTAAATGATTAAGATTGATTTGAATTTTGATTATGAAATAAGACGCGGACACTTGGTTTAAAATCCAAGGTTTGTTGAGAAAATGTTTTGAGTGATAAAAGACACTTGGTTTGAATTCCAAGGTTTTTGTAAGAAAAAGAACACTTGGTTTGAATTCCAAGGTTTTTTGATAGAAATGTTTGATGAAAAATTTTGTGTTTCCCTGATATTTCGAAAAGAAAATAATTATGTATTTTTTTGAAAGAGGTTTTGACCTCGTTTTTTGAGAAGAAAATAGGTAATGGTTACGCGCGTAAAATGACACTAATCTAAAACGTCATAACAAATGAATTAAACGCGAAGACAATTCGCAATGATATTTCGATCAAAGCGACGCCTTTTCCCTCGGAATTTAACGTTACGCATATTGGCGGAAAGCGATAAAAAATAAATATGCATGAGATGCAATTTTTTCATTTAGGGTACATTGGCCTAATCACACTCTAAAATTTTTTTGTGAGAAAATAAATATGAAATGATGCAAGAGACGGGGTATGCTATGCACTTTTATTTAGAGTTTACATTTGGCCTATTTACATCCTAAATTCAAGAGCAAAAATAAATGACAATTAATAAAGCGATAAACACTCAATATTGTGATGATAATGATGTTACAAAAAAAAAGGTAAATATGATAAATAAATGGACGTAATGAAATAATATGAAATGCATGGATAAATAATATAAATAAATAAATAAATACGAAACTAAAAAAAGATGAAAATAAGCCTCGACATCGTGCTTGATTGGCTAAAATAATAGCTAAAATAGCTTATGCCAAAAGCACTTATCTCATAAGCTAAAAAAATAAAATTAGCAAAAAATAAATAAAGATATAAAGTAACATTAACAACATTTAAATATCAAATAAATCGAAAATAAAATAAGCCTCAACATCATGCTTGATTGGCTAAAATAAAAGCTAAAATAGCTTATGCCAAAAGCACTTATCTCATAAGCTAAAAAAAATAAAAATAAAATTAAAACAGGGGGGTGTGAACCTGAAAACGAAATAAACAGGGGGTGCAAAGAGCAGCAAAACAGTAAAAGTCCAGCCCAAAAGGGCCCATCTGCGTAAAAAAACAAACAAAAAAAAACCAGATCAATTCTGGCCGTCTGATCCATCAGACGGCCCTGATCTAATTTTAAAAAGGGAAGATATGAGCCATTTGATTAAGATCAGTGGCTGATAAGCGAGGGTGCACGGTGTGCTGCGATAGACACGCGCACACCGGATCGGGTTGGGGTATAAATACCCCCAAACCCTAAAAAACCCACATTTTTCCTCTTCTTCCTTCTCCCAGCCGCCGCTGGAACCTCTCACCTTCTTCTCTCTCGGTTTCGGCCTCCCCTCTCAAAACCACCACAACTCATCCTTTTCAAAAACTTTTAACATCAAATTCATATAAAATCACTTCCTAATTCTAAATCTAAACCCAAAATAAGCAAACAAATTCTCCATAGACTAGATCGAAACGAAAACAGAAAAGAGATTCAACCTTTACTGTATTTTTTTTGTTCTGATCTTTCTTCTTCTTGCTCGTTTTTTTTGTTTGGATATGGTTCTGGATTTGGGTTTTGTATTTGAGGGTTTGTGGTTTTGATTTCGTTTTGGTGTTGATGGAGGTTTCGATGATGAACGAATGAAGTTTGTGGGTTCGGATTTTCTGGGTTTGTTTGAGTTTCTAGCTTTGTTTCAGTTTTGGATGAAGAACGGTGATGATGATAATTTTTTTTGTTTTTTTGATTTTTGTTTTTTTTCTATTTTTTTGATTTTGATCTACTGTTTTTTTGGTTTTTTTTTGGATTTGGTTTGATTTTTTTTGATTCAGAAAAGGATGAATTTTTTTTGTCTCTGTTTTTTGATGAATTTGCTTTGTGGCTGCTGAGTTGTTTTTCGTCTGCCCCTGTTCATGTAATCTCTGTTCACTATATACACAAACCTAGGGTTTGAAAAACTCAAAAGGGGGAACAAGGATCTGAGTTTAGACAAACTGGTACACTGCCTTGCAGAAAGATGTTCCCTGTACTTTGTGGGAGAAGGAAGTTGACTTTGGACATTTTTGATTTTTTTTTTTTTAATTAATAAAAAAAGGACATAATTAAATAAAT
The DNA here is from genome assembly GCA_951799995.1 of Trifolium subterraneum. Lineage (NCBI taxonomy): Eukaryota > Viridiplantae > Streptophyta > Magnoliopsida > Fabales > Fabaceae > Trifolium > Trifolium subterraneum. Next base: position 24,720,039 of record OX637463.1, read on the forward strand.
AATTAATAATAATAATAATAAAAACAAAAATAAAGAAAGAAGAAGAAAGAAAAGAGTGGGAAGTAAGAAAGGGGGGGGGGGGGGGGGGGCAGCACGTGCTGCTTCTTCTTTTTATTTGTTTTTTTTGTTTTAATAATAATAATAATATTAATAATGGGAAGATAAATACAAAAGAAAAATGAGGTATTTTAAAATACCTCTCTGCCGAAATTTTACTCGAATCTCCTAACAAACGAAGCATTTAAGAAAAATACTCATATGTCGAAATTTCTTGTAAAAGTAGCAATTATATAATATGGTCAAAATAATCGGGTATGACAACAATAATAATAAAGGAAAAAAAATAATAATAGTAATAAAAAGATTTGACTCCTAATTTATCGTTTTTTTTTTATAGATTTTTTATCAAAATATAAAACAAAGATATCTTGAAAAATAAAATAGATTCTTAACATATTTTTTTGGATTTTTAACAAAGATACTAACAAAAAACAAAATTAAATAAACTGACATATTTTTTTGTATTTTTGTCATTGATGCATAAAATGCAAGGAAGAAAATATGAAGTGGAATCTTAGGTCAAAAAATGGGGTATGACAGATGCCCCTATTTAAGTTTCTTCCATCGGAGATAAAAAGAAAAAGATGATTTTTTGATGATGTTTTTGTTTTGGTTCGACGGTGGAAGAGGCTTAAATACAGAGTACACCATTTTTGACCGGAATAAACTATAAAGTGCTGTGATATGATGTTATGAATGTTATGCTTATGAGTGTTATGTTTACAAGTGTTTGAATGTAATTAATGAAGACTATTTGACAAAAGTAATGAAGACAGAAAGCGATAAAGTCCTGTATGCGGACAGAAGGCAGTAAAGTCCTGTGTATGGACAGAAGTAAAGACAAAAAGCAATAAAGTCCTGTGTGCGGACATAAGCAGATAAAGTCCTGTGTGCGGACAGAAGTAAAGACAGAAAGCAGTAAAGTCCTGTGTACGGACAGAAGTAAAGACGGAAAGCAATAAAGTCCTGTGTGCGGACATAAGCAGATAAAGTCCTGTGTGCGGACAGAAGTAAAGACTGAAAGCAGTAAAGTCCTGTGTACGGACAGAAGTAAAGACTGAAAGCGATAAAGTCCTGTGTACGGACAGAAGTAAAGACAGTGTCCACCAACATTGTGGGATGGTGAGGACAAGTAAAGGCAATGTCTACCAACATTGTGGGATGGTAAGGACAAGTAAAGGCAGTGTCTACCAACATTGTGGGATGGTAAGGACACAATGAGGAAATAAATTGTCTGCTATCATTGTGGGTGAGCGAGACATGACAAAAATATGTATTTGTCTAGACCAGGCGCACTGGAGATGACTTCTTTTGAAGGAATTAATCACAAATTTGCAGTTGATTAACCTTGCTACTTGAAATATGTTTGATGGAGACATCTCTGGACCAGACTCACTGGGGATGACTCTTTTTTGTATGAATGATAGAGATATCTCTGGACCAGATACACTGGGGATGACTCTTTTGGGGAAATTAACTGTAAGTTTGCTGTTGATTGTTTGCAAAGTCTGCTACTTTGAATATGTTTGATGGAGACATCTCTGGACCAGACTCACTGGGGATGACTCTTTTTTGTATGAATGATTGATGGAGACATCTCTGGACCAGATACACTGGGGATGACTCTTTTTGCGATGTATTGAAGCAGGACACGTGATGGTCAATGCAGTATGTATGAATGATTTTGTTTGCATGTTGCATATGAATATATGTATGGACATGTGAATGATTGTAAGTATGTATGCATGTATGTATGTATGTATGAATGATTGTTATGAAGCTTGTATTTGTATGATTGAATGATATTTGTACACGACTGGATGAGACAAAAGTTGGATCAGGCAAGATGAGCATTGGGCCGACGTATCCGTACAACCACTCGGTAGTTCTCCGCTGGGGACACCATCGTTATAGGCGAAATAAATCAGATCCTCGGGGTAAAACCCGGTATGGTGTGTCAATCCACGTTAAGAGTGATTGCTTCTTGGGGTAAGGCCCATCAGTCAGAGGTCTGGCAGAAGTCGCCATTTCGTGCGCTGAAACCGAATATTTTCTCATGGTCTTGTTTCAATAGTCATGCTTTTTGCTTTTTGAAGTCCCTAACTTTTGCCTGGACCGCCCTTTCAGGTTTTCAATCCACCGGGAATAATATTTCTTTTTTTGTTTTGCCCCTAATTTTTGCCTGGACCGCCCTTTCGGGTTTTCAATCCACCGGGACGCTCATTTTTGCCTAAGCCGCCCTTTCAGGTTTTCGACTCATCGAGCTTTTGTTTTTTTAGCAATGACTGTATTTGCCTTGTTGAATCTGTCTGCTTTCGGAACAATGTTGATATATGCTTGTATGACTCATGAATCTAAGAAGTATGTTTGTCATTTGTATTTTCTTCAAAAAAGAACTACTAAAAAACTTTAAATTATTTTTTGAGTTTTTGCTTCAAGTACTTTAAATTGAAAGAGGGGGAAACAAAATTGCAAATAAATTTGAATTCCAAATAGAGGGCACAGGCTCGAATTTGATTAAAAGAGTGGCGATTGGCGAAAAGCACAACCCCACAGATCGTTACAAAGATGAAAAATGGTAATTGGGTGGGAAAGGTACATTAAACACAATGATCGCTATTCTCCCTAACAACTTTGAATTTGCAGTCTAAAATGTTGTAAGCCAAAGATATTCTGTCAATCGAGGTACTCTGAGCAAGTGATGCCTGATCCGATGCAGTTACTTGTCTTATTCCTTAACTTTTGCATAGATCGCCTTTTCAGGTTTTCGACCTATCAGGATATTACTTTCTGTTTATGTCTCTAATTTTTGCCTGGACCGCCCTTTCGGGTTTTCAGCCCACCGAGACGCTCATTTTTGCCTAAGCCGCCCTTTCAGGTTTTCAACTTAGCGAGCTGTTCTTTTATTTTTTAGACAAAGTATTTCTTGACGGCATCGGCATTCACAGGACGAGGGAGCTCATCACCATCCATGGTTGCAAGAGTCATAGCACCACCAGAAAAAGCTCTTTGGACAACATACGGGCCTTCATAATTCGGCGTCCACTTGCCCCTAGAATCCGGCTGAAAGGACAAAATCTTTTTGAGCACAAGGTCACCTTCACGGAACTCACGAGGCCGAACCTTCCTGTCAAAAGCCTGTTTCATTCTTCTCTCATATAACTGTCCATGACATAAAGCCGCCATGCGTTTCTCCTCAATTAAATTCAATTGGTCATATCTATTTTGGCACCATTCGGCCTCGGCCAACTCAGTTTCCATTAAGACTCTCATTGATGGGATTTCAACCTCTACGGGGAGTACTGCTTCCATGCCGTATACTAAAGAGAAAGGGGTTGCCCCTGTCGAAGTACGAACTGAAGTACGGTATCCATGTGAAGCAAAAGGTAACATTTCATGCCAATCTTTGTAAGTGACCACCATTTTCTGCACGATCTTCTTGATGTTCTTATTTGCAGCTTCAACTGCGCCATTCATCTGAGGCCGGTAAGGAGATGAATTATGATGCTCAATCTTGAACTCGTCACACAGATCTTTCATCATTTTGTTATTCAAGTTTGTCCCATTATCTGTAATAATCTTGTTAGGAACACCATAACGACAGATAATATGGTTCTTGATAAAACGCACGACCACCTGCTTGGTCACATTGGCATAAGACGCCGCCTCAACCCACTTGGTGAAGTAATCAATAGCCACTAAGATGAAACGATGTCCGTTGGAAGCCTTTGGTTCAATCCGACCAATCATGTCGATACCCCACATGGAGAACGGCCAAGGAGAAGAGAGAACATTCAGAGAAGTTGGCGGTAGATGTATCTTATCCGCATAAATCTAACATTTATGGCATTTCCTGGCATGTTTGTAACAATCAGACTCCATCGTCAACCAATAGTAGCCGGCTCTTAACATTTTCTTGGCCATTGTGTGTCCATTAGGATGGGTTCCGAATGAACCTTCATGTACTTCATGCATCAATAGATCAGCCTCATGTTTGTCCACACACCGCAGCAGGACCATATCAAAATTCCTTTTGTATAACACCTCATCATTCAGGAAGAAACTACTGGACAGCCTTCTCAGAGTCTTTTTGTCTTTGCTAGATGCCCCAGGGGGATATTCTTGCTTCTGAAGGAACATCTTGATATCATGAAACCAAGGCCTGTCATCCACCACTTCCTCGGTTGCAAACACATATGCTGGTCTCTCAAGGCACCGAATACTGATGGTTGGTATCTCGTTCCGGCGATTAACTCGGTACATTGAAGATAGAGTGGCCAAAGCATCGGCCATTTGATTCTCGTCACGAGGAATGTGATGTAGCTCAACTTTATTGAAGAAAGTTAACAACCGTCTTGCATAATCTCTGTAAGGAACCAAACCAGCATGGCGAGTCTCCCATTCTCCTTTGATCTGATTAATCACAAGAGCTGAGTCTCCATAAATGTCGATGTTTTTGATCCTTAAGTCAATAGCTTCTTCAATGCCCATGATGCAAGCTTCATATTCTGCAATATTGTTAGTGCATTCAAACTGTAATCTCGCAGTGAAAGGAATGTGAGCACCTTTAGGGGTAACAATGATTGCCCCAATTCCACTACCGTAGAGGTTAACGGCCCCATCAAATATCAAACCCCACTGGGATTCAGAATCAGGCCCCTCGCCAAACACCGGTTCATCGCAATCCTTCATCTTCAAATACATGATCTCTTCATCTGGAAAATCAAACTTGATTGGCTGGTAATCTTCAACTGGTTGGTGAGCCAAATGGTCAGCAAGAATACTACCCTTGATTGCCTTTTGGGTACGGTACTCAATATCGTATTCGGATAACAACATCTGCCAACGGGCAATTCTTCCGGTTAGAGCTGCCGTCTCAAAAATGTACTTAATTGGATCCATTTTGGATATCAACCAAGTAGTATGATTAATCAAGTAATGTCGGAGACGTTTGGCAGCCCAAGCCAAAGCACAACAAGTCTTCTCAAGCATGGAGTATCGAGATTCACAATCTGTGAATTTCTTACTCAAATAATAAATTGCGTGCTCTTTTCTGCCGGTTTCATCCTGTTGCCCCAGCACACAACCCATAGATTCTTCTAGCACGGTTAAATACATGATGAGCGGTCTTCCTTCAACTGGAGGGATAAGGATCGGAGGTTCCATTAAATACTCTTTGATACTGTCAAAAGCTTTCTGACAGTCCTCTGTCCAAACAATCCCTTGATTTTTGCGAAGCAACTTGAATATCGGCCCACACGTGGCAGTCATATGGGAGATGAATCTAGAGATGTAATTTAGTCGACCCAGGAAACCTCTAACTTGTTTTTCTGTTTGTGGAGCTGGCATTTCTCTGATGGCCCTGACTTTGTCTGGATCTACCTCGATACCCTTTTGACTAACAATGAATCCCAGGAGCTTTCCGGATCTAACACCGAAAGTGCATTTGTTGGGATTTAAACGGAGACGATATTTCCTCAATCTTTGAAACATTTTCACCAAATACTCCACGTGTTCTTCTTCGGTGCCCGACTTGACAATCATATCATCTACGTATACCTCGATCTCTTTGTGCATCATGTCATGAAAAAGGGTGGTCATGCCCCTTTGATAGGTAGCACCTGCATTTGTTAGACCGAAAGGCATTACTTTGTAACAGAATGTGCCCCAAGGCGTAATGAAAGCGGTCTTCTCTCTATCTTCAACTGCCATCTTGATCTGATTGTACCCGGAGAAACCATCCATGAAGGAGAAAACCTTGGATTTAGCTGTGTTATCGACCAATACATCAATGTGAGGCAGAGGAAAATCATCTTTCGGACTGGCTTTGTTCAAATCTCTGTAATCAACACACATTCTGACTTTGCCGTCCTTCTTTGGAACCGGTACTATGTTAGCCAACCACTGAGGATATTCTGATGTAATAAGGAAACCAGCGTCAATTTTCTTTTGTACTTCTTCTTTGATCTTGAGGGCCATATCCGGATGAGTTCTTCTTAACTTTTGCTTTACCGGAGGACATTCTGGCTTCAGAGGCAAATGATGTTCCACAATTTCGGGATCTAAACCGGGCATATCCTGATATGACCAGGCGAAGATGTCAACATATTCTCTGAGTAAAACGATCACCCTTTCCTTGACAGATGCTTCTAAGGATGCCCCAATCTTGATTTCTTTCATTCCTTCGCCGGAACTTAAATCAATTAACTCCACATCTTCCTCATGAGGCTGAATGACTTTCTTCTCTTGATCTAATAGTCGTTTGATCTCATCAGGGATCCCTTCATCCTCTTCCTCTTCAGCCTCGTAAACAGGGAACTCAAAGTTGGGAGAGGGCCTAGGAACATTGTGTTTAACGGGTTCATTGATGCTTAATCTGCATGTGATTTATGATTGATTTTATTAAATAAAAGAATGCAAACCTTTTTGGAAAATGATTAAAAGCTAGGAAGTAGAAGGAAAATTAAATATATACTTTGGTTTTTTGTGTTACCATTTTCTAGAATAAAAAGAAAACAAAAACAAAAGTCATGATAAAAACGACAATTTCATTAAAATACTTGAAGCTCAAAATAAAGCCCCACATGCGTTCGCTTTTGCCTTGGGCAGGACAAAAGGATTTTTTTGGAAAACAAAAATAGACAAACATATTACTTAGATAGAGGAGTGACAGAGGGGACATCAACAACGACCCAATTGCGGCAAATTCCTCCTGGAATCACGAAAGAAGGCTGCTCTTCTTCAACTTTGTCTTCAATGATAGCATTAGTTTCTGGTGGAGTGTAAATCGGTTCGGCACTGACGAAGGTACCCTTATTTGGATTGACTGTTCTTGTAGACGGAGCAGGACCCAGACCCTCCATGTGTCTTCTTTTCGGCATTTGTAATAACTTCCCCCATTTCAGATGTGACCTTTGTTGTACTTCCTTTTGCGCATCTTTTGCAGAAGACATAAATGTTTTCCCCTTTTTCGACCTTTTCTCTTCAATAGAAAGCCCCTGGAAAGACGTACCGTCCCTAACATCAGCACTGATATAAGAAAAAGCCGACAAATGACTCACCAATAAAGCTTCCTCTCCATTCACAATCACCAATTTTCCTTCCCGCACAAATTTCAGCTTTTAGTGAAGTGTGGAAGTCACCGCCCCCGCTTCGTGAATCCATGGTCGCCCCAACAAACAACTATAAGAAGCTTGAATATCCATGACTTGAAAGGTAATTTGGAACTCATAGGGACCAACTGAAATGGGTAGGTCTATTTCACCGATTACTGATTTTCTTGACCCATCGAAGGCTTTCACGATTAATGCACTCGGCCTCAAAGGCGCACCACATTATGCGAGCTTGTCGAGAGTAAACTTGGACATTACATTCAAAGATGACCCGGTATCCACCAACACATTGGATAAGGCATCAGATTTACAAATTACCGAGATATGTAATGCTAAGTTATGATCCTTTCCTTTTTCAGGGAGTTCCTCGTCGCTGAAACTCAAGTTATTGCAGGTTGTGACATTCCCCACTATGCTACCAAATTGGCCCAAGGTTATGTCATGGTCGACATATGCCTGGTCCAAGACCTTCATTAGTGCATCTCTGTGCGCATCAGAATTCAACAAGAGTGATAAAATTGAAATCTTGGAAGGGGTTTGTAGTAATTGATCCACGATCTTATACTCACTTCTCTTGATCATTTTTAAAATTTCATCTGAGTCTTCATACACCCTTTCACCAGTCCCACTAGAGTCAGGAATTTGTGTTTTTTCAACAGGACTACCGGTCTTTTCTTGAACAACTCCCGGAAGAACACGCCCACTCCTCAGTATTTTGCTATTATCTGCAATATTGTCCACGGATATCAAAGGAGGAATAGGTATTTCCACCCCATCCTGCAACATGGTGGCATCATATCTATACGGCACAGCTCTCAGGGATGTATATGGCATAGGCCCTGACACGCAGATCACCAGCGGGGTAACTGTGGGCTCTCCACTATTATATATCATCTCGAGACGGTCAGAGATATTGAATTCTGGTACTATGACGCAAACATCCTCGCTCTTCTTTGTAACTACCAATTCTCCTTTATCCATCAACCTTTGTATGTCCTCTTGAACTCGGGAACAACCTTGAGGATTCTTCAAACATTCCTCACAAGTTGCATGATCATGGCTAAACAACTTTGCTTCACACATTTTACTATGAATGGGCACCAACGGGGTTTTGATATCCTTTATACTGAGAATGGTGCTTGTTTCTTGGCAACTTTGGATGAAATGGACAGAGGACCCGTGATTGGGCAGCGGATTGTTTCGGACGTTGGGATTTTCATCCTTGAAGGACAGCACCTTATTATGGATTAATTCTTGAACAGCTTTTTTGAAGGCGTAGCAACGTTCTACATCATGGCCAGGGGCCCCTTGATGGAAGGCACAAGTTAGGTCATTACGGTACCAAGTAGGTGGTACTGCTGGCGCAGGTGGAGGTGGTCTTGTCTGGACAAGATTTTTGGCAAGTAAGGCGGGGAGTAGGTCGGCATATTTCATGGGTATGGGGTCAAATGATGGATTTCTCTGGGTGCGATTGGGATAATTGTAGGGTTGTTGGGGATTTTGTGGTCGAATTTGTGGTTGCTGTGGGTATGGTTGTTGAGGATATGTTTGTTGATAAAGTGGTGGATAGTGTGAAGGTGGTCTTTGGGTCATTCGTGGCTGGTAAGGCGGGTTTTGAGGTACTGGTGAGACAGCTGCAACGTGTTGGTAGCCCATATACGGTCGTTGATGCTGTCCATGGGCCACCATACTTACTTCTGACTCCTTTCTCCTTGCAAAGTTACTTCCAAACCTCTTCGTACTGTTGACCGGAACACTTTCTCTGACCAAACGTCCTTGTCGGACCCCTTCTTCAAGTCGCATTCCCATGTTTACCATCTCAGTGAAATCACTGGGTGCACTAGCAATCATTCGTTCATAGTAAAATGAATCAAGAGTATTTAGGAAAATCTTGGTCATTTCTTTTTCTTCTAGTGGTGGACAAATCTGAGCGGCAATCTCTCTCCATCGCTGAGCATATTCTTTAAAACTCTCTTTATCTTTTTGAGACATACCTCGAAGTTGATCTCTATCTGGAGCCATGTCTAGATTGTATTTGTATTGACGGACAAAAGCTTCGCCCAAATCATTGAATGTTTGGATCTTGGCACTATCTAAGCCCATGTACCACTTCAAAGCGGCACCTGTCAAGCTATCCTGAAAGTAGTGGACTAGTAACTGATGGTTATCTGTTTGAGTAGACATCTTTCGGGCGTACATTACCAGATGGCTCTGAGGGCAGGAATTTCCTTTGTACTTCTCAAACTCGGGGACCTTAAACTTAGGTGGGATCCTAACGTTTGGTACCAAGCAAAGGTCATGGGCGTTTTTTCCGAACAAATCCTTCCCACGAAGGGCCTTAATCTCGAGCTGCATCTTATCAAACTGATCCTGAAGATTATCCATACGGCCATAAGTCTCTGGATCCTCCGAATGATAGACTGGTTCGCTCACATAAGGAACGGTGTGAGCTACGGAAGCTGGAATGGTCATTGTTGACTGAGGGACACACATAGTGACTTGAGGAAGAATCGTCCCAGGTTGGGGAACAACAGTAGCATGCGGCAAAGTAGGAGTGGGGACCTCGGGAACTTGGGGTCGAAGCCCTTCATTAAAATTCATAGGCATGCCCCAAGGATAACCTTCGGGCATGACGTGCTGATGTGCGTTGACGGGTACCACTGGAACCAGGGCAGTGGCAATTTCAGAGATGACTGTAGCTTGAGGAGGAGGGGTTAGTGGCTGATTCTGCGCAGCCACCAACGATGTCATCATGGCGGTTAGCTTTTCTACTTCAGCCCGGAGCGTTGTTATTTCCCCATGGAGCTCAACGTTCTCTTGTTCAACTGGATCCATTCTCTTTTTCTTGTTTGCTCGAGTGTTGTACGTGCGAGATGGCTGTGGTCGTGGTCGTCGGGCCACTTTAACTGGGGCAGAGAGGAGAGAAAGAATATGAGACTCGATTTTTTGAAACTTATGAATGTGATATGATGCATGAATATGTTATGTTAAAATATGCAAGATTTTTTTCCGAAGGACTTTAAGACAATAATTTTGTAAACATTTTATAAGAAAAGGAAAAGTAAATAAAAATTGCATTAATAATTCAAAGGTTACAACCATTTTTCAAAATAAAAACATAAAATAAAACTAAAACCAATTTCCAAGAAGCCAACTAGCCATCAAAATGTGAATCGAAGCCAGAGGAAAATAAATCCCCTTGCCTCTTCTTCCTCTTGCTATCTTGTCTTAATAAGGCATCCTTGACCCTAATCATATCTTCCTTCTCGGCCAACAGACCACTTTGTAGAGAGAGCATCTTCTCTTGTTCTTTCAACTTCTCCTTCAACTCTTTGTTCTCAATCTCAGACTCTCGGAACCTTCCCTCCCACGCTTCTTTCTCAAGTTTCAATTTAGTCAAAAGTTCCTGGAACTCATCTATGGTCTCGAATGGGATAACTGAAGGTGGTGTGGTAGGAGAAGATGCATCGGCAGAAGATGAAAAACTATAAGGCATCCCGCGTTCTATAGCCCTACTTATTACCCACTTTGTATATTCTTCGGAGACAATACCAAGCTTCCTTCCTAATTGATTCTTTCCTTCCCTATGGACATTGTACCAAGCCCGAGCAAACTCTTTCCTCATGTATTGGCTCCCTTCTTCATTGGAATAAAATATGCCGGTCAAGAGGACACTCTCAGGCCGATCCCTCATGGGATATCCGAACTGTCGTCTAGCAAGAGTAGGGTTATAACTGATTCCTCCTCGTATGCCAAGAAGAGGCACGTTGGGGAAATCTCCACAACTGTCAATGATTGCTCCTACATCAGAAGCGGCATTATACCAAACTATATCGGCCGAAGTAAGAGGCATAATCCTTTGGGACCAACGGAGCTTTTCTGGATTCTCTTTGAAGCGACTAGTCTGAGGTAGGTGCGAAATAAACCACCTATATAGTAATGGTGCACAACAAATAATAAGTCCGTTACCCTTTTGAGTTCTATGGTGAATGGAATCGTAGGCATCCGCAAGTAAGGTAGGAACAGGGTTTCCTCCCAAAAAGATTTGGATGGCACTACTATCAACAAAGTAGTCGACGTTGGGGAATAACACCAACCCATAGATGAGTAGAGCGAGGATAGCTTCGAAAGCGTCCACACTCCCCTTTTCAGCAAACACAAACGCCCTTCCGAATAAGAAATTGGATGTCAAACCTTGAGATCCCCCTTTTTTGGTGATATTAGAGGCTATGTCAGAACTATTCAAATGGAGAGCCTTTGCAATAGCTGAAGGTGCGGGAAATTCTTCCAAGCCGGTATAAGGTACCTTTTCCGAGATCGGCAAACCAACCCAATATGAAAATTCTTCTAGAGTAGGAACCAACTGATAGTCAACAAAAGTGAAGCAATGATAAATTGGGTCGTAGAACTGGACAAGTGTGTTAAGAGCCCCTTCTTCGACATTTGTATTGAGGATGCTCAAAAGCTTCCTATATTGCTTTTGGAAATCTTCGGGGAAAGGGACTAGAGATCCTAGCTCTCTTAGTCGGGAAAGGTCCGATTCCTTGAAACTGTACTTCTTAGTGTTCCTTTTCTTTAGGTCCATAATCTGCGATGTTTACAAAATAATTCTCTTAGGTCCTTCGAAAAGATTTTTTTTTCTTATGATGAAATGAATGCATGGATGCATGATTATGTTACAATGATTCATAACATAGCTTCGAAAGTTGGGATACATAATGATGGAGCTTAAGGGTAAAAGCCCTCCCATATGATAAGTACTACGGTTATTTGTACCTGCAAGATGGGTTCTACAAAGTTCCCAAAGTCATCAACCGCCTCATGAACATCATTGGATTACGTGACTACTCTCGTTCCAACAATATTCACAAAATGATCTCGTTTGAGTGTAGTCTCGCGTGACAACTAAATCCAAGACTTACTCTTCATTAGCCACCGCACTACGCCCTAAAAAGGCCAAGATGGGTTAAAGGTAATCTAAAGGTCCTCGGCTTCTCCGGACACTCACATTGAAAGTAATAACACCATCATGACTTATCATGACGACGAGTACTACCGTCGTGAGGCCTCCACCGAGCGGGATCATATCACATGTGCTTCATAATCTAAAGACATGTCACTATGATTTCATCCCATCCTATCTTATTGTGTCTCTCAAGCCCGGGTTAGGACTTATCTCACCACTCAAGAGATCCCAAAAAAACATATATACACATATAAACAAATAAGCAATAAAATACTAGCGCAAAACAAGGATTAAAACAAGTTAGGTTCAACCCGCTTAGTTGTCCCCAGTGAAGTCGCCATTTCTGTCGCGGTGATTTTTGGATATCGAGCTATTAATTAGCATCGACTCGCAATTTAATATTCCACCACCGATCTTTAATTTATCCGAGGGAAAGGGAAAAAGTTCGAAAAAAAAACCTATTTTGAGAGAACAAGGTTCGGGGGTTGGTTATACGAAGGGAAGGTATTAGCACCCTAAGTATCTATAGTACTCTATAGGAACCTCTTGTTTTTATTCTATCTATGCGCTTTATTTTTAATTGCTTGTAAAAAAATGTATAAGTGAGAATTAAAGTAGTGATAAAAAAGAAGTTTAAAGTGATGGAAAAGGGAAAATGTTTTTGTTTGATTTTATTGATTGGAGAGACAAGTCTCATGCCTACGTACCCGAAGCATCAAACCACCGTAGTTCGGGGTAAAAAGACGAGTAAATTTGTTTGTTTGATTTTAAAGTTTTGAAAATGGTTTTAAAGATAACAAGAAAAAAAAAAGTGTGAGTTTGATTTATTTTTTATTTGTGAAAGAAAGTCTAAATGATTAAGATTGATTTGAATTTTGATTATGAAATAAGACGCGGACACTTGGTTTAAAATCCAAGGTTTGTTGAGAAAATGTTTTGAGTGATAAAAGACACTTGGTTTGAATTCCAAGGTTTTTGTAAGAAAAAGAACACTTGGTTTGAATTCCAAGGTTTTTTGATAGAAATGTTTGATGAAAAATTTTGTGTTTCCCTGATATTTCGAAAAGAAAATAATTATGTATTTTTTTGAAAGAGGTTTTGACCTCGTTTTTTGAGAAGAAAATAGGTAATGGTTACGCGCGTAAAATGACACTAATCTAAAACGTCATAACAAATGAATTAAACGCGAAGACAATTCGCAATGATATTTCGATCAAAGCGACGCCTTTTCCCTCGGAATTTAACGTTACGCATATTGGCGGAAAGCGATAAAAAATAAATATGCATGAGATGCAATTTTTTCATTTAGGGTACATTGGCCTAATCACACTCTAAAATTTTTTTGCGAGAAAATAAATATGAAATGATGCAAGAGACGGGGTATGCTATGCACTTTTATTTAGAGTTTACATTTGGCCTATTTACATCCTAAATTCAAGAGCAAAAATAAATGACAATTAATAAAGCGATAAACACTCAATATTGTGATGATAATGATGTTACAAAAAAAAAGGTAAATATGATAAATAAATGGACGTAATGAAATAATATGAAATGCATGGATAAATAATATAAATAAATAAATAAATACGAAACTAAAAAAAGATGAAAATAAGCCTCGACATCGTGCTTGATTGGCTAAAATAATAGCTAAAATAGCTTATGCCAAAAGCACTTATCTCATAAGCTAAAAAAATAAAATTAGCAAAAAATAAATAAAGATATAAAGTAACATTAACAACTTTTAAATATCAAATAAATCGAAAATAAAATAAGCCTCAACATCATGCTTGATTGGCTAAAATAAAAGCTAAAATAGCTTATGCCAAAAGCACTTATCTCATAAGCTAAAAAAAATAAAAAATAAAATTAAAACAGGGGGGTGTGAACCTGAAAACGAAATAAACAGGGGGTGCAAAGAGCAGCAAAACAGTAAAAGTCCAGCCCAAAAGGGCCCATCTGCGTAAAAAAACAAACAAAAAAAAACCAGATCAATTATGGCCGTCTGATCCATCAGACGGCCCTGATCTAATTTTAAAAAGGGAAGATATGAGCCATTTGATTAAGATCAGTGGCTGATAAGCGAGGGTGCACGGTGTGCTGCGATAGACACGCGCACACCGGATCGGGTTGGGGTATAAATACCCCTAAACCCTAAAAAACCCACATTTTTCCTCTTCTTCCTTCTCCCAGCCGCCGCTGGAACCTCTCACCTTCTTCTCTCTCGGTTTCGGCCTCCCCTCTCAAAACCACCACAACTCATCCTTTTCAAAAACTTTTAACATCAAATTCATATAAAATCACTTCCTAATTCTAAATCTAAACCCAAAATAAACAAACAAATTCTCCATAGACTAGATCGAAACGAAAACAGAAAAGAGATTCAACCTTTACTGTATTTTTTTTGTTCTGATCTTTCTTCTTCTTGCTCGTTTTTTTTGTTTGGATACGGTTCTGGATTTGGGTTTTGTATTTGAGGGTTTGTGGTTTTGATTTCGTTTTGGTGTTGATGGAGGTTTCGATGATGAACGAATGAAGTTTGTGGGTTCGGATTTTCTGGGTTTGTTTGAGTTTCTAGCTTTGTTTGAGTTTTGGATGAAGAACGGTGATGATGATAATTTTTTTTGTTTTTTTGATTTCTGTTTTTTTTCTATTTTTTTGATTTTGATCTACTGTTTTTTTGGTTTTTTTTTGGATTTGGTTTGATTTTTTTTTATTCAGAAAAGGATGAATTTTTTTTGTCTCTGTTTTTTGATGAATTTGCTTTGTGGCTGCTGAGTTGTTTTTCGTCTGCCCCTGTTCATGTAATCTCTGTTCACTATATACACAAACCTAGGGTTTGAAAAACTCAAAAGGGGGAACAAGGATCTGAGTTTGGACAAACTGGTACACTGCCTTGCAGAAAGATGTTCCCTGTACTTTGTGGGAGAAGGAAGTTGACTTTGGACATTTTTGATTTTTTTTTTTTTAATTAATAAAAAAAGGACATAATTAAATAAATAATTAATAATAATAATAAAAACAAAAATAAAGAAAGAAGAAGAAAGAAAAGAGTGGGAAGTAAGAAAGGGGGGGGCAGCACGTGCTGCTTCTTCTTTTTATTTGTTTTTTTTGTTTTAATAATAATAATAATATTAATAATGGGAAGATAAATACAAAAGAAAAATGAGGTATTTTAAAATACCTCTCTGCCGAAATTTTACTCGAATCTCCTAACAAACGAAGCATTTAAGAAAAATACTCATATGTCGAAATTTCTTGTAAAAGTAGCAATTATATAATATGGTCAAAATAATCGGGTATGACAACAATAATAATAAAGGAAAAAAAATAATAATAGTAATAAAAAGATTTGACTCCTAATTTATCGTTTTTTTTTTTTTATAGATTTTTTATCAAAATATAAAACAAAGATATCTTGAAAAATAAAATAGATTCTTAACATATTTTTTTGGATTTTTAACAAAGATACTAACAAAAAACAAAATTAAATAAACTGACATATTTTTTTGTATTTTTGTCATTGATGCATAAAATGCAAGGAAGAAAATATGAAGTGGAATCTTAGGTCAAAAAATGGGGTATGACACCGCTCATTGTTTATAATATTAAATATGAGATTTAATATTATTGCCAACGTGTCAGGATCCTATAGGGTCACACTCAATAGAACGGTCAAAAGGAGAAACATAAGTAAGACTTATGAATGGGGTGCAGTTCGTAAAATTGATAATTAGTTAGCAAAGGCTAATGGGCTTAAGGAAGCTCATTGGTAACCACTTGACTTGTTGCATACACAAGCAGTTCTATAAATAGAACCCTTGTGCCAAAGTCATGGTTGGTTCAGTTGTTGAAACAACAAGCACATCAAGCTGCACTCTTTTTTCATGAAAGAAGGCTGCTCATCCTTTTTGAAAGGTTGCTAATTCTTTCTTTCTCAGGTAAACTCTGATCGCTTGGCTAGCACCGAGAACCAGAGGAGAACCGTTCCTGTGGACGAGTAGAGGCTTTGCTATGTTGCTCGGCTTGTGATCAAAACGTTTCTTCCACAGTTCGAAAGGTAACAATATTATCACTGATTCATTCCTCTTTCGTAATGATCCAAGGAAAGGAAATCGATTTAATTTTAAAATTCCGCTGCTTCTGATAAGTCGATTTTCATTCAGTGGTATCAGAGCAAATTACGAAACCTTGAATCGGATTGTTTTGTTTACTGTTTTCTATTTAAATCGTTTAAACATATTGTAAATCGTTTTTGTTTAAATCGTTTAAACATGGTTCTGTTAAATCGCGATTCTGTTTAAATTGTTTAATCACGTGCCTGTTTAAATTGTTTAAACATGTTAATCGTGTCTCTGTTTAAATCGTTTAAACACATCAGAAACTGTTTCTGTTTAAAATGTTTAAACATATTGGAATCAATTAAATAATAAAGCAATTAAAATTGGTTGAACTATGTTTCTGTTTTTGGTTATCGATTGGTTTGATGTTTCGGAACCGTTTCTGGTGAAGCATCAACATATTGATTATCATAACAAGAGAAACATGTTACTCGATCACATATGCACATAAAACCTATGTGATATTGGTATATATGATATACTGATTTTGATCGTAAAATAATTGAGTTGAATGATACTTGTTCATATTTGATAATTGATGTTTGAAACTTCGGAACCGTATCTGGTGAAGCATAAACTTCGGAACCGTATCTAGTGAAGTAAAAGCTTTGAAACCGTATCTGGTGAAGTTTAACGAATTCGATTATCGTATTGAACGAAGAATCAGAGCACTTGATTTGGTATGATCATGTTATTGTAAGAGTATTCATAACGATGCAAGTGTTGTGTCATTATGATTAGGGTTTGTAAAACGTATCAAATGTTGATGCAAAATTAGATGGTAATTCAAAGTGATTTTGAAAAATATATTTAATTTTAAAATCATTTCAAAATTTTAGAAATATCTTTTGAAATTGTTTTAAAAGATAATATTACCAATTTTGGAAAATATTTTATTCAAAAGCGTTTTGATTAAATAAATTGCAATATTTGGTAATTGGAGAATTCTCAAAGATTTGATTCTACAATAAAATAATATTATTTATTTTAGCAAATTTTGATTCGAAAGATTTAATTGTGAATTAAAAGGTTTGAATCATATTTAATTGCTAACTTTGCGTAGTGTGATCTGAAGGTGCGTGGAGAAAACACAAGAAGGGGGGGGGGGGGGGGGGGGGGGGGGGGGGGGGGGGGGGGGGGTTGAATTGTGTTTTGGATATTTAAAAACTTTTCTAGATATTTAAATCTATCAGAGTCTTTAAGCGCAGTGGAATAGTTTACACAATCAACTTAAGGCTAAGTGAATGATGAAGGAGTAAATGAAAGAGTGAGAGAGAGAGAAAGACACACAACAATTTATACTGGTTCCCCTCACAAATTGAGAGTACTCCAGTCCCTTTGCTTCCAAGGGAGTTCACTATAATCACTAAGATCACTATCAGATGCTCAAGCACAAAAGCATGAGACTTCCTTGCTCATGTCACACAAGACTTAAGACTTCCTGCTCTAGGTCACACAGGACAGAGAGACTTCCTTGCTCTAATCACACAAGATCAGAGACTTCCTTTCTCAAGCACACAAGCATGAGACTTCCTTGCTCAAGTTACACAAGACAAGAGACTTCCTTGCTCCTACACTAAGCATAAGACTTCCTTGCTCTAATCACTAAGATTGAGACTTAGTTGCTTCTACACTAAGCAGAAGACTTTCTTGCTTCTACACTAAGCAGAAGACTTATCAATTACTCACGCAGGAGTAATACTAACTTCTAAGCTTAAACTTATTACAAACATAATAACTTCAGAGGCTTAAGCTAGTTTCTATTCTCACTTCATTTGAGAGATGTTTTCTATTACAATTCAGATTCTCGCTTATTCAGAGAGATATTTTCTAATGAAGTTCGTTTTTCATCAATTCTTTCTTTTGAATATTTATATGAGTTGAGAAAGACATTAAGACGTTGGAGAAATTCCCGTTGTAAAATGGACAGCTGTAGTCTTTTGAATATCCGTTGAGTAAAGCCACGTCTTCTTTGCAGTGAAGCTTCTCCTTTACTGGTTGTCCAAAGTACATTAATAAGGTACAACTAGCTCCTAGATAGAGTAGAATCACATCCTTTGTGACCGTTGTAATTAGTTGTCCTTAGAACAAATCATCAGGCTTGATAAGAGTAGTTGATGTAGCCCTTCTGATGATTTGGCGAATTCCTTTGCTCTTGATGAACCTTTGATAACTTGGAGTCTGATTGGTCTTGAATAAATGGCCTCTGATAGTCCTTCGTATTTCAGCTTCTGAACGTCTTCATCTTCTGAATAACTCATGACTAGCAAATAGCTTCTGAACTCTTGTAGGCATTTGAACATCTTTGAGCTTCATAACTTCTCTGAGCTTCTGAACTCTTGTAGACATTCTGATCCTTTTTGAGCTTCTGAACTTTGTTTAGCTTCTGACCACGTTGTAGCTTCTGAACTCTTTCAGAGTGCAAAGATTCAGACTTCCATAGGTTTCATCAGAGTCTAAGTTAAATGTGCTCTTGATATAACGTTGGATTCTCCTGCACACTTAATTTAAACATTAGTAACATCAATTGTCCATTTAATACTTTGTTATCATCAAAACTTATGGGTGTGTACTAACACACATTTTGTTCCAACAATCTCCCCCTTTTTGATGATGACAAACATAAGTATTAAATACAATTGTTGTTGATAAAATTCAGCTATGTTGACATTAGGCTTCTGAGTTTCGCAAGCTCCACCTATGTCTGATATCCCATAGGGTTAGGTTTGTAAGCTCCCCCTATTTTGTATCCATAGTTAATTTTAATCAGTTTCAGAATTACTTTATTATATGACTTAAATTATTCATATTTTACTATATAAAGAACAAGGTTTGCAAGCTTCTTCTTTTCATAGTGTGATAATCTTTGAATAAAGTTGCACCCTTACTCAAGTACTATCTATGAATAATAAACTTCAATTAATAAATGTATTCTCCTTGAAATTATGCTCTTAATGAAGATGCAAGATGAAGCAAATATTTAAATCAAATGACAATAGGATCAGAGGCACTAGAAACATATACACACACACTTGGTTCTGATGGTTATCATTAAAATACAGTTTCAGAGTTCAAAATATTTTTGAAACAGTTTAGAGCTTTAAAAAATCTTTTCAAAGAAAAGTTCAGAGCCTGAACCAAAAACTTGAAAACAGTTCATTGCATAAAGCAAAACTTTTTTAAAATAGTTCAGAGCTCTTTAGCACAATATTTTGAAATCCTCAAGATCAGATTGTCATATCAAGGCATGTACCTCATGCCACTATTTTGACCACTCTCCTACTTCTCTCTCTGAAGCACTACAAAGCCCTAAAAAGCTAAGTAATTTCACTTCTTCCAACAATTGATTTACCAATATTCTTTCTCCCCATTTTGACATTATCAAAAAGAGTGTAAGCAATTTAATTAACAAGTACAACGTCCAATACGGTCAAATCAGGAGTGGTTGAACGCATTTAAGACCTTGTCGGTGAAATGAGCTTATAAAAGGAGAGAAGCCTAGTCATTTTATTCACACAGAATAATCTTAGGTTATTGATAGATCTCTTGAGAGAAAAAAATGAAACGCTCGGAGAAGAAGAAAGCAGTTTCAAAGAGAGATAGTCAAGATAGGAGAAAACATAAGAAGAAACCAATCGAAACAAAGCCAGTGTCTGTTACAGAAGAACTCAGTTCAGAGTCTGAAGAAAAATCTTTGGACTCTGACTGTTTTAAGTTCTGAAGACATATATTCCTGAAGAAAATCAAACTGATATCCAAGGCTCTAGAGGGACTAGAGTCTTTTCCTGAGGAAAACCAAACTGATGCATCTGAGTCGGTTTCTTTAAGAAAGACTACTGGTTGGATGGCTCAGCCAAAATCTCAACCTTTCCCCTCTACAAAGATCATAGTTAGGCTTGCAACCTCAAATATGACCTTTGGAGCATCCAGAAGATAGTCCTTAGAAATTTTGATATGTAATCCAGAACTTATGTTCTCAATGAAACAAAGTTCATTACTTTGGCTTGTTTATTTTTGATTTCTTATTTATATTTCTTCTCTTGTTATGTAATTTGATTCTTTAAGAATATCCACATATTGTACTCATTGAAAATCAAATTTTATAAATAAAAGCTCAAGAGTTTGAAGTATCAATTTTTCAAGATTGTTTGTCTAAAGAGAAATGAAAGTCATTTCCAGAAATAAATCAAACAAAACTGCTAAACAGAATCAAAACAGACATATAATCATTCAGATAAACATGGTGAATATATATGTCAGATTAAAAAAAATAACACATACAAAAGTTGAACCTAATACTGTGCCTAACAAAATATTAAACTGCAGATAAACACATAAGCATTCAAAGAAATCCTAAGGGTTTATTGGGGTTGGTTACAGAGAGAAGCTAAGGTTTTCATAATTTCTATTTGGTTTCCATTGACTTTCTCTATCATCCCAATATACTTATCCATCTGGGCTTTGATTTCTTCAATTTCAGCCTCGTATACTGGATTTCTTAGATGCTCTTGGTTGCTCCTTAGATTTCTTTGGACGGGTTCATTCAGATTACTATTTCTTACAGTGGAGGATTCAGGATGATTCCTCTCTGTGTCCTTTTGATTCTGAATAACCTCTTCAACCACTTTGGCTATTCCCTTGTCAAACCTCCTTTGTTCTTCAACATCAGCCTTTTGAAGATTATGCAGCTTCTTCACTAAATCCTCGGTCAAACTCACCCATTGAGCAACATATTCAGAAGAGGGCATATCAGATTGTCTTAGCTCATGAAGACCATGTATCTGTCTAAATACACTATTGCATTCACTCAAGATATCAATGTTGGTTGAGTTGGTTGGATGAGGTTCAGAGTTTGAGGGTGAAGAGGTGTATTGAGGTGATGATTGTGGTTGTTGTTGTTGTTGATCAAAGGTTTTTAGATGAAAATCATTCACATGAAGTTCTTCGACCATAGCATCAATATGGTTTGATGATGGGAAAGTTTGGATTTCTTCTGAACCAACAAATTCAGTATGTTTTGAAACATCAGAGTCATGTTCAAGTTCCTCAGTACTTTGTTGTTCAGGTTGTGTTTTGTTATATGATGGTTGAAGTTCAGGATGTGTTTGGTGATCAGAACCTTGATTTTCAGAGGGTTGTTGTTCAGGTGGCGTTTGGATAGGTTCTGATGAGGGGTGTGGTTCAGTATGGATTTCTGATATGGGAGGTTCTGAATGGACAGGTTCTGAGATGAGTTGTTTTAGTGTGAGATGGTCTTCAGGACTTGTCTGGGTGAATGGGTTCTGAACTAAATTTGTAGATTTGGTTTGATTGGATAATTCACCACCTAGATGTTCCTCAAGGAAATGTAGAGGTGAATTTCTGGGTTGGGTTGATGAGAGAGTTGGTTGAGTTTCTTGAGTGTTTACAGCAGCAGGTTTAGACAAAAATACATTACCTGAGTTATCCTTGATTGAGCCTTCAGTAGTTTTCTTCTTCTTGAGTCTGACACTCAAAGGTTCATCATCATCTTTACTATCTTCATCATCTATTATTACCACAGTTGAACTCCCGGCTTTGGGCTTGAACCTTCCTTTACCCTCTTCCCTTGCAGCTTCACTCTTCTCCAACTTTATCTTCACCAGCCTCTTCCTCTTCTTCTTCAATTCTTCTTCTTCAATCTCAAACCCTTCACCTTGACTTTCTAGCAGTTGTATATATTGATTGACAATACCATTTGAGACAGCAGGTATGTCAATCTTATATCTCTTCACCATTGAATATTCTGAGTGAGGTTGAGGTTCAAATGGATCAGAAGGTTGCATTTCTTTTCCTGCTAGCAAGTTCATGTTGGAGAGGGTGTGAGCAGAGATTGTAGAAGCTCTGATTTCCCTAATCAGATTGTCATGACCAGCAGCCTTGATTACATCTATCACACCACATTGATAGAAGATTTCACTAAGGATTCTTGGATAGATGACATGAACATTTTGCTTGGATTGTTTCTGAGTAGCACTCACAGCCTTGCAGAGGTGATTGAAGATGTATTTTGCCCAGTTCAAGTTAAATTTTCTTGTGAGAAAATAGACAAAGTGCCTATGATCCCATGAAAGTTGATCATGAAGGAAAACGTAACTGTTTATCAAAGATAAAACGCAGCGGATATTAAAATTTTATTTTCCTTCAATGGATCCATGTGAAAGATCATGATCAAGAATATATTGTTACCTTGAAGAACTGATGCTTTCTTTCGCGAACAAGGAGCTTTCGATCACGAACAGAAACTGCTTACGATCACGAACACGAACTGCCTTTCGATCACGAACAAGAACCTTCAATCGATCACGAGCACCACAATTGCAGCGCCTCCACTTAGTCCACACGAACAGGAACCTTCAACCTTCGGTGCTAGCCGTTCTTGGATGAAGAATGAGGGAACTTGAGCGGATTAGGGTTTAGAGAAATTCAGAATTTCCCAAATACAAATTAGGGTTTAGAGAAATTCAGAATTTCTCCAAAAGTGTGAGAGACTGAACTTCATAAGGCTCTATTTATAGAGTTTCTTATGTGAGCTTCAGTTCACACGAATTTGGACTTCTCAAGCCCAATATTCGTTTTTCACTAATTGCACCCCCGCAATAAGTCTTACTTATTTTTCTCGTTTTAACTGTCCTTATGTGTGTGACCCTGTAGGTTCTTATAACGTTGGCAATAATATTTATCTTAATATTATAAACAGTGAGCGGTATCTAGCAACACATCACTGTTACCCAAGTTATAAATATGTCATGTGATCTGACTAACCTTTCCGTGATAAACATCTTGTGCATAATTACCCTTTTTGTCCTCATGTCTATATTGAACACAATGCATAGTATGTCATCCTTGTCTAGTTCAATATTGGGCCCATAGACATATCTCCCATTATGTAGGAGGGACAAATCCCATCTAGGTCACTCATGTCCCTCAGCATGATTCGTGGGATACCCATCAACCAACTTTATAGTTATCCAGTTACGGATAACGTTTGAATGGCAACAAGGTATTACACTCCTACATCTAGGGTACACAGTGGTTTCAGGTCGAAGGATGGAATGCACCTTTTATCACTATAAGAATAACTTATTACATTTCATAACATTCTATGCAGTATTCTCATGGTGGGTCAATCCGATATAAAGTTACCCTTAACATTTATATCTATGTGAAGACTTGATAACTCATTATCTATGACCAGTGAGACGTGATCATCAGTCTACCAACATAATAGTCTCTATGCTTTAATGTTATCCCATTTCATATTAAAGCTTGACTACGGATACTTTAAGAATAGTGTTCTTAAGTTAATGTAATCTCACGATTAAGTCTCACTTAATGTTTCATTACATGAACAATCTATTCTAGGGACTTTATTATTTTGGAAAACAAACATAATAAAGAAATGCCTTATTATATATATTTAATATATATAAATGATGTCACAATACAAAAGCAAATGCTATCAAATAGATTGGCTTTTAGGGCTTACTCCAACAGATCAGAACTTCCACTCCTTGGAAATATTGATCCTAGAACTATTCTGGCTAAAACTTTCTGAGTGGGCTTCAAATCACTTACTTTGTTGCTTTCACAACTCTTCCCTTTAGCGTAGCACAACTTGGTCATGTTTACTAGGAACTCTGAATTCTTTGCTTCGCTTTGGCTGTAGGTATGGTAGGTGCCTTCATTGGGAATAGATAACACCCTAGCCAGATTTGAAGCAGTGAGAATTACTTCAAATCCACAAACCACAGAATGCACTTCAGTCTCTTCGACTACCCTTAATCCCAATTCTTGAGGAGTCTTATCCTTATTTTCCAACTTCTCATTCTTCTTTGCATCCTGCTCCCTGTTGTAATCTTCAACCGTCTTCACCTTGCTTCTGATCCAAAAATCCTTTACTAGCATTGGATAGATGAGACCATTTAGCAACTTTAGAACATCAAAGTGATTCTTCTCCAAGCTATCAAAGTCCACTGGTTGTTCCATAACCAAGTTTAGAGATTTTCCCTCCATCTCGAGAGACAAATCTGTGTAGAACATTTCGTTGCAAGCAGTAGTGTTGATAGGAAAGTTCTTAGGCAACGCAAATAGAGAATCTGAAGATGATGTGGATGCTGCCATTTCTGAAGTTTTGGGTTTTGGGTTTTGGGTTTTTCTGAGATTTCAAGAAAATGAAAGTGTAGGTTGTGAGGGTGTAGTGTGTGCAAGTGATTAAGTGATTTTGATTAAAGGCAAATAGAACACATAGAAAAATAAATCAAAAAGAAAAGAACTAATCATTAACTGTTTTAAACCAATCAGAACGTGTGTACGTGTTGTTCTTTTAGCGCCAAAACGTTTCAGTAAAAAATACTTAAACGTTTCTAATTCAATTCCTATTCAGAGGCTTAATCTTTAGAGTTAAAAAGTTTCTCAGATGCTGAGATCCAAAATACTTCAGAGTCTGAAAATGTGTCTTTCAGGATATTTAAAAAATATGTTCAGACATGATTTTTCAAGGTTTTTAATTCTGAACATTTTTGAGAAATAAATCAAGTATCCTAAGAAACCTTTTTAACCTTGAAAGTTATTCCTCTGACTTGTCATTTAGGAGTTGAGAGTTACTCACCTGATTTTGAAGCTCTTTTGTTTTGATGACATTTTGTTCAAGATCAATCTCTCTCCAGGTCAAATTCTGAACATTCATCCCACCAAAGAGAGTTGCTATCATCAAAGTCTTTTTCAAAACAATCTTCAAATTCTTCATACTCCCTCCTGTTGCTTATGTACTCCATTTCATCTTCTTCTCCATCTTACTCTTCAAAAATGTGCCTTCTATGCACAATTGCTCTTCTTCCATTCACATTCACATGCATCCATGTGATTGGAAGGTTCAGAGTCTTTGTTTCACCTGCAATCAAGTAAACTATTTTGTCTCTTGGTACCCACTTGCTTGAGGTTCCTAGACTGTTAGTTGCCAAATCTTTATCCTTCATTTGTTTCATCTGAGTGCTATCAGATACAAATGTAGTGTAAAGATTAGGGAGTGAGAAGCTTCCATCAATAACTGATAAGCTTGGTTCCTCTAGTGTTTTATTACTAGAGTATCCAATCCCATTAGTATTGTTGGTTCTAAAGTTGCAAAGCATAGAAACAATTTTATTCTGATCAGCATTTGTGTTGCAGTACTCTTTGAAAGCAGGAGAGTGCTCAAAGGGTTTGTAACACACAGCATAACCATTCTCAAGATCTTTTGTTTTGATAAAATGTTTTTGTACAATATCTTCAGAGTGATTTGCTTGCTTACTTAAATTCTTATAGTCTGCTTTAAGCTTTTTATACTTCTGCTGACTATTTAAGGATTTAAGTAAAGCCTTTTTAAGATGCTTGATCAATTTTGCTTTGGAAAGACAAGGGTATACCTGATTCATTCTTCTCTGGATAATGTATAAGTTCTCAGGTTCTGACTCTTCATCAGAATTTGAATCTTCAGAGTCTGAATCGTCTTCAGAACTTGATTCTTCAGCTCTTGATGCTCTTCCAGATTCATCTTCAGAGAAGTTGTCTAGCACATCCCAGGTTGTCATTCCTTTAGCCAGTTTTCCTCCATTCTTCTTGAAGTTGTACCATCTTTGAGTTTTTCTTGAAAACCTTTCAAGATACTCTTCATCAGGTTCTTCAACAAGACCTTCATGTTCCAATGCTTGCTTTCCTTTCCTTTCTGCTTTTGGTTCTTCACTTCTCAACTCTTCTTTTTCTTTCAGAGCCATTTCATGGACTCTGAGTAAATCAATCAATGATTCAAGACTCATTGAATTGATGTCTTTAGTTTCCTCTATAGTTTTTGACATTTCTTTCCAATTCAGAGGTAAACTACTCAACATTTTGCTTACAAGCTCTTTGTTGCTGAGTTTGTTGTTGAGGTCTTCAAGCTCTCTTGTGATAGCTTGAAATCTTAAGCTCATTTCTCCAATGCTCTCATTTTCTTTATATTTGCTCTCTGAATGCTTTCATTATCATCACTAATGAAGCAATCATTGGTGGATGTAGATTCAATATTAGAAGTCTGTTCAGCCCCTGATGTGGAAGGATTTTGATTGTTGTTCAGATCTTCATTTAAGTTCAGTCCATCTTCAATTTCCTTGATAAGATCAGCAACTTGTTGATATAGCTTCTGCTTCCAATCATCCATGTTTTGACCCATGGTGTTTTTCTCCTTTGGATCTTGACTGTCTCACGGTTAAGTGATTTACCAACAGAACCGGAGCTCTGATACCAATTGAAGGTGCGTGGAGAAAACACAAGAAGGGGGGGGGGGGGGTTGAATTGTGTTTTGGATATTTAATAACTTTTCTAGATATTTAAATCTATCAGAGTCTTTAAGCACAACGGAATAGTTTACACAATCAACTTAAGGCTAAGTGAATGATGAAGGAGTAAATGAGAGAGTGAGAGAGAGAGAAAGACACACAACAATTTATACTGGTTCCCCTCACAAATTGAGAGTACTCCAGTCCCCTTGCTTCCAAGGGAGTTCACTATAATCACTAAGATTACTATCAGATGCTCAAGCACACAAGCATGAGACTTCCTTGCTCAAGTCACACAAGACTTAGGACTTCCTGCTCTAGGTCACACAAGATAGAGAGACTTCCTTGCTCTAATCACACAAGATCAGAGACTTCATTGCTCAAGCACACAAGCATGAGACTTCCTTGCTCATGTCACACAAGACAAGAGACTTCTTTGCTCCTACACTAAGCAGAAGACTTTCTTGCTCTAATCACTAAGATTGAGACTTACTTGCTTCTACACTAAGCAGAAGACTTTCTTGCTTCTACACTAAGCAGAAGACTTATCAATTACTCACGCAGGAGTAATACTAACTTCTAAGCTTAAACTTATTACAAACATAATAACTTCAGAGGCTTAAGCTAGTTTCTATTCTCACTTCATTTGAGAGATGTTTTCTATTACAATTCAGATTCTCGCTTTATTCAGAGAGATAGTTTCTAATGAAGTTCGTTTTTCATCAATTCTTTCTTTTGCATATTTATATGAGTTGAGAAAGACATTGAGACGTTGGAGAAATTCTCGTTGTAAAATGGACAGCTGTAGTCTTTTGAATATCCGTTGAGTAAAGCCACGTCTTCTTTGCAGTGAAGCTTCTCCTTTACTGTTTGTCCAAAGTACATTAATAAGGTACAACTAGCTCCTAGAGAGTTTAGGATCACATCCTTTGTGACCGTTGTAATTAGTTGTCCTTAGAACAAATCATCAGGCTTGATAAGAGTAGTTGATGTAGCCCTTCTGATGATTTGGGGAATTCCTTTGCTCTTGATGAACCTTTGATAACTTGGAGTCTGATTGGTCTTGAATAAATGGCCTCTGACTGTCCTTCGTATTTCAGCATCTAAACGTCTTCATCTTCTAAATAACTCATGACTAGCAGACAGCTTCTGAACTCTTGTAGGCATCTGAACATGTTTGAGCTTCTGAACTTCTCTGAGCTTCTGAACTCTTGCAGACATTCTGATCCTTTTTGAGCTTCTGAACTTTGTTTAGCTTCTGACCACGTTGTAGCTTCTGAACTCTTTCAGAGTGCAAAGATTCAGACTTCCATAGGTTTCATCAGAGTCGAAATTAAATGTGCTCTTGATATAACGTTGGATTCTCCTGCACACTTAATTTAAACATTAGTAACATCAATTTTCCATTTAATACTTTGTTATCATCAAAACTTAAGGGTGTGTACTAACACACATTTTGTTCCAACAATGATCAATCGCCGAATTTTAATTTAATTTATTTAATTATGAGACTTTAATTTTAATAATAATGATAAAAGTGTGTTTGTTATTATTTTGTTGTGAGTGATTATGGCCTTAGTCTGATAATTCTATTTATTGGGTTTTTGAAATACGAGCTGCGTGTCGTGCCTCTCTCTCTCAAATTCTATATGTACATTCTCCTCTCATCCACTCCCTCGTATGTAAAACGAGTTTCTCTTATTTGTAATGTAATTAGAATACAAGGAAGTAAGAAGAATCATGACGCTTGAACAACCCTGGAGGTCTAGCTTGGAGAAGCAAGGTCGTTTCTAGGACTAGTTTAGATTCTCTCATTGGCTTGAGAGAATCACAGCGTTAGGGGCCATAATCATGTCACTTTTATTTTGTATAATTGTTATGCATGCTTGAATGATTGGAGTGCGAATATATATGATATATAAGCCGTGGTGAGGTGAGATCAAACTAATTAAAAATCCTTCAAATAATATATTAAGTTTTATGCTTTCCAAAGAATAGCACCCTTCAAGATCAATATCGATTAATGTAGGTTTTGCCAACGTAAAGTGCAATGTCTATATTGATAAGTTGCGGTGAGATAACCAGTTTATCCGAGGGCTATTCTTTGGGTTAACTTAACTAAATAAATATAATATGATTATATGATATTAGAAGCAAGCGTTGGGTTATTCCATATGATGGATTAAAAATAAGTGTTATTTACCCAACGGAAAGGATATGAGAGTTGTACGATATACAATTGGAAAGAAGTTTCCTACCTAAATAAACTAAGTTTTGTGTAATCAGCCCAACGCTGACTTAAAACAAAGTGAAATATGGATCTCATTCTCACTAGAAAATCTTCCAATGGGATTTTCCGAATCATATGCTTGAAGGTCATTTGGTTTGTGGGAGCATTTTAATAAAAGTCCGTATTAAAATGATTTAATCATAATACAAAGTTTTACATATCTCTGTAATTAGAATTTTGGAATACAATACAAATTATATTGTCCTTATGAAGGACAAGAATTTCAGAAAAGTGTTTCTGAATTGGTACACAATTGAGAATTGTTCTCAAATGCGAGAAAAACTATGAGTTCTTGAACTATACTCTCTAGCAACCTACTATGACTAGATTCGAGAAGGATGCTTATCAAAAGTATCAAGTCGAATGTCTAGATATAGAATATTTCATACTTGTAATTTTAAAAGAAATGATGTGATCATTAAATCTCAAACAAGTTTTTTATTTTCAAAAGGGACTACAAAGTATGAAAAATAATATATCTCTCAATAGACCAAATCAAGTAACGAACTTGAGTTTCATGATCTTGATAAGATTGTCTACAAAAGTTGTAATAAGGACCAAATAAGATTTGGATCTTGTATATACATACGAGATGTATATTAACCACCAAACATTTTTTGATATATTTTGTTTATTTACTTCATTTACATTACTGATAAATATCAGTAAATGTAGATGTATGTGTGTGACACAAATTAGAAATCTTTGAATTTGTCAAAGAGTTCAATAATGAAGTAAAACAAAATAACTTACAAAAGTATTAAAGTCATATGAACAAGTCATAATGGTAAATACTTAGTTAAGGAATATAATAACTATTTTATCGCATCATGTTTGACATGATTTGATTTAAGATAGTTTAATTATATGTCGTTGACTCTTTGTTGTAATTTCTCTACTTATAGTTATTCTGCACCCACAACTAGCTCTGCCTTTTAAAAGTAATCATAAAGACATCATATTTGATATGAAGGTAGAGTACCTAGTTTGCCTTTATGATAGTTTGGATTGAAAATTTATCAGATAAATTTAATTCCAAATTGGATGAATGTGGAAGTATCCTAAGAAAACTAAGGGATACTAGTCCTACATCACTCTTCAGGACAAAAGTTGTTTAGTTGCTAGACTGAAGCATTCCTCGAGTGGGAATGTGTCTCTTAAAAGAGTCAGTGGGAGTGATATAGAACTTGAATGATTCAAGTACCACAACATTAATATTTTTAAAAGGGGAACACAAATTGGTTCCTCAAGGTTGTTGTAGGATCAACCGTTTGAGTTGCACATGAGGCTAGACAAGTCTAACATATCACAAGGCTAAGAAGTATGATTTTATCATGACTTAACAAGGTGATATGGTTTTCATTGAAGATGAATATTTAACTTGTTTAAAAGGTCGTAAATGACCTAAATTCTGAGAAGTGGCTAAATGCCATAGAATCTTATATAGAATCCATGTACACAGACCTTATGTGATAATGGTTATGTCATTAAGATGGGTAAGACTCATACGATAAAAGTGAGTCTTCTTATAGAAGACTGACATGGATGATATGGAGACTACATTTAAGATGTAATTAATTATTAAAGGTTTCACACAAAATCAAAATGCAAATTATGATGAAACCATGATCGTAGTCTAGTTACAATTGTTATAATTCTTGTGCACACAAGGAGGTTAGTGGGAGTAATTATCTTAATCTGGTATCATGTGTGGATGACATATTAATCATCAAAACATTTTCCTTATACATGTAAGACATGATTAAGGAAATATCTCTTGATAAAATACTTAGGCGAGACTTCCTAAAGAGTTAGGAATCATAATCTATAGAGATAGATTGTTGATGCAACAAATGATTTTATTTGTTCAAAGGACAATGTCACGTCTCATTGGATGAGAAAGAGATACATGAAAAGAATCCACATGCTTTGGCAAATGGATCGGTCATGTACACCATATAATATGTACAACACCAGATACACCATATGCTTATAGCATAATCAGTAAGTACCAAAATTGAATCTAGTGTTTGATACTAATTGACCTTCAAGAATATCCCTAAGTACCTTAAAGGAACTAAGGACTATCTTTTGAAATAGGTAGGTATGGAAAAGATCATTGTAAATAAGTTATAATGATGTTAGTTTCCAATCCGATACATTGTATTGAAATTCCAATTTATGTCAGATATAAACACTGTAAGCTAATAAGCTTCAGAAAGTGTATATTTCTATTACAAAGGTCAAGTATTTGATTTGGATCGTTTAGTTCAGGATTGAGCTAAAAGTATGTTTCCATCGTTGCAGATTTCGTTAATCACATTAGTGATGATAATGATTTAATCTTGCAAAAAAAGGAATAGATCTCACCAACGATTCAGATATATATATAGACACCTTTCTATTTCGATAGAGATCGAAAGAGTAACTTGGAAAAGATATGTAAGATACCAACATAGGAAATAGTTACTTATCCACTAATGTAGCATCTTGGTAAGAAGTTGCTCGATGCTCATGCTAACCGATAAATGTTAGATGAACATTTGATTGGCTTTAGTGCTATTGGGAGATTGTTGGAGTAAGCCCTAAAAGCCAATCTATTTGATAGCATTTGCTTTTGTATTGTGACATGATTTATATATATTAAATATATATAACAAGGCATTTCTTTATTATGTTTGTTTTCCAAAATAAAAAAGTCTCTAGAATAGATTGTTCATGTAATGAAACATTAAGTGAGACTTAATCGTGAGATTACATTAACTTAAGAACACTATTCTTAAAGTATCCGTAGTCAAGCTTTAATATGAATTGGGATAATAATAAAGCGTGGAGACTATTATGTATGTAGACTTGTTAAAGTACAAAAGTAAGTATTTTTGTTATCGTCTCCACAGGGACTGATGCGATATTAGTGTCGTTCAACAATTAATATAATTTTAAGCGGAGGGTTTTGAAAGTTGCTTTGTAGCGTAAACTTGCGAAAACATACAAAGTAGTAAAGTTGAGTAAATTGACAGAGAGATGAGATTGCTGGGATTAGACTTAATTAACTCATTCGTACATATTTCCTCGATCAGTTATATAGATTCTAGTTACTTACCAATATTATCACGTATTTACTCATCGAACGTTTCCGTCCCAAGATAACATCGAGAAATCTATTATACCAATCAAACCCCGATACAATAGCATTAAGATCCAATACTTTAAGTGAATATTAAATCTAAGTCTATTCCTAGATCTTAGCTTTTAATAGATATTATCCTAGTTCAAGATTCAAAAAGTATATTCCTATATCATTTCAAATCCTACGATCAAAACAATAAAAACAAGGATAATATCAATATCGATAAATAACTAAAATCATAAAGAACGCCATGATCAAAACAAATACTTACTAATAGAGTCAATTAAACCTAACCCAACAATGGTGTCTTTAGCTACTCATTATCATGGTAACTTTACACAAATAAGAAGAAAAGAGATAAAATGACAACACCGGTTGATTCCTCAAACAGTTGTTGCGCATTCCACCTTCGTTTCCTCCGCCGTCGTTCGCGCTCTCACTCTCTGTACTACACGTTCAGCTCACTGTTCTGTTCACTCTCCGTGTAAGAATGTTTTGTGAATGGAATGACTCTCCTGATATGGTTATTGCATGCTTTTATATAGGCTTGGGATAAAAGTTTTCTTCACTGCAAGGGTTTGCTATCTTTTGTATCTTTACCGCCTCAGCTTCTTTTTGTATCTTTTGTCATCCAATCAACAATTTTCTTTGACATTAGCCATGTGTGGTACTTGACCATTGACCGCCTATGCTTCCATTTGTTTACTTTATCTATTAATTTACAACATACACATTACTAATAATAATGCATTAATAATAAAAATAATACTACATAACTTAAATAATATAGTTATTATAAATTTAGGATTATATCTACATATTTACTACAAAATAAAGTTAATAAGTGTCTTTGATTTAAATCCCTGATAAATAAAATTGACACTTATCATTAATCTCATAAAAAAAACTACAAAAGTGACGTGAAAATAGCTAAAATACTAATTTGCTAGTACAAACTAATATTTACAAATAGTTGGGGTTTTTAAATCAAATAACTTATAAAACAAGTCAATTAGTGCTTAAAATGTATAAGTAAAATCACTTCTTTTTGGCACTTATCAAGACTGATGACCACATCTCACGGGTCATGGATATGAGATATTATGTCTATACATAGATATAAATATTAAGAGTAATATTTATATTGGATTGACCCGCCATGAGAGTACTACATAGTATGTTATGAAAGTGTCATAAAATACTCTCATAGTGATAATAGTGTATATCACTCTTAGACCTGAAACCACTATGATCCCTAGATGTGGACTCAAATGTTTTATTGCCGTTCAAACGTTATTCATAACAGGATAATCATAACTCGGTTGATGGGCATTTGAAGAATCAAGCTGAGGGACATGAGTGTCCTAGATGGGATTTGTCCCTCCTGCATAACAGGAGAAATATCTTTAGGCCTCTTGATGAAACATGACTGAAAAATTGCATGGCCATGCCGAATTAAGTCAATATGAGATATTGGACTTATTTGTTACTCAGTATGTTTTGGGAGCAAGAAACATAAATATTGAATGATACAAGGATGATATTATCTATGCCTTGTGTTCAATTTGGATATGAGGACAAAGGAGTATATTGTACACACATACATTATCATGGAAAGGTTTCATTTGATCACCTTACATTCTTGTCACTTGGGTAGCAGTGATGTATTGCTAGATACCGCTCACTGTTTATAATATTAAATATGAGATTTAATATTATTGCCAACGTGTCAAGATCCTATAGGGTCACACACAATAGAACGTTCAAAAGGAGAAACATAAGTAAGACTTATGAATGGGGTGCAGTTAGTAAAATTGATAATTAGTTAGCAAAGGCTAATGGGCTTAAGGAAGCTCATTGCTAACCACTTGACTTGTTGCATACACAAGCATTTCTATAAATAGAACCCTTGTACCAAAGTCATGGTTGGTTTAGTTGTTGTTCAATTGTTGAAACAACAAGCACATCAAGCTGCACTCTTTCTTCATGAAAGAAGGTTGCTCATCCTTTTTGAAAGGTTGCTAATTCTTTCTTTCTCAGGTAAACTCTGATCGCTTGGCTAGCACCGAGAACCAGAGGAGAACCGTTCATGTGGACGAGTAGAGGCTTTGCTACGTTGCTCGGCTTGTGATCGAAACGTTTCTTCCACAGTTCGAAAGGTAACAATACTATCACTGATTCATTCCTCTTTCGTAATGATCCTAGGAAAGGAAATCGATTTAATTTTAGAATTCCGCTGCTTCTGATAAGTCGATTTTCATTCATGGAATATCTCCAATCACTTGTGGTGAAGGAGACGAAGTTGAACTAGACAAAGACATGTTTGTCATAGCAGAAGTTCCTCCAATCTCTGGAGTTACAGTCGAAGGAGCGCTTGGTCCTACTGAACCACTATTCTGGGCAGAAATAGTGGAATTGTTGTTAACCGCCGATGACGGTTGTCCTTCAGGGATAGAAGGACTATTGGTGTTTGGATTATTATTAGGAGGTGGTCTAACCACTTCTCAGAAACATACACAAATAAGCAAACAACTTTTAACAACAAAAAGATGAAAACTTTATGAAAATTGTTTTTTTCTAAAAAGAATGAACGCACAGAATTGAGTCCCACTGGGCGTGCCAATTTGTTTACACTGATTTTTTGTAAACAACCGCTAGTTTAAATTAATTACTTGAAGGATCAACTAGTAAATCTCGGGACTATAATCCTGTGCATAAATCATTGAAGAAATGAACATTTTTATAGTTTTCATATATTTTCACAATTTAAACAAAGTATGAACAAACTTTGATGTTTACGAGAGAAACACATAAACAACAAATTTGCAGGAATAAGTAAAGTAAAGAAACTTTAAAAAGCAAAGACTTAAATAAAAGTAAATTTGCATAAACTTGTTAATGATTTACAATAAAAGGTTCACAGAATCATACTTTTTCCTGTGGATACTCATCTTTCTCGATAGCGTGAGCATTGTGAGTTTTCTAGGATTTCGTATGTGAATTTGTGACCCTGATTTCGACTTCTAAACTAGTATTTATAGACTACAAATGCTAACTGCTAAATAATGGTTACAAAATACGTGAATGACACGTGGCCACGTTCTCTGATGAGCTGTCTTCAGTTCGAACCAATGCATCCGTTGATAAATTCGAAGTCGAAATGTAAATAAAACAAGAAAGAAACTCCAAGTCCCAAGCGCTTCGTTTCTTTCGATCTTTTAATACTTTCTTATCAAAAGTATCCTTTCGATCTAAATGGATCGAAACGGAAGAACTTTTAACTTTCAAAAGACTTTATCATCCTTTAAAAATGTCCTTTCGAAACACAATGAATTCCCTTAAACCTTTGACTCCAAAAATGGAATAAATACAAGATTTCCTTGCATTCTTAAAGATAATAATTTCTTTCCATTTTAGTTTAAGAGTATTCAAAATATTCCAGTGAGCATTTATTGCATATTTTCCCTTTACCAAAATATGGGATAACAGGTTGCTAGCAATGACCCTAACTATAAAGCTACCCGACATAAGTATAAGTTAAACTTTATGAATTCGATAAATATTTTCAAACTTTATAAGGAAGTTTTTCACAATGTTCAGTAGTTCTTTTGTAACCTATTTACCTAAATATAAATGTACTGAATATTATCATTTTTATCATCACTATCGTTTGAATTCATTTTATTTTTGGAACTTTTATTTTGAAATTTTTGTTATATTTCGTTTCATATCATATATGATAATCCACAGAACCCGTGCTAGTGTCTAGTTTATACCATAAGGAACAAGACAAGAGGTTGTTAATTCCACTCTAAATTCATCTCATTAATGACAACTAACATCAGACTTCCAACTAGAAGTTCGGATTCTGACGTCGAGAGAGAAAAAAATTTGTTAAGAATATAGTTTGTTAGTTAATCAACTAGAGTTAGTTGATAGGTTACCAAGTTAGTTAGGAGGTTAGAATGTTAGTTAGGGAGTTAGTTACTCCAAATAGTCCTATAAATAAGCTATTCTTTGTACATTTTATTCCATTTCTCTTATCAAACAATATGATTTCTTATGAGCTTTTACCTCATGAGTATTCCTATGCTATCTACCTTTCCTATGAATGTGATCTTCATCCCTATGATTCCATGATTCTTAACATGGTATCAGAGCGATACCCGAGGGATGGAGATGAAGATTGCGCTTCCGCTTACGGTTCTGAAAATTGTGAAGAAGATCAGGTTCAGGATGATGATTCAGGCTCTGTTTTTGCATCCATGGAAAACAAAGATCCAGAAATTGTTTTTGGTAATTTTCACGGAGAACCAAATCTTGAAAAGGTCCACATACTATCCATCAATACAATCAATCCTTCAATTGATGGAAATTCCATCAAGATCGGTTCGATCAATTGTTTCATCGATCCTGTGATTTCACAATCCACCGTTCCTGCGTTTTCTTCTCCGATCAAGGTCGAGCGTCGTGGTGACGGTAACATCCAATTTTCGCAAGATCACGATCAAACTAGCATGAATGGTGAGATTCGTTTTGATTCGTTACTTTGTTCGTCGGAGAGCATTGCTGTCTTTTCCCCACATCGTGGTTTATGCGTCGCTGTTTTTGATCCCGATGGTTTAGTCGTCAAGCCTCTTTCTATTGCAAAGGTTCTCGATGATTATGGAGAAATTCTTCGCCGTGAACCTCAATCTCACGACCTAGGCGAAACCGATTGTGCAATTTTTGTCTTTGATCCCGGAGGAAAGTTCAACTTCTGCAAATTACTAGTATTCTTCTCCTTTGATGCTTTTTTGGTGTTTTTAAATTTGCCTAATTCAATTTCTTGGATGGCTTAATTGTTTGCTACTATTAGTCTGATTGAATTTTCTTGCATTAAGTTGTGAATTAGAGATATAATTAGTGTTTGTGCTATGACAACACATGATTGCCTCACAATTGTAGAAGATATTTGTGATTGTGATTAAATTTGGATTATCATTGTTATCAGTTTGACTTGCAACTTCTCTATCACTGGATGCATGACATGTTTTGGATAGACTAAGGGCTTTGATGAAATTTCTTACTGTCATGTCCTGGAACTCATGGTTTGATGTCTTGTGTAGCAAAAATGCTTTTCTGATTTCACCTGAGGCTGCTCATTTTTTATTGGATTATATATTCCAAACTCATACCAAGAATTCTCTTACTATGAGTTTGAGAGAGGCTATTACAATATAGAAGTTTTGGTCCTGCAACATTGTTTAAGCTTGTTTGATTTCTACATATGTGAAGATCAATTAAATACCTCCTTGTTTGATTTCTACATATGCGAAGATCAATTAAATACCCCTGTTTGAAGGGTTGAATTGTCTAGAGGCACCATTGGATGTTGATATTAAGAATGGTGGAAGGGTTGTTGTCTTGAACAACAAGAATCTTCCTTTGGTTGGTGAGGTTGGTCTGATCTTGTGAGGCTTGATGAAAAAGCCATGTGCTCGCCTGGTTTCTCTTGTGATTCTGCTTTGCAGGGTACTTACATTGTTAGAGGGAGTGGCCGTGTTCAGGTTGTCGGTGTTGATGGTAAGAGAGTTTTGGAGACAACTTTGAAGGCTGGAAACTTGTTCATTGTGCTCAGGTTTTTCGTTGTCTCTAAGAATTGCATTTGACTAAGAGGGGTTGCTTCTTCTATCATGGATACTATGATTTGATTTGTTGGTTTGAACTACTCAGGGGCATAGGATTTTATTTGTTGGTGGTTATTTGTTGTGGCTTCATCAGTGTAATGGAATTGTCATAATCCTATATTATGATTGAAGAATAATTTTGGGATTGGATTTCATTGGCTCTTGTGTATATCGTTTTGTTGTTGCTCCAATTTATACAACATTTAAATGCTTTGACAGTTCATATTGATGTCATTATTGAATTTTGTTGCTGCATATATGAAGCCACATGAGTGTGTTGTGTAGAAGTGAAGAATAACTCCTTGTTTCTTGGCCCTTGAAGTGGATGCTAGGGAATACCTCTTGTTCAGATTTACTGAGTTTGTGTGGCATAAGTTGCCAAAGATTTCTTTTAAATTTGGTGTGTGCTTGAGCACTGTTGGATTACTTCTAGCCTCTATCAGAATATGGAAGGTGTTATGAAGACATTGTGGCAACAATGTTACTCTTATGATTTGTTTAGGTGTTTAGTTCTTTATTACTAGTACATTGTGTAATTTTGGTTTTCTACAAATTTGTATTTCCATTGTATTCCAAACTCAAATTGGTGAATTTCCCAATGTTGAGTTTGAGGGAGGATGTTAAGAATATAGTTTGTTAGTTAATCAACTAGAGTTAGTTGATAGGTTACCAAGTTAGTTAGGAGGTTAGAATGTTAGTTAGGGAGTTAGTTACTCCAAATAGTCCTATAAATAAGCTATTCTTTGTACATTTTATTCCATTTCTTTTATCAAACAATATGATTTCTTATGAGCTTTTACCTCATGAGTATTCCTATGCTATCTACCTTTCCTATGAATATGATCTTCATCCTTATGATTCCATGATTCTTAACAAATTTTTCAGAGTGAATTTTGGCTATTGGTGAAGGAAGTATTGGCTAATCTAATGACTCATATATCACAATATAGATACCACATGATTTGTTTATTCATGGCTTAGGTGATCCAGTTTCATCTATTGTTTAGAGTGAAGGTGCGTGGAGAAAACACAAGAAGGGGGGGTTGAATTGTGTTTTGGATATTTAAAAACTTTCCAAGATATTTAAATCTTTTCAAAGTCTTTAACGCACAGCGGATTGTTCACATAATTAACTTATGGCGTTATGAATGATGAAGGAGTAAATGAGAGAGTGCGAGAGAGAAGAACACACAACAATTTATACTGGTTCCCCTCACAAATTGAGAGTACTCCAGTCCCCTTGTTTCCAAGAGAGTTCACTATAATCACAAGGATTACAATAGATGCTCAAGCACACAAGCTCAAGACTTCCTTGCTCTGATCACACAAGATCAAATACTTCCTTGCTCAAGCACACAAGCTTAAGACTTCCTGCTCTAAGTCACACAAGACAGAGAGACTTCCTTGCTCTGATCACACAAGATCAGAGGCTTCTTTGCTCAAGCACTCAGGCTCAACACTTCATGCTCTAATCACTAAGATTGGGACTTATGTGCTTCTACACTAAGCAGAAGACTTTGTTGCTTCTACACTAAGCAGAAGACTTTGTTGCTTCTACACTAAGCAGAAAACTTACTACTAACTTATAAGCTTAAACTTATTACAAACATAATAACTTCAGAGGCTTAAGTTAGTTTCTATGCTCACTTCATTTGAGAGATATTTTCTATTACAATTCAGACTCTCACTTTCTTCTGAGAGATATTTTCTAATGAAGATCACTAGTCATCAATTCTTTCTTTGGCATATTTATATGAGTTGAGAAAGACAATGAGACGTTGGAGAAATTCCCGTTGTAAATTGGACAGCTGTAGTCTTTGAAGATTCGTTGAGTAAAGCCACGTCTTCCTTTGCAGAGAAGCTTCACCTTTACTGTTTGTCCAATAGTACAGTTATAAGGTACAACTAGCTCCTAGAGAGAGAGATCACATCCTTTGTGACCGTTGCAATTAGTTGACCTTAGAACAAGTCATCAGGCTTGATAAGTTGTAGTTGATGTAGCCCTCTGATGACTAGGAATTCCTTTGCTTCTGATGAACCTTTGATAACTTGGAGTCTGATTGGTCTTTGAATGGTTGGCCTCTAATAGTCCTTCGCAATTCAGCTTCTGAACGTCTTCATCCTCTGAATGACTCATGACTAGCAGACAACTTCTGAACTCTTGTAGGCCTCTCAACATCCTTGAGCTTCTGAACTCCTCTGAGCTCCTGAACACCTTCAGACGTTCTGATCTACTTTGAGCTTCTGAACTTTGTTTAGCTCCTGACCACGTTGTAGCTTCTGAACTCTTTCAGAGTCTAATTATTCAGACTTCCATAGGTTTCATCAGAGTTTAAATTAAGTGTGCTCTTGATTTAACGTTGAATTCTCCTGCACTTAATTTAAACATTAGTACCATCAATTGTCCATTTAATACTTTGTTATCATCAAAACTTAAGGGTGTGTATTAACACATATTTTGTTCCAACAATCTCCCCCTTTTTGATGATGACACACACAAGTATTAAATACAATTGTTGTTGATAAAATCAGCTATGTTGACATTAGGCTTCTGAGTTTTGCAAGCTCCCCCTAAATCTGATAACCCATAGGGTTAGGTTTGTAAGTTCCCCCTATTTTGTATCCATAGTTAATTTTAATCAGTTTCAGAAATACTTTATTATATGACTTAAATTATTCATATTTCACTATGTAAAGAACAAGGTTTGCAAGCTTCTTCTTTCCATAGTGTGATAATCTTTGAATAAAGTTGCACCCTTACTCAAGAACTAACTATGAATAATAAACTTCAATTAATAAATGCATTCTCCTTGAAATTAAGCCCTTAATGCAGATGCAAGATGAAGCAATATTTAAATTGAATGACAAAATAGGATCAGAGGCGCTTAGAGACTTCTACACACACACTTGGTTCTGATGGTTATCATTAACAGCTTCAGAGTTCAAAATATTTTCAAACAGTTCAGAGCTTAAAAAAAATCTTTTCAAAGAAAATAGCTCAGAGCCTTAACAAAAAATTTGAAAACAGTTCAGAGCTCTTTAGTACAATATTTTGAAATCCTCAAGGATCAGATTGTCATATCAAAGCATGTACCTCATGCTACTAATTTGACCACTCTCCTACGTTCTCTCTCTGAAGCACTACAAGGCCCTAAAAAGCCAAGTAATTTCGCTTCTTCCAACAATTGATTTACCAATATTCTTTCTCCCCCTTTTGTCATTATCAAAAAGGTAATATAAGCAATTAATAGAAATTCAACAGAACCGGCAATTAATAGGAGTGGTTGAACACATTTAATACTCGGCCATTGAATTATGCTTATAAAAGGAGAGAGAGATACCTAGTCATTTTACTCACACAGAATAATCTTAGGTTATTGATAGATCTCTTGAGAGAAAAAATGAAACGCTCAGAGAAGAAGAAGGTAGTTTCAATGAGAGTCAGTCAAGATAGGAGAAAATATAAGAAGAAACCAATGGTAACAAGGCCAGTGTCCGTCACAGAAGAACTCAGTTCAGAGTCTGAAGAGAAATCTTTGGACTCTGACTGTTTTAAGTTTTGAAGACATATGTTCCTGAAGAAAATCAAACTTAAGTCCATAGCCTAAGAAGGGCAAACTGACATTCGTGAAGGAAACCAAACTTATGCATGGTTTCTTCAAGAATATCAGTTCCTTCTCCAAGGTCATCCCTTGGAGGCTTCCAGAAAGTAGTCTTTAGGAGATTGATATGTAATCAACAACTCAAGTTCTTAATGAAGTAAAACTCGTTACTTTGGCCTGTTATATAATTTGGATTTCTTAGATATATTTCTTCTCTTGATATGTAATTTAATCTTTTAAGAATGCCACATATTGTACTAATTGAAAATCAAGTTTTACAAGTAATAGCTCAAGAGTTTGAAGTATTGATTTTCCAGGATTTGATTGTTTAAGAAATAAAATCATTTCTAGAATAAAGCAATGCTAAACAGAATCAATCAAGAACATATAATCGTTCAGATAATCATGAAACAACTTAATATTTATACACAAGTTGAACCTAATACTGTGTCTAATCAAAACATTTAATCAGCAGATAAACACATAAGCATTCACAGAAATCCTAATGGTTTTATGGTGGTTGGTTAAAGAGAGAAGCTAATGTATTTAAGATTTCTGTTTGTTTTCCATCGACTTTCTCCAACATCCTTTTAGACTTGCTCATCTCAGTTCTGATTTCTTTAAGTTCAGCCTCATACACTGGATTTCTCATATGCTCTTGGTTACTCCTTGAATCTCTTTGAGCAGATTCATTCAGATTGTTGTTTCTTTCAGTAAAGGATTCAGGGTAATTCCTTTCTGCGTCCTTCTTATTCTGAATGACCTCTTCAACCACCTTATCCTTCCTCTTTTCAATCCTCCTCAGTTCTTCAACATCAGCTCTTTGAAGACTATGCAGCTTCTTTACCAAATCCTCTGCCAAGCTTACCCATTTTGCAACAAGTTCAGATGATGATATGTCAGAAAGTCTTAACTCAGGAAGACCATGTATCTGTCTAATCAAGCTATTGCATTCACTCAAGATTTCAGGGTTAGTTGAGTTGGTTTGATGAGGTTCAGAGTTTGAGGGTGAAGAGGTGTGTTGAGGTGATGTTTGAGGTTGTTGTTGTTGTTGATCAAAAGCTTTAAAATGAAAATCATTTACATGAAGCTCTTGGACCATATCATCAACATAGTTCGATGGTGGGGAATGTTGGATATCTTCAGAATGAGGTTCAAGTTCCTCAGTATTTTGTTGTTCAGGTCGTGGTTGGATAGGCTCAGATGCGAGCTGTGGTTCAGTGTGGATTATTTTTTATGTGGGAGGGTCTGAATGAACATGTCCTGACACAATTTGTTTTAACGTGAGATTGTCTTCAGGACTTGTTTGGATAGTGATGTTCTGAGTCTGCTCAGAGGGTGAATGCGTGAGTGGGTTCTGAGCAGGATTTTTGTTTGTTTTTGATTGGGTTGATAATGGTGTTGGTTGAGTTTCTTGAGTGTTGACAGTAGCAGGTGTAGACATCGATGCATTTTCTGAGCTGTCCTTGATTGAGCCTTCAGTAGTTTTCTTTCTTGGCCACTTTGTGAGTTTCTTCATTCTGACACACAAAGGTTCATCATCATCCTCACTTTCATCATCTACTGCTATCACAGTTGATCTCTCAGCTTTGGACTTGATTTTCCCTTTGATTTCTACCCTTTCAGCTTCATTCTTCTCCACTTTTATCTTCACTAGCCTCTTCCTTTTCTTCTTCAGCTCATCTTCTTCAATCTCAAACCCTTCACCTTGACTTTCTAGCAGTTGTATATATTGATTGACAATACCATTTGAGACAGAAGGTATGTCAATCTCAAATCTCTTTACCATTGAATCTTGTGAGTGAGGTAGAGGTTCAAATGGATCAGAGGGTTGTATTTCTTTTCCTGCTAGTAAGTTCATGTTAGAGAGAGTGTGAGCAGAGATTGTAGAAGCTCTGATTTCCCTAATCAGATTGTCATGACCAGCAGCCTTAATTGCATCTATCACTCCACACTGATAAAATATCTCACTCAGGATCCTAGGATAGATGATATGAACATTTGGCTTAGACTGCTTCTGAGTAGCGCTTATAGCCTTGCAGAGGTGATTGAAGATGTATTTTGCCCAGTTCAAATTGAATTTTCTTGTGAGAAAATAGACAAACTGCCTATGATCCCAAGAAAGTTGATCAGTACTTCCACTTCTTGGAAATATTGATCCTAGAACTATTCTGGCTAATACTCTTTGAATAGGCTTCAGATCACCCACCTTATTGCTTTCACAGCTCTTTCCTTTTGTGTAGCACAGCTTGGTCATGTTTACCAGAAATTCTGAGTTCTTTGCTTCACTTTGGCTAAAGGTATGGTAGATACCTTCATTTGGAATGGATAATACCTTAGCCAGATTTGAAGCAGTAAGAATTACTTCAAATCCACAAACCACAGAATGCACTTCAGTTTCTTCAACTATCCTCATTCCCAATTCTTGAGGAGTCTTGTCTTTATTTTCTAACTTCTCCTTCTTCTTTTCATCCAGCTCCCTGTTGTAGTCTTCAACCGTCTTCACCTTACTTCTGATCCAGAAATCCTTTACTAGTGATGGATAGATGGGGCCATTTAGCAACTCCATGTATTTAAAGCTCCCATCACGTTCAATAAAGTACTTTAAGACGCCAAAATGATTTTTCTCCAAGCTGTCAAAATCCACTGGTTGTTCCACAACCAGATTTAGAGATTTTCCCTCCATCTATAGAGACAAATCTGTGGAGAACAATTCTTCGCAAGTAATAGTATTGATGGGAAAGTTCTTTGGAAACACAAATAGAGAATCTGAAGACGATGTGGATGCTGTCATTTCTACAGTTAGGGTTTTGCTAAAATTTTGAAGAAAGAGGGTTTTTCTTTAAGTTTGAGATAATCGAAAGTGTAGGTTGTGAAGATGCAGTGTGTGCAATTGATTTAGTGATTTTGATTAAAGGCAAATTAAGTCATACAAATAAATCAAAAAGAAAAGAACTAATCATAAACTGTTTTAAACCAATCAGAACGTGTGTACGTGTTGTCTATTTAGCGCCAAAACGTTTCAGTATAAAATACTTAAACGTTTCCAATTCAATTCCTATTCAAAGGCTTAACCGTCAGAGGTTGAAAAGTTTCTCAGAGTCTGAGCTTCTTCATATGCTGAAACCTGAAGAACTTCAGAGGCTGAAAAACAAACCTTTCAGGACACAAAAAAAATATGTTCAGCAGGATTTTTCAAGGTTTTTAGAACTGAACATTGTGTATCCTAAGAAGACATTTTCAAACCTTTGAGAGTTATTCCTCTGAGATGTCATTCAGGATTTAAGCATACTTACCTTGTATTGAAGCTTTCATGGTTTAATTGTAGTCAGAGTCATAGCCTGAGCAATCACTCCACCACACTGAGTTGTTGTCATCTTCAATACATGCTTCAAAATCTTCATGCTCCCTCCTGCTCCTTATGTACTCCATCTCATCTTCTTCTCCATCTGACTCTTCAAGAATGTGCCTTCTATGCACAATTGCTCTTCTTCCATTCACAGTCACATGCATCCATGTGATTGGAAGGTTCAGAGTCTTAGTTTTCACCTGCAATCAAGTAAACAATTTTGTCTCTTGGTACCCA
The DNA here is from genome assembly GCA_951799995.1 of Trifolium subterraneum. Classification (NCBI taxonomy): domain Eukaryota; kingdom Viridiplantae; phylum Streptophyta; class Magnoliopsida; order Fabales; family Fabaceae; genus Trifolium; species Trifolium subterraneum. The sequence goes on from OX637463.1 coordinate 24,764,885, forward strand.
CTTGCTTGAGAGTCCTAGACTGTTAGTTGCCAAATCTTCATCCTCCATTTGTTTCATCTGAGTGCTATCAGATACAAATGTAGTGTAAAGATTTGGAAGTGAGAAACTTCCATCAATAACTGATGAGCTTGGTTTCTCTAGTGTTTTACTACTAGAGTATCCAATCCCATTAGTATTGTTGGTCTTAAGGTTGCAAAGCATGGAAATAATTTTATTTTGATCAGCATTGATGTTACAGTACTCTTTGAGAACTAGAGAGTGCTCAAGGGGTTTGTAACATATAGCATAATCATTATCAAGGTCTTTTGTTTTAATAAAATCTTTTTGTACAAGACCTTCAGAGTGATTTGCTTGCTTACTTAAATTCTTATAGTCTGCTTTAAGCTTTTTATACTTCTGCTGACTATTAGAGAGTTTAAGTAAGGTCTTATTAAGATGCTTGATCAATTTTGCTTTGGAAAGACGAGAATATACCTGATTCATTGATCTCTGGATACTTTCTATGCTCTTAGAATCTGACTTTTCATCAGAACTTGAGTCTTCAGAGTCTGAGCCATCTTCAGAACTTGATCCTTCAGCTCCTGGAGCTCTTTCAGACTCATCTTCAGAGAAGTTGTCTAGTACATCCCATGTTGTCATTCCTTTAGCCAATCTTCCTCCATTCTTCTTGAAGTTGTACCATCTTTGAATTTTTCTTGAAAACCTTTCAAGATACTCTTCATCAGGTTCTTCAACAAGATCTTCAAGCTCCAATGCTTGCTTTCCTTTTCTTGCTGCTTCTGATTTTTCAACGTTCAACTCTTGCATATCCTTCAGAGTCAATTCATGGACTCTGAGTAAATCAATCAATGATTCAGGACTCATTGAATTGATGTCTTCAGTTTCCTCTATAGTATTTGGAATTTCATTCTAATTCAGAGGCAAACTTCTCAGCAACTTTCTTACAAGCTCTTTGTTGCTGAGTTTGTTGTTGTGCTCTTCAAGCTTGCTTGTGATAGCTTGAAACCTTATGTTAATTTTCCCAATGCTCTCATTTTCCTCCATCCTAAACTCCTCATATTGATCTAACAGACCATTTACTGTTGCCCACTGAATGCTTTCATTATCATCACTAATGAGGCAAAAAGTAGTAGTTGTAGAATCAATACTAGAAGTTTGATTAACCCCTGATGTGGAAGGATTTTGATTGTTGCTCAGATCTTTATTTAAGCTCAGTCCATCTTCAATTTCTTTTACATGATCAGCAACTTGTTGATATAACTTCTTCTTCCAATCATCCATGTTTTGAGCCATGGTGGTTTTCTCCTTTGGATCTTGACTGTCTCACAGTTAAGTGATTTACCAACAGAACCGGAGCTCTGATACCAATTGAAGGTGCGTGGAGAAAACACAAGAAGGGGGGGTTGAATTGTTTTTTGGATATTTAAAAACTTTCAAAGATATTTAAATCTTTTCAGAGTCTTTAAAGCACAGCGGATTGTTCACACAATTAACTTATGGCGTTATGAATGATGAAGGAGTAAATGAGAGAGTGAGAGAGAGAAGAACACACAACAATTTATACTGGTTCCCCTCACAAATTGAGAGTACTCCAGTCCCCTTGTTTCCAAGAGAGTTCACTATAATCACAAGGATTACAATAGATGCTCAAGCACACAAGCTCAAGACTTCCTGCTCTAAGTCACACAAGACAGAGAGACTTCCTTGCTCTGATCACACAAGATCAGAGGCTTCCTTGCTCAAGCACTCAGGCTCAAGACTTCATGCTCTAATCACTAAGATTGAGACTTATGTGCTTCTACACTAAGCAGAAGACTTTGTTGCTTCTACACTAAGCAGAAGACTTACTACTAACTTATAAGCTTAAACTTATTACAAACATAATAACTTCAGAGGCTTAAGTTAGTTTCTATGCTCACTTCATTTGAGAGATATTTTCTATTACAATTTAGATTCTCACTTTCTTCTGAGAGATATTTTCTAATGAAGATCACTAGTCATCAATTCTTTCTTTGGCATATTTATATGAGTTGAGAAAGACATTGAGACGTTGGAGAAATTCCCGTTGTAAATTGGACAGCTGTAGTCTTTGAAGATCCGTTGAGTAAAGCCACGTCTTCCTTTGCAGAGAAGCTTCATCTTTACTGTTTGTCCAATAGTACAGTTATAAGGTACAACTAGCTCCTAGAGAGAGAGATCACATCCTTTATGACCGTTGCAATTAGTTGACCTTAGAACAAGTCATCAAGCTTGATAAGTTGTAGTTGATGTAGCCCTCTGATGACTGGGAATTCCTTTGCTTCTGATGAACCTTTGATAACTTGGAGTCTGATTGGTCTTTGAATGGTTGGCCTCTGATAATCCTTCGCAATTCAGCTTCTGAACGCCTACATCCTCTGAATGACTCATGACTAGCAGACGGCTTCTGAACTCTTGTAGGCCTCTGAACATCCTTGAGCTTCTGAACTCCTCTGAGCTCCTGAACACCTTCAGACGTTCTAATCTACTTTGAGCTTCTGAACTTTGTTTAGCTCCTGACCACGTTGTAGCTTCTGAACTCTTTCAGAGTCTAATTATTCAGACTTCCATAGGTTTCATCAGAGTTTAAATTACGTGTGCTCTTGATTTAATGTTGAATTCTCCTGCACTTAATTTAAACATTAGTACCATCAATTGTCCATTTAATACTTTGTTATCATCAAAACTTAAGGGTGTGTATTAACACATATTTTGTTCCACCATAGAGCACTTATCCAGATCTATTGCACAATATGAATGATCCATCTTTTTTTCAAGATAGATCTATATTAGATTCTAAAAATACAATTGTTGATGCAATAAATGATTATGTGTTGAATTTAATTCCTAGAGAAGAAAAAACTTAATTGACTTTCGATTCTCCGCATCGTGTCAAATCAAATCTAGACACACTAGATGATATTCATACACCTGAATTCTTGAACACCATCATTTCTTATGTAATTCTGAATAAGATTAAAAGTTGGAGTACCGATAATGTCGCTCACAAACATTGAACAAATCTTTAGGATTATGCAATGGTACACGGTTGATAGTTAAAAAATTGGGAACATATGTCGTTGAAGGTAGAGTGATATCTGACAACAATGTTGGCGAGAAAGTTTTTATTCCCAGGTTATCGTTGACTCTTCAAATAAAAGAATCTCTTTTAAGTTTCAATGTAGACAATTTCCATTAGTTGTTTAATTTGATATGACTATCAACAAGAGTCAGGGTCAGTTATAGCCGCACGGTCGGAGTATTGTTTTGTCTAAAAACAAGAAACAAAGGATTTAAAAACAATTTTTTTTATACACATTTTCTTACGGCAGCCGCCCCCCTCTCCCTAAACCCTAGTTTATTCTTTTTGTTCATCCACCAATGAGGGGTGGTTTTAGGGTCAATTTTTGATCCAAAATCACCCCTCTAAATTGTTTTTTTTTTTTTAAGTTTGTGGTCGTCTTGTGCGGCGTTTGTTGGTTTTTCATTACGGTGTTTCGTTGATTCAAATTGACATATCTACATCAACTCATTACAGATCTGATGAAGACTTTAAAGACCTTGACGTCAACGTCGCAAATCCGGGAGTATGAATGTTCCGGTTACTTTTATTTTGCCATATTTGTAGGCACTTTCATGATACCGTTGTATGTTATTAACCTAGGTGTTGCAAGTTTGTTTGTAGATTCACCTTTTTCAGTTTTTAGCAATCTTGAATTTGTAATGATCTATGTATTTTCAATTTGAATTAATGAATCCTTGTTTTTAGTCCGAAAAAAAAACAATTTTTTTTTAAAACAAAGTTTTCTTTATCCATGAATCTTTTATACCTAATTCGTCCTTCATAAACTTGTACCCATTATTTAACAAGAATCCAATTATACCCTTTTGATTTTTTATTTCCATAAATTTGAAATTTTTTGAAATAGTAAATTATTATTTTGAAAAATTCAAATTTTGATATTTCTCAATTTTTTAAATCTTATTAACCATGGTTGAATCAGTGCTAAATCACTACTCGACTATGGCTAAATTTCTTTGTTTTTAAAATTTTTATAATCCAATTTCTTTTTGGATTATTTCTTCTATACATCTCTTATATTATAAGTTTGTTCTGTTTTGATATTGTTAATCCTAATTTTTTTCCCGCTCATTTTCTCTCTCACCCTAACATTAATTCAAATAAAATGTTAAAACATACCTCACCAAGAATCGAAACCACAACCTTTAACTCACCATGTGAAATGTTAACCATAAACATTTCCCTCTCTTATATTCTAAACTTGCTCTGAAATGATAACCCTAAACCTATTTTTTCCCTCTCATTTTTTTTCTCTTTTTCATGTGGTCCATTATATAAAAAAATACAAATTTGTCTAGCATGAGAATTGAACCCGCATTCATTTAATTTTTTCTTTTGCGATTACTATATTAATAAGAGTCAGAGACAATCTCTTAAACATTTGTATATATCTTTTGTCGACATTGTTTTTACATGGTCAGTTGTATGTTGCAACTTCAAGAGTTATTTAAAGAGAATGATTAAAAATATTGATTATCAACGAAGACAGTGAAATTATGAATAAAACTTCCAATGTAATCTGTAAAGAATTATTTCGTAATATACAATAATTTCTGTTGTATGAACATTTATCTAAATTTACTGTCGAACTAATATTTAATGGTACTCGACTTTTTTATATATGTTTTAATGTTAAGAAAAAAATTATCTTATTTTTTCATATTACGGTTAATTAAACCTGTGCACCGCACAGATCAAAGTTCTAGTTTATTTAGATGAAGACATCATATTGCTTTTAAGCGAATAAGGTCATACTTGTTCAACAAAATATTAGGGATTTAGTTTCTCATTAAAAAAAAAATAGTCATTGAGACAAAGATAAATTGAAACAATATTTAACTAAATTTAAAATTGGATCATCCATTTCGTCAAAAAAATAAAATAAAATTGGATCATCCAAAATAAAATAAAATTATTGATGCGTAACCTTTTCACCCATATGTCCATATATGTTGGCTTTCACGTCACCAAATTAAAATACCATAAAGTTTCTAAAGATGATTGTAATGAAATATTTTAATTCACATAACAAAACTACATGAAAAGTGGTCCATAATTGCAAAATGTGGTACCAACAATTTATCAAAACCAAAAGACATGGTATCCCATAGTTTTAAGTTTAATATCAGCAAGCAGAGGACAATAGCTTGGATGCAAAGATTCCATCTCAATGGGAATGAATTTGGAGGCCATGTGAGGAATAAAATTACCGCGAATAAAGTTATCATTGACTGTTTGTAATCTTTATTTTTAGGCACATTTTGTGTTTCAATTGTGTTAATATTTTTCTTTCTTTTAAAGAAAAAAGAATTGGATGGAATGGGATTTGGCGTCATGCAATGCAAGGAACTGATTTGATCTATTGAAAAAGAACTATTTTATCATTTTGAGTGTTCTAACGTCATTGGTTAAATAACGTATGTGCAACTCTGAGAAACAAAAATTACGGAGATTAAGATGTATCTTAAGTATATGTCAAAAGTACTCTAATCAATTTTTAGAAATATTTTTTTTCTACCCCTACATTTAACCCTTTACCCCTACGAACAAACCAATATTCCTATTTTACCCCTTTTGAAAAATTAAAAAATGAGTTTTTAACATTTAGCCACGGTTTCATTTAGCCACGGTTTAATATGAAGAATTTTCGGTACACTTTTTCCATGTACACCGATGACAAATTGTAAATCTGAACAGTTTGGAAAAAGTCTTCCGATAAACATTAGCCACGGTTAAACCGTGGCAAAAATTAAAATCTGGAAAAGTACAAAAACACTACGGATTGGCTACGAAGTAGCTACAAATTCAGTAGTAGCTAATCCTGTATGCATTATTGGTGAGTTGGATATGCTTGTTGTGAATTTTATGTTGAAAGTATCATACTTTGTGTGCCATATGTTTGACAGGCTCTTGTTGATGCTCCTGATATGGAGGGGTCTCCTATAAATTTCAAGAGGCTCTCACTCACTGATATCAAGATTTATTGATATTAAAAAGAATGATCTCATCAAAGCCATGGAAGCTGCAGGTTGGTTTCAAATTTTTATGAAGAAGTTCATTAGTTTTTTGTTGTAATATTTTGTTAAGAACAAGTGGGAGGACAGGTCCTGGGGCAGGAAACTGATTTGTGAGGAAGAGAAGGGCAGCACTCAATGACTTTGATAGGTTCCAGATCATGTTGGCAAAGATCAAGGTTTGTTTCAATTTATACACATATACTTTTTCATAAACTATTTTCAGGTTATAATTCCAATAAACTTGTCAAGAAAAAAATTATGCATAAGTATTTAATTAATTAATAATTAAGCCATGAAATCAAAAAGTACCCTAAATTACAAATTCTACAAGAAGACAGTACTGCATAATATATGCATGAATTTGCACAAATTGAAATTATCAAAATTTGCAAAATATCCAATTTATTTTTTTATAGCAAATGTGAAAAAATTGATCAAGAATTTATGTATGTATGTATGATGAGAAAGATGAAAAATTATGAACCAGAGGGAGAGGGAAGTAATGAAGAAGACAAAGCAGCAGGTATAATAAGCAGCAGCAGAAGGAAGTAATGAATAATGAATACAAGATTTGTTACTACTGAATTTGTAGCTAATCCGTAGTGTTTTTGTACTTTTCCAGATTTTTATTTTTGCAACGGTTAAAACCGTGGCTAATGCTTATCGGAAGATTTTTTCCAAACTGTTCCGATTTACACTTTGTCATCGGTGTAAATGGAAAAAAGTGTACCGAAAATTCTTCATATTAGCCACAGTTAAACCGTGGCTAAATGTTCAAAACTCATTTTTTAGAATGGGTAAAATAGGAATATTGGTTTGTTCGTAGGGGTAAAGAGTTAAATGTAGGGGTAGAAAAAAAAAATTACAATTTTTATTTTTGAAAAATGTTTCGGTATTATACATGAATCTTCTATTTTTAGGTCATATTAGAAAATAAAACTCAATTAACCTTTAATTAAAATAATGCAAATATATAGAAATAAAGTAGTCTAATCAATTTGTATTTTTGAAAAATGTTTCCGTATGATACATGAATCTTCTATTTTTGGGTCATATTAGAAAATAAAACTCAATTAACCTTTAATTAAAATAATGCAAATATATAGAAATAAAGTAGTACATATCATTTGCAACATTATTCGTGCCGAAAGTTTTCGCGAAAATAAGCATTATCCTTAGATATAAATTGAATACTTTCTTTGATTTTATAAATCATGGATGTTTGAAGTTCTTGAATTATTATTATTTTTTATTATTTTTTGACAAATTTGTATGATATTTTACGAATTTATTAACTATGTTTTAAAAAATTATTGGCGGCGGGGCACTCCCGCCAACCCGCAAGCCGCTATGAAAAGGGGCGGGGTGAACTTTTTAACCCATCACCACTAGTTAACCCTCCCCGCTTCACCTCTTCTTAGGCGGGTTAATAGCGGGACGGGGGGATGAGTTGGACTGTTGTGTTATCACTAAAACAAATCCTTTAGGCTAATAAATATGTGGATGGTTTGGCTAATATAAGTTGTGAACATAATTTAGTTGGTAGGAACGTTGTTATATGTAGGGGTCATAATTTAAACTTCTGACTCTACTTATCATCTTAAATATGAAATTTTAGTCATCAAACTACTTGATAAAAAAATATATCAATAATTATTTCCTATGATACTTTTGAGTTTGGCCCCGTTGAAATAATGTTTCTAGTTGTTTCGGTGAACATAATTTAATTGGCAGATACATTGCATATAATATATTAAGATCTTCGTAATGTTTAATATGCTTGGATCTCATCCCCAAAAGCTAGCTCAAAGGGTGAGGTTGCCCTCACATATTTATACACTTCACATCCCGGGAACCTAAGCAATGTGGGACTTCAAACAAACTCCAACAACACAATCATACATTCAACATCCACTCTTACGCCTAGTGTGGTCCTGGGTTCAGATGCCCACATTACAGTCTTTAACCCGCTCTGATACCATGTTAAATATGTTTGGATCTCATCCCTAGAAGCTAGCTCAAACGGTGAGGTTGCCCTCACATACTTATACACTTCACATTCCGGGAACCTAAGTAAGGGACTTCAAACAAACTCCAACAACACAATCATACGTTCAACACGAAAACACTAACACATCAACTTATTCATCTTAAAAGCTGAAATTCTAGTAACTAAACTACTTGGCACATCCTTTTCTTCTTCTCTTTATAAAAGCTTCTTGGTCTTCCTCTCAACAATCTCTATCATCCAATATGTAGCATCTCTCATTGGTCTTAGTTTGCCATCCCTATCAATATCCAAGGATTAAGGTTCTTTGTCTATTATCGATATGGACATTCATTTCTCAACAATCAATTCATATTATCTATCTTTAGCACCGAAAGAAACTAAACATTAAAAAAGGAGTAAGATGGTTCGTTTTATTTATTCACAAAAAAGGGGCACATATATAGACTTAACCATGCATGTGTCAAGTGTGAAAGATAAGTGGGAAGTGGCAGTCCACAGAGGCACATGCTTGACTCTGCTCAAGAATTCATTAAAAATTTTGTCCATTGGTGTGGCTATTGGTTACTGTTCTTACCTCACGCCTTGTCCTCTTCTTTGGGGTCCTTTAGCCATATGATAAATTAACTTATTGCCAATTTGAACTACTTATTTGGCATCATTTACGGACTATGCTTTGTTGTTTTTAGCATGTACATCATGGTCGAATGAATACATACATGTATTTTTTACTTTTTTATTTTATTTTTTACATGATATTGTATTATGCAAATTTACTAATAGTAAATTGCAACAGGGAACAGATTAACTACAATAGTCATTTAATACAGTCTGACACAGTAAATGATCTTAACCGTTAATTTTAAATTGGATAGTTTCAATTACATAGTTAAAAAACAACTACAAACGATCTCAACCATTTAATTAATTTGACGGCTAGGATTAGTTATGGCGTGTTATTGCATCCTGCTAATACAACAGGAAATTCAAATCGTGAGATGGTAAAAAGTTGCAAGAATATTTAACGTGCTGTAGAGTACAAGTTCATATATCCAATACTCTTTTTTTACCATAGACTCGGCGTGTAAATTTTACTGTTAAAGACTATGTACAACCTAAAAGAAATCCTCCTAGCTAGTTTTACTCTCAACCAAAGTTCATATGATGTGAGAATGTGAAGATATTCACATCATAGGGTGAGAATGTGAATCCTCCTAGGAAACTCCAACATCTCCTCTTTGATGACATAGCTGGGGCTTGCATGCCTAGGAGTGTTAGAGTAATCTTGTAGTCTTTTCTTTTCTTTTCTTTTGGGCTTTGCCCTCTTTTTTCAACAAAAATAAAAAATCTTGTAAGAATGTGAAGATATTCGCATCATAAGGGTACAATGGAATAATAATTGAAGCTTGAGTTTAATTTTGATATAGTTTTACTCTTAAAATTTTGTCTCCCCTTAATATTTATATTTAGATGCTCTTAAATTATCTAAAATATAGATTTTAATTGATATGATATAAGACTATTGTTGATGTATTATTCTAGTAATAACAATCACTTGAGTTGAGAATGCAGAGGTTTGTGAAATTGCTACTTATCGCGAGAGAAAATCTCACTACTACTTCATGAGCACTAGTGTTACTAAATATATTGTTAGAATATTTTCTAATATTTTGTGGGCTGCAATCAATTGTAGGTTTTGGTTTTATTAAAAATGGGTTGATGTTGTTGTGATCCATTTGATGATGTTGCCCAATAAGTGTGATCACTAATAATAGGCTTTGAACACTAATTTAATTCTGATTTGTGTAGAAACAAAGTGTATGCCCAACATCTAGTGTAAATGATGGGTAGTATGGCTAGAGTTGCTATCTTATATAAATAGATAGGTTAGGTCCCTTTGTCGTCACGATAAACAATACGCCGTCACTGTGGTTGAATGCTTGTTTGAGGTTTACCCCATTGAGAACCTCAAATCCTGGAGCATGTGATATGCAAAGGAAGACCTTGTCTAATATATCGATGTTTTCGATATTGACGCTTCTGGTAACGAATGATTGTGATTCTTATCTCATCAAGTAAGTGTGTTCTAATTTCATATTGAAATTCTAGCATAGTCCAAATGGGGTACCAGATGTTAGCACATCGCGTACCACATCTCCTACCAGTGCAGAACAAGAAAAAGAAACATGGCAAAAATAAATTGCAAAAGAAAGTAAATAACACAGTATGTTGTTAACCCAGTATGTTGTTAACCCAGTTTTGAGCAACCTCTCCTACTCTGGGGATACCAATCCAGGAATGAATTCACTACTATAGTTCTAGTTCAAAGACTTCAAAACATCCCGTTTCTATCGTATCGCCTAGACACTATCTCATGCAATCCTACCTAGGAACTCCTAGATATGAGACGCCCCGTCTCACTTCCTTCAAACAACACAGACAGCGTTGCTTACAAACGATTACAATCAAATGGTGGAGACACACTCCTAGACACAAATAGTTTAATCTCGCTTAAAAGCTCTTGAGTAAATAAAAATTACAACTCGATTAAAACAAACCAACTTTGTGCTTTGATAATCAGAGGAAGCAACCAGAGAGGTATACAAAATAAAGCACAAGGCTTACAAGACACGAAACCCTAAAAGACCACATCTTTGATATTCTAATTCGATTCGGTTTCGGTAAATAAAATAGGTCTGAGTCTTCCATATATATAGCCTGAGATAGCCTGGGCTGTTCCTTGATTTCGGGCTTCACAAATAACATAAAATTAGAACATAACCGATAGCGAAAGATACTCTTAAGTAAATCCAACAAAACCCTAAAATATAGGCATATCTTTAGAGGCAATGCAAAAAGCGATATGATCAGGAAATAAGTTGCATTCCTTGTCTTGGGCTCCGTTTGGATTGATGGTACACAATGGAGCGGAGCGGAATGGATTAAAAAAGAATGGAACGGAATGGAATGAAATGGAAGAGATTACATTCCATTGTTTGGATATTTTATGATGGAACGGAACTAATTTCCCGCTCCATTGTTTGGAAAGTGGACAGAATGGAATGAATTATAATTTTTTATTCTAATTTTACCCTTTATCTATAATACATTGATATGTTGAATTTTTTAATCAATTCAATCGACATGTTTCACTGCCAAGACGAAACATGATAAAACTGATAAAATTGTCTGCCATACAGGGAAAGAAGAAAAAACCAAACCAAAAACACAACCCCAAGATACCACAACCTGCTAACAAAGAAAAACATGGATTAGAATTCAGAACCACAACAACCAACACTACAACACAGACCCATCTAGGCCACCCTTCGATGTATGAATAAATCCACACTAAGCAAGCTATAAAATATTTTAAACATGGATGAATTGACATATCATTGTCCCTATTTTTTTTAAAACAGCAAATCGAAATTATATATCAACATTGACATGCCAAAGAGTGAAAAGAAGTACAAGAACCAAAAGATATAATAACAAGGCACCATTACAAGCAGCCACTATATGAGAACTAACAAACACTAAACACTACCCATAAAACAGAAAGACAGAATGAAGGGACAAAGCTGAGAAAACAAAAAAACTGGGCATATCGGCATACTATCAGTTCCAGTGCTATAGCCCAAAAATACTACAAACCAGAAAACACAACTAGCAACATACTCAAAGAAAAAGGCCACACCATAGCAATGAGGGACAACATGACATCAAACACAGACCAGGGAACAAACGAGCGAGGCCATGACAGTAACAACCTTGCCGCGGCACCGAACACAACAAGAAATTATCGAGCAAAGCAAATTATGGGATCCCCTTACCATTCATAGTACTGAAATCACATTCTCAAATAAACACAAACTACAAAAAAAAAAGCAATGAACAAAAACAAAAGTTAAGGAAGGTGCGTTGAAACAATTGCATCAACGATAGCTTACCAGCATAAAATGAGGCTGCAAAATTAATTGTATGATAAAATTCAAAAAATTCATGAATCCAATACACCCAAATCCAATACACACGAAACCAATACAAAGACAACTACCAAACTAAAAATAAACCAACCTCCAAAATCTGCTACACAAAATAGAATCAAGCACATAGAGCTACCCTGGACACATAAACTAACAACAACGAAATTCCAAAAAATAAACTAATACCAGAAACACTATATACCAGATAACAAAAAGCTTGCTCCATGCGACCACATCAAACAACGGCGACAAAATGATAAGAACCATTGTATATAGCAATATTCTTCTTTAAAACCTTCACAACACCTGCAAAATTGCATAAAAAAAATACTCAAAATGTCATTTCATAAACCATCTAAATACACAAGATTGATAAATAAATATATTACCGTTAATAAAAATGATTGGCCGGCACAATGCGATGTAACATTTCCTTGCGCTTATCAATTGGAATTCCATTAAAAGCTTTCAATGCATAAACATTCTTAACAAGGTACATATACACATTAGGTATAAAATCTGGTTCAACACCAATCTTGACCAGATCAGCCCAAATATCTCCACCATTAGCACTCTTACTCTCTTTGACCAAATCTACTGTGCTCATTGTGAATATGTGCCTTGACAGGATTTTTATATTTTGATGATGGACAAAGAAAAAATATTATACGCAAAAAGCGGTCAAAGGATTTACGGCGCTTAAAGACGTGGACTATAAAATTAGTTCTATGATCCATATATTTTTAGGAACTTTGTGTAAGTAGAAAAAGCTCTCATTAAAATAAATCACACACTCACAAAATAGTATTTACAAATATTTTTTTCTATTGAAATTCTTTATGAAAAGTAGTGAGAAATTTATTTTAAAATATTTTTTAAATATTACGGTGGAAAGAATATAGCTCAGTGTGTCAAAAGAATTAAGGGAAAGGCTTTGATTATATATCATGTGCTATATCATGTGATATCACCGTTTTTCAAATAAGAGTATATATGGACTATGTGATCATACATTTATTTATTCTTAATGAGCTATATCATTACCAAAGAATTTTTCTCAAAATAGTCCTATTCTCAAAAGTCAAAATCATAACAGCAAATTATATCCTTTCCATATATGTCTCTGTTATTAATTTTGGAAAATAATGGAATACGCGTACCGTTTGAATTAATTACTTTTCCAAACTTATTCTATTCACAAGTCCTATAAATAGGATGTGTTTTTCACGTTTTCAGTCACCGAAATTTCACAAAAAACTCTTGCTTTCTCACTCATATTATGTCTTACTGATATTGCTAATTCGTTCACGTTAATTTATTTTATTTGAGAGCTTTTACTACATAGTTTCAATTGTATTATTTTTGTTCTTCAAATTGTTTTAATCTACACTTTGGTGTAATATTTTTTGTAATCTCTTTTTAAATTGTATTGGGTGTGATACCAAGTATTTCAAGAGAGGTGATATCTCTTGTTTTAGAGGCTCTTGCACAAGGGAGGTGATATCCCATTATTTGTGTTGAGAGTTCTCGGTTGTAAAGGTTTTAAGCTAATCCTGTTTTAAAAACTTTGTTCTTTTTAGTGAAATCTCAAGGTACTTTCCTTGGGGACTGGAGTAGGCCCATAGTTAGTTTTTTGGCCGAACCAGGATAATTCTCTTGTGTCTTTTTCTTTTCCTTTCGTCTCTTTATTTTCCGCAATTTACTTTTTCTCTTTATCCTTTTGCACCTTTAATTGTTGTCTTGCATTTTATTTACTTTTAAAATTCAAGTAATTCAGTTTTATTTTGCTAAACCTTTTTAAAGTGTTTTTTAATTAAATTTTTAAACACTCAATTCACCCCCCTCTTGTGTGTTTGGAGTCACATGTGTAAACATTTCAAACACCTCTGTTGGAACAAAATGTGTTTTAGTACACACCCTTGAGTTTTGATGATAACAAAGTATTAAATGGACAATTGATGTTACTAATGTTTAAATTAAGTGTGCAGGAGAATCCAAAGTTATATCAAGAGCACACTTGGTTTATGCTCTGATGGAACCTAATAGAAGTCTGAATCTTTACACTCTGAAAGAGTTCAGAAGCTAAAATGTGGTCAGAAGCTAAACATGTTCAGAAGCTCAAATAGGATCAGGATGTCTGCAAGAGTTCAGAAGCTTAGAGAAGTTCAGAAGCTCAGAGACGTTCAGATGCCTACAAGAGTTCAGAAGCTATCTGCTAGTCAAGAGTTATTCAGAAGATGAAGACATTCAGAAGCTGAATTACGAAGGACTATCAAAGGCCAATTATTCAAGACCAATCAGACTTCAAAGACATCAAAGGTTCATCGGAAGCAAAGGGAATTCGTCTAGTCATCAGAAAGGCTACATCAACTACTCTTACCAAGCCTGATGATTTGTTTAAGGACAACTAATTGCAACGGTCATAAAGGATGTGATCCTACTCTCTCTAGGAGCTAGTTGTACCTTATTACTGTATTTTGGACAAACAGTAAAAGTGGAGCTTAACTGCGAAGAAGACGTGGCTTTGTTCAAAGGATATTCAAAAGCTACAGATGTCCATTTTACAACGGGAATTCTACAATGTCTCAATATCTTTCTCCAACTCATATATATACATGAAAGAAAGAATTGATGACTAAGAATCTTCATTGAAAATATCTCTCAGAACCAAGTGAGAATAAAGAATCGTAATTGAAAATATCTCTCAGAATTAAGTGAGAATTGAAACTAGCTCAAGCCTCTGAAGTTATTATCTTGTAATAGTTTTAAGCTTAGAAGTTAGTATTACTCCTGCGTGAGTAATTTGGAAAAGTCTCAATCTTAGTGATTAGAGCAAAGGAAGTCTCTTGTCTTGTGTGACTTGAGCAAGTCTCTTGTCTTGTGTGACTTGAGCAAGGAAGTCTCTTGTCTTGTGTGACTTAAGCAAGGAAGTCTCTTTGTCTTGTGTGACCTAGAGCAAAGAAGTCTCTTTCTTGTGTGCTTGAGCACCTGAATTGTAATCTTAGTGATTATAGTGAAATCCCTTAGAAGTGCAAGGGGACTGGAGTACTCTCGTTTTGTGAGGGGAACCAGTATAAATTCTTGTGTCTCTTTCTCTCTCTCACTCTCTCATTTACTCTTCCATCATTCTCTTAGATTCACGTTGGTTGTGTTAATCATTCCGCTGTGCTTAAAGACTCTGATAGATTCAAATATCTGGAAAAGTTTTTAAATATCTAAAACACAATTCAACCCCCCCTTCTTGTGTTTTCTCCACGCACCTTCAACCTCAACCATTTTTTTGAAAGTTTTAGAAATTTCGTTCATGCTTGTATCATCTTCGACAACCTTTTTAACTCGTTTCTTAGTCCTAGATGATGATACATCTTGAGAAGCAGCCATAGCAGGCCTCTTAGGAGAAACTTGGGAATATTCTACTTCCTCGTCAACATGAAATCCCTCCAAAGTAACTTCATTAGTTTCAACTAAATGATCTATTTCTTCGATGGTTGCACCGTTACTTTTTTTTACCATTTGCAGCCTTTCTAGCTCTCATTTCAAATGATGTATCTTCATGCTCCCCCGTTGCTCGATCTTTCCCAAAGAGTTTGGCTAGTTTATCATAAAAAAATATAGGCTTGTTTCTCCATTCAACAGCTTCAGGTTTTGCCTATATCAAAATAAATTGAGTAAATTTTAATGAACTGCCATGTGTTCTCTTCAAATAACAGAAACACCTCCTCTATTTTTAAATCAAGCATTAACCTCCCTTACTTAATTTTGAAGGTGCGTGGAGAAAACACAAAAAACACAAGAAGGGGGGGGGGTTGAATTGTGTTTTGGGTATTTAAAAACTTTTCTAGATATTTAAATCTATCAGAGTCTTTAAGCACAGCGGATTTGTTTACACAATTAAACTAACGGTTAAGTGAATGATGAAGGAGTAAATGAGAGAGTGAGAGAGAGAAGAACACACAACAATTTATACTGGTTCCCCTCACAAATTGAGAGTACTCCAGTCCCCTTGTTTCCAAGAGAGTTCACTATAATCACAAAGATTACAATTGATGCTCAAGCACACAAGCTCAAGACTTCCTGCTCTTAGTCACACAAGACAGAGAGACTTCCTTGCTCTGATCACACAAGATCAAAGACTTCCTTGCTCTGATCACACAAGATCAGAGACTTCCTTGCTCTGATCACACAAGATCAGAGACTTCCTTGCTCAAGCAAACAAGCTCAAGACTTCCTGCTCTATGTCACACAAGACAGAGAGACTTCTTTGCTCCTACACTCAGCAGAAGACTTTCTTACTTCTACACTAAGCAGAAGAGCTTCTACACTAAGCAGAAGACTTACTACTAACTTATAAGCTTAAACTTATTACAAACATAATAACTTCAGAGGCTTAAGCTAGTTTCTATGCTCACTTCATTTGAGAGATATTTTCTATTACAATGCAGATTCTCACTTTCTTCTGAGAGATGTTTTCTAATGAAGATCGCTAGTCATCAATTCTTTCTTTGGCATATTTATATGAGTTGAGAAAGACATTGAGACGTTGGAGAAATTCCCATTGTAAAATGGACATCTGTAGTCTTTGAAGATCCGTTGAGTAAAGCCACGTCTTCCTTTGCAGAGATGCTTCACCTTTACTGTTTGTCCAATAGTACAGTTATAAGGTACAACTAGCTCCTAGAGAGATGGATCACATCCTTTGTGACTGTTTCAATTAGTTGACCTTAGAACAAATCATCAGGCTTGATAAGTTGTAGTTGATGTAGCCCTTCTGATGATTTGGGAAATTCCTTTGCTTCTGATGAACCTTTGATAGCTTGGAGTCTGATTGGGTTTTGAATGGTTGGCCTCTAATAGTCCTTGGCAATTCAGCTTCTGAACGTCTTCATCCTCTGAATGACTCATGACTAGCAGATAGCATCTGAACTCTTGTAGGCATCTGAACATCCTTGAGCTTCTGAACTTCTCTGAGCTTCTGAACTCCTTCAGACGTTCTGATCCTCTTTGAGCTTCTGAACTTTGTTTAGCTCCTGACCACGTTGTAGCTTCTGAACTCTTTCAGAGTGTAATTATTCAAACTTCCATAGGTTTCATCAGAGTCTAAATTAAGTGTGCTCTTAATTTAGCGCCAAAACGTTTTAGTAAAAATACTTAAACGTTTCCAATTCATTATCTATTCAGAGGCTTATCCTTCAGAGGTTGAGAAACTTCTCAGAGTCTGGACGACTTCAGATGCTGAGATCCAAAGTACTTCAGAGTCTGAGGAAGTGTCTTTCAGGACCTTAAAAAAAATGTTCAAACATGGTTTTTCAAGGTTTTTAGTACTGAACATTTTGTGTCCTAAGAAGACATTTTCAACCTTTGAATGTTATTCCTCTGAATTGTCATTCAGGATATGAGAGTCACTTACCTTGCTTTGAAGCTTTTTGTCTTAATCGTAGTCAGAGTCATAGCCTGAGCAATCACTCCACCATACTGAGTTGTTGTCATCTTCAAGACAAGCTTCATGTTCCCTCCTGCTCCTTATGTACTCCATCTCATCTTCTTCTCCATCTGACTCTTCAAGAATGTGCCTTCTATGCACAATTGCTCTTCTTCCATTCACAGTCACATGCATCCATGTGATTGGAAGGTTCAGAGTCTTAGTTTCACCTGCAATCAAGTAAACAATTTTGTCTCTTGGTACCCACTTGCTTGAGGGTCCTAGACTGTTAGTTGCCCAATCTTTATCCTTCACTTGCTTCTTCTGAGTACTATCAGAAACAAATGTAGTGTAAAGATTAGGGAGTGAGAAGCTTCCACCAATAACTGATGAGCTTGGTTCCTTTAGTGTTTTACTACTAGAGTATCAAATCCCATTAGTATTGTTGGTCTTAAGGTTGTAAAGCATGGAAACAATTTTATTTTGATCAGCATTGATGTTACAATACTCTGAGAACCAGAGAGTGTTCAAGGGGTTTGTAACATATAGCATAATCATTCTTAAGATCTCTTGGTTTGATAAAATCATTTTGTACAAGATCTTCAGAGTGATTTGCTTGTTTACTTAAATTCTCATAGTCTACTTTAAGCTTTTTATACTTCTGCTGACTATTAGAGAGTCTAAGTAAAGTTTTCTTAAGATGCTTGATCAATTTCGCTTTGGGAGACGAGAATATACATGATTCACTGTTCTCTGGATACTGTCTATGCTCTTAGGTTCTGACTTTTCATCAGAACTTGAGTCTTCAGAGTCTGAGCCATCTTCAGAACTTGATCCTTCAGCTCCTGGTGCTCTTTCAGACTCATCTTCAGAGAAGTTGTCTAGTACATCCCATGTTGTCATTCCTTTAGCCAGTCTTCCTCCATTCTTCTTGAAGTTGTACCATCTTTGAATTTTTCTTGAAAATCTTTCAAGATATTCTTCATCAGGTTCTTCAACAAGATCTTCATGCTCCAACGCTTGCTTTCCTTTCCTTGCTGCTTCTGCTTCTTCACCTTTTCAATGAATGATTCAGGACTCATTGAGTTGATGTCTTCAGTTTCCTCTATAGTATTTGAAATTTCATTCCAATTGAGAGACAAACTTCTCAGCAACTTGCTTACAAGCTCTTTGTTGCTGAGTTTGTTGTGGTAGTTTTCAAGCTTGCTTGTGATGGCTTGAAACCTTGAGTTCATTTCTTCAATACTCTCATTTTCCTCCATTCTAAACTCCTCATATTGATCTAACAGACCATTTACTGTTGCCCACTGAATGTTTTCATTATCATCACTAATGAGGCAAAGAGTAGTAGTTGTAGATTCAATACTAGAAGTTTGATTAACCCCTGATGTGGAAGAATTTTGATTGTTGCTCAGATCTTCATTTAAGTTCAGTCCATCTTCAATTTCTTTGACAAGATCAGCAACTTGTTGATATAACTTCTGCTTCCAATCATCCATGTTTTGAGCCATGGTGGTTTTCTCCTTTGGATCTTGACTGTCTCACGGTTAAGTGATTTTCCAACAGAACCGGAGCTCTGATACCAATTGAAGGTGCGTGGAGAAAACACAAGAAGGGGGGTTGAATTGTGTTTTGGGTATTTAAAAACTTTTCTAGATATTTAAATCTATCAGGGTCTTTAAGCACAGCGGATTTGTTTACACAATTAAACTAACGGTTAAGTGAATGATGAAGGAGTAAATGAGAGAGTGAGAGAGAGAAGAACACACAACAATTTATACTGGTTCCCCTCACAAATTGAGAGTACTTCAGTCCCCTTGTTTCCAAGAGAGTTCACTATAATCACAAAGATTACAATAGATGCTCAAGCACACAAGTTCAAGACTTCCTGCTCTTAGTCACACAAGACAGAGATACTTTTTTGCTCTGATCACACAAGATCAAAGACTTCCTTGCTCTGATCACACAAGATCAGTGACTTCATTGCTCTTATCACACAAGATCAGAGACTTCCTTGCTCTGATCACACAAGATCAGAGACTTCATTGCTCAAGCTCAAGACTTCCTGCTCTAAGTCACACAAGACAGAGAGACTTCTTTGCTCCTACACTCAGCAAAAGACTTCGTTGCTCTAATCACTAAGATTGAGACTTATATGCTTCTACACTAAGCAGAAGACTTTCTTACTTCTACACTAAGCAGAAGAGCTTCTACACTAAGCACAAGACTTTGTTGCTTCTACACTAAGCAGAAGACTTACTACTAACTTATAAGCTTAAACTTATTACAAACATAATAACTTCATAAGCTTAAGCTAGTTTCTATGCTCACTTCATTTGAGAGATATTTTCTATTACAATACAGATTCTCACTTTCTTCTGAGAGATGTTTTCTAATGAAGATCGCTAGTCATCAATTCTTTCTTTGGCATATTTATATGAGTTGAGAAAGACATTGAGACGTTGGCGAAATTCCCGTTGTAAAATGGACAGTTGTAGCCTTTGAAGATCCGTTGAGTAAAGCCACGTCTTCCTTTGCAGAGAGGCTTCACCTTTTCTGTTTGTCCAATAGTACAGTTATAAGGTACAACTAGCTCCTAAAGAGAGGGATCACATTCTTTGTGACCGTTTCAATTAGTTGACCTTCGAATAAATCATCAGGCTTGATAAGTTGTAGTTGATGTAGCCCTTCTGATGATTTGGGAAATTCCTTTACTTCTGATGAACCTTTGATAGCTTGGAGTCTGATTGGTCTTTGAATGGTTGGCCTCTGATAGTCCTTCGCAATTCAGCTTCTGAACGTCTTCATCCTCTGAATGACTCATGACTAGCAGATAGCATCTGAACTCTTGTAGGCATCTGAACATCCTTGAGCTTCTGAACTCCTTCAGACGTTCTGATCCTCTTTGAGCTTCTGAACTTTGTTTAGCTCCTGACCACGTTGTAGCTTCTGAACTCTTTCAGAGTGTAATTATTCAGACTTCCATAGGTTTCATCAAAGTCTAAATTAAGTGTGCTCTTGATTTAACGTTGAATTCTCCTGCACTTAATTTAAACATTAGTACCATCAATTGTCCATTTAATACTTTGTTATCATCAAAACCTAAGGGTGTGTATTAACACATATTTTGTTCCAACAAATTATACAAATAACAGTCACCTCCCTTCTAAATTAACAATGTCTACCATCCGTTAAAGCAAATATATATTCAAACTACTTCCATTCTTTTGTTGAATAATCTCCAAAGGGAAGTTGCAAAGAAAAAAATTGTATCAGAGAAGCTAATCACTTATTTAATCTACCCTGTTTTTCCACTAGAACTAAAATTACACAGTTGCAACACATGAATTAACATGCCTTGTCGAATTAACATTTCGACTTACTGGTGCCTTTTAACATAACTGAGGGGTTGTTAATGCAATTTGCCCAAATATATAAATCAAAGTATCATACAAAAAGCTTATACAAATTCAAACTCAAATAAAAATTACCCAATTAAAGTATATAAGAATTAAAGTAGATATTACCTCAATTAACTTGTCCCAAACTTCAGGTTCCGCAATCCACATATTTGTCTTTGCATCCTATGCAAACCCACTCAGACCAATCTTGAAAAGGTCATAACAAGCATTGAACTTTGTTTTGATGTGTTTCATGTGATCTTTTATCTTGTCTTTAGAAATTGGTTTGTCCGGAAAGTATTTCTTCAACTCTGCAAGAATGTTATCCATAGCGCTTGTTGTCATACTATTACCATTTTTATTTCCCAATGTTTGTTGATGCAAATATGCATCAATCAAAACCTCATCCATAGCAGTTGTCCAATTGCATGTTTCTAGACCTTTGGATTTCCTTGGCCTCTTTAATTTTCCTTCCATATCTAATACTAAATAAATAATGATATAACAATGGCTACAAATTCAAACATAATAATGTCTAATACTAGATACTAAATAAATAATGAATGACATATAACAATGTCTACAAATTCAAATATAAAGATTCAAAGCACACAAATTACAAATGCAAATTCAATTCAAACTCAAGTTCAATCCACAAATTATTAACTCAAATTCTATCCGAACATACAAATTCATTCAAAACACTAATCATAAGAATAACAATTCATTAAGACACTTTTTAGTAATCTATCCACATAGAACCAAAAACATTATCTCTAATTGGCTCTCCACTAACTGTATCATCATTGTTTTCTCTTTGAACTTGTAGACCCTCTTGAAAATCACTTTCATTTGCAACCTCATGTTGCACCTCATCTATTAGAGTTTGATTGGGATCTTCACTCATCAAATAGTTGTGTAAAATGCAGCAAGCAGTGATAATTTTATTTTGAGTTTTAATACCAAATGTGGGTTCAGTTGAAGTTTGTAGAATTGGAAATCTCTTCTTCAACACTCCAAATGCACATTCGATCGACATTCTTAATGACGAATGTTGATGGTTGAATAATTCGCGAGGGTTTCGAGGTGGATTTCTAGAATATTCTTGTAAGTGGTATCGTTCTCCCCTATAAGGTGCGATGAGACATGCCTTTAAAGGAAATCCTGCATCACCCAAATAATATTTCCCTATAAAAGAAATAATGAGTTTATTAGTTTGGCTAATATAAATAAATGTACAAATCTTCTTTTTTGTTACCTTTTGGAACTTTAAGAGGATATGAGCGTGTCAACGCACTCTTAACTATTCTAGAATCAGATGTTGTCCCTTCCCATCCAACCAAGACATAGGTAAATTTCAAGTCAAACGAGCATGCAGCCAAAACATTTTGTGTAGGGTAATCTTTTCTACCACGATATCTAGGTGCAAGTTCTGATGGTACTTTAACACGCACATGTGTACAATCAATTGCTCCAATACAATCCTGACATTCAATTTACATATTAAAAAGCCTATAACATAAGTTACTAATACTTGTGTAAGACACAAAATTTATATTTACCTTAAAATATGGATAGAACCTAGGTTGTTTCTATCCCGTTAGGTTGTTTCAAAAATATCCCTTCCAACTCTATCTAAGCATCTACCACTCTATGAAAATGGCAACTAACTGTTTCACCAGAGCGTCTAAAGAAGAATGATATCACACAGTTTCTAACATTATGTCCTACTATGTGAAGAAACTTGGCTACTTGTTCCTCAATAGATGCTCTTCGTGTATGTGTAAGTCCGTCGTGATCTCGTAATAAAGTGCACAAGTTTATGAAAGCTTTTGGACCCATACGAATTACATCATAACATCGATCACTTCCTACAATATATTTCATCAGGTCATTTCTAACTCTCTCTCTCTATGCTCTGTGATTCTAGAAGGTATTTGCGATCTTCTAGACTTGCTTTTTAGCTTACTAATCAGAACAATAATGAATGATACTTGAATAATCATCCTTTTAACCAATTTCATATATTTGGCTCGTACATCTTCATTGGCCATCTATAACAAATAAAAAATTAAAACCAATTTCAATTATGAATTCATATACAAACATGTACATTATGTTTCCAAGCTATCCTTTTCCTATTAGGGCATTAGACAAACAATCAAAATTTCAAAGGTCTATTAAACAAAATTTTAGCCAAATATCTTATACAAACTAAAAAAAAAACATGGGAACAAACACACACATGAGATTCAATCAACAGAATCTCGTTGGACTTATTTCATTTCCAAACAAGTTAAAGACTCTGTGTAGCCTAATGATATAAACATTGAGCTATAATAATCCTAAAAAATTTGTGTTTCTTAATTAACCCTTTTGAGCTGATTGTCCATTATTATTACACAATTTTATATAGATTTTTGAAGTCTTAAATGTCAGGAAACAACTTAATTACCTGATTAATGGCAATGCAATTTGAAAATTATGGAATAGGAATTTTATAAAATCAAATATATTATAGGTTAATTAGTAATTAAATTGATTTAAACTGGTTTTTCTTCTTTTTACTATAGTTTTGTGTTTCAATTTTCTTCTTTTAATTCTTTTTATGGTTATGATGTTGAATAAAAGGGGTGTATGTGATGATGTCAACTTGATTTTCATGGTGGAACTGAAAAATTATCTATGTGTGGAGAGAAGAAGCACCAAAACAACAAATAACATATATGAAGAAAGGTGAAGAAATCTTGTTTACCTTGTTAGAGTAAATACAGTGCAGAGTTATGGGAGAAGAGAAGCACGTTGTAGAAGAAGAAGAAGAAGAAGAAGAAGAAGCGCGCTCAATTGGAAAACGAGGGAAGAAAGAGGATAGATATTAGTTTATGAAATAGAAATTAGGGATATAATAGTAATTATATAATTTATGTTTTCTATTTCATTGGACACACCCCAATTTGGGTGGAATGGAAAATTGGATAAATGGGTGGTATTGGATGGAATGAGTTCCATCCCACTTCATCCCATTCCATTCAATTTTTATAAAACCAAACAACGGAACCTTATTTTATTTCATTCCGCTCCGTTCCATTCCACCACTTTCCATCAATCCAAACGGAGCCCGAACAAGCAAGGGGCTTAAAAGATTTTCTTTACAAATAAGGCACGTGATTTACTTGTAACAAAACGCGCTATTTTTCTGACTTCAGGACGTTGTTTCAAATGCTGCCACATCTGACCCTACATCTAACTAAATTTTGGTTTTGCAAAATGTAGCCAATTTCAAAAATCCAACACATATAATACATCGATCTCTAATTATAATTCTTACATATATATCATAAAAAGTGCTACTCATTTAAATAATCATTTTTCAATGTCATAGATCACCTCTGGCTTTTGAAGGTTCCTCAAAGGTAAAATTAAAGTTTTTTTTTTTGGCTAAAATGCAGTTTTGACACCCCAAGTTTTACAATTGTGCGATTTTGACCTCTCAAGTTTCAATTGTGCGATTTAAACCCCCTACGTTTCACAATTGTGCGATTTTGATCCTCCTTATTTCAATTGTGCGATTTTGGCCTCCCAAATTTACCCCCTTTTGCATAACATAGCCCCGCGTTGCTTATGTGGCATTTTAAAATTAAAAAATATTTTAAAAATAAATGACAAATTGTTTTTTTTATTTAAATAAATAACTTATAAAACTTTTTGTTTCTTATATGTAGTTTATTAAAAAATATGCTATAAAAAATAGTTTCCAAATTTTTTAATGAACTAATTTTTTAGATTATTTTTAAAACTTTATAAACTTATTTTAAAAAAATAATTATTCAACCTTTTATTAAGAAAAAAGAATACATTTTTTTAATTTTAAAACATATTTTAAATTTTAATTTAATTGTTTTTTAAAATTTATAAACTATTTTTTTAAAAACAATAATGATTAAACCTTTTATAAAAAAAAATAATACATTTATTTATTTTTAAAACTTTTTTTTATTTTTTTATAGCATTTTTTTTAGACTTTTTTTATTTTTTTTAACATTCCACATAAGCATTTTTTAGTTAAAAATGAAGGTGCGTGGAGAAAACACAAGAAGGGGGGTTGAATTGTGTTTTTGTTATATAAAAACTTTTCTAGATATTTGAATCTATCAGAGTCTTTAAGCACAGCGGAATAGTTCACACAATCAAATTGAATCTAAGTGAATGATGAAGGAGTAAATAAGAGTGAGAGAGAAAAAGAGACACAAGAATTTATACTGGTTCCCCTAACAAATTGAGAGTACTCCAGTCCCCTTGCATTTCCAAGGGATTTCACTATAATCACTAAGATTACAAATCAGATGTTCAAGCACACAAGCATGAGACTTCCTTGCTCAAGTCACACAAGACAAGAGACTTCCTTCCTCAAATCACACAAGATAAGAGACTTCCTTGCTCAAGCACACAAGCATGAGACTTCCTTGCTCAAATCACACAAGACAAGAGACTTCCTTGCTCAGAGTCACACAAGACTAAGAGACTTCCTTTGCTCTAATCACTAAGATTGAGACTTTTCCAATTACTCACGCAGGAGTAATACTAACTTCTAAGCTTAAACTTATTACAAGATAATAACTTCAGAGGCTTGAGCTAGTTTCAATTCTCACTTAATTTGAGAGATATTTGCTATTACAATTCTTTATTCTCACTTGATTCTGAGAGATGTATTCAATGAAAGTTCGTGAGTCATCAATTCTTTCTTTTGCATATTTATATGAGTTGAGAAAGACATTGAGACGTTGGAGAAATTCCCGTTGCAAAATGGACAGCTGTAGCCTTTGAAAATCCTTTAAATAAAGCCACGTCTTCTTTGCAGTTAAGCTTCAGCATTACTGTTTCTCCAAAATATAGTAATAAGGTACAACTAGATCCTAGAGAGAGTAGGATCACATCCTTTGTGACTGTTGCAAATAGTTGTCCGTAAACAAATCATCAGGGTTGATAAGAGTAGTTGATGTAGCCCTTCTGATGACTAGGGGAATTTCCTTTGCTTCTGATGAACCTTTGATGTCTTTGAAGTCTGATTGGTCTTGAATAATTGGCCTCTGATAGTCTTTCGTATTTCAGCTTCTGAACGTCTTCATCTTCTGAATAACTCTTTGACTAGCAGATAGCTTCTGAACTCTTATAGGCATCTGAACATCTCTGAGCTTCTGAACTCTTGCAGACATCCTGATCCTATTTGAGCTTCTGAACAAGTTTAGCTTCTGACCACGTTGTTGGAACAAAATGTGTCTTAGAACACACCCTTGAGTTTTGATGATAACAAAGTATTAAATGGACAATTGATGTTACTAATGTTTAAATTAAGTGTGCAAGAGAATCCAACATTATATCAAGAGCACACTTGATTTAGACTCTGATAAAATCTATGGAAGTCTTAATCATTACACTCTGAAAGAGTTCAGAAGCTAAAACGTGGTCAGAAGCTAAACAAAGTTCAGAAGCTCAAAGAGGATCAGGATGGCTGCAAGAGTTCAGAAGCTCAGAGAAGTTCAGAAGCTCAAAGTTGTTCAGATGCCTACAAGAGTTCAGAAGCTATCTGCTAGTCAAGAGTTATTCAGAAGATGAAGATGTTCAGAAGCTGAAATACGAAGGACTATCAGAGGCCATTTATTCAAGACCAATCAGACTCCAAGTTATCAAAGGTTCATCAGAAGCAAAGGAATTCCCCTAGTCATCAGAAGGGCTACATCAACTACTCTTATCAAGTCTGATGATTTGTTTTAAGCACAACTAATTACAACGGTCACAAAGGATGTGATCCTTATTACTGTATTTTGGACAAACAGTAAAGGTAATGCTTAACTGCAAAGAAGACGTGGCTTTACTCAACGGATATTCAAAGGCTACAGTTGTCCATTTTACAACGGGAATTTCTCCAACGTCTCAATGTATTTCTCAACTCATATAAATATGCAAAAGAAAGAATTGATGACTAAGGACCTTCATAGAAAATATCTCTCATAATAAAGTGAGAATAAAAAAATTGTAATAGCAAATATCTCTCAAATGAAGTGAGTATAGAAACTAGCTCAAGCCTCTGAAGTTATTATGTTGTAATAAGTTTAAGCTTAGAAGGTAGTATTACTCCTGCGTGAGTAATTGATAAGTCTCAATCATAGTGATTAAAGCAAAGTAAGTCTCTTAGTCTTGTGTGACTTTGAGCAAGGAAGTGTCTGATCTTGTGTGATTAGAGCAAGGAAGTCTCTCTGTCTTGTGTGACCTAGAGCAAGGAAGTCTCATGCTTGTGTGCTTGAGCATCTGAATTGTAATCTTAGTGATTATAGTGAAATCCCTTGGAAGCAAGGGGACTGGAGTACTGTCAATTTGTGAGGGGAAGCAGTATAAATTGTTGTGTCTCTTTCTCTCTCTCACTCTCTCATTTACTCCTTCATCATTCACTCAGTTTAAAGTTGATTGTGTGAACTATTCCGCTGTGCTTAAAGACTCTGATAGATTCAATATCTAGAAAAGTTTTTAAATATCTAAAACACAATTCAACCCCCCCCCCCTTCTTGTGTTTTCTCCACGCACCTTCAATTGGTATCAGAGCTCCGGTTCTGTTAGAAATCACTTAACAGTGAGACAGTAAAGATCCAAAGGAGAAAAACACCATGGCTCAAAACATGGATGATTGGAAGCAGAAGCTATATCAACAAGTTCCTGATCTTATCAAGGAAGTTGAAGATGGTCTAAATATAAATGAAGATCTGAGCAACAATCAAAATCTTTCCACATCAGGAGCTGAACAAATTTCTAATATTGAATCTACAACCATCAATGTTTGCTTCATTAGTGATGATAATGAAAGCATTGAGAGAGCAAATATAAATGGTATGTTAGATCAATATGAGGAGTTTAGAATGGAAGAAAATGAGAGCATTGGAGAAATGAGCTTAAGATTTCAAGCTATCACAAGCAAGCTTGAAGACTTCAACAACAAACTCTGCAACAAAGAGCTTGTAAGCAAGATGCTGAGCAGTTTACCTCTGAATTGGAATGAAATTTCAAAATCTCTAGAGGAAACTGAAAACATCAATTCAATGAGTCTTGAATCATTGATTGATTTACTCATAGTCCATGAATTGGCTCTGAAAGAAAAAGAAGAATTGAAAAGTGAAGAAGCAAAAGCAGCAAGGAAAGGAAAGCAAGCATTGGAACATGAAGGTCTTGTTGAAGAACCTGATGAAGCTTTGCAACTTTAGAACCAACAATACTAATGGGATTGGATACTCTAGTAATAAAACACTAGAGGAACCAAGCTTATCAGTTATTGATGGAAGCTTCTCACTCCCTAATCTTTACACTACATTTGTATCTGATAGCACTCAGATGAAACAAATGAAGGATAAAGATTTGGCAACTAACAGTCTAGGACCCTCAAGCAAGTGGGTACCAAGAGACAAAATAATTTACTTGATTGCAGGTGAAACAAAGACTCCGAACCTTCCAATCACATGGATGCATGTGAATGTGAATGGAAAAAGAGCAATTGTGCATAGAAGGCACATTTTTGAAGAATCAGATGGTGAAGAAGATGAAGAGGATTTCATAAGGAATAGAAGAAGATATGATCCTTATGATGAAGATCTTGAAGCTTGTTGTGAAGATGACAGCAACTCAGTGTGGTGGAGTGATTGTTCAGGCTATGACACTGATTTCAATTGAAACAAGAAGCTTCAATGCAAGGTGAGTATTCTTAAATTCTCAATGACAATTCAGAGGAATAACATTCAAAGGTTAAAAATATTCTTTTAGGACACTTGATTTATTTGAACAAAATGTTCAGAACTAAAACCTTCAAAAATCTTGTCTGAACATATATTTTTTTGTCCTGAAAGATTCATTTTTAGACTCTGAAGTACTTTAGGTTTCAGCATCTGAAGTAATTCAGACTATGAGAACTTTTCAACCTCTGAAGGTTAAGTCTCTGAAAAGGAAATGAATTGGAAACGTTTAAGTTTTAACTAAAACGTTTTGGGGCTAATTGAACAACACGTACACACGTTCTGATTGGTTTGAAACAGTTTGTGATGGTTCTTTTTCATTTTGATTTATTTTCAATGTGTGCTTTATTTCGTTTTAACAAAATCACTTAATCACTTGCACATGCTATACCTTCACAACCTACACTTTCATCTTCTCTACCTCAGAAAACTTTCTTTCTTCTACAATTTAGCAAAACCCAAAACCCTAACTTCAAAAATGGCAGCATCCACATCATCTTCAAATTCTCTGTTTGCGTTTCCTAAAAACTTCCTTATCAACACTACTGCATGCGAAGAGATGTTATCCACAGATTTGTCTCTCGAGATGGAGGGAAAATCTCTAAACCTGGTTATGGAACAACCAGTGGACTTTGATAGTTTCGAGAAGAATCATTTTGATGTGCTAAAGTTCTTTATTGATCATTGTTTGGAGAAGAATCTATCCTACTCTGGTAAAAGATTTCTGGATCAGAAGCAAGGTGAAGACAGTTGAAGATTATAACAAGGAGCTGGATGCAAAGAAGAAGGAGAAGTTGGAAAATAAGGACAAAACTCCTCAAGAGTTGAGATTGAGAATAGTTGAAGAAACTGAAGTACACTCCGTAGTATGTGGTTTTGAAGTGATTCTCACTGCTTCAAACCTGGCTAAGGTGTTATTTCTCCCCAATGAAGGCACTTACCATACCTATAGCCAAAGCGAAGCAAAGAATTCAGAATTTCTAGTGAACATGACCAAGTTGTACTACGCTAAAGGGAAGAGTTGTGAGAGCAACAAAGTAAGTGATTTGAAGCCCACTCAGAGAGTTTTAGCCAGAATAGTTCCAGGATCAATATTTCCAAGGAGTGGAAGTTCTGATCAACTTTCATGGGATCATAAGCACTTTGTCTATTTTCTCACAAGGAAATTTAATTTGAACTGGGCAAAATACATCTTCAATCACCTCTGCAAGGCTGTGAGTGCTACTCAGAAGCAATCCAAGCCAAATGTTCATGTCATCTATCCAAGAATCCTTAGTGAAATCTTCTATCAATGTGGTGTGATAGATGTAATCAAGGCTGCTGGTCATGACAATCTGATTAGGGAAATCAGAGCCTCTACAATCTCTGCTCACACCCTCTCCAACATGAACTTGCTAGCAGGAAAAGAAATGCAACCTTCTGATCCATTTGAACCTCAACCTCACTCAGAAGATTCAATGGTGAAGAGATATAAGATTGACATACCTGCTGTCTCAAATGGTATTGTCAATCAATATATACAACTGCTAGAAAGTCAAGGTGAAGGGCTTGAGATTGAAGAAGAAGAATTGAAGAAGAAGAGGAAGAGGCTGGTGAAGATAAAGATGGAGAAGTGTGAAGCTGCAAGGGCAGAGAGTAAAAGAAAGATCAAGTCCAAGACTGGGAGTTCAACTGTGATAGTAGTGGATGATGAAGAAAGTGAGGATGATGATGAACCTTTGAGTGTCAGACTCAAGAAAAAGAAACGTGCTGAAAGCTCATCCAAGAACAACTCAAGTAATGTATTTTTGTCTAAACCTGCTGTTGTAAACACTCAAGAGACTCAACCAACCCCATCATCAACTCAACCTAGAAATTCACATCTACATTTCCTTGAGCAACATTTAGGTGGTGAATTATCCAATCAAACCAAAACTACAAATTTATTTCAAAACCCATCCACCCAGACAAGTCTTGAAGACCACCTCACATTAAAACAACTCATCTCAGAACCTGTCCATTCAGAACCTTGTTGGAACAAAATATGTGTTAATACACACCCTTAAGTTTTGATGATAACAAAGTATTAAATGGACAATTGATGGTACTAATGTTTAAATTAAGTGCAGGAGAATTCAACGTTTAATCAAGAGCACACTTAATTTAAACTCTGATGAAACCAATGGAAGTCTGAATATTTAGACTCTGAAAGAGTTCAGATGCTACAACGTGGTCAGAAGCTATACAAAGTTCAGAAGCTCAAAGTTGATCAGAACGTCTGAAAGTTGTTCTGGAACTCTGAGGAGTTTAAGAAGCTCAAGGATGTTCAGAGGCCTACAAGAGTTCAGAGGCTGTCTGCTAGTCATAAGTCATTCAGAGGATGAAGACGTTCAGAAGCTGAATTACGAAAGACTATCAGAGGCCAACCATTCAAAGACCAATCAGACTCCAAGTTATCAAAGGTTCATCAGAAGCAAAGGAATTCCCAGTCATCAGAGGGCTACAATCAACTACAACTTATCAAGCCTGATGACTTGTTCTAAGGTCAACTAAAATGCAACGGTCACAAAGGATGTGATCCCTCTCTCTAGGAGCTAGTTGTACCTTAGAACTGTACCATTGGACAGACAGCAAAGGTGAAGCTTCTCTGCAAAGGAAGACGTGGCTTTACTCAACGGATCTTCACTGTCTACAGCTGTCCAAGTTGCAACGGGAATTTCTCCAACGTCTCAATGTCTTTCTCAACTCATATAAATATGCCAAAGAAAGAATCGATGACTAGCGCTCACCATTAGATAAAATCTCTCAGAAGAAAGTGAGAATTTGAATTGTAATAGATAATATCTCTCAAATAAAGTGAGCATAGAAACTAGCTTAGAGCCTCTGAAGTTATTATGTTTGTAATAAGTTTTAAGCTCTTAAGTTAGTAGTAAGTCTTCTGCTTAGTTTAGAAGCAAGAAAGTCTTCTGCTTAGTGTAGAAGCACGTAAGTCTCAGTCTTAGTGATTAGAGCAGTGAAGTCTTAAGCCTGAGTGCTTGAGCAAGGAAGCCTCTGATCTTGTGTGATCAGAGCAAGGAAGTCTCTCTGTCTTGTGTGACTTAGAGCAGGAAGTCTCAAGCTTGTGTGCTTGAGCAAGGAAGTCTTTGATCTTGTGTGATAAAAGCAAGGAAGTCTCTATGTCTTGTGTGACTAAGAGCAGGAAGTCTTGAGCTTGTGTGCTTGAGCAACTATTGTAATCCGAGTGATTATAGTGAAACTCTCTTGGAAACAAGGGGACTGGAGTACTCTCAATTTGTGAGGGGAACCAGTATAAATTGTTGTGTGTTCTTCTCTCTCTCACTCTCTCATTTACTCCTTCATCATTCATAACGCCATAAATTAATTGTGTCAATAATCCGCTGTGCTTTAAAGACTCAGAAAAGATTTTAAATATCTTGGAAAGTTTTTAAAATATCCAAAACACAATTCAACCCCCCTTCTTGTGTTTTCTCCACGCACCTTCAATTGGTATCAGAGCTCCGGTTCTGTTGGTAAATCACTTAACCGTGAGACAGTCAAGATCCAAAGGAGAAAACCTCCATGGCTCAAAACATGGATGAGTGGAAGCAGAAGCTACATCAACAAGTTGTTGATCTTAGCAAGAAATTTGAAGATGAACTGAGCTTAAATGAAGATCTGAGCAACAATCAAAATCCTTCCACATCAGGGGCTAATCAAACTTCCAGTATTGTTTCTACAGCTACTACTCTTTGCCTCATTAGTGATGATAATGAAAGCATTCAGTGGGCAATAGTAAATGGCTTGTTAGATCAATATGAGGAGTTTAGGATGGAGGAAAATGAGAGCATTGAGAAAATGAACATAAGGTTTCAAGCTATAACAAGCAAGCTTGAAGAGCACAACAACAAACTCAGCAACAAAGAGCTTGTAAGCAAGTTGCTGAGAAGTTTGCCTCTGGATTGGAATGAAATTCCACATTCTATAGAGGAAACTGAAGACATCAATTCAATGAGTCCTGAATCATTGATTGATTTACTCAGAGTCCATGAATTGGCTCTGAAGGATATGCAAGAACTGAAACGTGAAGAAGCAGAAGCAGCAAGGAAAGGAAAGCAAGCATTGGAGCATGAAGATCTTGTTGAAGAACCTCATGAAGAATGGAGGAAGACTAGCTAAAGGAATGACAACATGGGATGTACTTGACAACTTCTCTGAAGATGAGTCTGAAAGAGCACCAAGAGCTGAAGGATCAAGTTCTGAAGATGGCTCAGACTCTTAAGACTCAGGCTCTGATGAAAAGTCAGAACCTGAGAGCAAAGAAAGCATCCAGAGAACAATAAATCAGGTATATTCTAGTCTTTCCAAAGCTAAATTGATCAAGCATCTTAATAAGACCTTACTTAAACTCTCTAATAGTCAGCAGAAGTATAAAAAGCTTAAAGCAGACTATGAGAATTTAAGTAAGCAAGCAAATCACTCTGAAGGTCTTGAACAAAAATATTTTATCAAAACCAAAGACCTTGAGAATGATTTTGCTATATGTTACAAACCCCTTGAGCACTCTCTAGCTCTCAAAGAGTATTGTAACATCAATGCTGATCAAAATAAAATTGTTTCCATGCTTTGCAACCTTAAGACCAACAATACTAATGGGATTGGATACTCTAGTAGTAAAACATTAGAGGAACCAAGCTCATTAGTTATTGATGGAAGCTTCTCACTTCCAAATCTTTACACTACATTTGTATCTGATAGTTCTCAGATGAAACAAATGAAGGATGAAGATTTGGCAACTAACAGTCTAGGACCCTCAAGCAAGTGGGTACCCAGAGACAAAATTGTTTACTTGATTGCAGGTGAAACTAAGACTCTAAACCTTCCAATCACATGGATGCATGTGACTGTGAATGGAAGAAGAGCAATTGTGCATAGAAGGCACATTCTTGAAGAGTCAGATGGAGAAGAAGATGAGATGGAGTACATAAGGAGCAGGAGGGAGTATGAAGACTTTGAAGCTTGCTTTGAAGATGATAACAACTCAGTGTGGTGGAGTGATTGCTCAGGCTATGACTCTGACTACACCTAATCAAGAAAGCTTCAATACAAGGTAAGTATGCTTAACTCCTGAATGACATATTCAGAGAAATAACTCTCAAAGGTTGAAAATGTCTTCTTAGGATACACAGTGTTCAGTACTTAAAACCTTGAAAAATCCTGTCTGAACATATTTTCTTGTGTCCTGAAAGACTTGTTTTTTAGCCTCTGAAGTTCTTCAGGTTTCAGCATCTGAAGAATCTCAGACTCTGAGAAACGTTTCAACCTCTGACGGTTAAGCCTTTGAATACAAAACTAGAAACGTTTAAGTATTTTTACTAAAACGTTTTGGCGCTAAATAGACAACACGTACACACATTCTGATTGGTTTAAAATAGTTTATGATTAGTTCTTTTCTTTTTAATTTATTTGTATGAATTAATCTGCCTTTAATCAAAATCACTAAATCAATTGCACACACTTCATCTTCACAACCTACACTTTCGATTGTCTCAAACTTAAAGTAAATCCCTTTTTCTTCAAAATTTTAGCAAAACCCTAACTGTAGAAATGACAGCATCCACATCGTCTTCCGATTCTCTATTTGTGTTTCCAAAGAACTTTCCCATCAATACTATTACTTGCGAAGAATTGTTCTCCACAGATTTGTCTCTAAAGATGGAAGGAAAATCTCTAAATCTGGTTATGGAACAACCAGTGGATTTTGACAGCTTGGAGAAGAATCATTTTGGTGTCTTAAAGTACTTTATTGAATGTGATGGGAGCTTTAAATACATGGAGTTGCTAAATGGCCCCCATCTATCCATCACTAGTAAAGGATTTCTATATCAGAAGTAAGGTGAAGACGGTTGAAGACTACAACAGGGAGCTGGATGAAAAGAAGAAGGAGAAGTTAGAAAATAAAGACAAGACTCCTCAAGAATTGGGAATAAGGATAGTTGAAGAAACTGAAGTGCATTCTGTGGTTTGTAGGTTTGAAGTCATTCTTACTGCTTCAAATCTGGCTAAGGTATTATCCATTCCAAATGAAGGTATCTACCATACCTTTAGCCAAAGTGAAGCAAAGAACTCAGAATTTCTGGTAAACATGACCAAGCTATGCTACACAAAAGGAAAGAGCTGTGAAAGCAATAAGGTGGGTGATCTGAAGCCTATTCAAAGAGTATTAGCCAGAATAGTTCTAGGATCAATATTTCCAAGAAGTGGAAGTACTGATCAACTTTCTTGGGATCATAGGCACTTTGTCTATTTTCTCACAAGAAAATTCAATTTGAACTGGGCAAAATACATCTTCAATCACCTCTGCAAGGCTATAAGCGCTACTCAGAAGCAGTCCAAGCCAAATGTTCATATCATCTATCCTAGGATCCTGAGTGAGATATTTTATCAGTGTGGAGTGATAGCTGCAATTAAGGTTGCTGGTCATGACAATCTGATTAGGGAAATCAGAGCCTCTACAATCTCTGCTCACACTCTCTCTAACATGAACTTACTAGCAAGAAAAGAAATACTGCCCTCTGATCCATTTGAACCTCTACCTCACTCACAAGATTCAATGGTAAAGAGATTTGAGATTGACATACCTTCTGTCTCAAATGGTATTATCAATCAATATACACAACTGCTAGAAAGTCAAGGTGAAGGGTTTGAGATTGAAGAAGAAGAGCTGAAGAAGAAAAGGAAGAGGCTTGTGAAGATAAAAGTGGAAAAGAATGAAGCTGAAAGGGTAGAAAGCAAAGGGAAAATCAAGTCCAAAGCTAAGAGATCAATTGTGATAGCGGTAGATGATGAAAGTGAGGATGATGATGAACCATTGAGTGTCAGAATGAAGAAACTCACAGAGGAGCCAAGAAAGAAAACTACTGAAGGCTCAATCAAGGACAGCTCAGGAAATGCATCGATGTCTACACCTGCTACTGTCAACGCTCAAGAAACTCAATTAACACCATCATCAACCCAATCAAAAACAAACAAAAATCCTGCTCATAACCCACTTATCCATTCACCCTCTGAGCAAACTCAGAACATCTCTATCCAAACATGTCCTGAAGACAATCTCACGCTAAAACAAATTATGTCATGATATGATCTTCTCACATCAAAAATAATCCACACTGAACCATAGCTCACATCTGAGTCTATCCAACCACGACCTGAACAACAAAATACTGAGGAAATTGAACCTCATTCTGAAGACATCCAACATTCACCATCATCAAACTACGTTGATGATATGGTCCAAGAGCTTCATATAAATGATTTTCATTTTAAAGCTTTTGATCAACAGCATCAACAATCTCAATCATCACCTCAACACACCTCTTCACCCTCAAACTCTGAACCTCATACAACCAACTCAACTAACCCTGAAATCTTGAGTGAATGCAATAGCTTGATTAGACAGATACATGGTCTTCCTGAGTTAAGACTCTCTGACATATCATCATCTGAATCTGTTGCAAAATGGGTAAGCTTGGCAGGTGATTTGGTAGAGAAGCTGCATAGTCTTCAAGGAGCTGATGTTGAAGAACTAAGGAGGTTTGAAAAGAGGAAGGATAAGGTAGTTGAAGAGGTCATTCAGAACAAGAAGGACGCAGAAAGGAATCACCCTGAATCCTTTACTGAAAGAAACAGCAATCTGGATGAACCTGCTCAAAGAGACTCAAGGAGTGATCAAGAGTGTATGAGAAATCCAGTGTACGAGGCTGAACTTAAAGAAATCAGAACTGAGATGAGCAAGTCTAAAAGGATGTTGGAGAAAGTCGATGGAAAACAAACAGAAATCTTAAAAACCTTAACTTCTCTCTTTAACAAATTACCAAAAAGTCAATAAAATGCTTAAGTGTTTATCTGCTGATTAAATGTTTTGATTAGATACAGTATTAGGTTCAACTTGTGTAAATATTAAGTTGTTTCATAATTATCTGACTGATTATATGTTCTTAATTGATTTTGTTTAGCATTACTTTATTCTATAAATGTTTTTTAACTCTTAAAACAAATCAATTCTTGAAAAATCAATACATCAAACTATTGAGCTATTACATGTCAAACTTGATTTTCAATAAGTACAATATGTGATACTCTTAAAGCTTAAATTACATATCAAGAGAAGAAATATTTGTAAGAAATCAAAATTACATAACAAGCCAAAGTAATGAGTTTTATCTCATTAAGAACTAAAGTTGTTGACTACATATCTATCTCCTAAAGACTACTTTTGGAAGCCTCCAAGGGATGACCTTGGAGAAGGGACTGATATTCTTGAAGAAACCATGCATAAGTTTGGTTTCCTTCAGGAATGTCAGTTTGCCCTTCTTAGGCTATGGACTTAAGTTTGATTTTCTTCAGGAATATATGTTTTCAGAACTTAAAACAGTCAGAGTCCAAAGATTTCTCTTCAGACTCTGAACTGAGTTCTTCTGTGACAGACACTGGCTTTGTTTCCATTGGTTTCTTCTTATGTTTTCTCCTATCTTGACTGACTCTCACTGAAACTACCTTCTTCTTCTCTGAGCATTTCATTTTTTTCTCTCAAGAGATCTATCAATAACCTATGATTATTCTGTGTGAGTAAAATGACTAGGTATCTCTCTCCTTTTATAAGCTAAATTCAATGGCCGAGTATTAAATGTGTTCAACCACTCTTGATTTAACGGCATTGAAAGTTGAATTTCTATTAATTGCTTATATTACCTTTTTGATAATGACAAAAGGGGGAGAAAGAATATTGGTAAATCAATTGTTGGAAGAAGCGAAATTACTTGGCTTTTTAGGGCCTTGTAGTGCTTCAGAGAGAGAACGTAGGAGAGTGGTCAAAATAGTAGCATGAGGTACATGCTGTGTTATGACAATCTGATCTTTGAGGATTTCAAAATATTGTACTAAAGAGCTCTGAACTGTTTTCAAATTTTTGTTCAGACTCTGAGTTATTTTCTTTGAAAAGATTTTTTTAAGCTCTGAACTGTTTGAAAATATTTTGAACTCTGAAGCTGTTAATGATAACCATCAGAACCAAGTGTGTATGTAGAAGTCTTTAAGCGCCTCTGGTTCTATTTTGTCATTCAATTTAAATATTGCTCCAATTTAAATATTGCTTCATCTTGCATCTGCATTAAGGGCTTAATTTTCAAGGAGAATGCATTTATTAATTGAAGTTTATTATTCATAGTTAGTTCTTGAGTAAGGGTGCAACTTTACTCAAAGATTATCACACTATGGAAAGAAGAAGCTTGCAAACCTTGTTCTTTACATAGTGAAATATGAATAATTTAAGTCATATAATAAAGTATTTCTGAAACTGATTAAAATTAACTATGGATACAAAATAGGGGGAGCTTACAAATCTAACCCTATGGGTTATCAGACTTAGGGGGAGCTTGCAAAACTCAGAAGCCTAATGTCAACATAGCTGATTTTTATCAACAACAATTGTATTTAATACTTGTGTTTGTCATCATCAAAAAGGGGGAGATTGTTGGAACAAAATATGTGTTAATACACACCCTTAAGTTTTGATGATAACAAAGTATTAAATGGACAATTGATGGTACTAATGTTTAAATTAAGTGCAGGAGAATTCAACGTTTAATCAAGAGAACACTTAATTTAAACTCTGATGAAACCAATGGAAGTCTGAATATTTAGACTCTGAAAGAGTTCAGATGCTACAACGTGGTCAGAAGCTATACAAAGTTCAGAAGCTCAAAGTAGATCAGAACGTCTGAAAGCTGTTCTGGAACTCTGAGGAGTTTAAGAAGCTCAAGGATGTTCAGAGGCCTACAAGAGTTCAGAGGCTGTCTGCTAGTCATAAGTCATTCAGAGGATGAAGACGTTCAGAAGCTGAATTACGAAAGACTATCAGAGGCCAACCATTCAAAGACCAATCAGACTCCAAGTTATCAAAGGTTCATCAGAAGCAAAGGAATTCCCAGTCATCAGAGGGCTACATCAACTACAACTTATCAATCCTGATGACTTGTTCTAAGGTCAACTAAAACGCAACGGTCACAAAGGATGTGATCCCTCTCTCTAGGAGCTAGTTGTACCTTATAACTGTACCATTGGACAGACAGCAAAGGTGAAGCTTCTCTGCAAAGGAAGACGTGGATTTACTCAACGGATCTTCAATGTCTACAGCTGTCCAAGTTGCAACGGGAATTTCTCCAACGTCTCAATGTCTTTCTCAACTCATATAAATATGCCAAAGAAAGAATTGATGACTAGCGCTCACCATTAGATAAAATCTCTCAGAAGAAAGTGAGAATTTGAATTGTAATAGATAATATCTCTCAAATGAAGTGAGCATAGAAACTAGCTTAGAGCCTCTGAAGTTATTATGTTTGTAATAAGTTTTAAGCTCTTAAGTTAGTAGTAAGTCTTCTGCTTAGTGTAGAAGCAAGAAAGTCTTCAGCTTAGTGTAGAAGCACGTAAGTCTCAATCTTAGTGATTAGAGCAGTGAAGTCTTAAGCCTGAGTGCTTGAGCAAGGAAGCCTCTGATCTTGTGTGATCAGAGCAAGGAAGTCTCTCTGTCTTGTGTGACTTAGAGCAGGAAGTCTCAAGCTTGTGTGTTTGAGCAAGGAAGTCTTTGTTCTTGTGTGATCAAAGCAAGGAAGTCTCTATGTCTTGTGTGACTAAGAGCAGGAAGTCTTGAGCTTGTGTGCTTGAGCAACTATTGTAATCCGAGTGATTATAGTGAAACTCTCTTAGAAACAAGGGGACTGGAGTACTCTCAATTTGTGAGGGGAACCAGTATAAATTGTTGTGTGTTCTTCTCTCTCTCACTCTCTCATTTACTCCTTCATCATTCATAACGCCATAAGTTAATTGTGTGAATAATCCGCTGTGCTTTAAAGACTCAGAAAAGATTTTAAATATCTTGGAAAGTTTTTAAAATATCCAAAACACAATTCAACCCCACTTCTTGTGTTTTCTCCACGCACCTTCAAACCTCCCATACTAGAAATAACCCATACTGAACCACACCTCTCACCAGAACATGTTCAAACACCACCTGAACACCAACCCTATGATAATCAAGATTCTGGCCATCAAACACATTCTGATCACCAAACACCACCTGAGCTTCAACCATCACATAACCAAACACAACCTGAACAACAAAGTACTGAGGAACTTGAACCTCACTCTAATGTTTCAGAACATACTGAAGTTGTTGTCTCAGAAGAAATCCAAAATTCCCCACCATCAAACCACGTTGATGCTATGGTCAGAGAGCTTCATGTAAATTAATTTCATCTTAAAGCTTTTGATTAACAGCAACAACAACCACAATCATCACCTCAACACACCTCTTCACCCTCAAACTCTGAACCTCATCCAACCAACTCAACCAACATTGATATCTTGAGTGAATGCAATAGTTTGTTTAAACAGATACATGGTCTTCATAAGCTAAGGCAATCTGATATGCACTCATCTGAATATGTTGCTCAATGGGTGAGTTTGACCGAGGATTTAGTGAAGAAGCTGCATAACCTTTAGAAGGCTGATGTTGAAGAACAGAGGAGGTTTGACAAGGGAAAGGATAAAGTGGTTGAAGAGGTCATTCAAAATCAAAAGGACACAGAGAGGAATCACCCTGAATCCTCTACTGTAAGAGACAGTAATCTGAATGAACCTACCCAAGAAAATCTAAGGAGCAATCAAGAGCATCTGAGAAATCCAGTATATGATGCTGAAATTGAAGAAATCAAAGCCAAGATGGATAAGTATATTGGGATGATAGAAGAAGTCAATGGAAACCAAAAAGAGATTATGAAAACCTTAGCTTCTCTCTGTAACCAACCCCAATAAACCCCTAGGATTTCTTTGAGTGCTTATGTGTTTATCTGCAGTTTAATACTTTTGTTAGTCACATTCATAGGATAAAGTTTATATTGTTAATTTTTTTTCTGTGTTAAATCTGACATATCTATTCACTATGTTTATCTGAATGCTTATATGTCTGTTTTGATTCTGTTTAGCATTTTTTGTTTGATTTAATTCTTGAACTGGCTTTCATTTTCTTTAAACAAACAATCTTGCGAATTGATACTTCAAACTCTTGAGTTTTCATTCATAAATTTGATTTTCAATGAGTACAATATTATGTTATTCTTAAAGAATCAAATTACATAACAAGAGAAGAAATCTAAATAAGAAATCAAAAATAAACAAGCCAAAGTAATGAATTTTATTTCATTGAGAACATGAGTTCTGGATTACATATTAAAATTCCTAAAGACTACTTTCTTGAAGCCTCCAAGGGATGACCTTGGAGAAGGGACTGAATATTCTTGAAGAAACCATGCATCAGTTTAGTTTCCTTCAGGAATGTCAGTTTGCCCTTCTTAGGCTGT
This sequence comes from Trifolium subterraneum, assembly GCA_951799995.1. Lineage (NCBI taxonomy): Eukaryota > Viridiplantae > Streptophyta > Magnoliopsida > Fabales > Fabaceae > Trifolium > Trifolium subterraneum. The sequence continues at coordinate 24,805,986 of OX637463.1, forward strand.
GGACATCAGTTTGATTTTCTTCGGGAATATATGTCTTCAGAAACTTGAAACCAGTCAGAGTCCCAAGTTTTTGCTTTAGACTCTGAACTGTGTTCTTCTGTAACAGACACTGGCTTTGTTTCTCTTGGTTTCTTCTTATGTTTTCTCCTATCTTGACTATCTCTCTTTGAAACTACTTTCTTTTTCTCTGAGCGTTTCATTTTTTCTCTCAAAAGATCTATCAAACCTACGATTATTCTGTGTGAATAAAATGACTAGGCTTCTCTCCTTTTATAAGCTCATTTCACCGACAAGGTCTTAAATGCGTTCAACCACTCCTGATTTGACTGTATTGGACGTTGTACTTGTTAATTAAATTGCTTATACTACCTTTTTGATAATGACAAAAGGGGGAGAAAGAATATTGGTAAATCAATTGTTGGAAGAAGCGAAATTACATTGCTTTTTAGGGCTTTGTAGTGCTTCAGAGAGAGAACGTAGGAGAGTGGTCAATCTTAGTGGCATGAGCTACATGCCTTGATATGACAATCTGATCTTGAGGATTTCAAAATATTGTGCTAAAAGAGCTCTGAACTATTTTTCAAAAGTTGTTGCTTTATGCTCTGAACTGTTTTCAAAACTTGTGTTTCAGGTTCTGAACTATTTTTGAAAAGAGTTTTTTAAGCTCTCAACTGTTTGAAAAAATATTTTGAACTCTGAAATTGTATTTCATGATAACCATCAGAACCAAGTGTGTGTGTATACATTTCTAGTGCCTCTGATCCTATTGTCATTTAATTTAAATATTTATTTCATCTTGCATCTTCATTAAGCGCATAATTTCAAGGAGAATACATTTATTAATTGAAGTTTATTATTCATAGATAGTTCTTGAGTAAGGGTGCAACTTTATTCAAAGATTATTACACTATGAAAAGAAGAAGCTTGCAAACCTTGTTCTTTATATAGTAAAATATGAATAATTTAAGTCATATAATAAAGTAATTCTGAAACTGATTAAAATTAACTATGGATACAAAATAGGGGGAGGTTACAAACCTAACCCTATGGGATATCAGACTTAGGGGGAGCTTGCGAAACTCAGAAGCCTAATGTCAACATAGCTGATTTTTATCAACAACAATTGTATTTAATACTTATGTTTGTCATCATAAAAAATGGGGAGATTGTTGGAACAAAATGTGTCTTAGTACACACCCTTGAGTTTTGATAATAACAAAGTATTAAATGGACAATTGATGTTACTAATGTTTAAATTTAGTGTGCAGGAGAATCCAACGTTATATCAAGAGCACACTTGATTTAGACTCTGATGAAACCTATGGAAGTCTGAATCATTACTGTCATACCCCATTTTTTGACCAATCGTTTTTGTGCGTCTTTTTACGACGGATTTTTCTTTGTTCATTTCTGACGAAATTTCGCCAGAGAGGTATTTTAGAATACCTCATTTTGTTATATTTTATTTTCCTTTTATTATTTTCTGATTTTTATTTTATTTTTATTATTCATTTTCGTTTTTATTATTATTGATATATTATTATTTTTTATTTTATTTTAATTGTTATTTGTGTATTTTTCCATTTTGGTGTTTTTTTAAAAGAAGTCCAGATCAGGTGTTTTTTGTCCAGGCCCAAAGGGGCAATTTTGTCCAAATGTGGTATTTTTTTCATCTGCCAAACCCTAGGTCTGACACAGTATATATCCATTAATTGCACAGTTCCCAAAGGGAGAGGGGATCAGGAGTCAGCCGCAGATCAAACAATCACAAAAAAAAATCAAAACAAAACAAAAAAATCAAAATAGAATCCAGAACCCACTTTCATCGTTCATCGTCAATCACAAACCACAAAACCCAGAATCAAAATACTCAGAAAATCATCACAAACAGAATCATTCAAAACTCGTAATACAAACCTTTCTCAAATTTATTACCCAAACCACCAAATCATCATCGAACCACCGATCCGTAAACGAATATACAAACAGAGCCGAATCAATTCCCAAAACAATTGAAACCGCAGAAGCGAAATCAGAAACAAAACGAAAACACTTCCTTCTGTTGTTTCCAGATCAAAAATCCAGAACCGAATCGAAGGCAAAGAAAGCGAAATTGACGAAAAAGGAGAAGAGAATCGAAGAGCAAAAAGAACATAAGGGTTGATTTATTTCCTTTTTCCCCTTTCCGTTCTGTTTTCTTTTGATCGGGTTTATGGGGATTCTGTTTGTTGGTTTTAAGTTTGAATTCGTGTTTAGAGTTCAATTTTGTATGGATTTAGTGTTGAAACTTTCTTTGAAAAAACGAAACTGAGAGAGAAGGTAGAGAGAATTCCGGCCGCCGCGGTTTGAGAGAGAAAGAAGATGTGTGTTTATGTGATTTTTAGGGTTTTTTCCTATTTATAGCCCTTTCCGATCCTGTGCGCGCAGGTGCACAGTCTTACGGTGCACCTGCGCGCCAATGTCCCTCAGATTCAATCCAACGCCCACAATTGACTTTTCCTGTGATCAAATCAGGGACGTCTGATCAATCAGACGGCCCTGATCAAACCCTTTACATTTTGCACAGATGGGCCTTTTGTGGACTGGGCTTTACTGTTCTGTTTACTTTTTTGCACCCCCTTCTGTTTTTATTATTATTTGCACCCCCTTTTGTTTTATTTTATTTTTTACATTAGATTGTATTTTTTAGGACTTGATGTAAATTTAAATTAAAATTGCATAGCATTATGTTGCATTCATTTCATATTTATTTTTCTCGCAAATACTTTAGAATGTGATTAGGAGTAAATGTACATTATAAATGAAAAATCGCATCTCATGCATATTTATTTATCGCTTTCCGCAAAGTCGTTAGCATATTTAATTCCGAGGGAAAAGACACCGTTTTGATCAAAATATCATCTCGGATTGTCTTCGCGCTTAATTTGCCTATTGCGGCGTTTGTATCATTTTTCGCGCGCTACTTTTTATTTTGTAACCCAACATACCAATCAAGTAATTAGTCATTTTATTCTCAAAAAATGAGGTCAACACCTCTTCAAAAATAATTAGTCATTTTATTCTCAAAAACGAGGTCAAAACCTCTTTCAAAAAAGTCAATATAATTCATTTTCACATATCATCAAAAATATTTTGTCATCATGCACTTTTCAAACTTTGGACTTTAAACCAAATGTTTCTTTTTACCGCAAAAACCTCGGATTTTAACCCGAGTGCTTTTTTTTACCGCGAACTTGGATTTTAAACCAAGTGCCTTGGAATTTAAACCAACGGCGTCTTTTTTCGCTAAAACCTTGGATTTTAACCCAAGTGTCTTTTTTATCGCGAACTTGGATTTTAAACCAAGTGCCTTGGACTTTAAACCAACGGCTCCTTTTATCGCTAAAACCTTGGACTTTAACCCAAGTGTCCTTTTTCTCGCCTAAAACCTTGGATTTTAAACCAAGTACATTTGTCTCATTCATACATCATTAATCATGCATAAACCTTGGATTTTAAACCAAGTGTCTTTTATCACTTCAAACATTTTCTCAACAAAATTTTGGATTTTAAACCAAGTGTCCGCGTCTTATTTTCTTAATCAAATCTTAATCAATTTAATCATATAGACTTTCTCCACAAATTAACATCAATCAAACTCACATTTTGCCACTTTTGGCTTTTGGTATTTTAAAACCATTTTCAAAACCTTAAAAACAAACAAACAAATTTACTCGTCTTTTTACCCCGAACTACGGTGGTTTGATCCCTCGGGTACGTAGGCATGAGACTTGTCTCTTCAATCAATAAAATCAACAAAAACATTTTTCTTCTTTTCATTCTTTAAGCATTTTTTATCATCATTTTAATTTCCCACTTATACATTTTTCAAGCAATTAAAATAAAGCGCATAGATAGAATAAAAACAAGAGGTTCCTATAGAGTACTATAGATACTTAGGGTGCTAATACCTTCCCTTCGTATAACCAACCCCCGAACCTTGTTCTCTTAAAAAATAGGGTTTTTTCTTCGAACTTTTTCCCTTTCCCTCGGATAAATTAAAGATCGGTGGTGGAATATTAAATTGCGATTCGAAATTAATTAATAACTCGATATCCAAAAATCACCGCGACAATTACACTCTCAAAGAGTTCAGAAGCTAAAACGTGGTTAGAAGCTAAACAAAGTTCAGAAGCTCAAAGTGGATCAGGATGTCTACAAGAGTTCAGAAGCTCAGAGAAGTTCAGAAGCTCAAAGATTTTCAGATGCCTACAAGAGTTCAGAAGCTATCTGCTAGTCAAGCGTTATTCAGAGGATGAAGACGTTCAGAAGCTGAAATACGAAGGACTATCATAGGCCATTTATTCAAGACCAATCAGACTCCAAGTTATCAAAGGTTCATCAGAAGCAAAGGAATTCCCCTAGTCATCAGAAGGGCTACATCAACTACTCTTATCAAGCCTGATGATTTGTTTTAAGGACAACTAATTACAACGGTCACAAAGGATGTGTTCCTACTCTCTCTAGGAGCTAGTTGTACCTTATTACTGTATTTTGGACAAACAGTAAGGTAAAGCTTAACTGCAAAGAAGACGTGGCTTTACTCAACGGATATTCAAAGGCTACAGCTGTCCGTTTTACAACGGGAATTTCTCCAACGTCTCAATGTCTTTCTCAACTCATATAAATATGCTAAAGAAAGAATTGATGACTAAGGACCTTAATAGAAAATATCTCTCAGAATAGAGTGAGAGTAAAAGAATTGTAATAGCAAATATCTCTCAAATGAAGTGAGAATAGAAACTAGCTCAAGCCTCTGAAGTTATTATGTTGTAATAAGTTTAAGCTTAGAAGTTAGTATTACTCCTGCGTGAGTAATTGATAAGTCTCAATCTTAGTGATTAGAGCAAAGTAAGTCTCTTAGTCTTGTGTGACTTTGAGCAAGGAAGTCTCTTAAGCTTGTGTGTTTGAGCAAGGAAGTCTCTGATCTTGTGTGATTAGAGCAAGGAAGTCTCTCTGTCTTGTGTGACCTAGAGCAAGGAAGTCTCATGCTTGTGTGCTTGAGCATCTGAATTGTAATCTTAGTGATTATAGTGAAATCCCTTGGAAGCAAGGGGACTGAAGTACTCTCAATTTGTGAGGGGAGCAAGCATAAATTGTTGTGTCTCTTTGTCTCTCTCATTCTCTCATTTACTCCTTCATCATTCACTCAGTTTAAAGTTGATTGTGTGAACTATTCCGCTGTGCTTAAAGACTCTGATAGATTCATTATCTAGAAAAGTTTTTAAATATCTAAAACACAATTCAACCCCCCCCCCCCCCCCCTTCTTGTGTTTTCTCCACGCACCTTCACACGTTTTAGCTTCTGAACTCTTTCAAAGTGTAATGATTCAGACTTCCATAAGGTTACATCAGAGTCTAAATCAAGTGTGCTCTTGATATAACTTTGGATTCTCCTGCACACTTAATATAAACATTAGTAACATCAATTGTCCATTTAATACTTTGTTATTATCAAAACTCAAGGGTGTGTACTAAGACACATTTTGTTCCAACAATCTCCCCATTTTTTATGATGACAAACATAAGTATTAAATACAATTGTTGTTGATAAAATCAGCTATGTTGACATTAGGCTTCTGAGTTTTTCAAGCTCCCCCTAAGTTTGATATTCCATAGGGTTAGGTTTGTAAGCTCCCCCTATTTTGTATCCATAGTTAATTTTAATCAGTTTCAGAATTACTTTATTATATGACTTAAATTATACATATTTTACTATATAAAGAACAAGGTTTGCAAGCTTCTTCTTTTCATAGTGTGATAATCTTTGAATAAAGTTGCACCCTTACTCAAGAACTATCTATGAATAATAAACTTCAACTAATAAATGTATTCTCCTTGAAATTATGCGCTTAATGAAGATGCAAGATGAAATAGATAAATATTTAAATTAATGACAATAGGATCAGAGGCACTAGAAACGTATAGACACATAAGGTTCTGATGGTCATCATGAAATACAGTTTCAGAGTTCAAAATATTTTTCAAACAGTTCAGAGCTTAAAAAAATCTTTTCAAAAAGTTCAGAGCTTAAAACACAAGTTTTGAAAACAGTTCAGAGCATAAAGCAAAAACTTTTGAAAACAGTTCTGAGCTCTTTAGCACAATATTTTGAAATCCTCAAGATCAGATTGTCATTTCAAAGCATGTATCTCATGCCACTATATTGACCACTCTCCTACGTTCTCTCTCTGAAGCACTACAAAGCCCTAAAAAGCAAAGTAATTATCAAAAAGGTAGTATAAGCAATTTAATTAACAAGTACAACGTCCAATACGGTCAAATCAGGAGTGGTTGAACGCATTTAAGACCTTGTCGGTGAAATGAGCTTATAAAAGGAGAGAAGTCTAGTCATTTTATTCACACAGAATAATCTTAGGTTTTGATAGATCTTTTGAGAGAAAAAATGAAACGCTCAGAGAAGAAGAAGGTAGTTTCAAAGAGAGATAGTCAAGATAGGAGAAAACATAAGAAGAAACCAAGAGAAACAAAGCCAGCGTCTGAACAAGAGAAACGCAGTTCAGAGTCTGATGAAAATGATTGGGACTCTGACTGGTTTCAGTTTCTGAAGACACATATTCCTGAAGAAAATCAAACTGATTTCCAAGGCTCTAGAGGGGCTGGTGTCTTTTCCTGAAGGGAACCAAACTGATGCATCAGAGTCGGTTTCTTCAAGAGAGACAATCAGTTGGATGACTCATCCAATTCCACTCTTCAAAGGTCATATTTAGGCTTGTAACCACAATATGACCTTTGGAGCATCCAGAAAATAGTCTTTAGGAATTTTATATGTATTCAGAAACTATGTTCTCAATGAAATAAAAAGTTTTGATTTGGCTTGTTTAATTTGATTTACTTTATTATGTTTCTTCTCTTGTTATGCAATTTGATTCTTTAAGAATAACCAAATATTGTACTCATAAAAATCAATGTTATGAATAAAAACACAAGAGTTTAAAATATCCAAGAGAAACAATCAGATTAGCATATAAAGACGTTAAAAACATACAACAATATAAGCTTAATCATATCATTGTGCCTAACAATATATTTAAAAAAAATCAATTAAGCATACAAAGAAATCCTATGGGTTTATTGAGAACGACTACAGAGAGAAACTAAGGTTTTCATGATCTCTTTTTGGTTTCCATTGACTTCCTCTATCATCCCAATATACTTATCCATCTTGGCTTTAATTATTTCAATCTCAGCCTCATACACTGGATTTCTCAGACGCTCTTGATTGCTCCTTAGATTTTCTTGGATAGGTTCATTCATATTACTATCTCTTACAGTAGAGGATTCAGGTTGATTCCTCTCTGTGTCCTTTTGATTCTGAATGACCTCTTCAACCACTTTAGCCTTTCCCTTGTCAAACCTCCTCTGTTCTTCAATATCAGCCTCCTGAAGATTATGCAGTTTCTTTACCAATTCCTCAGTCAAGCTCACCCATTGTGCAGCATATTCAGATGAAGACATGTCAGATTGTCTGAGCTCATGAAGACCATGTATCTGACTTAACAAGCTGTTGCATTCACTCAAGATATCAGGGTTGTTTGGGTGAGGTTCAGTATTTGAGGGTGTAATGGTGTGTTGAGGTGATGTCTGTGGTTGTTGTTGCTGTTGATCAAAAGCTTTTAGATGAAAATTATTTACATGAAGCTCTCTGACCATAGCATCAACATGGTTTGATGATGGGGAATTTTGGATTTCTTCTGAGACAACAAATTCAGTATGTTTTGAAACATCAGAGTGATGTTCAAGTTCCTCAGTACTTTGTTGTTCAGGTTATGTTTGGTTATGTGATGGTTGAGGTTCAGGATGTGTTTGGTGGCCAGAACCTTGATTTTCAGAGGGTTGGTGTTCAGGTGGTGTTTGAACAGGTTCTGGTGAGAGGTGTGGTTCAGTATGGGTTATCTCTGGTATGGGAGGTTCTGAGATGAGTTGTTTTAATGTGAGATGATCTTCAGGACTTGTCTGGGTGGTGTTTGGGTTCTGAACTAGATTTGTGGTTTTGGTTTGATTGGATAATTCACCAACTAAATGTTCTTCAAGGAATTGTAGAGGTGAATTTTTGGGTTGGGTTGATGATGGGATTGGTTGAGTCTCTTGAGTATTTACAGCAGCAGGTTTATAGAAAAATACATTACCTGAGTTGTCTTTGGATGAGCATTCAGCATGTTTCTTTTTCTTGAGTCTGACACTTAAAGGTTCATCATCATCTTCACTATCTTCATCTTGAATTACTACCACATTTGAACTCCCAGCCTTGGACTTGGTCTTTCCTTTACTCTCTGCCTTCGTAGCTTCATTCTTCTCCACCTTTACTTTTACCAGCCTCTTCCTCTTCTTCTTCAACTCTTCTTTTTCAATCTCAAGCCCTTCACCTTGACTTTCTAGCAGTTGTAAGTATTGATTGACAATACCATTTGAGACAGTAGGTATGTCAATCTTATATCTCTTCACCATTGAATCTTCTGAGTGTGGATGAGGTTCAAATGGATCAGATGCAAGTTCATGTTTGAGAGGGTGTGAGCAGAGATTGTAGTGGCTCTGATTTCCCTAATCAGATTGTTATGACCAGCAACTTTGATAATATCTATCACTCCACATTGATAGAAAATTTCACTAAGAATTCTTGGATAGATGACATGAACATTTGGCTTGAATTACTTCTGAGTAACACTCACAGCCTTGCAAAGGTGATTGAATATGTATTTTGCCAAGTTCAAATCAAATTTTCTTGTGAGAAAATAGACAAAGTGCCTATGGTCCCATGAAAGTTGATCAGAACTTCCACTCCTTGGAAATATTGATCCCAAAACTATTTTGGCGAATACCTTATGAATAGGCTTCAAATCACCCACCTTGTTGCTTTCACAGCTCTTCCCTTCAGCATAGCACTGTCTGGTCATATTCACTAGAAATTCTGAGTTCTTTGCCTCACTTTGACTATAGGTGTGGTAGATGCCTTCATTGGGGACAGATAACATCTTAGCCAGGTTTGAGGCAGTGAGAATTACTTCAAAGCCGCAAACTTCAGAGTGCACTTCAGTCTCTTCGACTATCCTCAATCCCAACTCTTGAGGAGTCTTGTCCTTATTTTCCAACTTCTCCTTCTTCTTTGCATCCAGCTCCTTGTTATAATATTCAACCGTCTTCACCTTGCTTCTGATCCAGAAATCTTTTACCAGAGTAGGATAGATTGGACCATTTAATAACTTCATGTATTTAAAGCTCCCACTATGATCAATAAAGAACTTTAGAACATCAAAATGATTCTTCTCCAAACTATCAAAGTCCACTGGTTGTTCCATAACCAGGTTTAGAGATTTTCCCTCCATCTTGAGAGACAAATCTGTGGAAAACATCTCTTCGCAAGCAGTAGTGTTGATAGGGAAGTTTTTAGGAAACGCAAACAGAGAATTTGAAGATCATGTGGATGCTGCCATTTCTGAAGTTAGGGTTTTGGGTTTTGCTAATTTGGTAGAAGAAAGAAAGTTTCTTGAGATTAAGAAGATGAAAGTGTAGGTTGTGAAGGTATAGCGTGTGCAAGTGATTGAGTGATTTTGTTAAAAAGTAAAATAAAGCACACATAGAAAATAAATCAAAAAGGAAAAGAACCATCACAAACTGTTTCAAACCAATCATAACGTGTGTACGTGTTGTTCTTTTAACGCCAAAACGTTTCAGTAAAATAAAAACTTAAACGTTTCCAATTCATTTCCTTTTTAGAGGCTAAACCTTCAAAGGTTGAAAAGTTCTCATAGTCTGAACTACTTCAGATGCTGAAACCTAAAGTACTTCAGAGTCTAAAAACGAATCTTTCAGGACAATAAAAAAATGTTCAGACATTGTTTAAGTAAATCAGGTGTCCTAAAAAGATATTTTTAACCATGAATGTTATTCCTCTGAGACGTCATTTAGGAGTTTAGAGTTGCTTACCTGATTTTGAAGCTTTGTTGTTTTGATGACATTTTGTTTAATCTCTTTCAAGATCGAAGTCTGGGCAATCATCCCATCATAGAGAGTTGTTATCATCATAGTCATGTTCAAAACAATCTTCAAATTCTTCATACTCTCTCTTGTTGCTTATGTACTCCATTTCATCTTCTTCTCCATCTGACTCTTCAAAAATGTGTCTTTTATGCACAATTGCTCTTTTTCCATTCACATTCACATGCATCCATGTGATTGGAACATCTAGAGTCTTTATTTGACCTGCAATCAAGTAAACTATTTTGTCTCTTTGTACCCACTTGCTTGAGGGTCCTAGACTGTTAGTTTCCAAATCTTTATCCTTCATTTGTTTCATCTGAGTGCTATCAGATATAAATGTAGTGTAAAGATTAGGGGGTGAGAAGCTTCCAGCAATAGCTGATGAGCTTGGTTCCTCTAGTGTTTTATCACTATAGTATTCAATCCCTTTAGTATTGTTGGTTTTGATATTGCAAAGCATGGAAACAATTTTATTTTGATTAGCATTTGTGTTGCAATACTCTTTGAGAGCAGGAGAGTGCTCAAAGGGTTTGTAACACACAGCATAATCATTCTCAAGATCTTTTGTTTTGATAAAATCTTTTTGTACACGATCTTCAGAGTGATTTGCTTGCTTACTTAAATTCTCATAGTCTGCTTTAAGCTTTTTATACTTCTCCTGACTATTAAAGGATTTAAGTAAAGTCTTTTCAAGATGCTTGATCAATTTTGCTTTGGAAAGACGAGAATATACCTGATTCAATCTTCTCTGGATATTGTCTATGTTCTCAGGTTCTGACTCTCCATCAGAACTTGAATCTTCAGAGTCTGAACCATCTTCAGAACTTGATTCTTCAGCTCCTGGGGCTCTTTCAGATTCACCTTCAGAGAAGTTGTCTAGCTCATCCCAGGTCGTCATTCCTTTAGCCAGTTTTCCTCCATTCTTCTTGAAGTTGTACCATCTTTGAAGTTTTCTTGAAAACCTTTCAAGATACTCTTCATCAGATTCTTCAACAAGACCTTCATGTTCCAATGCTTGCTTTTCTTTCCTTGCTGCTTTTGCTTCTTCACTTCTCAACTCTTCTTTTTCTTTCAGAGCAAATTCATGGACTCTGAGTTAATCAATCAATGATTCAAGACTCATTGAATTGATGTCTTTAGTTTCCTCTATAGTTTTTGAAATTTCTTTCCAATTCAGAGGTAAACTACTCAGCATCTTGCTTACAAGCTCTTTGTTGCTGAGTTTGTTGTTGAAGTCTTCAAGCTTTCTTGTGATAGCTTGAAATCTTAAGCTCATTTCTCCAATACTCTCATTTTCTTCCATTCTGAACTCCTCATATTGATCTAACAGACCATTTACTTTTGCTCTCTAAATGCTTTCATTATCATCACTAATGAAGCAAATGGTAGTAGTTGTAGATTCAATATTAGAAGTTTGTTCAGCCTCTGATGTGGAAGGATTTAGATTGTTGCTCAGATCTTCATTTATATTCTGTCCATCTTCAACTTCCTTGATAAGATCAGCAACTTGTTGATATAGCTTCTGCTTCCAATCATCCATGGTGTTTGTCTCCTTAAGATCTTGACTGTCTCACTATTAAGTGATTTTCCAACAGAACCGGAGCTCTGATACCAATTAAAGGTGCGTGGAGAAAACACAAGAAGGGGGGTTGAATTGTGTTTTAGTTATTTAAAAACTTTTCTAGATATTTGAATCTATCAGAGTCTTTAAGCACAGCGGAATAGTTCACACAATCAACTTGAATCTAAGTGAATGATGAAGAAGTAAATGAGAGAGTGAGAGAGAAAAAGAGACACAAGAATTTATACTGTTTCCCCTGACAAATTGAGAGTACTCCAGTCCCCTTGCATTTCCAAGGGATTTCACTATAATCACTAAGATTACAAATCAGATGCTCAAGCACACAAGCATGAGACTTCCTTGCTCAAGTCACACAAGACAAGAGACTTCCTTGCTCAAATCACACAAGATAAGAGACTTCCTTGCTCTAGCACACAAGCATGAGACTTCTTTGCTCAAGTCACACAAGACAAGAGACTTCCTTGCTCAGAGTCACACAAAACTAAGAGACTTTCTTTGCTCTAATCACTAAGATTGAGACTTTTCCAATTACTCACGCAGGAGTAATACTAACTTCTAAGCTTAAACTTATTACAAGATAATAACTTCAGTGGCTTGAGCTAGTTTCAATTCTCACTTAATTTGAGAGATATTTGCTATTACAATTCTTTATTCTCACTTGATTCTGAGAGATTTATTCACTGAAAGTTCGTTAGTCATCAATTCTTTCTTTTGAATATTTATATGAGTTGAGAAAGACATTGAGACGTTGGAGAAATTCCTGTTGCAAAATGGACAGTTGTTGCCTTTGAATATCCTTTGAATAAAGCCACGTCTTCTTTGCAGTTAAGCTTCACCTTTACTGTTTGTCCAAAATATAGTAATAAGGTACAACTAGCTCCTAGAGAGAGTAGGATCACATCCTTTGTGACCGTTGCAATTAGTTGTCCTTAAACAAATCATCAGGCTTGATAAGAGTAGTTGATGTAGCCCTTCTGATGACTAGGGGAATTTCCTTTGCTTCTGATGAACCTTTGATGTCTTTGAAGTCTGATTGGTCTTGAATAATTGGCCTGTGATAGTCCTTCGTATTTCAGCTTCTGAACGTCTTCATCTTCTGAATAACTCTTTGACTAGCAGATAGCATCTGAACTCTTATAGGCATCTGAACATCTCTGAGCTTCTGAACTCTTGCAGACATCCTGATCCTATTTGAGCTTCTGAACAAGTTTAGCTTCTGACCACGTTTTAGCTTCTGAACTCTTTCAGAGTGTAATGATTCAGACTTCTATAAGGTTACATCAGAGTCTAAACCAAGTGTGCTCTTGATATAACTTTGGATTTTCCTGCACACTTAATTTAAACATTAGTAACATCAATTGTCCATTTAATACTTTGCTATCACCAAAACTCAAGGGTGTGTACTAAGACACATTTTTTTCCAACAAAAAAAGTCAACGGGGGGCTAGAAAATGCAAAAGGGGGTAAACTTGGGGGCCAAAATCGCACAATTAAAACATAAGGGACCAAAGTCGCACAATTGTGAAACATAGGGGGTTAAAATCGCACAATTGAAACTTAGGGGTCCAAAATCGCCCAATTGCAAAACTTGAGGGCCAAAACTGCATTTTAGCCTTTTTTTTTTTTTTAGAGAAAGAATAAAAGAAATTCATATTATCTCATAAATTATAGATTATTCCGGGGAGTGTCACTTCTCGACTACAAAATAGCAATTTTTGAGAAGTTAGATCATGTTATAAAAAATAATTCATCAATTTTTAAGCAAAGTGTTGTTTTTAACCGTAATTTAGCAAGTTTTATGAGTTTAATAGAGCAAGTAATCGATAATAGTCTCTTTTCTCTGTTTGGATTGACGGTACATAATGAAATGAAACAAAATGAAATAAAATGGAGTGGAATAGAGGGGAACGGAATGAAACATAAATTTTGTTCCATTATTTTATGAAGAGATTGTATTTATTTTCATACACTCCAAATTGAAAGGGGAGAAAAATGAGAGAAATGGAATGGGATGGAATGAATATCATCATATACAACTCCGTTCCACTCACTTTAAGGAATCCAACGAATGGAACCCCACTTCATATACCACTCCATTATATTCCATCTCATTCACAGGGCCGACCTAGGCCCAGTGCATCCAGCTCAATACAGTTGGGCCGCTAATTGATATAAAAAATCTAATGTCATTGTCATGCATCCACTATTATTACGAGTACACAAATAAAAAATATCAAGAAAAATTGCTGTAATAATAAATTTGCACGTGTCTATTCCTAAATATCCATTGTGTTCTTTTTTTACAAAATCTATATATCTATATATATTTATATTTACGAATCCCTCTACGAAATTTAAATGGAAACTTTTCCTTTTATATATTAATGACTGTCATTAATATATGTCATTAATACTCTCATTTTTATTTTTCAATTATTATTATTATTATTATTATAAACTATTATTGTTCAAAAATTCTGAATAATAATAAAAATTTCGAAAATGATATATTAATACTATCCTTTCCTTTTTTTATTCATGCATTGTAGAAATTAATTTAAATTAAAAAAACTTACATTTAATCATTTTGTCGTTTGCTAAAAAAATAACTATGTATATGCTTAACAAAAATAATATATAGTATATGATTCTTTAATTTTCATAATGATTTATTATTTGCATTCGTGAACTTTTTTAAATTAAAAAATTATATATTTTTTTCGAACAACAAAAAATAAATAGTCTAAACACATTATGTAAGCCCTTTAAACAACAAAAAGGTTTATAATTTTCTATCAAATTTTTTTGGTTGAAGTCATTTTAAAAAAATAAAAATTATTTTAACAATATAAAAAGAAATAAATTGGTGTATACTTTTTATAAACATTCATGACGTGAAACAACACATTTAGTACTATTTTAATTTATTAGTTTATATTTTTCTTTAATTCTTTATTTTTCTATTAAAAAATGAATTTTAATTAAATAAAACATACATATATATAAAATATAAAAAATAATAAAAAAGTCACTAATATTTTCATTTAACCAAAAGCATATTCCTTTATTATTGAGAATAAAAATGCACATAAAATCTGGTCATATGAATGCTATTAATTCCAAATATTTTTTCATTATGAATTTTTTTTTTTTTTTTTTTTTAGGCAAAAGGGAGACTAAGCTACCCTAGAATATATATAAAAATAAAAGGAAGTACAAGGAGATAGGGGGGGACATAAACCAAAACCCCTAAAAGTTAACAAAACGGAAACAAGGAAGACCCATCTTGTTCCTGGCAAAATCCACCGAAAGGGCCCTATGCACGTCATCCCACCAAGTAAAAGTTTGAACGGTTAAACCAATGTTAGCAAGTTTATCCGCACAGTGATTTCCTTCCCTATAAATGTGAGTAGCCATAAATCTCATGGATTTAGTAAGGAGCAAAGCATTCATCCATCTGTTTCTAATTCTCTAAGGAACCATGGAAGGATTGCTAAAAGCCAAAACAACAAGTCTTGAGTCAGACTCAAGCCATAAATGAACCCAACTTTTCGAAGCAGCAATCTCAATAGCCAACATAGCACCAGTAAGCTCAGCAAGGAAAGCATTTCCCTCACCAATATTAAACGCAAAACTCCCTAGGTGATCAGACCTGGAGTTTCTGAAAATGCCACCACAAGCTGCCATAGCCGGAACACCAATTGAAGCCCCATCGGTATTGCATTTGATCCAATTGAAGACCGGAGGGTGCCATAAAAATTCTTTGACAAGAGGAGCTTTGGGAGGATGAACTTTAATGTTAAACGCCTTTAGAATCGAGAAATCAGACATAGAGGAAGAAGCTGTCATTAAAGTAGCATTTCCAGAAAAAGCAACATCCACAATAATGGAAGAAATGGAAGATTTCCAATGGATGGTTTTATTGTTGAACCTTGCTTGGTTCCTAGCAAACCAGATAACATTCACAGTATTAATAACAGCAGACAAAATAGTCACTTTGCATTGGGAGGACCATGACTTATTTAATAAAGCCCAACAATCATCAACATTTGAAATAACAGGAACACTAAGGGTAAAAGAAAGCCATCTCCAAATGTTATAAGCAAAGGAACACTCAAACAGAAGGTGATGGCTAGACTCGGAATGCTTGAGACATAAGTTGCAGATGGATGTCAAATGTTGGCCTCTAGCAATTAAATTATCGTCAGTGGGAATTTTATTATGGATAACCCTCCAAAAGAAGAGAGACTTTGAAGGAGGAATAGAAATATTCAAAATTAATTTTCCCCAATGCACTGGCTGAGAAGGGGAAGATTTATAATCATAAGCACATTTAAGAGAAAGGTCACCTAACTCATTTAAATCCCAAACAGTCTTGTCCTCCACCTCTCCCAAAGGTATAGTAATATTTTGGACAATATTGGAGAGATTAGGAAAAGCTAATTGCAAAGCCCGAGGAATCGACCATTGATGGTTAATAATAAAAGCCTTCACAGTAGACTTGAGATGAGGGTGAATCCAATCAGGAATATTCAAAGAATGCACTAAAGGCTGACCACACCAGTTATCTAACCAAAAGTTGATGTTGCCACCGTTGCCAAGAAGCCAGGAAGAATGATGTTTGAAATCCTCATAAACACCCTTCAAGCCACTCCAAAGAGAAGAGAAAATATGATGACTAATTTGTCTGCCATTTCTTAGCACCCTGCTCCTAAGAAGTCTAGCCCAATGATCTTGAGAGTTGACAAGATCCCAACACTGCTTGATATTTGAAGCTTCATTCAAAATTTTTATAGATCTGATTCCAAGACCACCGTCGGAAAAAGATTTACAACAATTGTGCCAAGCAACAGTAACTAACTTTCTTTTATCAATATCTCCACTCCAAATAAAGTTTCTAATCCATTTTTCTAAAATATTAGTCAAAGAGGCAGGCCAAGAATAAATCAAAAGACAATGCATCAACATACTTTGAATAACAGATTTTACTAATTGAATTCTACCAGCTATGGACAACAGAGAAGCTTTCCAAGAAGCTAACTTTAATCTAATCTTGTCAACAATGAATTGAAAGTGAGAAGTTTTAGGCTTACCTTTAAACATAGGGACACCCAGATATAAAAAAGGAAGAAAACCTACAGAGAATCCAAGAAGATTTGCAATTTGATTATGTCTTTGAGCAGTCATGGATCCAGCATAGACAATAGACTTTGATGGATTTATACTCTGGCCAGAACAATTAGCATATCTCAAAAATAGATTAGCAACTTCATTAATGGAGTTAGCATTACCTTTACAAAAAACCATAATGTCATCAGCATATAAAATGTGGGAAGGGACCATGAAATTTCTAGTGCCTTTTATAAGCTTAATTTTCTGATCAGAAACAAGCTTAGTGAGACCTCTACTCAAGACATCCTCAGCAATACAGAAGAGAAGAGGAGATAGAGGGTCACCTTGCCTAACCCCTCTATTACAAGAGAAAAAACCTCTTTGCTTGCCATTAATGGAAACCGACAAAGAAGCTGAATGGAGGATGACCTTAATCCACTGACAAAATTTTTCATTAAAACCAAAAGCACCAAGTACTTTGAGAAGGAATTGCCAATTTAAAGTGTCAAAAGCTTTTGAGATATCCACTTTCAATGCTACATTACCTCCAAAGCTCTTGTTATGAAGAAGATTAACCACCTCAGAAGTGAGACAAATACAGTCCGCTATTTTCCTTCCATGAATAAAAGCTCTTTGTTCTTGAGAAATGATGGAAGGAAGGACAATAGCAAGCCTATCTGCCAACACCTTTGTGATGATTTTGTGCTTGAAATTTGCAAGAGCTATTGGTCTATATTGATCAATAGAGTCAGCATTAGAGGTCTTTGGAATTAGGACAAGAGTGTTGGAATTATAGTTGGGAAGGATCCAAGCATCAGTAAAAAATTGAGTAACTGCATTCACCACATCATGGTTAATGATGTCCCAGTAAGTTTGAAAGAAAAACCCCCCAAAACCATCAGGGCCAGGGGCGCTATCCTTACTAAGACTCTTTACTGCACTAAAAATCTCCTCATGAGTAGGAATTGTGGTTAGCAGATTATTAGCATGATCATCCACTAAGTTGGGAATCACCTCCTCAATTAAGCCATTATCCTGCACATTAGAGATATTATTAAACAAATCAGAATAATGAGAGACCACATGACTGGCTAGAAGGTCCGGGTCAGTGATTATATTGTTATCATGCTTAAGAGCTGAAATCAATTTGGTAGTGTTTTTAATCTTTGTCATTCTGTGAAAAAATCTCGTATTTCTATCCCCATCAGTTTTCCATTTCACTCTGGCCTTTTCTTTCCAAAAGACTTCTTCAATTTGAAGAGCAGCATCAAGATTAATTTTAGCATTTCTTTCTTGAGTGGAAAGCACATCAGAGTGACCATTCTCCTCAATTTGCATTTGAATTTTCTTCAGAGTGTCTTCAGCCATCTTAACATTATCTTGGACATTACCACTCTTTGATTTATTCCAATCTTTGAGCTTGGCTTTCAAAAGCTGCAACTTTTTGCTAAGAATAAACATGGGACAACCAACAACTTGAGAAGACCAAGTTGAAGAAATAACATCTTTGCACTCTGGATGAAGAGACCACATTTGCATGAATCGGAATTGAGAGGCAAACTTAGCAGATTTCATTTGAAAATCAAACAGTAAAGGATAATGGTCAGACCTGTTCTTAATTAAAGTCCTGCAAGAAACAGAATCCCACATATCAATCCATTGATGGTTACAAACAGTTCTATCCAATCTTTTCTCGGTGTAATTACGCCCACCCCTACCATTAGCCCATGTAAACAAGGCACCAGAAGTTGGAAGATGAATTAATTGGTTGGAATCAGTCCACTGAATAAAGTCATCCATTGGGAGCCTAGCAGGGAGATAAGCTCCCCTATGCTCATGGGCACCCAAAATTATGTTATAGTCCCCAATAAAACTCCAAGGCAGATTAAATTGTGATTGAATCCTATGCAGAGCTTGCCAAAGGTTTCTTCTATGAATGTAATTTGTAGAAGCATATATAGCAGACATACCATATTGCCTATCATTATCTTTTAACAAAAAAGAGACTTGTTGATCATCAAAGTCAACAATCTCAGGATCTAAATTACAAGAGCAAATACACCAAAGATTAGGATCAAGATCATTCCTATTATTAAAAGCAAAAAGTGTCAAGTTTAATCTAGATAGCCATCTTTGAGGGAAGGCATTGAAGGACATCCAAGGTTCAGCAATAAACACAAGATTAGGTTTATATTGAGTGATAAGTCTCTTTAAAGCCAATTTTGTAGGAGAGTTGGCAATACCTCTCACATTCCAGAAGATGCACTTCATGAGGAAAGATTATAATTACCAGATTTTGATCTGGTGCTATAATTACTTTTTGAAGCAGCTTTTTTCTTCTTACTTTTCTTTTTTGATTTGGAAAGCACCATTTGAAAGCCATCATCGTGTTGTTTAGCATCTGGAATAGCTTCCAAAATTTGTTGTCCATCTACCAAAGGGGTTGTGTCATCCTCTGCATCTAGCTCTGCCATATTAGACCAAGAAGTTTTCAAAAATTCCATGTCCTTCTGCACCTCCACTGGTATGTTTGCTATCTGTTGAATAACATTACCCTTAGTCCCAAAGTCAGATACTTTGAGTTGAGTGTCATCAACAAATTCACTTTCGATTGAACTAATTGAAGCCCCATCAAAATGCTTCTCATGAGTGTCATTATTTTCAATTCCATCCTCCTCAACAACTGTATCAGCAACAACTGAAATTGTGTTCATAGAAGGCCTTACTCCACTAGTTTCACCCGTAGTTTGGTTAATTTGCAAGCTATCCACCTTTAGGGGAGCTATGTTTTCAACTCCGGAATCTTTGTTATTATTAGCAATGATAGCAGCTGAATCCTCCAACTCCACCACCTCAATTGCTATACCCTTATTCTTGTCTGTAACCTGAACAAAAGCTTGTTTCGGCTCTGGTCTAGTTTTCTTTTTAACATCCTTATCCACTTGATCTGAATCTCTTCTTTTACAGTTATCAATATGATGTCCAATGCATTTGCAGAAGCTGCAATAATCAGGCAAATGTTCATATTCAAGTTCAACAAAGAAAGCAAAACCCTTCCTTTCAACCAGAATTTTGTATCTCAACTCACTAGCAATTTCCATATCCACCAGCACCCGTGCAAAATGACCAAAGGGACGATCAAAACTATCTTTGTTAGTAGCAGAATCAGTACATAAAGGGGTGCCAATGCTACTAGCAATCGCAAAGATTATTTTAGGTCTCCAATATTCTTGCGATAGTCCATGTATCCTCACCCACACTTGAGCAGATGTTTGTTTAAGGCTATTTGGATTAAAATCCGTGCACCAAGGAAATAATTTCAGAAAGCCAGAATTTATATTCCAAGAGTTAACAGACCTAACCCTTCTAACATCCTCTAGAGAAGAAAATGTAAATTCATAATATCCCTTACCTAATGAAGTAATTCCCCACCTTCCAATAGACTTCCACAAAGAAGACAACCTGTTCTTCAAAGCAGCCACAGTCAAAGGTGTGGAACCTTTAGTCCAGATAGCTCGTCCATGTAAATGGTGCTTACAGGTCTCCACTCCTTGTTGGTATTCATCCTCTGGAATCGAAATCGCATAATTATCACCTTTAACACAGGGTATTGGCAATTGACTCAAAGGAATATCGCAAACATTGTTTACGGCATCAATGAACGATTTTTGTTGTTTTGGGGCTTTAGGGTTAACTGTTTGGGCAGGATCTTTTGGGCGTGGTTCTGCATCAATTAAGAACGACCAAGGAACGATTGGGGCGGCCATGGTTTGATCGGAGAAGAAACGAGGAAGATCGGAATTAAAGATGGTGCTTTACGGTGAGTAAACGCGATCCCTGTTTTTGGTTGAGTTTCTATCGCCAGACATGGTTTACATCAGCCTTCATTATGAATTGATTGTGTACTTTTAACTATAAATATTGTTTTTGCTTTCAACCTTCTTCACTCACAATATTCTTTACACATTTTTGTTATTTCTATTTATTTACTCTTTTGTAATTCATATTTGTTTCTTCGACTTTTTCTTTATTCTTCTTTTATCTTTTGATGATTCCCTCTTTTACTTTTTCAGGAATGAGATCGTAATGAAAGCTATGGAGAAAAGATTTTTAATTGTTTTTTCAATTTCAAAAACACTTTGAGATGTGTCACGGGGTCAAAAACAACAATTGTTGATGAATGATTTTGTAATGAAATACTTTTCACTATTTTTCCAATTTATGATAGTTTGTTCCTCTTATTCTCTTTTATGATAATTTATTTTATTTCATTCTCACTATTTCCTTTAATTTGTCATTTTCCTCATTTTTGCATGTTTATTATGTTTTTATTTCTTGCTTTAATTGTTGCATATTTGCAAGTTTTGCAGATTTCATACTATTTGTAACGTGTTTCTAAAATATTGGCATCAAATTTATTTTTGAATTTGTAATCGTGAGTTTTAGTTTCGTTTGTGAATGTATTTAGAAAATTCTGTGTGTTCTCAAGTTCTAGACATGTACTATTTACATTTTTTGTTTATTCTCATAATTCAAATTTCCGGTCAGTCATAATTCAAATGATATTTATATGTCAACTAAAAAAAAATTGGATCTGTACTGTAAAAATATTGGATCTATCAATATATTGAATTGGTACATTATTGTCTAATATATTACAAAAAAAAATCGAAATTTTTATTAATAATATATCATTATTTATGATATATTTACGATGAATGGAGCATCCAAATTTTTATCACGAGGTGGAAGTATAGGTGGAAATAGGTTAGGCCGAGCTAGGCTTTGCCAAGCATGAGCCTGGCCTGTCAAAAAATTAAAGCTCTGAGCCTAGCCTGTAGACTATCATAGGCTAATTTTTTAGGCCTGAGTCTGGCCTTTTGAAAGCCTGGCATAGCCTATTAGCCTGTTTAAAAGCCTATTTCACATAAACATATTTAAATAAATAATTATATTTAATTTTAAATATACTAATGAACAAATAAATCAATGAGATTAAACTTCCTTTTGTTATTTAACATGATATTTTGGAGAATTTGACTAAATAGGACATCATATTTCGATTTTGGTTTATAATAATACATTTATATATGTGAAAATTTAATGTGAATTAATAAACTTGAATTACTGAAAAAGTTAATAGATTTATAATTTAATCAAAGTACAAATTTTAATATATAATAACAATAGATGTAAAAATATTATTCATATTTACTTAAATAGGTCGGTCTAGTAGGCTTAATAGGCTTTTTTATTGGCCTGGAGCCTGGCCTTTTTAGCTAAATAGGCCTATAAAAAAGTCTTGGCCTGCTCTATTTAAAGAAATAGGCTGATCTGGCCTGAGCCTATGTAGGCTAGGCAGTAGGCTTATGTCGGCCGGTCTGGCCTCTTTCCCCCTCTAGGCGGAAGTTCTCTGGATTATATTAGTGGCTAGACTCAATGTATAGAGAAATGAAAAATCTAAGTTTTGAATTTCGGTCCCCTAATAATGTCAAAATTTTCCAACTGAGTTATATTCTTAGACCACGGGATGAAAATATTACGAGTATATATATGAATGAATGTTTAATATAAACTACATGTAAGTTGTAAAATTTCAAAACTTTAATTTTGAACGTAGAAAAATAAAATTTCAAGATTTCGTCCTTTGATCAATGCTAGTGTAACATCCCAACTTTAATTAATAGAGAAATGTTAATTAGAGATGGTTATCATCGGAGAATGTTTGGAAATAAGTGAATAAATGGGATATGTACATTAATATAAAGAAGTATGGCATTCTTGCAATTTCTTATACAAGTAGAGATTAGTGAGTAGTGGAAGGACAAAAGGGATATAGATGCAATGGTCACAAGTGTTTCCTTCACTTTCCCTTATACTTTCACGTGAGGCAACCACACTAGAGTGTTTGGCACAAACCAATGAGAAGAAGACAACCTCCACGTGGGACCCATGATCACCTAATACAAGTAACCAAGACTCCAAACTTTCTTTCTTGACTTTGAGGAAGAGTGAGAACAATAACCATGTCCCTTTACTCTTCTCTCCCTCCATGCAAACCTCAACAACAACTACATTAAAGCTTTCATCTTCATGACCAAGCCCAAATCTCTCACTCTTGATACACACCTAGCCTCTTATGGAAGAAAGATCAATGAAACTATTATTCACAAAACCCAAAACAGATACAACACACTTTCCCTTTTACTTCTCTCTCTCACGAGATCTCTCACTCTCTAATCACTATGACCCATTTTCTTATCAAGCTTTCAAAATGATGATGCACCCTTTACATGCATGTCTCCCTCATGGAATTTCATTTAGATTTCAAGAAGAAGGAGTTGTTGTTCAGTAGAGAGGAATGAATGATAGAGTTTGGGGGATTTAGAGAACTGGAGTGAAAATTGGAGCATGTGGTTACTAGTAAATTCAATCCGTAGAATCTCAAGTGATTCAAGGTATGTGGTGTCAAGGAAATTCAGTTTTCTCTCTTCTTTACTCCCTTGGCCGAAACCCTTTTATTCCATATGCCTAGACTCTAATTGATTCTTTTATCTTCTGTTGGAATGTTCTGCATGTATGATTTTCCCACCAAGAACCATTGTTGGGACTGTTGGGAATTCAATTGGTTGAAGGGATTAATGACCAAGGTACATGGTAAGTAAATTCTGCACTTTTCTGTCTGGACATGTCTTCAGTGCTCGAATCATAGCTGACAAACCATAACTCAGTTTTGAATGGTACTTACATGTATGGAAAGCCGACAAAATTCCCGTCGTTACGGTACCAGCCACGCATCATTTGGATCAATATTGAGGGCTGGAGACACTCCTGAAGTTGAGACTGTGATGCTGAAATTATGCAGAAAAATCTGCACACGAGTTTGAAGTAGTTCCGTTGCAAATTCCACCTTTCGACGAGTTCCAAAGATATCAGTGGTATTATTCAAGCGTCTATCTCAGGAGGGTTCTTAGGAATTAGTTAGATAGAAATTCCCCAAATTGAAATTGCGTGATAACATAAGATTACGAATTAATTGTGTGTATGAGAGGAGTTTAATACCCAAAACTCTTCTCCATTTTAATTCTTATTATACTTATATTGTTAATGGCTGGATTGGGTAATGAGTTTGGATTGAAAATCTTGGTTTTTCACTGATTTTGCAGAACAGGGCTAAAATCCTGTGATACTCGCTAAGCGAGCTCTGGCGAACGTGCAACCATGAGTTGCAGGTTTTGGTCGCTGGCAGTCGCTAGCTGGCCAAAACCTTCTGACTCTGTTCGCTGGTAGTCGCTAGCACTCGTTGGGCGACCATGACAGAATTTTAGCCATCTGTTTTGGCTTTTGAAACTCAATATTGTTTTTAAATTTGTTATCCTTCCAGGTTTATTTTTCCATTGACATTATGAGGTAATAATAATCGAAATGTTAATTGCACGTCTTAGGAATTTTACGAACTTAACTTAGGTTATGTACTACGTTAGTTCCCCGGGATTGGGATATATTGGTAGTATGTGAACACATTAGATTTACGAGTAGAATCAATCAAGAGAAAGTGGTTGCTAGGCACCACCGAAGGAATCCGAGGGATTCGTAGCAAAAATATGTTAATAATAATAATTGTGATGCCAGAGGCTCCGTACCATAGTGCGCTATGATCACGAAGATTGGTGCGGAGGAGTGTGAGGCTCTCTGATACCGGCTCACCTCAGAGTGTCCTTGCGTAGCTAAAATGAACTCAGATGCATTGTGTGTTACACCCATTTTATTTATAACATTATATATTGCAAAAAGAATGTCCAGGACTGATTATAGATTTCCCCATGGTGTAGTCACCACTAGGCGGGTAGTAGAATCCACGAGGATTAGTAGTCTCACCCCCCCCCCCCCCCCCCCCCCCCCATTTTTCATCCTTCCAGATTACAGGTTCACATATGTCGCGGAGCTGAAGCGTAAAGATTCAGAATACATGGATTACATTGAGGAGCTGACATCCAGATTATTCTTATCGTAGTATAAGATTCAGTTTATGTCATGTATAGTAGTTAGCTCAGTATGTATTATTTGGTGGATTTTATAATCCAACTACGTATTGAATCTTTATGTAAAGAAAATTTTATTGTGTCCCGATCCATTTATGTACACTCCTATTGATATTCTAGATAAATTGATAAGGGGTGTTATAATTGGTATCAGAGCAGGTCGATTCATTTCGGACCTTGCCGTGGATCATTAAAATTCAATCCAAAGAAGTAAGGACCCTTTGGAGTCTGGACTGTTTACGCTGAAATCCTCGCGTACTGAGTCTGATCAGCTCAGTGTCGTGTGTGATAGGCAGGGTATTACGGTTGAGAACCAAAGTGGACCAAGGAGGTCGGGTGGTAAAATGGAAGTTGAAGCGCAAACTTGGACGGAAGTATGATTGAAGACCGTTGAAAGCGGATATTGGAAATGCAGTAGTCGATGCCACAAGAGGAAGTGACGCCAAAGAGGACGCGTGGAAGTTGGAATGGTATGTGGCGAGCTATCGGTAGCAAGGAGCGAGTCAGGAGTTGCACGAAGCGAATGCACTAAACTAACGGTAGCCAGTTTAAGGATGCGAAGAATTATGGGAATGGATAACCCAGTATAAAAGTGTGCGTTAATTGGAGTTGGACCGAGATTGAATATCTATGTGCGATAACCTGATGACGGTAGTAAGTCTGCTGGGTGCAGTAATGTGGATATTGGAAATATGAGAACAGAGTGCAGTGTAAGATGGAGTATAGTATGCCAGTGGACACCACCCTTGTGAACCATGTTACCAGAAGTGCGGTAACTAAGATAAGACCTAGTAGAAGTCAGCGAATCAAACCTATCTGAATCTGTCAAAATTTTAGTTCAACCTATTAGCTGACCTTAGTGACATAAGCCAAAAAGCTACGCTACCAGAAGCGACAACCTAGACTCCACACATTTCTCCAATTCTCAATACCAGCTTGTTGTACCATTCACGTAGGATAAAATACTAAATGTCCCTTCGAGATAAATTCAGCCTCTCAGTTCGAACCTATATCTTATCCAGACAAATAGCAGCCAAGCTTCATCTAGAGTATTTCAATTCTGTAATTACATCAATAAGCCGACAATTAAAGTCCGTATTCGAAACCTCTTAGCTAGTAACCCGACATTTTGGTTAAACCTTCGTGAGAGTTCGTCCGTTAAGTTCTCATGAGAATCGAGTTTGTCTTCAACTCAAAGGATAGTTAGTTATGAGAAATCGGGAGATGTCAGCTTAGAGCAATAGAGCTAAGATCTTTAGTACTCACTCCTTTGTGCAAATTTTAATTTTTCAGCCAAAACTATCGAATCCATGCTATGCAAGATTCGTAACTAGTGAACCTTGCTAAGTTGTGACCATACATTCCCCCGCATCTACCTAAGCTTGGTAAAGAGATAAATTCTTCGATACTAATAGACCTATCACCTACAATCAATGTAGGAATCCAGTTAAGTTGTGAACCTTTAAAGTTCCTCAATATCAGCGAAAACAACTCACTAGGAGAGTGTCATCCCTACGTAACCCTGACAAAATATCTTCTTTATTTCAGCTTTGTAACCGTAATCAACTCATGCATATGACAATGTGAATTTCTTGCTAAAGAGTAATAAGCCATGTCTCATTAAAGACCAACAATTATTCGTTTCCACCTTTAGAGTAACACTCTTACGTTTATTACCAAGAAATTCTTCGGACTTTTAGTTTCGTTACCTACGACCGATTTAAAATCACCTGAGCCTATCTAGCCAATAAAGGTCACGAGTAGTTTCAGTTTAAGTTCTTCCGAAACTTGTTAACCTATCAAACGACGTCGTAAGGTACCTCAAATGTTAGAAACATTAATTCAATCAATTTAGTTCCATTCTCCGTAAGCAAGTTAAACCGATACAAGCCTAGATGTGTTAGCCAATAAACATAAGTATTCCTTGGAAACTATCGAGTAATTCTTGATTGACTAGTTAGCTACAACCAGTAACCCAGAGTTAGGAAACTTAATCATTAGTGGTATTCCCATAAGTAAACCACGACAGTTGTGTTTAATCTTTCTTAAACAATTAGTTGTTTCAGCCGACTCTCCACTATAAGATAGCCTCGGATCTTTCTGTCAAAACCCAACCTCGCTCTAACAAAGTTAAGAACTTGCCACCATTTGGGAATTATTTCTCGTCCTATTCAATCCGTAACTGACCCATCAATCATCCAAACGTCAAGCAACTCAGTTCAGTCTTAAAATAAGAAGTCCAAACCTCATGTGTTCGACTAGTCAAATTGTATCATTTTATCTTACCATTTCAATTTTCAGACAAGTCAAACCCTTACCCTTACGAGAAAAATTTGAAACTCAAGTTCGTCTGCATGATTTAATGTACAACTCGTTCGCTGTGTTGTACTAGGATGGATTGAGATAGTAGGTGGAAATCTACCTAAAGTACTATGGATTCGTTTGCAGATGAGTTTAACTTATTAGCAAAAGAATGGGTAGTATTTAGGCACTCTTTCACTCGTTTTATATTTCAATCGATCCTAGAGTATTTTAACAACGTATGTGTTATGTAGTAGTACCTATAACATGTTGGGCGCTTGTTAATGAAAATCCTTGGAACTATCAGTATTAATGCTCAAGTTTATACCCTTCAGATAACTTTGTAACCCCAACCAGTGTCCCGTGTTACGAAGTGTAACCAACCAGGCCAGATACCGACTTGATGAGACCTGTTGAGTAGTGGAACAATTGTCTGGGAAATAAAAGAGAGCATATACTAAAAAAGATTAAATGCAGTTGAGATCGGTGAAGTGATAAGTTAAGTCGAAACCGGACGTGAAGAGTAAGAAGAGACATATGTTAGGAGTGAAACCGGATAAGGTGAGATGATGTGTGTCAATGTTCGCGAAGTTGAAAACCGAAGTTGTAGTGACGCGGTCTGACGAAGATTGTAAGTAGTCGATATCAGAGTGCGGTTAATAGATTGGTTGAAGACCAACAACTCTTTAAGAGATGAAAGTTTTATTCCAAGGAATTGTAAGTAGAAGACAGTAAAGATGACCAAAGAACGTACAACGAGTAAGTTTCGCATATGTTGATGCCGATCTTGGATTTGTAAGTGATGGAATACCCTTGAGAACGAAGATTATGAAGGGAAAACAGTTCAATTGAGAAATTCGGCGCGGTGAACAAGTAAGTGTTGGAACAAAATATGTGTTAATACACACCCTTAAGTTTTGATGATAACAAAGTATTAAATGGACAATTGATGGTACTAATGTTTAAATTAAGTGCAGGAGAATTCAACGTTTAATCAAGAGCACACTTAATTTAAACTCTGATGAAACCAATGGAAGTCTGAATATTTAAGACTCTGAAAGAGTTCATATGCTACAACGTGGTCAGAAGCTATACAAAGTTCAGAAGCTCAAAGTAGATCAGAACGTCTGAAAGCTGTTCAGGGACTCAGAGTAGTTTAGAAGCTTAAGGATGTTCAGAGGCCTACAAGAGTTCAGAGGCTGTCTGATAGTTATAAGTCATTCAGAGGATGAAGGCGTTCAGAATCTGAATCACTAAAGACTATCAGAGGCTAAACATTCAAAGACCAATCAGACTCCAAGTTATCAAAGGTTCATCAGAAGCAAAGGGAATTCCCAGTCATTAGAGGGCTACATCAACTACAACTTATCAAGCCTGATGACTTGTTCTAAGGTCAACTAAAATGCAACGGTCACAAAGGATGTGATCTCTCTCTCTAGGAGCTAGTTGTACCTTATAACTGTACCATTGGACAGACAGCAAAGGTGAAGCTTCTCTGAAAAGGAAGACGTGGCTTTACTCAACGGATCTTCATGTCTACAGCTGTACAAGTTGCAACGGGAATTTCTCCAACGTCTCAATGTCTTTCTCAACTCATATAAATATGCCAAAGAAAGAATTGAAGACTAGCGCTCAACATTAGAAAAATCTCTCCGAAGAAAGTGAGCATTTGAATTGTAATAGATAATATCTCTCAAATGAAGTGAGCATAGAAACTATTATGTTTTGTAATAAGTTTTAAGCTCTTAAGTTAGTAGTAAGTCTTCTGCTTAGTGTAGAAGCAAGTAAGTCTTCTGCTTAGTGTAGAAGCAAGAAAGTCTTCTGCTTAGTGTAGAAGCACGTAAGTCTCAGTCTTAGTGATTAGAGCAGTGAAGTCTTGAGCCTGAGTGCTTGAGCAAGGAAGTCTCTGATCTTGTGTGATCAGAGCAAGGAAGTCTCTCTATCTTGTGTGACTTAGAGCAGGAAGTCTCAAGCTTGTGTGCTTGAGCAAGGAAGTCTTAAGCTTTTGTGCTTAAGCAAGGAAGTCTCTATATGTCTTGTGTGACTAAGAGCAGGAAGTCTTGAGCTTGTGTGCTTGAGCAACTATTGTAATCCGAGTGATTATAGTGGAACTCTCTTGGAAACAAGGGGACTGGAGTACTCTCAATTTGTGAGGGGAACCAGTATAAATTGTTGTGTGTTCTTCTCTCTCTCACTCTTTCATTTACTCCTTCATCATTTATAACGCCATAAGTTAATTGTGTGAATAATCCGTTGTGCTTTAAAGACTCTGAAAAGATTTAAACATCTTGGAAAGTTTTTAAATATCCAAAACACAATTCAACCCCCCTTCTTGTGTTTTCTCCACGCACCTTCAGTAAGGTTAAGAGTTGAAGCCTAGAATTTGGACGAGGTATAATCAACTTACGTTGTTGGTGAATGAAGAAGTTCTTGAATTTCGCGGACGAAATTCTTTTAAGGGGGGTAGATTGTAACATCCCAACTTTAATTAATAGAGAAATGTTAATTAGAGATGGTTATCATCGGAGAATGTTTGGAAATAAGTGAATAAATGGGATATGTACATTAATATAAAGAAGTATGGCATTCTTGCAATTTCTTATACAAGTAGAGATTGGTGAGTAGTGGAAGGACAAAAGGGATATAGATGCAATGGTCACAAGTGTTTCCTTCACTTTCCCTTATACTTCCACGTGAGGCAACCACACTAGAGTGTTTGGCACAAACCAATGAGAAGAAGACAACCTCCACGTGGGACCCATGATCACCTAATACAAGTAACCAAGACTCCAAACTTTCTTTCTTGACTTTGAGGAAGAGTGAGAACAATAACCATGTCCCTTTACTCTTCTCTCCCTCCACGCAAACCTCAACAACAACTACATTAAAGCTTTCATCTTCATGACCAAGCCCAAATCTCTCACTCTTGATACACACCTAGCCTCTTATGGAAGAAAGATCAATGAAACTATTATTCACAAAACCCAAAACAGATACAACACACTATCCCTTTTACTTCTCTCTCTCACGAGATCTCTCACTCTCTAATCACTATGACCCATTTTCTTATCAAGCTTTCAAAATGATGATGCACCCTTTAAATGCATGTCTCCCTCATGGAATTTCATTTAGATTTCAAGAAGAAGGAGTTGTTGTTCAGTAAAGAGGAATGAATGATAGAGTTTGGGGGATTTAGAGAAGTGGAGTGAAAATTGGAGCATGTGGTTACTAGTAAATTCAATCCGTAGAATCTCAAGTGATTCAAGGTATGTGGTGTCAAGGAAATTCATTTTTCTCTCTTCTTTACTCCCTTGGCCGAAACCCTTTTATTCCATATGCCTAGACTCTAATTGATTCTTTTATCTTCTGTTGGAATGTTCTGCATGTATGATTTTCCCACCAAGAACCATTGTTGGGACTGTTGGGAATTCAATTGGTTGAAGGGATTAATGACCAAGGTACATGGTAAGTAAATTCTGCACTTTTCTGTCTGGACATGTCTTCAGTGCTTGAATCATAGCTGACAAACCATAACTCAATTTTGAATGGTACTTACATGTATGGAAAGCCGACAAAATTCCCGTCGTTACGGTACCAGCCACGCATCATTTGGATCAATATTGAGGGCTGGAGACACTCCTGAAGTTGAAACTGTGATGCTAAAATTATGCAGAAAAATCTGCACACGAGTTTGAAGTAGTTCCGTTGCAAATTCCACCTTTCGACGAGTTCCAAAGATATCAGTGGTATTATTCAAGCGTCTATCTCAGGAGGGTTCTTAGGAATTAGTTAGATAGAAATTCCCCAAATTGAAATTGCATGATAACATAAGATTAGGAATTAATTGTGTGTATGAGAGGAGTTTAATACCCAAAACTCTTCTCCATTTTAATTGTTATTATACTTAATGATGTTAGATTGAAAATCTTGGTTTTTCACTGATTTTGCAGAACAGGCTAAAATCTTGTGATACTCGCTAAGCGAGCTCTGGCGAACGTGCAACCATGAGTTGCGGGTTTTGGTCGCTAGCAGTCGCTAGCTGGCAAAAACCTTCTCACTCTGGTCGCTAGTAGTCGCTAGCACTCGCTGGGCGACCATGACAGAATTTTAGCCATCTGTTTTGGCTTTTGAAACTCAATATTGTTTTTAAATTTGTTATCCTTCCGGTTTATTTTTCCATTGACATTATGAGGTAATAATAATCGAAATGTTAATTGCACGTCTTAGGAATTTTACGAACTTAACTTAGGTTATGTACTAGGTTAGTTCCCCGAGATTGGGATATATTGGTAGTATGTGAACATGTACATTAGATTTACGAGTAGAATGAGTAAAGAGAAAGTGGTTGCTAGGCACCACCGAAGGAATTCGAGGGATTCGTAGCAAAAATATGTTAATAATAATAATTGTGATGCCAGAGGCTCCGTACCATAGTGCGCGATCACGAAGATTGGTGCGGAGGAGTGTGAGGCTCTCTGAGACTGGCTCACCTCAGAGTGTCCTTGCGTAGCTAAAATGAACTCAGATGCATTGTGTGTTACACCCATTTTATTTATAACACTATATATTGCAAAAAGAATGTTCAGGACTGATTATAGATTTCCCCATGGTGTAGTCACCACTAGGCGGGTAGTAGAATCCACGAGGCTTAGTAGTCTCACCCCCCCCCCCCTCCCCCCCCCCCCCCCCCCCCCCCCATTTTTCATCCTTCCAGATTACAGGTTCGCATATGTCGCGGAGCTGAAGCGTAAAGATTCGGAATACATGGATTACATTGAGGAGCTGACATCCAGATTATTCTTATCGTAGTATAAGATTCAGTTTATGTCATGTATAGTAGTTAGCTCAGTATGTATTATTTGGTGGATTTTATAATCCAACTATGTATTGAATCTTTATGTAAAGAAAATTTTATTGTGTCCCGATCCATTTATGTACACTTCTATTGATATTCTAGATAAATTGATAAGGGGTGTTATAGCTAGGGTGTATAGAAATTAATATATACTTTCAATTTTTTGGTGGAACAATTATTTCTCATAGAAACTGTAATATTAAACAAAAAGAAATTATATACATCTTCAAAAATAAGGTAATCATATATACATTTAAATTTATTATTAATTTTTTTTACATTTGATTCTCATTTATTAGTATTAATATACTATAAACAAATTGATATCGTAATATAAAATAATTTATATTTTTATAAGTAAAAACTATCCCGTACATCGCCACGGGTAGCTTATACTAGTAAATAATATATCGTATGCCTTAAACATAGTCAATAATTCTTTTTCATATTTCAATACAAATTTGTGCTATTAATAATATACTGTATATATTTAGAAAAAGAATCATAAATAATTTGATGGTTTGAATAAAAAGTATTCTTTTTTGTTTATAATCTAGAGTTCGGCCGCGAGGTAAGTAAAGTCTAGCCAAGAAATTGTTCCACCCAGGAATCGAACTCGAGTTCTGAACGTTTTATCCTTTAGTGAAGCTCATTATTTAATACAATTTAAATAGAGGATAATTTATTTCAATTTTTTATGATTTTCTATCTAGAGTCTACTTTTGATATTGAAGCCGGCCTCTAAATAATCGCGACCGGTCCTGCTCATTTCATCAATCCAAACAAAACATTAGAAATACTAGGGATTCAAATCTTTATTATTATTATAAAGGGAGAATAAGGGTTTTGGATTTGCAACCACTTAACCCTAAATTTTTCCTCCTAATCTACCTCGTAATTACCAGCCTCACCTCCCCACCTACCTAATTAAAAAAAAAATCCCAACAGTATCATATAATAATATAAAAAATATATATTCTGACTATTAAATTGGCCCAACTCCTAACCACATTCACAACCCTAATTTCACTCCTATAATATAGCCTCACTAGCCATCATATACTATAGTCTTATAGAAACACTTAAAATGAGTTCTTTCTTTGCCTCTTCAACATCAAGAAATCTTTCAGTCTTCTTTCTCATCTCCTGTCCTCTCTCCTCTCTATATAAATTGTGTGCTCCTAAGTTTTTTTCTCATGCATTTGTTTTGTTTCCTCTCTATTGATTTTAAGCCCCTTTCACCATTACATTTAGGGATCTCGAATCTACAATATGTAGAGGCAAGTTTTTTTTTTTCCTTTTGATTCTATCTATTGTGTGAGATTTTGTTTTTTGATTCGGTGTTTTTTTGATTTTTTTTTTTGTTGTAATACGAATATATGGCTTTTCTGCAGCTTGAATTTGTGAAATCAACTAGAATTTGTTGTTCTTTTGATACCATAGAGTCACACATAGCATCATTTTTGGAATCTATGCATGTTTTGGGTAAATTATGCGGGAAATGTAGCATATGAGATTAAAATTTCTATCTTTGGATTTTTTCCTCATCTGGGTCATGGGAAAATTATAAGCATTTGGGTACAACTTTTATTTATTTTTAAATTATTTTTATTTTATTTATTTATTTATTTTGGGGATTGAATATTTTTATACTTTAAGTAGTGGTTTATGATTGGTAAGATTTAGATATTTGTTTCTGTTGTTTGTTTTTGAAATTTTTGTTATTGGAGTTTCTGTTACATCAGTGACTAACCATTTTATTTGATTTAAATGATTAATTTTAAAAGGATACACAATTCACTTTCATTCCATATTGCATGTAACAATTACTTTCTATCCTAATCTTTTTCTCATTTTGGTAAAAGTATTTATCCCGGTAACAACTTTATTTATTTTTTTCATTCATTTTATAGCTTATATGAATTGAAATGTAGATATGCAGTTATGAGCTTCAAAATTATGAGTTTTGTATCAATTGTTGAAGTTCTTAAAGATACCTCTTCAAATATGTGTGGTTCCATTTTTTGCCTAATTGAATAATCACAGTAACTTTTTTCCTTAATAATAGCAAACTATTAGCTGCTAATTTTTTTTTTTTTTTCATACCTATTTTATAGAGATTTTATTGATCTTAACTACTTTTCCTAAAAAATAGCAACCATTAATTGCTATTATCTCTCCTCTTAGTATCCCAAGCAAACTACGATTTCTTTTTTCAAGTCTGATCACAAACTCACGTGTAAACACTCTTTCCAAAGATGAAAGTGCAATTTTTATTCATCTTCACAACACCACCTTTTATTCTTTCATCTTCCCAAAAACACTATATTTTAAACAACCAAAACATGCTAAATTTATTATTATTATAATATTATTATTATTATATACTACCAATGTCATTAAGTCACAAACATTATACATGCTCTATTTTTCATGCTTGCTCTGTTTTTGCTTCTATTGATCTTTCCTCTTCCTTCCTCTATAAATGTTTTTATTTTGTGTTTTTTGGTACAGGGTTTCTCTCATATATATTACTATTGCGTAGGAGCCTCTGCGATTTTGTGTGGATTAACGAGGATAAAAGTATCTGTGTGATTAGAGACCATAATAGTGAGGCTTCTTTGTTTCTTCTTCTATTATATTCATCAAAATTGATATGTAATTTCTGCGACTTTTGGCATGATTACCATGTCGCATATGAGAACGGTTGGTTTCATGTATGTTTTCATTCAATAGTTAATTTCTTTTTGTCATTGATTAAGCTGAAGTTTCACTTTAGTCTATTTTTTTAGTTTTTATAACAGTGTTATCGTGTTGTTCGCAGGAATAGCGATAAAACTACATACTTGGAAATTCTGATCTTAAAAACAGCATGAGAGTTAGTGAGAGAGAGAGTGGCGGTGCACCTAGGGCAACCCTAGGATGGCCGCGCCGGTCTTCTTCTCCGGCAGAGAGGCATACACGGGGGGGTCGGGACCAAGGCAGGGCGCCAGAAATGGGGTGGGAAGATGGAGAGTGGACTGTGGTGCAGCGGAGACGTCGGACAGAGCGGCGACAAGCGGATAGAGGTTTCGACGGCGAGAGACAACATCGACAACACAGAAGTAGATCGACGTCCATTCTGAGGCATTCGTTCTTCCATGACTAGCATCGCAGCAACCAGATCTCAAAGTTCGATCAAAACCAACGTGACTGGTCTCATTTTGACAGGAATCGATCTCGGTCACGATCAGTTCTTGAACGCAGTAATAATCATGGCACTCGCATGGATTTGTTTCATCAGGACGGAGGTTTTCTTCAGCATAGTAACGCTCGACGCCATGGCAGGAGTCCGGTGAAGTCTGGTAGAGATGGTCAGCATCACGCACGTCCTTGGCTTATTCGTGATAAAGCTGTATTTGATCCTGCGAGTACTGTAGCGGCGAGGCAGGGATGTGTGGGTTTTGATAGCTTGGGTAGGAATGTAATACGGTATGTCTCTTTTTACTTCACTAATTTTCCGGCTCAATTATCGCGTTTTTATCTTCGTAAGGGTTTTGAATTTTGTGGGATGTTAGAGGATGTTTACGTCGCAAAAAAACTAAATAAATTTGGTGCACCTTACGGCTTCGTTAAGTTTTCTAATGTTAGAGACGTAAACAAACTGTCAAAAGCCCTGAATGCCGTTTATTTCGGTCATTATCGCGTCCGTGTTAGAGTGGCAAGGTTTGACCGCAATGTGGCGGCGGAGGATAAGAGCTCGGGGATGGTGAAGGCCGGTCACAAGGTAGGAATTATGGATCCAGAGAAGAAGGTAGTAAACCTTGTAGAGGAAGGGAAGGATAGTGTTGTCTCCGCTAAGGGTGGAATCGATACTACGGAAGACGTACGGGTGGGTGACATCATGGTTAGGATAGGGAACCCACAGGAGCCGACAGCGCGAAAGGATGCCCAGGTGCAGGAAGCAGGGGTGATATTACGGAAACCGACAGTGTCAAGTGGAGTTGCTAAGGAAAAGGATGATAGAATTTTGATGCGAAATTTTCGAACTATGCCTGACGACGTCCAATGGGCTCAAAATGGCTTAGTGGCTTCGGTCATCAATGGAGAGGCGGTCCCTGTTGTCCAGAACAGAATTAAGGATGCTGGTTTCCACGATTTGGTAATCATCCCTATGGGAGCTGAAAAGGTTTTTATCCGAAGCACGGCAGGGGCAGATGTTTTGACAATAGTAAACAGTGCTAAGGATTTTTTCACACTTGTTTTTTCGAACTGGATGAGGTGAGGAAAGGAAGCAGCTACCTACCGGAGGGGCGCATGGGTTCGCTTGTATGGCATTCCGATCCATGCATGGAATGTGAATTTTTTCAAGCTGTGTGTTTTTTATTGTGGTAGGTTCTTACGTGCGGATAGTGTTTCTGCCGACCGGGATAGGCTGGATTTCGCCAGAGTTTTGATTGCCACGCCTGATTTAGAAATTATCAACAGGGTTGAGAATCTTTTGGTGGATGGTTCCCTAACATAAATCAAGATAGTGGAGGAATGGGGTTATGCTTTAGGAGAGGACACTTGCCTTTTTGAGGAGGAGAGTGAATCAGAGACCTCTCATACTGACAATGATATAGAGCTCATCGACCCTGTTATTAGACGTGATGTTGACAAGGTGGATGGGAAATTAGTGGATGAACTAGCGGAAGATGACGAACCCGAGCTCCAAGAAAACCATGTCGATCTTTTCTCTATTAAGCAAGATAAGCCCCGTTCGGCTAAGAAGGGGATTGTTGAGAAGGAGGTGCAGAATGACCTCGTGTCAAGCCCTTCTGGCAACTCTGCAGAGGTTGCTACTTTGAAGCACTCGAACTTTCAAGGAGATTGTAGAGATGTGAGTAATAATGGTTCTAGTCTGGTGCCAGAAGCACAGGGCAGTTCTTCTGTTTGCAAACCTATTGATGGTTCTAAGAACACTGATGGAGTTGGGAGGCATGAGGGGTCTTCTGCGAAATCGTTCCGGAGCAAACGTACAAACTCCTGCCCTCCAGGCGCTAATCGCTCTATTTTTTCAGGACCGTGGAGTTTGGAATGGTTGAATGACCTTAATCAAAGGGATGCAGGGGTAATTTTTACTGCGAGTAAGAAGTTGAAGAAGGGAGGTCATTCTGGTGCTAGGCAACAAAAGGAGGGGAAACAAGATCTTAAGAGAACGAAAGCAGGTGGATTGCTTCGGCACTCGATTCATAGCCTCAAAAAGGTCGCCAGGCTTCCAAGCAAAGATCGTTATGAGGTGCTACAAGTCCTAACGAAGAATGTGCGTCGTCGTAGGGGCAGCAAAGGTAACTCCCAGACGGGTGACTTGAGTCTCCGACCGTCTTCCGAAGAATCTACTTCGTCAGCCTCTGTGAATAATGATTGGAAGCATTGGGTGGTAATGCAAGGTGATGACAAGGCAGCTGAGGATGATGCCCGAGGGTTTGGGAAAGCCTTAGGGGTGCGTTTTGATGGAGATAGTGAGAACAAATTTAGTGTGCTCACTCGGACGGGTAAAGGAATACAGGCATTGCCAGTGCAGTCAAAGAGGAAGGGGGCTTCGAAGGAGAAGGAGTGTTAGGACCGTTGTTTAGGGGTGTAAGGGTGGTTAGTGTGTGTGATGAAGATTATTTCGTGGAATATTAGAGATTTGGGTGGGTTAGAGAAGAGAAAGGAGGTACGTATTATGGTCGGGGATCAAAAACCTCTTTTTCTTTGTCTTCAGGAAACTAAAATGCATACGTGCGATGTTTTTCTTTGTTCGGCTCTCTGGGGTAATTCTCCTTACGATTTTTCTTATCGCCCTGTGGTAGGGGCGTCGGGAGGCCTCTTATCTATTTGGGATTCTTCTGAGGTGGAGGTTTGGTCGACTGAGAGTCGTGAGCATGTTTTGTGGTGTCATGGCCGGTTCATTAAATCCAATGAGGAGTTTTATGTGGCTAATGTTTACGCGCCCTATGACGCTAGAGCGAAGAAAAGGTTGTGGGACTCGCTTTCTTTTCGGATTCAGTCCCTGGGGAGGCAGAGGGTGTGCGTTTGTGGGATTTTAATGCTGTCAAGAGTTTAGATGAGAGACGCTCTCTGAGGGGTGCGCACAATTCTTCGGATCGCCTTGCTTTCAATCAATTTATTGTAGATAATACCCTGGTTGATCTTCCGCTGAGTGGTCGTAAGTTTACTTGGTACAAAGGGGATGGTCTCTCAATGAGTCGCCTTGATAGGTTTCTTCTCTCTGAGGAATGGTGCTTGACCTGGCCTTACTGCAAGCAGGAAGCTAGGATGAGGGGTGTTTCTGATCACTGTCCTCTTATTCTATCAACGAATGAGGAAGATTGGGGTCCCCGTCCATCGAGGATGCTAAAATGTTGGAAACTTGTTCCAGGCTACAACCTGTTTGTGAGAGAGAAGTGGAATTCCTTTCAGGTCAATGGCTGGGGTGGCTTTGTGCTTAAAGAAAAGTTTAAGATGATTAAGGCAGCTCTTAAAGAATGGCATACGACTCATACTCAGAATCTGCCTAGCCGGATAGATTCGCTGAAAGTACGGCAGTCATGCCTTGATCAGAAGGGGGAGGAGGACGTTTTGTCAGAAGCAGAGTTAGAGGAGCTGCATGGGGTAACTTTCGATATCCATACTCTTTCCCGGTTACATGCTAGTGTTTGTTGGCAACAGTCTCGGTCTCTGTGGCTCAAGGAAGGGGATGCTAATTCCAAGTATTTTCATTCGGTTCTGGCTAGTCGGCGGCGGGGGAACGCTATTTCTTCTATTGTTGTGGATGGAGTTCCTGTGGATGGGGTGTCCTCTGTTCGACAGGCCGTGGTCTCGCATTTTGCTGCTCACTTCAAAACTACTAACGTGGTCAAACCCAGGGTAGATGATCTCCTTTTCAATTCTTTGAATCAGATGGAGTGTAGTAGTTCAATTAAACCCTTCACGCGGGATGAGGTGAAGGCTGCCGTTTGGGACTGCGATAGTTATAAAAGTCCAGGTCCCGATCGGATTAATTTTGGTTTCACTAAAGATTTTTGGCCTGAGTTGCAGGGGGAGGTTATGCGCTTTATTGTGGAGTTTCATCGGAATGGCAAGTTAACCAAAGGCTTAAACTCTACCTTTATCGCTCTAATACCTAAAGTAGATAGTCCCCAATGCCTTAATGACTTTCAGCCCATCTCGCTCGTAGGTTGCCTTTATAAGATTTTGGCGAAGGTTTTAGCGAATAGGTTGCGCCTGGTGATAGGTAGTGTGATTTCAGAGTCTCAGACGGCGTTTGTAAAGGATAGGCAGATCCATGATGGTATTCTCATTGCGAATGAATTAGTGGATGAGGCGCGCAAGTCTAAAAAGGAGTTGATGTTGTTTAAGGTTGATTTCGAAAAAGCCTATGATTCGGTCGATTGGGGATATTTGGACGCTGTCATTGGACGAATGTCTTTTCCCAACTTATGGAGGAAGTGGATAAAAGAATGCGTTTGCACGGCAACAGCGTCGGTTCTGGTTAATGGTAGCCCAACGGATGAGTTTTCTCTTGAACGAGGTTTAAGACAAGGGGATCCGCTTTCTCCTTTCCTTTTTTTGCTGGCTGCTGAGGGTTTGAACGTTCTGATGAAGTCCATGGTTGAGCGCAATTTGTTCTCTGGGTATAGTGTAGGTGAGGGTGCGTCGATCTCCATCTCGCATCTCCAGTTTGCCGATGATACGCTCCTGTTAGGGGATAAAAGTTGGGCTAATGTCCGTGCGTTGCGTGCTGTTCTTTTGCTGTTTGAGTCCATGTCGGGTTTGAAAGTTAATTTTAACAAAAGCATGTTGGTGGGGGTTAATATTCCTGAGTCTTGGTTGGGTGAGGCTGCATCCGCATTGCGTTGTAGAGTGGGAAAGATTCCTTTCATTTACCTAGGCCTCCCTATTGGGGGTGATCCGCGGCGTCTGGGATTCTGGGAACCTGTGTTGGCTCGTCTAAAGAAAAGATTATCTGGGTGGAAGAGTCGCTTCCTGTCTTTTGGTGGTCGTCTGATTTTGCTCAAGTCTGTTTTAACTTCTCTGCCTGTCTATGCTCTTTCCTTCTTCAAAGCTCCCTCAGGTACTATTTCTTCTATTGAATCTCTTTTGATTAAATTTTTTTGGGGGGGAGTGAGGTTTCTAGGAAAATATCTTGGATTAGTTGGAACTCTATTTGCCTTCGCAAGGAGTTTGGAGGTTTGGGGGTTAGGAAGTTGAGGGAATTTAATTTGGCTCTTTTAGGAAAATGGTGTTGGAGGATGTTGGTGGATAGAGAGGGACTTTGGTATCGAGTTCTGGTAGCTCGTTATGGTGTGGATAGAGGGAGATTGAGAGATGGGGGGAGGAGAGGGTCTTCGTGGTGGAGGGAGATAGCGCGGATTAGGGATAATGGAGGTGGGTTAGGGGGTGCGTGGTTCGGGGAGAGTATTGTGAAAAAGGTGGGGGACGGGACAGACACTATGTTTTGGTACGATCCCTGGGTGGATGGGATTCCTTTGTGTTTGCGTTTTAGACGCCTATTTGATTTGGCCGTGACCCAGTTGTGCTCGGTGGCTGAGATGGCCTTGCTCGGATGGGGGGTTGGTGGGGCGGCATGGGTGTGGCAGAGGCCGTTGAGAGGGTGGGAGGAGGAGATGTTGGGGGAGTGTCAGAGCTTACTTCTTAACATATCTTTGCAGGTACATTCTCCAGATAGCTGGTTGTGGCAGCCTGATCCTGATAATGGCTACTCTGTTCGCAGTGCCTATCACCTTCTGACCTTTTAGGATCCGGTTACTCTT
This sequence comes from Trifolium subterraneum, assembly GCA_951799995.1. NCBI lineage: Eukaryota > Viridiplantae > Streptophyta > Magnoliopsida > Fabales > Fabaceae > Trifolium > Trifolium subterraneum. The sequence goes on from OX637463.1 coordinate 24,846,696, forward strand.
CATGCTGCGGATGATCTCATTTGGCACCCTCAGGTCCCCTTGAAGGTGTCCATTCTCGCGTGGCGGCTCTTGCGTGACAGGTTACCTACTAAAGGAAACCTGGTTACTCGAGGCATTTTATCTCCGGAGGCTCATTTCTGTGTATCTGGATGTGGAGCGGTTGAATCGGCTCAACACTTATTTCTCTCCTATAGCACTTTTGGACAGCTTTGGCCCTTGGTCAGTTATTGGATTGGATCTCCTCTGGTGGATTCTCATAATATACCGGATCATTTTTCCCAGTTTACTCTCTCAGCAGGAGGCTCTAGGGGGCGTCGCTCTTTTATGCAACTCATATGGCTTGTTAGCGTTTGGGTTGTATGGAATGAGCGAAATTCCAGATGTTTCTGTGGCTCAGCAAATTCACTACAGCACATGTTGGACAAGATCAAGAATTATTCTTATAGGTGGTTGAAGGCGACGAGTTGTACGTTAGCTTTAAACTACCATAGTTGGTGGTCTAGTCCATTGATTTGTTTGGGCATTGCTTGACTTTTATGTTCCTAATCTTGTTGACTATTTTGTAATTATTTACAGTTTCTCACAGTTTCTTTCAGTACATCTTGTGTTGAGGAGAGTTGTGGTTGTGTTCATATATATATAGATGTCTCATTTTGGCTTGTTCAAAAAAAAAACTACATACTTGGAAGATTTGATTTAATTTTTTACTTACAATTTTAATTGTAAAAATTTATATCGTAGATTTGATTTAACACAAAATCCGTGCAACGCACGGGTTGGAGTCTAGTCATAAATAATCCTGCAATGTAAACATTAATGGCGGTAAGCAATTCCTTTGTCCACTTACATACTTGAGCGTTTTATGAGCTTCAAAACTAATCTAAAATGTTGAAAATCCACTTATAATGAAATCATTGATTTAGATTACACTGAACCACTTAATTGTTCTTCACTTTGGTAGCACACAAAGGTGGGGGACATTCATGGTCCGGCCCAGTTGGGCTAAAAGCCTACAAGGAAAATCTTTAGTCAAAACACTTCTCAATTAAAATGAATGAACACAATTATGATGAAGGAAAACTAGATCATCAAGTATAAATAGTTATCTCCTGTCTAGTTTTTGAAGTATATAAAATAATAGTCACTAAAATATATAAAATTAATTAATTAATTAATTAAGTGAGTATTTTTTATTTTTTGATAAGTAATGTAATTTTATAGAATAATTTAAAATATTTTATGATAATTTTTTTGTTTGAACAATAAATTTAACTTATTTTCAAAATGAATGATTTAATGAAGTATTTTGAGTTGATTAAAAAAAATGAAGTATTTTGAGAAAAGCAAATTTATGAAATTTCTTTGTTTTTTTTTTATAATAAATTTATGAAATTTCTAATATCATAGGAAAAATGAGATGGTTTTACTAGTATTTTATAAATTGGTTCTTATTTGTCATATGAGGAGGTATTTCAATTTTTTTTTAACAAGCAAAAATGAAATTTTTATATAAAAATCAATAGACATGTGCGAATGCGCGGGTCTTTAAACTAGTTTAATTAAAAATGGTAGATGAGAGTATCTCCATACCTACTGCATTAGGTAAGACATTTTGTTTCATGGTTTTTCTTTGCCTTGCCTGCATGATATGTCAAGAGATTATGTTAGTCAAAGTTAATTTTATTTTCTTTTTATTGATAACAAGTTAAGATTTCTTTTTATAAGTAACAATTATATTATGTAGTTTTTAACGGTATAGATTTGAGAATATTCCTTTATGTATTGAACATTTAGTTTTTAATAAAATACAATAAATTTGTTTGATTCAAAAATGTAAGCAATCATAAAATAAGTATAATATATTACATAGTTTATAGCAGGGCTGTTTGAGTGCTGGATCATCGGTTGATGATGGGGGTTCCTGGCCAAATATCATCTCACAACTCATGTCATCAAAATCTGTAAATCATAAGATAACAACCCAACTTTATGTATATCTTTTTAAATTAATGAAAAAAAGACACTCCAAGTTGCCTGGTGTTACGTTTAGTTTAATTAATGAACAAAATTACAAGATACCATAATAATTTATCAAAAACAAACATTAAATTAAATTTAATGAAATTAAAGTGATACTCTGGTTTGATTGAAGTTTTAAATTAAACTATATGGCAAAAAATTGTTTTTTTTTCCAAAAATTTTGTTGTTTAGCAAAAATTTTAGCAAAAAAAAGTTTAAAAAAAACATACATATATATTATACATATATGTAGAGGATCAATAATTTTTTCACAAATTGAATTAAATTTATATTGCATTTTCCACAAACAAATAGGGACCATTTGTTTTGACAAATTATATTCAAATATTCAAACATACATTGCATTTCTAGCAAACCAAATCACAACACATCTAATTATCAATCATCCAAAATAACACAACTTAAATTAGGCATCACATATCAAGCAGCAACAAAAAAAAAAAAAAAAAAACCAAAGGCCCTTGATATAATACAAGAGAATTTTTTTTGCCACCCTACGAGTTTCTCGCGGGGCTTGTTTTTACTCATCCGCTACCTACAAGTTTCTCGCGCGCCCTATTGTTAGTCATCCACTACCTACAAGTTTCTCGCGCGCCCTATTGTTAGTCATCCCAAATACAAACGTGTTAGTTTCAACAACATTATGGTACTCGTAACAATACTATGTTTCGAGGCAACTTGGCTAATGTGATTTTTCTTGTGGATCATATAATTTTTATCTCTTGGGCTTGGTTCATAGGTCATACTCATATAGGAAATAGCTCCACTTTTATATTTTCACTTTGTGTAATGCTCCATTAGAATGTATTCAAAGCATACAGTGTTCTTTTTGTGAGTCGTAAGGGTTGAGTACAACTAATATACTTTTTATAATTCAATTTTTGCTTATTAAAAAAATAAAATTATGGTACTCCTTCCGTCCTAAAATAAGTGTCTTTGTTAATTCATTAATCGTTTTTTTTATTTGTCAGATAATTTAGTGACTAGAATTCTACGTTAAGATAAGTGAAGTATTCGGGGTTCAAACCTGAACTTCTGCATATAAAATGCAATGTCCCTGCAATTAAGTTAATTTCATTGGGACTGTTTTTTCTTTTTCTTAATTTATCTGAAACATCCTTAAATGAGGCCTAAAAGCAAACTTTAAAATGAGATTTGTTGCTTAAAAAAACATTTTATTAAAATATTTAATTATTACTATTTTATTTTATTTTTTGAAACAAAATCATTTTTTAATTAACATAATAAATTTTATTTAACATTATTTATTTATTTATTTTATAAGATTTATTTAACATTTATTTTTCAATTGTTAATAAGTCAATACATTTAATCTTTGATGAGACGTTGATATATGATAAGATTTTATTAATTCCAGTTCCAATACACAAAGATTTTATACTAAGGAAGTTAGGTCGGGTGATCCCCTCTCTCCTCTACTTTTTTGTATGGTTAAGTCCTCACTAGAGGTAATTAAATTTTTTTTGCCTCTTACAAAAAAAAAAAAAAAAAAAACAATGGTTTTCTTTCTCTTGTGGCTGGTCAGCGATGTACCTTACTGTCATCTCATGTTCTTTATGATGATGATTTTTAGTTGAGGTAATCTTTCTAACTGGTTATATAGGTTTTTTTTGTTTTACGGTTATATAGATGCTTCTTGTTGTGAGAGTATAAATAAGCTAAAATTCACTATTTAATGTTGGCTCTATTACTAATAGAAGAAAAGTATATATTTGTTGATTTATTATATTAGGATGTAATTTTGGAGAGATTTCTTTTATTTGTTTGGGCATTCCTATTTTTAAAAGGCAAGCCTAAAGCTATTCATGTCATGCATATTGCGGATATAATTAAATCTAAATTAGTTGCTTGGAAGACATTGTTATTATCTATTGTTGACAGAGTACAACTTGTGAAAAGTGTTATCCAACACATGTCGATATATAGCTTCCTTATATATTCTAATCCTATCTCCCTCATAAATACGATTGACAAACAGATAAAAAAAATTATTTGAGCCATCGACATTAATCGACGTAAACTTTGCATTGTGGCATGGCACAAAGTTTGCACTCCGACTAGGGAAAGCTTAGTATTATGTCTTTGATAGATATTAATGAAGTTGTTATTATCAAGTTGTGTTGGGAGTTAAATCCTTCTGATAATCAATCGGTTTCTCTTCTCAAGTCAAGGGTTATGCAAGTGAATGATCTCATACCTTATCATATAGATTCTTCTATTCGGTCAGGTACCAAGCATAAAGTCCACATCATCAATAATAATTGTCAATGGTTGCTTGGAAAAGGAGACAAAATTAATTTTTGGATTGATCATTGCCTAAATACTTCCATGGTCGATTATCTTTATATCCTAGAGAACAAACATCATTTGATTCAAGCCAATGTGAAGGATTTTGTTGGTGTTTTGTATGTTGGCCTCATTTTGCAAAAACAAGTTCTAGCAAGATGTTGGACCAGATGTCGTAGCATGTGGGTACAGCATCTGTCGTGACGGTAATTCTCGCTGTATTTATGCGCCATATCCTTGAAGATTCGCCTAAACAATATTTTCGCCTTTCCTTATATACCAAGACGCACGTTTTCATTGAGGTTTTATAAGGTGGCTGCACCAGGTTATATTTTCATAATATGCTACGCCATTTATGGAAACAAGAGATTTTATCCAAGAATATGTTTGCTGGACTTTTTCAACGACCAGCTGTATTGTGAAGCCCAAAAACGAAGATCTAGCCCATGCTAACTCAGGGTATATATATGTGAAGACTAAAATCTAAAAGACTACTAAAGCCGCCATTTTGAAGAATAGAATTTTAGGGTTTGAGTCTTGTTAATTGTGAGCCTTTCTTGTGTCTCCTTGATGCAAGTTTAGGACTGTGTTTCAGTTGTAATTTGTGTAATCCCTCCTAAGCTTTTAAGTACGGAGAAGGTTTGTTTTCTAGGTGATTGAAATCATTTTGTTTGTATCGTTGTTATAATCACGGGGTGTCTGATTGAAAGGAAGTGAGACGGGGTCGCAAACTTAGGAGTTCCTAGGTTGAGTATAGCACAGGTAGAGTCTAGGAGATAAGTCGTGAACTTGAGAAGTTTGCTGAGGGCTTTGATCTAGATCTATTATAGTGGATTCCTTCCTGGTTTGGTAGCTCCCAGAGTAGGTCGTTGTTTACGCCGAACTGGGTCAACAATATTCTGTGTTATTTACGTTTACTGTCTATTCTTTTTAATTGTTCATTTATCGCTACTGTGGACATAAACTATAGCATACGACAAATGCTATAGCTTCTGTCATAACATCTGTCCCCAGTAGGTGCCAGAATTTCAATTGGTATCAGAGCAGGCACCCTATTCTGTGTGGGTGAGGACCAGGGAAGTTACTTTATGGCATAATGAACAAGGAAGGTGGTTTCATCAACAGACCTCCTATGTTGGATGGATCAAACTATGACTACTGGAAGTCCAGAATGGTGGCCTTTTTGAAATCTCTTGATAACAAATCATGGAAAGCTGTTTTAAAAGGATGGGATCATCCAGTAGTTAATGATGCAGAAGGGAAGCCAACTACTGAACTGAAACCTGAAGTTGATTGGTCCAAAGAGGAGGATGAACTGGCACATGGAAATTCCAAGGCGCTAAATGCTTTGTTTAACGGAGTGGATACAAATATATTTCGCATGATCAAACAATGTATTGTTGCTAAAGATGCTTGGGAAATCCTAAAAACCACTCATGAGGGCACCGCCAAAGTGAAGAACTCAAGGCTACAACTTCTTACTGTCAAATTTGAGAACCTTCAAATGAAAGAGTATGAAACAGTACATGATTTTCACATGACTATCTTGGAGTATGCTAACAACTTTGATGCCTTCGGGGAGAAGCTAAGTGAGGAAAGAATGGTAAGAAAAATGCTTAGATCTCTACCTAAGATGTTTGACATCAAAGTCACGGCTATAGAAGAAATGCATGACATATCCTCAATGAAACTTGAAAATCTAGTTGGATCTTTACAAACGTATGAGTTGGCTGCTAAAGAAAAGGCTGAAAAGAAAAAGAAAAGTATAGTTTTTTCCTCTAGCACTACTGAAAATGCAGAAGTAGAGAATGTCTCAGAAACAGATGAAAGTCTATCTGAGGCTATAGTTTCTCTCGGCAGACAGTTTAATAAAATATTAAGCAGATGGACAGAAGACCCAGGACAAATGCTAAGGGCATCTCTCTTGACAGTACTAATAAGTTCAATAATCTAAGGAAACCAAGACCTGAGGACATGGATACTCAAGAGAAAGGTGTACAGTGCCATGAATGTGAGGGATATGGTCATATTAGGACTAAGTGTGCGACATATCTGAAGAACCAGAAGAAAGGAATGACAGTCACTTGGTCTAATGAGGATGGCTTTGAAGAAGATCAGGATACTGAAACTGTCAAGCACATTACTGCTCTTACTGGGATGTGTCTATCTGAATCAGATGATGAAGAATTGACCTCTGATGAGTTAGCTGCATCATATAAAGCATTGTGTCATAGAAGTGAAGAGGTGTGTCAGCAGCAAATAAGCACTATAAGTCAGTTGCAAACTGAGAAGGTGAAGCATCAGTCTCAAATTGCTTAACTTACAACTCAACTAAAATCTGAGAAGGCAAAGCATCTGTCCGAGGCATCTGCTCTTAAAGATGAGGTAACCACATTAAACTATAAGCTGACTAGTTTAAATAAACAACTTAGACTACTAAATAATGGAACTGAGAGGCTAGACATACTTGTTGAGGGGCAAGTTCCTGGAAAACCAAAGGGGATTGGAGTTAAATATACCTATCCTAACAAGAAAAAATTTGTTCCTACAAGAACCTTTGTTCCTGCTAAAGAGGCATATGATCATACTGTAACCAGACAGATGCCACAGCATCCCCAACAACATCGGTCTGCTAAGCCTAGATCTAAATCCAAGTCCAAAGGATGGATTTGTCATCACTGTGGTAGAAAAGGTCACATTAGACCTTTCTGTTTTAGGCTGTATGGGTTCCCTGAAAATTTTACCCCACCTAAAAGTGAACCTGTCATTGTCAATACAAAGAAAGAATGGAAACCTAAGAATGATGAGGTTGCTCACATACCTAAGAGTCATATGAATTTAAGAAGTATGAAGAAGCCCATACTAATGGAATCTATCAATGTTTTGATTGATGACACATCATATGACAAAGAGACCAATGCTATGACAGATGCTGAAACATTTGTGTATCAGTCTGATACTACTGCAAGTGAAGAAAATTCAGAGTTCAACACCGAAAGTACCATCTCTGAATCAAATGATGCTCCAGTAAACAAGGGACTTTCCGTTATAACCCAGAAGAACCATCCTAACGAGTTCATTATTGGAAACCCAGATCGAGGAATCACTACAAGATCCAAAGATTTTGACAAGTCAAGGAGCTCTGTAGGTAGTTGCTTGTATGAGAATTTATAGCAATTACAGTTGCGGGAGCGTGCAAACAAATACTTTCTATTCACTATAACTAGATTTGCACGAGAAATAAGGGAAATCATTTTCATTCTACAAACTGTTGAAAATGTAAGTTCTCTTGAAACTTCATCTTACTCGATTAATGTTATCACAATTCCTTTTTCTTATGTGGACGAAAATATTGATGCTACTGAAACTCTCGTTGTTTCTGTGAGTCAAGTAGATTTTGTATCTAATGAGGCTGTTGAACTGTCTAGTACACATGATAGTTTTACTGTTTTTGTTAGTGATTCTGTTACAAATGTCGAGCCAGATGTTGGAGCATATGTCCTGAAAGATAATGGTGTTGAATCCTCTTTTGAGAATGCTGTTGATTTGTTTGAGCACTCTGAGAACCTCATATTAAAGTGGTTGCGAACCAAAATTTTAAGAATACAGAGGCTGACAACTAAGTGTGCCTGAGTGTTTTGTTTTGAAGTGGTGGTTTCTTGTGTGAAGAATGTGTGTGTGTGACTCTAAGGCAGATTCGGACATAGATCGTCATCTTTCTAACATTGTCTGCTGGTTTGTATATGTTGTTCTAGGAACAATGTTTTCTTATGCCCTTGTGATATTGTGTAAACAAGGGGGAGATGTTTGTTGTATGAGTGGTGACTATGATGTTTGATGTGGTGGATATCATATGTTTCCTCCAATGTTGATTTATATATGATATGGTATGACTCCCACGGTGTTATCTTCAATTGTAGTAGCTTTCCAACGTTTGAAGTTGTGTGTGTGCTGTTTAATTCACTGGTGATTAATGTCGCTGATGAAAGTGCTCATGTGTCACCTACCAAATGTGTTGTTTCTGAGCATGTGTCATCTCCTGCTGGCAATGCTCCTGATCATGTGGTTTCCCCGGTCAAAGCCACTGTTGAGTCTGTCCTCAATGAAACTGGTTCCAAACCAGATGTTGTGACGGATGCTAAAGCATCCTCAGGCCAACCTGAGCTAGATGTTGATAGTGTTGCTAACACTCATGAAGAGTCTGTGTATGTCCAGAAGTGGAAATTTGTGTTTCAATGAAGATAACTCTTCATGTTATATTGTTGGAGCATTGTTAATGATATTTCATTTTTTCAATATGTTATGGTATTGTGGATGAAATTTCGCATGTGTCCTTTTTGTTTATAGTGTGATATTGAAGTATGTAGCAGCGTTATGGGCGTGTTCCCTTTATATTTTCTCTGCTTATGTTCTCTGGATGTTTTTATTTGTGATCCTGGCCTTGGATACTTTGTACACCTAGTGTGCCTATGATTTGCAATAAACGTAACCTTTGAAAAAGAAGGATATGATTGTTGAGTTGAAGGAAACGTGTAAGGCCTTGGAAGAAAAGAAGTTGAAGCTTGAATGAGTGATCCAAGCCTTAGAGCTTGAGGAGGATGCTGCTGTAGAAGAATAAGATGATGTGAATGTAGGTGAAGATGGTGATGAACTCATGGCTGAAGGCTCTGATGAAAATAAATTTGCCCGATTTCCCTCTATGTTTCTGCTAATTTCTCATTGTGATACTCTCTGGTACTCTATGAATGAAGCTTATGTTTGTCTGAATTATGGCTACAAAGGGAGAGTAATATGATGGTACCTCTATATGATGCTTTGACAAATGTTTTGTCATATGTATGTTATGATCTGGTTTTCTTTTGTCCTCGTGTGGGTTATGCTCTGGATATTCTATACACTTGCATGTGCTTGTGGTCTGTAATAGTGGTACTCCTTGGTTCCTACTATATGCCACTCTGTGTTCTGGATTTCTATTATATGCATGACTCTGGTTGTCAAAATTTGTGGCTAAAAAGGGGGAGTAGTTGGTATTCTGATGTGGTGCCACATGCTGGAACATGTGTCCTCGACATATGACCTTTGTACTACGTATGATGTTGTTGTATGCTTGTGTGTGCTTCAAGTATTCAGGAGGAGTCCTTGTGTCTAATCTGATGTAGTGAAGTTGTGATGTAGTGATGCTGATAATATCATAATGTGTGCATTTGATATATGCATGTATCAACTATTCAGGAGGAGTAAGAAAGGAAGAAATTATTTTCTCTGATGTTGTATGTTTGTTCTGATATGCATGGCTTGATGTACTCAGGGGGAGTAAGAGTTACTTTTCTCTGCAGCTTATGTTCCGATTAAATTGTGATGTATGTGGTGTTGATTAATGGTGTGACATATGCTATGCCATCTGTACTCCGTGAGTGTAGTATGATCTATTGTGTGCAGAGCTTGAGCGGGAGTAAGTATTTTGTGTGTGTGTGTGTGTGTGTGTGTGTGTGTGTGTGTGTGTGTGTGTGTGTGTGTGTGTGTGTGTGTGTGTGTGTGTGTGTGTGTGTGTGCTCTGACATGTTGAGGGGGAGTAATCTCTAATGTGTGATATGCATGAACTCAGGTGGAGTAGTATTTTTTTTGTGATGCATGTTGTGTGTGACAGATGCCATCCTTAATGCTAAGGCATCTAGTCTGTTGTTAATGGAATCCACTTGTGCTTGATATCTGAGAATTTATTTTTCTCAGTAGTGTAGGAATTTATTTTTCCTATGGTGATTCATGTTTGAGGGAATTTATTTTTCCCTGGTGCATTTGTATGGCGCTGATGTAAGCTTAATGCGCGAGAGTTTATTTCTCTCCTATCTTTTACTCTATGATGCTAAGTTGTTTGTTTCCGCTGTTTGAAGTGTCTCTGATGTTGCGTGTTCGTTATTTCTCACTTGAATATCTCTTTTGAAAATAATGTGGCAATGTATTATCTTCTTTCTTAGCTGTGTGTTTGCATTGACTTGAAGGAAGTTATGTACTTCATCTCTCCAGAACTTGTCTTAGCTTGTTTTAGCCAAAATTTGCCAAAACAAGTTCTAGCAAGATGTTGGACCAGATGTCATAGCATGTGGGTACAGCATCTGTCGTGACGGTAATTCTCGCTGTATTTATGCGCCATATCCTTGAAGATTCGCCTAAGCAATATTTTCGTCTTTCCTTATATACCAAGACACACGTTTTCATTGAGGTTTTATAAGGTGGCTGCACCAGGTTATATTTTCATAATATGCTACGCTATTTATGGAAACAAGAGATTTTATCCAAGAATATGTTTGTTGGACTTTTTCAACGACCAGCTGTATTGTGAAGCCCAAAAACGAAGATCTATCCCATGCTAACTCAAGGTATATATATGTGAAGACTAAAACCTAAAAGACTACTAAAGCCGTCATTTTGAAGAATAGAATTTTAGGGTTTGAGTCTTGTTAATTGTGAGCCTTTCTTGTGTCTCCTTGATGCAAGTTTAGGACTGTGTTTCAGTTGTAATTTGTGTAATCCCTCCTAAGCTTTTAAGTACGGAGAAGGTTTGTTTTCTGGGTGATTGAAACCATTCTGTTTGTATCGTTGTTATAATCACAGGGTGTGATTGAAAGGAAGTGAGACGGGATCTCAAACTTAGGAGTTCCTAGGTTGAGTATAGCACGGGTAGAGTCTAGGAGATAAGTCGTGAACTTGAGAAGTTTGCTGAGGGCTTTGATCTAGCTCTATTACAGTGAATTCCTTCCTAGCTTGGTAGCCCCCAGAGTAGGTCATTGTTTACGCCGAACTGGGTCAACAATATTCTGTGTTATTTACGTTTACTGTCTATTGTTTTTAATTGTTCATTTATCGCTACTGTGGACATAAACTATAGCATCTGTCTTAGCATTACGACTGGTTACATACGACTAATGTTATAGCTTCTGTCATAACATATGTCCCCAGTAGGTGCCAGAATTTCAGATTTCATTTAGAATACTAACTTGTATATTCCCCATTCTATTCTTTTGAATTATCCTATTATTGTTATTGTATTGTAGGATGTTCATGTTCCTACTTTAGGATGAACCAAAATCTAGTTTGAAAGCACAACAATAATGGAGAGCTTTGCTTTAGAGATGCTTATCTTTTTCAAAAATCTTCCCTTAATAAGGTTTATTGGGATAAGTTTATTTATAACCTCTCCATTCATCGTTCTAAATCACTTCTTGTTTGGAGGCTTTTACACAAAAATCTTCCCACAAATCAAAATTTGTGTGCTAGAGGTTGACATGTTGTTTCCCAGCGTAATTTGTGTGGCAAGGAAATGGAGACTAGTCAACATTTTTTTTTGGATTGTGCTTTTGCGAAAACTATTAACATTGATATTGACACCGTTCTGAATATCTGTAAAAAATCTTGGTCTCTTCAATGCAAAATTGTTATTATTGTCGCTATTATCAATTTAATTGATGTGATTTGATTTGTCAAAATAAAAAGAGGTTTTACAACAAGATTGTTTCTTGAAAATTGGCCTGCCATATGGTGATCTCCAACACTTCTCTTGCTATAACTCTACAAGGACCTTTGTCTCGGATATGCATAAATTTGTGATTCTTTAGGCTTTTTATGTTATAATCCAAGCTCTCAATGCTCCTAGGATTAGAGGTTTTATAGCATCCTCACACTGTTTCTTGGATCAAGTGCAACATTTATGACACATCAAAAGGTTACACCAGCTCATGCTGCTTAAGGTGTGGTATTTTCGGTATAGCAATGTTGTTGTTGTGGGTTGTTTTACTCTAAACTTAACATATGCTTTTTCTATTGAGCTCATGGGGCTATGTTTGCAATTGAGTTATCTTCTTAAATGGGTGGATATCTCTTTGGTTGGAAACAAACTCTCAATTGGTTAATATGACTTTTAAGAATCATTGTCTTGTTCAATGGAGGTTAATAAATATATGGTTGTATTGTGATTAGTTAACCAATAACTTGCAATTCATTATTTCTGATATTTTCATAGAAGGCAACTGTTGTGTAGAAAAAATTGTTTCACTTGGTCACCATAGTAATAGTTTTGTTTGGTGAAATTATATTCCCCTTTGTATATCAGATTTATTTAGCCGAAATAGGTTAGGTCTTCCTGATTATCGTTTATGTTGATGTATTTTAAGGGCTAAATCTTTTGTTTGCTCTGCACTCTTTTTTTCTTCTTCACTAAGATTCTATTTCATTGGATTTTTGTTGTATGATTTTTAACAAGATAAATGTTGTTTATGATACCGACTGTATACTACTCCTTCCGTCCCAAATCTATGGTCCTTTTACAGTTTTAGTTTTGTCTCAAATTTTTAGTCCTTTTAAAAAATCAATGCACAATTAGTGATACTTTACCATTTGTACCCTTACTAAAGCTAAAACATTAATTAAATATATTTTCTCTTTCTTAATAAAGTAAGGGTAAAAATGACATAACTTATCAATCTTTATCATTTCTTAATCTCAGTGCAAAACTCTAAAAGGACTAAAGTTTTGGGACGGAGGAAGTACTAATTTTGGCCTAGTCCACCATTTATTGTAATTTATCTTCTTTTTTATTTTAATTAAATTTAGAAAAAGGCGCAGTTGTCTTTTGTTTTCACTAGTAGAAAAAAAACATTTGGTTATATGATTTCACTACGGATATGTAAATATCAGTAGTGAAACACAATTAAGCAAGAGATTCCACTACGGATATGTTGTTGGCTTGAGAAATGTGCACGTAATTAAAGAATGTGCTCTGTTCAATTTTTAACACCTCTTAAAACAAAAGAAGTTGATCGCATAATAAATCATACTTACTACTTGCAAGATTAAAATCAAGCCTCTCAAAGTGGGTTCCTTAGTATAATGTCATGTCATGCCGAAGTTTCTAACAGCAAAGGTAAACTAGTGGGTGTTCAAATTGGGCCTCTCTAATGATTAGTAACATTAATTTAATCATATATATATATATATATATATATATATATATATATATAGGATTTTTCTATCATGTGCAAATTTGCACATATTAAAAAATTTTAAATAGTAAATTTGTATTGGAATTTGTACATTTTATATTAAATGTACAATTTTTTAATAAATAATTATTGTTTTTCATTAAATACTTACTATTTTTTATTACTTTAACATGTGCAATGTTGCACATGTTAGACAAACCTATATATATATATATATATATATATATATATATATATATATATATATATATATATATATATATATAGTGTAAAATAATCTTCAATTAAAGAACTAAGATGCTCTATATTTTTCACATTAGGTATCTTATGTATCTTTCAGAATCTAATTTGAGTGTTTAATAGTAGATAGTAAAAAATATCTAATGTGGTGTATGTAAAAGTGCTTATCCATGAATTAAATTGTGGTCATAAAAAAATTTTGGGAAAACTTACTTGGGACCATGTTGAGTGGCATACCAAAAGAGTCCTTTATGAATATTTGAGTTGGCATTTTGCAGAGATTAATACATACCCCAACACAATTTGTTTGTTCTAAGACTCTGCATGTATTGTTTAAACAAATCATAATAAAGGGGAGAGGATAATGAATCAATATGTTACTCATTATTATTAGAAATTTAGAATGATGGATGAAATAATGAGTTTGGTAGTATTTGAAAAAAATAACAACTTTGAAGTTGATCATGATATATTGTGTGAATATATACTCCATTAGAGTTCACCTAGAATGAGATGTGCTACATCACATTATATATGCAGAAGTTAAAGTTCAAATTTCGGACATTTTATTTATTCATTTAAGGTAAAAAAATTAGCGACTAAACAACTTTAAAAAAAAAAAATAGAATGAGATGTAGAACATAATAATTAGAGTTAATATATTAATCAATTAGAGAAAGCAAAACTTACCTGCATTTTTTTATGTGGACAACATTCTTTTCCCTTTTCCCATTGACTTCTGATTCTCTCACCTTTACATAGTGAAACTAACTGATGAGATAAATATTGTAAAAAAGAAAGAAAAAGAAAAACTAATGAGATTACTTGAAAAAATAAGACCATGCATGCCAATAAAGATGGGCACAAGAGTTTAGACCAACTCTTTGATCACACTCACAAAAAGAAAATCAAGTATATGAGAAAGTAATAAAATAATATTTACTTTTTAAATTATTAAATGAAGTAATATTTTTTGTATGTAGTGTATCTAAACTCATGTGACCACGTAAAAATTATTAGTAAAATAACTTGCAGGAGCTCAAATAAAGATCGTAACTTTCTTTTAATGGGCCTAGAGGCAAAGGGGCATGGTCTTCCCATTTTAAAATTTGGTAGGTACGGAACTGTATTTTCTGTTAAAAAAATTGGTAGAGTATTAGATAGTATTATAATTTTAATAATTATTAGTTGAATTTAATATTAATAGTAAATATTATAGTGGCTTGGACCAATGACCAACAAACATACTATTTTTTGTTGTATTATTATTGCCAATGTGGAAAGGCATGGATAACGTGTTATAGCATGAATTCTACGTCGTGGGATTCAAGAATGGTAAATTTTCTATGTTCATATATTGAAAAATTACATCATCATTATTATAATATATAATAGTTAAATTCGTTTGAATTTAGGGTTAAATGAATTGGAAAATGGGGTTGAAAATAGAGTGAGCCCGTCTTAGACTTTATATAGATTCTAGCTTGTAGTTTGCATCCCGTTAAAAAAAATTTAGGTGGAACGTTAAAAATTTATTTTATATAAACTCATTTAAATAAATATTTTCAATAGAGTAATGGACAAACAAATCAACGAGATTATACTCCTTTTTAAGTTAACATGTTATTTTACGAAATTTAACTATATATAACATTATATCTCAATTATAAATTTATAATATACTAATACGTGAATAGATCCTCTCCCGTACATATTTCCTCATTTGTAATCTTGGCTCTTTATTAAAAAACAAAATAAAGTGTGAATGGTGTGGAGCTGTCAAAATTTGGTCGGACTAATGGGCTGGTCCATCAGCCCATGAACTTGGACGGATTGGGATTCAAAAAACCTAGCTCAAATACAACCAGGGCTTTCTAGCCCAAGCCCATGTAGCCCAAATAAAAATTGGGATGGGTTTTCTAGCCCATTGGGCTTCAGGCCGACCCATTATCAAAAAAAGTATGTCATTTTATAAAAATAATATCAATAAAAACATAAAAAGGGTTATAATTACCTACAACTTTTTAAAAACTAAGTTTATAATTATGAATTTGATTTAAAAAATTTTACCTAAAAGTTAAATCAAATTAATTGGAAAGATATTATAAAAAATATAGTTAAATGTGTAAGCTTAATAAAAAGGTTATAATTACCTAAAACTTTTTTAAAAAACTAAGTTTATAATTTATTAATTTGATTATATTTTTTTAGGGATCAAACTAGAGTTTAATCGATATTTAGTGCTGATGTAAAAATTATTTACACTTGCATACGAATATATCTCAATAAAATTGATAGTTATGAGAACTAATACATCAAAATTATATAAAAAATATCGAATAAACGGGAAAAATAAAACGAAATGGGTCGGGCCAGCCCATTAGCCCACATGGCACATACGGACGGGCTCGAGCTCATTAATGTGAAGCCCAATAATAATTGGGCTGGGTCAGGCTGGCCCACATATATAGCAATGCTTTAAAAACCGAACCAGACTGGCCGGTTCAACCGGTTTGACCGTGAACCGGCCATAACACCGGTCCGAACAACCTTCCTGAACCGCTAGTCTGCAGAACCGCTAAATAAACAGGAAAAACCGGGATGAACCGGTGGGACCGGTACCGGTTTTAGTTAACCGGCCGGTCCAATGTTTTAAACAAAAAAACGCAGAAATTTTTTTTTTTTTTTCCTCTTCTGTCAGTTTCCAGCGTTCCAGTACACGGTACTCGCAGAGTTAAAAACAACTTATGATTATTATTATTATTTCTTTATAAAACTTGCATTTTTAATTACCAAAGTTCTCTTTCTCTATCTTGATTTTCCCTCATCAGTTTAGATCCAATACAGTTCTTGATCCAGATGGATAGAATTTGTAGAATTTGAGAAGAAGAAAAGATGGGTAGAATTTGAAAAGCAAGAAAGTGAAAAATAGATGGATTTATGTTGCTATACAAGACATACATACATGCATATAGTGGTAGAAATTTCATTATATATATATATATATTGTACTACCGTACCACAATATATGTCACTTTTACATTTTTACACATTAAGAAATGTAATCATTGCTGTATCGAAAAGAGAAATTATGAGTTAATTTACAAAATTGTCCTTCATTTATGGTATTGAAAAAATAAATTGAAAAATTGAAAGAAGAGAGAGTAATAAATAGTTAAGGGTATAATAGGAAAAGTTGTATTAAATGCTTCCTTGGTAATGTAAAGTGACATATAATTTGGTACAAATTTTTTCCTCAAAGTGACATATAATTTGGTACGGAGGTAGTAGTAGATAGTAGTAGAAATTTAGAGAAGTAGGAGAGTGAAAGTGGTTGTGCGGCAGATTTTTTGTTAATGATAGGTAACGAAAGAGATTTATGGTTAGTACTCCCTATATATATATTGCCTTGTTGGGCTATAAATGTGTATTGGGCCATTCAATCCATTATGTTGCTGAAAAACTACTACTCTTACTATTATTATGGTGAATTTTATTTATAAAATTATTACTTATCAAGTCTAATATTAATTTATTATTTATTATTTCTCATTCCGGTCCAATTGGTTCAATAACGGTCTAACCGGTCCGACCGATTAAACTATGAACCGAAGGTCACACCGGTTGAACCTCCAGTCCGGTTCTTAAAACATTGATATATAGTCTAGCCCGTGCTGGCGCATTTGACAGCTCTAAGTGTGGATGGTAATTGCTCTCTCTCCGGTTAATTTAGGAATTGAGAGGATCTGCTCTCATACTAATACATTTCAATATATAGGGTGCGTTTGATCTGTTAAAAAACAGAGGACTGGACAGAACAACTTTTGTTGTACCATGTTTGATTTAGAAACTGTTTATGGGACTGGACAAATAGGCAATAAGGGACAGGACAAAAACAAGAATTTTTGTCCCCTACTGAACCACAATACAACTTTTTTTCCACGGTACAACTATAAAAAATACGAAAATAATACCCATTTTATTTTCGAATATAAAAATTATTGTCTCTCTATCTCTTTCCAATGCAGTTTTGTTCTGTCCTGTATTATCTTATTATGTCTTGTATTGTTCTGTTATGTCCAGTAACTACTGTTTTGCAAGTCAATTGGTATTCCTAAAGTTCCCTTGATATCCTCTATTTTCTTAACTTATCTAAAAATATACGAAAAAATTACCTTATACTAATAAATTTAAAATATTGAAAAAGTTAACAAATTATAATTTAATCAAAGTAATAAACATTTACTTAAATATTTCACTCTAGAATGCTAAAAAGGTTTTCTTTTTTTACCTGTAACCTGATAATTTTATCTAAACAAACTTTTAAACAAGGTTTAGTCTACCTATTTAAAAAAATAAAATAAAAAGTCTGATATGAGTTTGAGTAGGTTAAGCTGAAAGTCCCTATAAATCAGTTTGTTCTACACTTAACTCTATTGAAAGTCCATGACCAAAATAAAAATAGAAATTAGAGGTCTAGAGTCAACTCGAATAAAAAAAATCAACAAAATAAATAATTATAATTTTGACTATTTAAAAATAAATTAATATATTAAGTTTGTGAAGTATATATAGTTTGGGTGGTTTACCTCAGAGGGACCGAGTAACCAAGCAAAGAACAAAGTGGTGAAGACGGCAAAATATTCCCTTGCTAATTTAGAAGGTGGCATCACTCTCCTTATCTGCCCTTCGTCATCCACAATTAATTAATTAATTAATACTATAAACATAGTAATTACCTTCAACATAGTTTATATACTATGCTAAAGCATTCAAATTAAGAATTCTTAATCAGGAAGAGGCCAAACATTTTATATTGACGGTGTTTTCGGTGTCCTATACATGTCAATATCTCACACTAACACAACATCAGTTACATTTAATATTTTTAATTTTATAATTATTATCGTTGTCTGTGTATTAATTTTTAATATTGTATTTGGTGTCTGTGTTGTGTTAGTGTTTCATAAAATATATCCTAATAGCTTATTGATAGTTTCAAACTTGAAAAAGACATGAGAAAAGAGAGAAGGTATTGAACTTACCATTGCAAGTATTGGCTTTGGAAAAGCTCTATCAAGTGCATCTAGAATAACTTCTTGCTGTTGAATGGTATTAAATTTCTGTGAAGCCACAGTAGTTGCTTCCACAAGGCTATCAAAACCATTCTTATTGTTACTTATGCCTGCAGAGGATTCAAAATTGATCATATACAAAGAAAATTACAAAATCCACTTGTGAAATGATAAAAAGGAAGAAATTACCTGTTGCTGCTTGAACACTTTTTGATAAATGGTTTATAGCTAATTTATCAAACCAATTATCTTTGTATACATTAGTTTTTCTTAATGTTTCTTCAGCAATGTTATCTGAAGGCCTTGCAAGAACTCCAACTACAAAAGTGTGTTTTGGTTTAAGTCTTAGGCTTCTCCACTGAGCTAAAGTTGGTGTTAGGCTCATGTTGTGTGTAATCACTTTTGCATCCATTTGTGAATATTAATGATTAGTTTCATAAGAGAGAAGCTTATATAAGAGAGGCTTAATAAAGACAAATAGTGCATGAAAAGAATCTTTTCCTAAACTCATATTCTTGATTCTGTTTTAGGTGCTTTATTTTGTTGGGTTGTGGTACTTACCTCGACATGATGTGATATACATAATAGTCTATGATTGAAGGATTCACCATTTGAGTGAGAGTACCAGTACCGGATACATACTCGTACCTTAATTTATGTCCATACACGTATATTAATTTTTCTAAAAATGTCGTACTCCGTACCGATATCCGTATCGGGTACCGGTACCGTACCCGCACCTAGGCAAGGTAGATAATAATTCTTTATTTAATTGTAATATTCTTTGTTTATTAACTTCTGTGAACTACTTAAGCCACAAATTGTGTTCCCACTACTACCACTGTTCACCTTATTTTCTTTTAACAAATCAAATAAAAGTAGACTATAAAATGGAATTTACAAGTCTGTTATTTGAGATTTGAACCTTTTGTCAAAAATTTGAACAAGGATAGCTTACACCTTTTTACAAAAATTAATTGAACCAAATGTGATTAAACAAAATCCTAGGAAATAATACACTGTTGCAAAAACAAAAGAACAGCTTGACATTTTTTTATTATTCTGAGCATTATCACACTATCACCCACTCAAGTTTTGGTCTATGATGGAGCAACTTCTATTAACCATAACCATTCATGTTATTAAAATAATGCTCTTACAACAAAACTGCACTTGGCAGAGTTGTTAAGCTTCTATAAATTTACTTTTACAATACAATAACTGCCAGATTTAAGATTGTGTTTCAAACTTAAAATACAATCATATACTGTACCTTAAATTCCACCACCTTAAAATAGTGTTAAGCTACTATTTTCTTTTCATACAAGCTTACAACATAGTACTAAAACTCAGCATCTTAGAAGTTCTATTTCAAATTAAACTTCATAAGCAATTTTCAAATTGTATTACAATTAGAACTGCTGTAGCTGACCCACATGTAAGAACCCATCTTTATATACACAAACAAGTTTTTTGCTAAATAAATGTAATTGGTAGGATATGTTTGAATGGACAGTAAGTTAGGCAAATTGGACTGAGGTTTACCAAAGCTTGAAGTGTAACTTTCGTCAAAAACGTATTGACTCGCTGAATTTGTGACTAACTTACTGCCAATTCCACATACAGTTGTTTTTAAACTTCTTGCTCATGTATTGTATGCAGTAAAGATCAAAGCAAAACAAGCAGAGAAATAGCTAATAAAAACTACAGATCACAGATTGTATTTAAAAGAAAGCATGGTCTAAAAACACCAACAGCATCATCACAAACCTCTAAGACAGACAAATTAAATCATTCAAAGGATCACCACCATTTACACAATAACATATGAATTGATTCAATTCTAAAACTACCCTACTGTGACCATCATTTTCAGTCAATTCAAGTCATAATAATAAAAAAACACACCCCTAGTTGAAATAAACAGTACCACATGAAACAAAAAGCAAATAGCTCATTCCTTTGCAGTTTTGTTGATCAAGGACTTGTGAATGTGAGGAATGACACCACCACCAGCAATTGTTCCCTTAATAAGGGTATCAAGTTCTTCATCTCCCCTAATAGCAAGCTGCAAATGCCTTGGTGTTATCCTCTTCACCTTCAGATCTTTGCTTGCATTTCCAGCGAGCTCAAGAACTTCTGCTGTCAGATACTCCAGAATCGATGCCAAATACACTGCAGCTGTTGCTCCCACACGTCCATTGGCTTGGACTCTTTGTTTCAGCTGTCTGTGAATCCTACCCACAGGAAACTACAACCACCATTGCAATGTAAACAAAGTATTAATTTAAGATCACAAATCAAAGATTAAAAAACATAAATAACAGAGAGGAATATGGGTCCCACTATACTACAAAACCCAATAATTTAATCTTACAAACTCAGTTATCCAATGAAATAAAATGAGATTTAATTTGTATAAACTAACTATACTATAGTATTAGGATAAAAAAATTGTCAAATGGTTAATACTTTTTACTTCAATTGTAACTATTTCTAATGTCACAAACATAAATTGTGAAATCTTGACACTGTAAACTTTTCTATAAAAGCATTATTTCAACATTTCTTTAAAAAAAAAAAAGCATTATTTCAAAATTAAACTCGTGAAAATTACTCCGGCAAGAAACAATGTTTGTTAAAAAATATCAATAAAAATCTGAATAGATTTAATTGAAGTTAAACGATTTCAACATTTGTTTACTAATTAAAAGAAAATCAGTTCAATTTTTCTTCGCAAATAAAAAAATACATGTATCGCATAATTTACATAGACAAGAAAATTCTGCCGTCAGATAAAACACACAAGATTAAAACTTAAAAATCAAACCATAATTGGTTATTATCCGGAAACAACCGCCCAATTCTTAGTTTCAAACCCTAACCCTAAATATACCACAAAAGAATTCTAACCCTAAAAATCAAACAACACAGAAATAGTGAAATTGAAAGATTCGATTATAACCTAGAGAAGAAAGGAAAAACGTGAATTACCTGAATTCCAGCACGAGAAGAGCGAGAAGTAGGTTTCTTCTTGTCTTTGTCTTTGTTAGCGGCAGTGGTTTTCGCTGCAACAAGTCCTTTTCCACCTTTTCCTGCCATCGCTTAATTACCTGCAAAATTCAACAATTTCACAAGATATTAGGTCATGCGAAAATGTTTCTCGGTTTGTGATGAAGAAAAATCGGCGAGGAAAATATGATTCGTGAAGAGTGAAGAAAAAAGAAGAGAAGGAAGAAAAACCTGAGAAATTGAGAGAGAGAGAGAGAGAGAGAGAGAGAGTGCGCGTAATTTTGAGAGTTTAGATCGAAAATAAGAGAATGGGGTGAAATGTGGTTGTTATGGCATTAAATTAAAATTGTGAGATACGTTTTGTTTTTTGAAAATTTTACAAAATAATAGGCGCTTAACTTTGCGTGGGAATAAAATTTCATTGCCAATTTCAAACACTTTTATTTTCCCGCTCTGATCTGAAATTTATTACGGCCCAATTTATCAAAACATCTACTGGATGGGCCGAATTGGACTTATTTACATGAAAATTATGGAAATTACTATTTAGGCCTCCAAACATACCACTGATTTTTTGGATCCAGGATGGTTTGGAATATATAATCCAAAAACATCTAATTTTGGAACCTACTTTCCAAAATTAGTTAATTTCAAATTTTAACTTCCAAGATATAAAAATAAATGAAAAAAAGTTCCAATTTGTCAAAGGGACTTAAATTTGTATCAAATTAGTCATCTATATTATTACCATTTACCAATATAGGATCTGTTTGTTTAAGCTTTCAAAAAAATAGATTTTTTTCAAAAAAATCTAGAGATTTTGAAGAAAATCTAAAGCTATTTTCCGTTTGTTTACAATCATAAAAATCTATTTTTTTAGAAACTGGTTTTCAACAAAATAGATTTTGAATAAAGCTATTGAAAATAGCTTTTTATTTTGAAGGAAAAATAGATTTTTTTACTAAAATGATTTTTGAAAAAATCTGAAACAAACACCACTAAAATAAAAAAAGTGATTTTTTTTTTTTAAAAAATCTCAAACAAACGGGCTCATAATGAAGACTCAATTTTGGTAACTAATGAAGACTCATTTTGATCATCAATAATTTTTTACGGTCCAATTTAATTATTATTAGAAACAAAATTCAAATCAGTATATGTATTTTTATCAATTGGACCACTGTGAAATTTAGTTTTGTCTAAAACTAATTGGGTCGTCAAACAATTATGAGGGACTAAAATGAACTTTCACACTTACTGTATTTTAAGATGCTACATGGAATTCTAAAATATTAATTAAGGGGATGTATTGAATTGAGATTTCAATGGATTTTAAAAGACTTTTTTATGTTAAAAAATTTCATTGGTATTCAATCAAGACTTTTATAAAATCAAATCAAATCTTGTGGTATTAAATTTAGACAATTAATTTTTTTTTCAAGGAATGAAATCCGTTGTTATTCGATTGAGATTTCTCAGGACTTATAAAATGTCACTTGGTATTCAAAAATCAACAGATTTTGGTTGATTCTTTTGTGTAGTGGGATTTCGTGAGACTTTTTAGTTAAAAATACACTTGAGAGACTCTTCCAATAATTTCACCAAAAATCTTGAGACTTTTTCAAACTCTCCAAGATTTTTTTTTCTTTCACAATTCATCATCACTGTACCAAAATTTTTCTTCTTCTTTTCTTTCTTCCTTCGGTTGCTTATTAAATATGGTTTTTGCAAGTTTTCCTTTTGAAAAAATCTGCAATTTTTTTTCATATTGGATTCAACACTTTTTCTATTTCTTGTGTTATTCCAATCATTGAAGTGAGATATGCAGTCGGTTTAACAATAAAAATTGTATATTTTTTTATATATACAATCGGTGATTCACTTGCTTCATCTGCTTTTATTTCCAACATCGTACGTAAAGAAAAAAAAAATACACAGAACTTTTCATTTTCCAACATCGTACGTAAAGAAAAACACAGTACTTTTCATCATTTTTTATTTTCTTTTTTGGATTCCCAAAAAAAATATAATTTTATTTATTTATTACTCTTATAATTTTCCTAATATATATTGAGTCTTTTAAAATTTTCCTAATATATAAAGTATTATGAAATCTTGAGTGTAAAAAGTCTTTTTAAAAAAATCTCTCAAAATTCATTCAAATCATCATGTGTTAAAAATCTTGATTGTAAAAAGTCTTTTGAAAAAAATCTCTTAAAATCTCATAAAATCATTATAATCTCACGAAGTCATTTAAAATCTTCAAGATTTTTTTTGTCAAAATAATCTCTTTAAATCTCAATCCAATACACCCCCTAAATTCTTCTATGTTATTGCTAGATTAATTTATCAGAAAATTTTCTGTATTTGAATGTGATTGTTAGTCTTTTTTCGCCATTTGTTTTGGGTTTGAGAATTCAATTCTTGAATGCGACAACATTAAAACTTTTGTGAGAGAAGCTTATTGTTCATTATTATAAAATAAAAAAAAGGAAAAAAAAAACTTATGGTTCATTATAATTTTATCCAACTTCAAAGTAGACATGGCAACGGGGCGGGGCGGGGCGGGGGCGGATTTTGCCATCCCCAAACCCATAAAGTTTGGGTTTCCCCAAACCCATCCCAGTTCCATGCGGGGATAAAAAGTATAACCTCAAACCCCTACCCAACGGGGATCGGGTATCCCCGTTACGCCTCTTTCCACATGAATTATGATTGTATTTTAGTATTTTTTTATTAAAAAAAAAGGTCAAAAGTCAATATTTTTTGTTTTAACAATATTTTTTAAAATAAATAAAAGAAATAGAGAAAATCATTTGTTTATTACTCAAATTAAAAATTAAAAATAAACATATGAATATAATTTTAAGAGATTGTTTAAGAGTTTTTAATTTTAAATAGGTAAAATTTAAATTTAACATAAGCGGGGCGGGTTCGGGGTGGGTATCAATGTCCCTGTTACCCGCCTTAAACCCATCTTTTAAAATCGGGGAAAACTCATACCCAAACTCAGTCAACTCGAATTTTCCCCGTCAAAGCGGGTAGGGTTTGGGCGGATACCCGCGGGTATGGGTTTTATTGCCATGCCTACTTCAAAGATTAGCATTTAGTCTTTTTTTTCATGTACAAATAATAACTGCTTAAGTTAAAGTTAAAAGTTTCACATCGAAATAATGCATGTCACTTGTAATGGCCTAATTTATTCAAAATAATGTAGTGGTCTTAATGGATGGTTGAGATTCATTCTTCCCTTTCTTGTTTTTACCCATTCTTGCAAATAAGCATTTCCCATACTAAAATATGTCACCTATTAATTTTAATTCTTATCTTAAAATTATTCTGATTTTAATTATATGTTAAATACTACTAGAATATCAAATCAGTCGTTTCATAAGTGTAGTTCAAATGATAGCTACTATATATATTATTAGAGTGGTTGGGGTTCAAACCCGGATTCCATGTTTTTCCACATTTAAATGTGATGTGAGTCCTACCATTGGCTATTTGACCAAAAAAAGAATATCAAATAAGTCATAATTATGAAATAGGTACATGATTGAACCTAGTGTAAAATAGATTTTCCGTCCTACATTTATAACGAGTTTTGGTTTTCATTCCTGTAAAATAAAATTATTTGTTTTCATTCTTAAAAAAAAATCTTTTGTTTTCCATCCCTAATGAGCAAAATTTTGGAATGTTACATTTTTATGTTCAAAATAGTATATATTATGTCTATATATCATGTTAAACCTATATAAGCTCACATTAAGGACTAAAAACAAAAGAATTTTTTTTATAGGAATGAAAAGAAGTGAAATTATTTTACAGGGACGAAAATCAAAACTCGCTATAAAAATAGGGACTATAAAAACATATTTTACCCTTGAATCTAAATAGAAATGCTTTCTATTTTATTACCACCAACAATTCGTTATGTATGGATGATTAGATTCCATTGATACAAAGCCAGTGATTCTATTTTCTCTGACGGATAGTCAGAACTTCATCTCAGCTCAAATCCTACGAAGTTGAGAGGTCCACTACAAATCAGAAATTCTTGAAGTAGTGTTATGTTTTTAAATAGGTTATCTCCTTACGTTCTCACACCAAAGCAAAGTAAGATAGTCTTATCTTCTTTTTTTGAATTATCGTATATAATCAAATTCGGATTATTTTTTTTTGAATTATATAATTTTGAAATTTTTTTATTTTGAAATTAGAATATTGTATTATTAATACGTATGTTTATAATAGAATTATAAAATTATTGAACTAAATATAAAGAAATAATTTATTTTGAAATTATGAAATGAAAGTCTAAATTATGAAAATAAAGAAATAATTTAAGTAAAGAAAAAGATGGATGTTTCTTTTGTTCTTTCGCAGCGGTCGGAAAAGAGTCAATGTAGTCAACATAATTATATATTTCGAAATTAATGTCATAGAGTTGCGAAGGATGAACTTTTGACAGTTTAAAATATGAATTCTTGAACAAAAATGAACTTTAGGGGAATTTTTATTGTCATGCAACCAGTAGGAATTGAACATACGCCTTCACCAATTATGAGTTGGGTGGTTTAACCATTTAGCCATGGATGCTTCACGTAAAATCCTCTGAATCCTCCTAGCTAGCTCGTGAATAATAAATATATTCTATATTTTTTTCTAGGTTTGGATTTAGTTGATTGTGCTAGGATTTAGTAACTAGAATATGAACGACCATATTTGTTTGACGCTTAACAAACTCTACCTCAAAGTTGAGAACTAATTAATGGTGCTCACGGATCGATTTGGATTGGTTTTGAGTAAAAAAAATACATTTGATCCAACGTTAGAACTACAAGCGGTTTGGTTTTGAATGGCTACTTAAAAAATCCGATCTAATTTTGTGCGGTTTAATTTGGAATGATTTTTTTATATCCAAATTACAAATTCTAATTTTTATTATTAAATATTAACATTATAAAAAGAGAAAAAGGAATATGCACTGACAGTGTAAAATAATTTTACACTGTCAACTAATAACAACCATGTATTCCTCCACATCACCCCACTAAACCTCACTTTCTTAATATGATGTGGAAGAATGCTTCATTTTTATTAGTTGTTAGTGTAAAATTAATTTACATTGACGGTGCATCGTCTTTAAACTCTTATAAAAATACGGTAAAATAATATTCGATTTTCACAAAAGAACATTCAAACACATAAAAAATATTCGATTTTTTGCAATTTTCGATTTTTGGATTTGTTTCTGATTTTTATCTGTACTAGACGTCTACCCGTGCGATGCATGGGTTTTATGCACAGTTTTATAATGTAACATCAAAATATTATTTGTATAAATAATAAATCAATAATTAAAACAATAAATATTATCAAAATAATATAAACAATAAAACTCATTTAAATATGATTCTTTTGTAAGTTTAAGAATCCACTTAAGAGGGGAGTTGAATTAGATTTTGTGACTTTTTTATTTTTCTTGAAAGACTATGGTGAAAGTATGAATAAAGTGCATAAAAATAAAAAGATAGGGGAAAGAGAAAATGAAGACAAGAGAATTATAGTGGTTCCCCTATTGGTACGTCCACTCTCTTCACACTCTATGAAGGAATTCACTATGTCAAAATCTTTGTTACATGCAATCTTACCCCAAGAACCCCTAACATTAATCTTTCTAACATACACAAGATAGCACCCCACTATCTAACCACAAGAATCTTCACCAAACCCTATGATGAAATTCTCATACAACACAAAGAGAAAGCATCCACTTTCTCTCAAACGCACTTGTTTCCACAAACTAGGAAAACAAGCAACAGTACAGAGTTACAGATAATTGAATACAAGTTTGAGTACAAGAGAATTTGATACAACAAAATTCTAACAATTTGGTTTGTCTCTCAATATAACAATTTAGAATAATAAATTCTAAGTGCTCAGAATTTTTTTATCTAATATGAAATTATGCGGGAAAGTTTCAAAGAGTTTTGTGAAAGTTTGTATAGAGAATCGTTATGAAAAGGTTAATGAAAGTGATTAGTTCTTTAATATAGAGTATGACACCTCTTAGAAAATAAAATGACAATGATTTGGAAAGGTAAAACAATGAAGGCTAAAGGTGTGTCACGATTCAGAATTTTTCAAATGGACACAGAGGTAAATCGATTTACCTAATAGGGTAAATCGATCTACCCTTCTTTTAATGTTAAAAAATTTGCAAAATTGAACTAGGTAAATCGATTTACATATCAAGTAAATCGATGTACCTTATTGTTTTTCAGAATTCTCAAAATGGCAGAGTTGATGTAAATTTATTTACATCCTTAGGTAAATCGATTTACATGCTTAAATCCAAAAAAAATTTCTAAGTTATAAAATACTTTTTATTGGAAACATAGAAGAGTTTAGATTAAAGTTTGTAAGCATAATTAAAGCATATAAGTTTATTCTTATAAAAAAAAAACTTATAAGTTTATAACAGTGAATTGCTTATTGTACCTAAGATTATTCCCCATAACTTGATCAAGATTTTCATATGGTAATTTGAATTTCTTCAACCTTGAACACTTAAGCATAATCAATCTTTTTCTTCTTTTCACATATTTGTCTTCACCAGAATAACTTCAATCTACAAGTTTGTCTTTCGCACCTTTATCAAAGTAGGTAACTAATATGGTTCTTTTATTTATGAAAAATATGAATATGTTTCTTGCACAAATTTTAGTCTAATTGAGAGTTCACAACTAAATCCCCTTTTATAATAGAATATTGTGACGTATTTGTTGATTAATTTGTAGAATTCAAAAGTTTCATGAGAACACCAATACATAACTTCTCCAAAGAGATCAAAAAGTTATGAATAACAATGTTGTGTTCCTAAAGCTATGAATGTTATTTTTAAGAGAATTAATTTTGTCATTCAAAAAGGATTAGGGGTACAATTTGTTATCTGTTTGCCTTTCATTCATATATAATTACCCATATATATATATATATATATATATATATATATATATATATATATATATATATATATAAAATTTCAGGGGAATAGAAAACACTATATATTTGTAATTTGATTCATAATTTAACACTTCACTATTTCTAATTATAACAAACACGACAAAACACGCTTAACGTAACCAATCGCACAGAGCACGTGTATCATACTAGTTAGATTGAAAAAAAGAAGTTGAATCACCGAAACTTTAAGTGATGAAATTTTAACTATATAATAAATATTTTAACTTCAAATTAATGTTTGGTTCTCCCAAAAGGCATGTATAATCATCAATCATCAATCAATCAATCAATCATCAATACTATATACTAAAGCAAACTTTCAATTGCTGATGTGGCATATCTACAAAACTCTTTTGCTTATGTGTCATCCCTACAAAACACAAGCTTTTTCTCTATATTGAATGCATTCTTTTTGTTCTCTTCACCTACTAATTAATTGAATAATGGAACATTATCATACAAAAAATGTTATGAAAGGTGAAAGATCACCCCTTTTAATGTTGTTTGTTTTGTGTACTTATGTTTCTTAATCTTTCAATCCCTTTATGTACAATCTCTCATCATATATATATGGGCATGTGAATTTTCTATTTGAATCTTGAAAGGGTTATTAGTGATTTTGTAGAAGAATGGTAATTTTCTAAAATTTAGTGATCTCATTTTGTCTTTTTTTTTCCCTTTCTTCTCCATGTTCAATGAGTGAGGCCATTGTTGTAGTGCATATGTATACACACTCCCATGTTTTCTTCACATATTGTATATGCCATTAATTTTTTATAATTCCATTTATCATTATACTAATTCATGCACCTTATGGACCTATTGATTTATTGAATGTGAAGCCACTATAATGAAGTAGACGAGGTGAATCATGTTAAAGTTTTATATGTGCTTATGATTACAACCTTTCAAAATTCTCTTACCCTTTGATCTTTTTATACAGGTGCTTGAACAACGCAATTTTTTTTCTTTCTAGATTTGTGATCTCACATTGTGTTTGGGTCTTTTTTAGATTCAACAGGCCGGTGAGACTATTGTAGTGCATTGTTTTTCACATTCAATATTTTAATTACTTTTACGGTTTAATTAGTATTTTATATATTGTGCACTTTAAAAAAATAGTATTTTATATTGTGTATTATATGTATATTGCAGATGGTGTTGTAGATCACGTCATAAAAATTGTCATAGAGGAGCATAAACTATGTTGGAGCACAAATAAAATGTTGGGAATAGAGGCAAGATCAATTTATAAAAGATAAGACAAGTGTATACCACTCTCATGTCGAGTTTGAAAGTATACAAACAAATGAGACAATTCATGTAATTGCTATAAGAATCTTTTAGTAAAAAAAAGTGTCTGAATTTTTCTATATTAAAATAATAATAAAGAGATTAATTAGAGTATATATAGAATAGTGTTGCTAAAAGAATATGGTGATGAGTGAAAGACATGCATGATCCAAGTTATACATTTTAAGTAGTTTGTCTAGAAAAAATGGTAATTGAATTTATACAATAAAATTTAATTTTTTTTGCAAATTAAGGTTAAGACAATTCATTGAAAAAAAATCAACAAAATTAAATTAAAACGATTAACTAAAACATAAACTAAATTTTTTTAATCTCCATAATTTTTGTTCTTTAACAAAAAAAATTGAAAAGAAAATAGATCTACTCTTTCACAAAAGAAAATTAAGACTAGCTATTATTGATATCCTTACATCTGATATTAATTGTAATTTTTGTTTGATCAAGATATTAATGGTAATTTATTAATATATTTATACAAAAATACTTTAAGTTATAATTTGCTATATTTTTGTTCAAGTAGAAAGTGTCATATTATTGTAGATAGATAATCTTTAGGATATGCATCCTTTTCCACGAAAACTAAACATAGACTAAAATAACACTAACTACATATATATTTCGTTCTTAAAACCTCCTTTAGATTTATTCTTAAATTTTTTGTGAATATTATAATTAAATACATACAAAGTTATGTAGAAATTGTCATATTTGATTAGAAAAATTTCGCATCCGAATTTTCATAAAGAATGTTATTTAAAATTAATCAAATAATAGAAAAATATGAAAAGTGGTTTTAAGAGCTAAAAATAATACTTAATGTTATTTTTGTTTATCTGAATGTCGCACTAACTTTTATCATCTATCTATTATGACTTTTAAAAATTCTGAATATTTGTTGTTTATTTATAAAAGTGAACAATTTTTAAAAGTAACATACACTTCATTTAATCATGCTTAAACAACTATATAGGTTTAACATTGAACTACTATTTTTTTCATATTCCTTAACTCTTATTCTTAATTATGATAATTTACTCTTTTTGCAACAACCGTTGAACTACTATTTTTTCATATTCCTTAACTCTTATTCCATAGTTAGCGCGACATAAACAAAAATAACAGTTTCTACGTAAAAAATAAAAAAAAATAAAAAAAAGTACTTAATGCTATTTTTGTTTATCTGAATGTCTAGCGAAATTTTATCATCTATCCGCAGTTAAATCATATAGTTGTTTAAATCTATATTATCATCTATCCACAGTTAAATCTATATAGTTGTTTAAGCATGATTAACTGTTGTGTAGGTTACTTTTAAAACTTCTTCACTTTTATAAATAAACAATAAAAATTCAGAATTTTTAAAAGTCATTAAATTTAATAAAATAAAATAGTAATATTAAATATGTTAGGCCAAAAAATTGTACAAGTGCATTCTAAAACAACCGTACAACGCACGGGTTATCCACCTAGTACACCCTAAACATGTTAAAAGACAACCATTGCATATATAAGACTTCAAACAAGTAAAAAAAATTGATCTTCCCTACATTCTCATGGGAAAAAGAACAATAAAAATTCTACATTAGATATGTAATAACTCTTCTTTAATAAAGATTTAATATATATGTTAAAAAACATTTAATAGTAGATTTCATCTAGCTATTAGTAGCCATGAAAAATCTAGTATCACCTTCAAATAAATTAGATACTATCAAAATATCTTAAAAACCAAATTACATCATCTATATTAGTAGAGCCTCCATGTTACAAATCACAACCTGCTAACAAATTCACAATCATCCTTCTCATCTCCCATAGAGTCACAAAGCTAAACAAATTAACTAAGATCATGCAACAATTCATTTGCCCAGACAATCAAACTTTGATGCCACCACTCTTTAGCCACGGTCAAAACCGTAGCTAAAAGTGACATAGACCGTGGCTAATAAAGTTTACCACGGTTATTTTGAGGGTGGCTTATACCGACGTCGCAAAAAATTAGTCACGGCTAAATTTAATTTTTGCCACGACAATATAAAGCGTGGTAACAATTGAGTAATTAACTATGATTTTTTATCAATTAAAAAAGTAATTTGGCTAGGAGAATTCAAAAAAAAAAAGTAATTTGGCTACCGTCGTAACCGTGACTTAATATCATTAAACTTTGCCACCGATATAACTGTGGCAAACGTTGTTTTTTTTAAAGCGACTCTTATAGCTTTTCTTTCATTCTCTTTTTTTTTTTGGCTTTCTTTAATTCTTATATTCAAACAATTGTGATGTACTCCATCAACCCATTCAAACACGATTTTCATACATGTATGTCTTTACAACAGAGTGACAATGATAAACGACTATGGTGACGACTGTAGCAATCACACATATCAATTGTGAATGATGATTTCAATTAGGACTTCAAAATCCATATTTCTACCTAATAACTTACTTGTACATAGAAGTTGCAAAAATTTCCACCTACAAAAATTGAAATTTGAGGGAAAGGCAAACAAATTATACATAGATATAAATACAAATTTCAATTTTATACTACATATGCTGCATATTAAAGCCATATATTGAGATATGAAAGCGAATTTCGAACCTTTGTGAAGGGACCAAGTAAATTAAATTGAAACCTAATAGAAGAAGTAAAATTAGGGCATAATAAATTAAAGGCTTAATTACACTTTTGCTCCCTTATCTTTATTTTAGCTTTCAAGTTGGTCTCTTATCTTTTAAAAGTTTCAAAAAAGCAAAAGCGTCCACCTATAGCTCATATTATTTTTAAAAAAGCAAAATAAATACATAAAAAATACTGGGGGACATAGACATAACCTAGTGCGTCCACACAAAAGCGTGTAGGACAAAAAGATATCTCAACTTCTACCTAATCCTAACAGACAAAGTAGAAGTCCTAGAAAATCAAGGCCAATGAACCAATCGTCAAAATGAGAAAACAGTCCACGTACCCACTACTCCCTGCAGCTAGTAGCAATTGATGATGTTTATTCAAGCAATACCGTCCGAAATCACTAAATGGTACAGATATTGAAATTTCAACGTATGACGAAACAAATCTAGTGGAACATCCAAAGCAACCCAGAACCATTTGAAAGCCAGATCAAGGAATGGTCAATTAACGGAACTGAGCACCACGAACACAAGAAGCACTAAAATAACCCTGGAACCCCTTAGTGCGACGAACAACAACACCACCAACACGACGTATCAACGAACCAAGCCCTTTCGAACATTAATGTGTGCATATATATATATATATAGGGGAACTTTCAAGTAGGAGGGGTTTTAAAATGAGAGGGTGAGAGGAAAAAATAATGATCATTAGATTAAATTGTAAGGTGCAGATTAAAAGGTTCCACTTAAAATTAATTGCACATGATCTTTTCTCTATGTCTTCTTCTTCATCTTTCTCTCTCGAAAACGGAACAAAATAAAACGTTCAGACTTCATTCCTTTTAACACACAGAGAAAACCCATTCGGTTCTGCAGTGCTCTTTTCCTTCATTCACAATCGGATCTGAACAATTAGTCCACTAATCTTGAAAAGAAACATGGTTTTTATTAGGGATGATCATATTCGAACCAATCCAAAAGTAAAACCGCAAACTGAACCAATTCAAACCAAAACCGCAAAAAACCGCATTTAGTTTAAACCGCACGGATAGTTTTTCATCTAAACCGCGCGGTTTCGTTAGGTTTGCGGTTTTCATTTTAGAAAACCGAACCAAACCGCAATATTAACATAACTATATCAATTAATAGCAATCAACATATTACCTAGTCCAACTTAACAAACTCAACCCAAATTGAGTCCATAAAACAGTACGCTGTGAAAACATATCATTTAACGCGATCCAAAACTATATTATTGGTATTAAAAACAAGTTCTTATGTATATGCAATTTGTGTATATGCATATTATATCACGTAAACAATAAATAAATTAAAATTTTCTATGCTTATTTCATAACAAGTTGATAATATCGTCGTATTTTTTATATCGCGATAAACCGCACCAACCGAACTGATCCTAACCGCGTTGGTTTGGTTTGGTTTGGATGACTTTTTAAAAACCAACCGAACCAAACCGAACCGCATGTATTTTTATCTTGCAGTTAGGATGACTTTTTGCCCCAAAACCGAACCGAACTGAACCAAACCGCACCGCGAGCAACCCTGGTCTTTATAAATAAATAGCTATTATCCCAACTTCGCTTTCATGGTTGATTAAAAAGGGTGCGATTAATTTTAATAGATAGAAAATTATAGTTGATTCAACCAAATACCTTGCCAAGAACCGGAAAAGTCAAATTGGTGTATGAGTGGTACAATGAATTTGGTTTGAGTAACGAAACATGAATAAGATTTCAGATCTAACAATATAATCCTAGTTAATTATTTGAATCATTTCATAATTACAAAACATGTATGTTTCAATTTTTAAATTACTAGTGTGTTGATTTAAACTCTGTGGATTTAAACTAGTGTGTTGTCATAGAAAGGCATCAGCAAAGAAAAAGTTGCAGAACAAACATAAAGCACCTTGATTTTACAATTGTTATCTTGTTAACTTTAGCTTGTATTGTGCCCCTTTAATTTCAATTTAATCTCATTGCTTCTGGAAAAAAGAAGAAGAAAGAAACAGTAAAAAGGTAGAGGCGAGTCAGGCGACACAAAGGGATGAAGAAGACGCCGAGCATAGTAATTGTGTGTGGTTGGTTGTAAAAGTTAAATATCATTTGTTTTTATTCAAGGGTTGTGATTCACTCCTCTCATCTCTCACAAATCACAATAAAAGTTCCTCTCACAAGGAAAGTTCTCATATATATATATATATAATTAATTTTTTTTAATAATAATAATAATAAACCAGTCCTATTTTTTCTTAGAATTATTATTGGTTCAACTAAAGTTCTATTGACCAAGGTGAAAAAACCTATATACAATTGTTGGTTTGCTATAGAAACTAAAAAGGGTCATCATTCTAATTAGTTGCTCAGAAAGATGTGACAAACTTGTGTATATTTTTTTTTCCTATAAATTTAATCATAATTCAATGCACTCCCGTAAAAATCAACAACAACAACAATATGATTTAAATAAAGTTAATTACAGCATGTTGTTCCTTATTATCATATTGAACACAATGCTAGTCAATGATGTCAAGAAAGATTAACAATTTACCAGCTCTTCGGATACGAAGAACTGTAACTTATAACATAATATTATATCTTTAAAAAACTTGATGTTTATTTTTTTTTGTAGTTTAAAAAAACTTTTAACTAAGTGGTTTCATTAAATTGTACTTAACAATAAAATTAAGGGTTAAATATGTTTTTTGTCTTTATAGTTTTGTCGAATTTTGTTTTTAGTCCCTGAAATTTTTTTTCACACTTTTTAATCCTTGAAGTTTTTCCGTTAGTGTTTTTTTGTTGTTGTTGGTAGACGAAATGGCAAAACCGTTGGAAACCCACACACACAAAGTGAAGTGACCAGGGATCGAACCCCGTCATGACGGCCGACACTAATAATTTCGGTATTTCTACCATTTGAGCTAGGATTTGTGGACTCCGTCAGTGTTTTTAGTTCCTATTTTTCATTCAACTCGTGCTCAACTCGTGCATATCATTCAAAATTTTAAATTTTCTTATGCGGTCATGTTTAGTATATTATATGAATCTCTCTTACAAAAGTTTAAATTTGTTTAACAAGAGATGAATTAAATATGAATTTTTTAGTTTTTTGCATATAAAAATTCATAAATAATTCATCTTATGTTAAAAAATTCTAAATTTTTATCGGAGATGTTATTATAATATTATAAACATGAATACAAAAAAATCAATCAAAAATGTAAAAGTATACAAGATAAACAATAAGGACCTAATATTAATAAATCCAATATGATAAACAATAATATGAGAGAAGTATAGAGAATTTGTGCAAGAATTTAATGCGGATTATCGGAAGAGTATAGAGAACTCGCGAAAGCATTTAATGCTATTACATTGGTAATACTAAATTGCATTTAAAACAAGATTTTAGGGAATCAACATCCGCAATTAATACAATCTAGTGATATGTCATTGTATAAGGAGAACATTATAGGGAAACCGCACATGCATTTAATATATACCACCATATGTGGAAGTGATGCATGCATTTATAGGGAAATTGTGAATGCATTTAATGATACTTATCAGACTAGTATATGGAATCTACACAAATATTTAATTCTAGTGTATTTGTATATTAAATTGTATTTAAGATGAGAGTTGTTGGGTATAAATTTGGCCACTTTTCTACGTAAATAAGAGCGACATTTTATTTTTGGTCAAGTAGTATAGTAGTTAGAAATTATATCCTTATAAGTGAGATGATAAGAGTTCGAACCCTGATCTCATGCATATTTTTAAACTCACGGGACAATGGTTGTGACATTTAACATGGGCATGGGAAAATTATAAACTTTCCCATTATAGACAAGTTGATTTTGGAACATTGGATAAGATAAAAGAATATATCTTAATCATAGTCTCTACATGTAACCACCCACGCTCTCTACTCATCTCCCCCACTTTGCTTCCATCACTAATCGGACCAAGATCAAACTCAACCCACCTATCGGACCTTCACTCTCCATTCCTATCAACAACTCTGGCGGTTACCTTAACCACTGTAGATTGTAACAATTCTGTTTCGTTGAACTATATCACCACATAACATTACTATCCGAACATAAGTAATGGTCTCAAATGCTAAATTAAGCTCAGTGGAGTAAAAAATTCACTTCACCATTGACGAACCGAGTTTTTTCTTTTTTGAGGAAGACTCAACAAATTAAAAAAATAAAATAAACAGTAAACATGCATGATTCTACCTAAAATAAAAAATTTAAAATCACCAAAAATGGAAGGAATTGATGGTAGTGCTCATCGGATTAAGATTGATTGCTTTTACAATCAATTGTATACCTTTATTTATTTTCTTCCAGATTTATCTCCATTATAAAAATAAAAATTATTTAAAAACCATATATTTAAAGTTTTACAATTTTTCGACTGCCGGTTTTCTCTGCCTAAAGTAGTGAATTTTGATTTTTGCATGTTTAATTATGAAAATGGATTTTTAATGTTGGTGGCTTTTCGGTAGCAAGGTCTGGTGAATGGTGGGGACATAGAGATTAGTTGTAGAGAGTGATAGTTGAATTTAGTGTTGAAAGTCTATGATAAAGATGTGTTATTTATTCCATCTAATGGTCCAAAATAACTTGTCTATGGTGGGAAAGTTTACAACTTTTCCATGTGTTTTTTTATAAGCATATGATAATATTATAAGGGAGTACAAGGGGTAATTAGTCCCTTACAACTTTTCCATGTTAAATGCCACCTACAATGGGAGTACATGGAATCAACAAACGCAATTAATGAAACTTAGTGGTATGGTACCTTATTGTATCCGTAAATGACCAATTGTATTTACGAGAGAACTATAAGAAAACAGTGTACGCATTTAATCCAATTACGTGGGGAAGCAATTAGTTAATTTAAATGGACTAATTTTTTTTAAGTGTTTTTCGATTATTGGAGAAAGGCTTTTTTTTTTTTTTGAGCAGCAAGAGATATTTTATTAAAAACTCACTAAAACATAAGACATGTTTTGTTGGAACAAAATATGTGTTAATACACACCCTTAAGTTTTGATGATAACAAAGTATTAAATGGACAATTGATGGTACTAATGTTTAAATTAAGTGCAGGAGAATTCAACGTT
The DNA here is from genome assembly GCA_951799995.1 of Trifolium subterraneum. Classification (NCBI taxonomy): domain Eukaryota; kingdom Viridiplantae; phylum Streptophyta; class Magnoliopsida; order Fabales; family Fabaceae; genus Trifolium; species Trifolium subterraneum. Next base: position 24,884,503 of record OX637463.1, read on the forward strand.
TAATCAAGAGCACACTTAATTTAAACTCTGATGAAACCAATGGAAGTCTGAATATTTAAGACTCTGAAAGAGTTCAGATGCTACAACGTGGTCAGAAGCTATACAAAGTTCAGAAGCTCAAAGTAGATCAGAACGTCTGAAAGCTGTTCAGGGACTCAGAGTAGTTCAGAAGCTTAAGGATGTTCAGAGGCCTACAAAGAGTTCAGAGGCTGTCTGATAGTCATAAGTCATTCAAAGGATGAAGGCGTTCAGAATCTGAATCACTAAAGACTATCAGAGGCTAAACATTCAAAGACCAATCAGACTCCAAGTTATCAAAGGTTCATCAGAAGCAAAGGGAATTCCCAGTCATCAGAGGCTACATCAACTACAACTTATCAAGCCTGATGACTTGTTCTAAGGTCAACTAAAATGCAACGGTCACAAAGGATGTGATCTCTCTCTCTAGGAGCTAGTTGTACCTTATAACTGTACCATTGGACAGACAACAAAGGTGAGCTTCTCTGCAAAGGAAGATGTGGCTTTACTCAACGGATCTTCATGTCTACAGCTGTCCAAGTTGCAACGGGAATTTCTCCAACGTCTCAATGTCTTTCTCAACTCATATAAATATGCCAAAGAAAGAATTGAAGACTAGCGCTCAACATTAGAAAAATCTCTCAGAAGAAAGTGAGCATTTGAATTGTAATAGATAATATCTCTCAAATGAAGTGAGCATAGGAACTAGCTTAGAGCCTCTGAAGTTATTATGTTTTGTAATAAGTTTTAAGCTCTTAAGTTAGTAGTAAGTCTTCTGCTTAGTGTAGAAGCAAGTAAGTCTTATGCTTAGTGTAGAAGCAAGAAAGTCTTCTGCTTAGTGTAGAAGCACGTAAGTCTCAGTCTTAGTGATTAAAGTAGTGAAGTCTTGAGCCTGAGTGCTTGAGCAATGAAGTTTCTGATCTTGTGTGATCAGAGCAAGGAAGTCTCTCTGTCTTGTGTGACTTAGAGCAGGAAGTCTCAAGCTTGTGTGCTTGAGCAAGGAAGTCTTAAGCTTGTGTGCTTCAGCAAGGAAGTCTCTATATGTCTTGTGTGACTAAGAGCAGGAAGTCTTGAGCTTGTGTGCTTGAGCAACTATTGTAATCCGAGTGATTATAGTGGAACTCTCTTGGAAACAAGGGGACTGGAGTACTCTCAATTTGTGAGGGGAACCAGTATAAATTGTTGTGTGTTCTTCTCTCTCTCACTCTCTCATTTACTCCTTCATCATTTATAACGCCATAAGTTAATTGTGTGAATAATCCGCTGTGCTTTAAAGACTCTGAAAAGATTTAAACATCTTGGAAAGTTTTTAAATATCCAAAACACAATTCAACCCCCCTTCTTGTGTTTTCTCCACGCACCTTCAATTGGTATCAGAGCTCCGGTTCTGTTGGTAAATCACTTAACCGTGAGACAGTCAAGATCCAAAGGAGAAAACCTCCATGGCTCAAAACATGGCAAAATGGAATTTTTGGGGGTATAAAAGAAACACGGGGGACTGGAAAAGCAATTTTCTACTTTCTTATTCTTTCTTCAATTTTCTTTTTTCTCCCCAACCTAAAATTCCATAAAACTTTTTAACCAACAAAAAAATTGAGTTTACGATACACCATTTAATTTGATTTAATCAAAAGACCATATTAATTTATTAATCGCCATCTTCAAAATTTGACATAAATTTTTAATCAAACAAATTTTTATATTGCAAAATTTGAGTTCCATTATAAACTCTATTTTATACCTTGAACCTAACCCAAGACATTCATCATCCTCAAATTTCAACCAAAAAATTCACAAACCTTTAAGATAAAATGACTCATTTTTATTCCTTTTTTTTCTTTTGAATCTCTCAAATCACATTCATTAAAACATGTTTTGCTGGTGGACGGTGATTTCATCTAATAATTGAAAGAAAATTGATTGTGTTTTAGGGTTTTTAATTGGGAAAATCGGTGATGATTTCATGTTTGGATATGAGGCTTACTTTTTACGAAATGCAAATGACAACAACAACAACAATAGCAATGTGTGAATCTCTCTCTCTCTCTCTCACAAAATTTCGTTTTAGTACCTTCAACAAAATTTCAAAACAAGAAGAAAATATCGTTTTAGTACTTTCAACAAAATTTCTGGGTTTAGAAAAATCCTTAAAACTACACACTTTGAACCTTGCTTTAGGGTATTTTTTGCCACGTGCCACACTCACAATCCTGCAGAGCTAAATCCTAGCTGGAAAAAGACAAAAAACATACTTCTTTTAGATGAATTTTCAAATGTTATTGCCTCCTTTAGTTGGTGTACGAAATGGGCCAATATTACAATTCAATGCTATCCGGCCCAGCAAAGCCCAGTCCGTCTGGGGAAAAGCTTTGAGGCCAAACAAAAAACAGCCATCCTGCAGACAACATGTTGAGCCGTCCTTTTCTTCATCAGGTTGGTTTGCCTCTTTTGACTAACCCAACATTTTCTTTTCTTCTGCATTTCCCAAAATCACCATTTTGGTGAAAAACTCTTTATTGTTTCTCTGCAGACATAGTTTTTGTGGAATCAATTTCAAATTTCAAATTCTCCTCTCTTTAACTCATGGGTTTCAATTATTCTCTCTTCAGATCTCTCGCTCTCTCTTCTTTCAGTTTCCTTGAAGCCTCCTTCTCAGCTTCACATAGATGGAATAACAAATTATAGTCTAACTTCTTCAACTTTGTCAAGTAGAAAGGTTTTAACTTACTTCTCAATCCCTTCTTTATTTCATGATTTCATTCATATTCTGATTTTTTGTTTTGGAATGTTATTGTTTGTTGAGGTTCCCACCCCAAACGCAGCCACGACAAATATCTATGAAGCAGAGCACACAAGTATTGTTTTTCTTGGCTTTGGATTTCATGGGTTTCACCATTGATCTGTTTAATGACTTTTGTGTTTTCTGAACTTTGATTGATTCTATTTGAGTAGTATTTAGTTGATGTTTGGGATTTTTGTTTCCGAATTCAATTTTATCAGAAAATGGAATATAATGTTTCAGAAATCAATTATCAGCTATTGTTGTTCATGAATTTGAAGAAAAGGTACGTCTTTCTTCTTTGAAATCCCTATTTTTCTTCAATAGTTTTTCTTATATCTGATTTTATAATCCTCTTTCTATTTTTTTGAAAATATTGTTGCTTAGTTGTCATATTTATTAGGATTTGCTTCTATTTTTAGTTAATAATCTCTATCTTTTAGGAGTTGTTAGTGGTATCTAGATGGTTTTCTCCACTGCAATATGATTGATTTGTTTTTGTTAAATTTTATATTTTCTGTTTTTAGATTTGTATCAATTTTGTTTTTTTGGATTTGATTTGTTTCAATTTTAATTTGTTTTATTTGTTATTTGTATTTAATTGAGAAGAAAACGAAACTGAAATCGATAAATATCAATTGAAAATTTGGTTTATATTACGGAGTTGTTTGATTCTGGTGTTATGAAGCACGTTGCATTTAGTAGTTCTCTCCTCTCTTCACTTTCTTACCCATCTCACTCCATTTTTTCTTGATTCCTTCCAACTTCTCCAGGAATCAACCATCTTGGATGGCACAAGCTAGAATCTCCAAATGTTTCAAATTGCCTCTCCATCTATTATTTCATGATTTAATCTCATCATCTTATTTATGTGAAATTTTTAATTTCCTGTCTATGTTTGCAAATTAGGTTGTCTTCTCAATTGAATCCTCCACCCTATTTCAAGATCCATCCCGAAGATAATTTCAGTTTCATTCCTTTTCCAAATCCCTAATTTTCTTCGATATTTCAAAGACTCTATTTGTTTCCCGCTTTTTATCTTCTATTTATTCACTATCTCTCTTGGATCAAAACCTCGAAAACCAAATAAGCTATGCTTTATCTATGTTTAAATGACTTTAGCCAAGCACCTTAACTATATTTTTTTTTCCCAGTTATTGTGAGTATTTTGCTGCTGGTGTTTACTGCATAGAGCCTTGCTCCTGTCAAGAATGCTTCGACAAACCTATTCATGAAGATATTGGTCTTATTATATCATGTATACCTCCATTATAATATGAATTACTTATTACTTATGGTAGTTTTCTTTTGAAGGGTGGTGGTGTTGGTTGCTCCATTCATTCTATTTTGTAATTCTGCATCTTTTATCTTAATAGTATATAGTTGATGCTTGAGGTTGAGTTCATCATACGGCAAAAATATTCAAAATACAACATATATTACATCTTCAAAATGTTCAGTTTTTTCAATTTCAATTTTAATCTCTTCAATCTTTCTACTGTTTTCAATTTAAAGTAGTGGAAAGGTTTAATTGCACAATTTTAGATTTATTGTTTAACATTGATTTATTTTATTTGGACATTTACATTTTATTTCCTTTATACCAATTGCAGGTGAAGAAGAAAAGTTTGAGGATGGAAGATATGAAGTCTCTAGGAAGAAGTTTGATAGTGATTTAAAGTACTTTCATGATGATGATGATGAAGTTTTGAGGCAGGTAGTTTGTTTATGTTTGCCTGGCTTTTTCTTTGATAGTGATTTAGGGTTGATTAAATTTTTACATGTTAAATATATTTTTGAAAAATAGTAATCATAAGTTGTTAGTCTTATTTCTGCTTATTTTAAGTTCATTCCTGTTCAACCTTAATTTAACTGATTTATATAGCAGGCTTTGTTTGGTCTAATTTGTTGATAGGTCATTTCACTGATTTATGTTCATTCGTCCCAAGGTTGTCCAAATGTCACTACAAGGATTGTTAGTCCAATGTGTATTTGCAAGGATTGTATTTGAGGATTTTCAGCATATCAAAAAGAATTCCAAAGCTGGATTGATGAGAAGTGTAGTTGGGAGCTGTTATGGAGATGAACTTTTTTTTTAGCTGACGGCGGATAATTCAGTAACTACAAGCAGGCTGTGTTCTCTGTGAGCTGATGGCGGAATCAGGGCTTTCTTTGGCTTCATTTGTGTCCTATGTGGTGTGAGTACTGGTGTAGAGTTGGACTGAACTGTTTGTTATGGTGTGATTTAGAGATTAAGGGTGGGATTTAGCCTTTGATTCGACGTTTGTCGGTACATGCGTAATGCATTATGTTTTGTTAGTTGCTTTTTTCTAGCCTTTTCTTTTGTATTCAATTTGTACCTTTAAATCATGAAACATATTTTATGTTTGTTTGAGTTTATCAAAAAAAAAAAAAAAAATTGGCCGTTCAAAAACAGAAAAAGAAGAATTTTTTTTTCATCAAGTGGATTCTAAAAGATATTCTTAGGTTTAGGGAAATTTTGTTATTGTGAAATAGATTATTTGAACTTTAATTATTGACTTTTATTTATTTGGCTTTAATGCAGTTTTGATCCCCCTATTTTAAAAAACTTGAACTTTTGATCCCCCTATTTTAAAAACCAACTTTTTGATCCCCCTATTTCGAAAAACTTGAACTTTTGATCCCCCAACTCAATTTGGTCAAATTTTTGCTGATGTGTCAAACTTGTGGATGATGTGGCAGTGTCCATGTTGACATGTCATTTTCCATGTCATCAAATTTTTTTGGATAATTCATTAATTTTTTTAAATCAAATATTTTTATTTTTTTTATAATAAATCAATATTTATTTTTTTGACAAAAAATCAAATATTTTTTTAAATCATTTTTTTTTATAATTAATCAAATAATTTTTGGATACTACATTATTATATATATAAGTAAAAATCAATAATCAGTAATAAAAAACGAGTGAGAACGCAAAGTTGATTTCCAAATCATGGAACCCTAAGAAGAGCAAAATCGGTAAATTAGTTCTTAATTTTTCTTGTTGATGAAGAATTGTTCACGCGAGCGCCGTTGAAGAAGTGTTCACGCGAGCGTTGTTGAAGAAGCTAGTGTTCACGAATGATGAATCAACGACGTGATGATGAATCAAGCGCCGATTGAGAGGGAGAAAACAAAGTCGATCAACGATTGAGAGGGAGAGAACAAAGTGGATTGATGTTAATTTACTGATAACTAATTTTGCTCTTCTTAGGGTTCCATGATTTGGAAACCAACTTTGCGTTCTTACTCTATTTTTGATTACTGCGTACTTTGTTTTTTATTACTGATTATTGATTTTTAGTTATATTATAATATATATATATATATATATATATATATATATATAATGATAATAATGTAGTATCCAAAAAATTATTTGATTTTTTGTCAAAAATAAAAATATTTGATTTTAAAAAATTAATGAAGTTTCAAAAAAAAAATTGATGACATGGAATATGACATGTCAACATGGACACTGCCACATCATCAACAAGTTTTACACAACGGCAAAAATTTCACCAAATTGAGTTGGGGGATCAAAAGTTCAAATTTTTCAAAATAAGGGGATCAAAAAGTTGGCTTTTAAAATAGGGGGATCAAAAGTTCAAATTTTTCAAAATAAGGGGATCAAAACTGCATTAAAGCCTATTTATTTATTTTGGTCGATAAAATTGGATTGTTGGAATAGCTGAGCTCCTAATATTTCTCAAGCTATCCATATTGTTAGCAATCTCTTTTTAATTTGATTTCAAATTAGCAACTAATATAAAATATCATATTGATTTGGTTACCAAATTTACTTAAAAATTCACTTAAAGAGAAAATTGTTTCCACATGCTTTGTCCTTATCGTCAGTTTATGCCTAACTACAATTATAGTATTGTATTTTCAAAAATATTAAAGCATGAATTTCATGTTACAAGTAAATGGAGTAATACTTCTCACTTAATTAGACGAATTCTAACTTATATGTATTATCGATTCGATCTTACCCAATTAGATTGATTGTGACTTAAGAATTACAATTTTAATGATAAAATGGTTCAATCTCATCTAATTACATTAATTTTCACTTAGGAATTCTAAAATAACACAACAGAGTAATATAATCTAAGTTTTAACATCAATAAATTTCAAATTATATATCTCTAGAAAACACATGGGGGGCTGGGCGAAACTGTACAATTTTGACTTTTGAATCTTATTTTGGGTTTTGCTTTTTATCACGGATTTTATTTATTTATTTTATACTTTATTTTTTTGGATATAAACAATATTGATGGTAATGCAAATGGGAGACGTAACTTTGTAACAATATAGTTTTGTTTTAACATTTGTCTAATTGTTATATTTAAAAAATCTTACGTTATTATTTAATCATATAAACTCTTTGTTATTCCATCTTTGATTGACCCATATAATCTTTTGACCGGCCGTTTATTGACACTCATCTTCGTAATTCTTCCATTTTTTTAACTAAGTTATTTTTTGGTTTAGCTTTTAAATATGACTATAATTTTCTTATATCTCTAAAAAATACGCGGGGGGCTATACAATTTTATGTAGTCTTTAAGATATGCTCTATGCTTTGTGTATCCATTTTGTTTATCTATTAAATTCAATATTAACATTTATGATAACATTGTTAATTCAACTCTCTCAGTGTTGTTATTTTATTATAACGACAATTTTTTAAAAATTTTCTTATTATATGACTGTGTTATGTTAATTAACATTTGTCTAAATATTTTATTGATAATAAGGTATTTTTAAATCATATAAACAAATCGTACCCGTGCGTCACACGGGTCCACGACTAGTATGAGTACATTTTTGGGTTTAGAGAAAAAAGAAGAAAAATATGTTTGTGGGTTTAATTTCGTTTTTCTGGTTTTGGTCCCTCTCTGCAAATTTATTTTGGATTTGGTTCCTCTATGTGGATGATTGGGCATCATCATTGACACATCATCCTCGTTTTCCATGTCACACTGCCACGTCAGCCTCCTTTTACCATGTCATCATTTTTGAAACGACACTTAGTGTTAGGGACTAAAACCAAAAAGATTTGCACATTCAGGGACTATTTTAAAACAAAAAACGATACAAGGACAAACACCAAAAACTCGCAAACTTACAGAGACAAATTGGTCATTAGTAAAAAAGTGATCACGGCTTAGATGAAAGATAAGAGATTGTTTTAAATTTGACGAAGAATGAGCATATTATTGAAGAGATTTATGTGCTTTGTAGAAATTTTAGGTTAAGAAAGATAATAAAGATGTAAGTGAACAAAGGAAGATACATTGATAGATACATGAATATGTATACATCATAGATTTAGTCTGTTCTTTGTCGATTTGGATAATTTTTATTGCTTATGTATAAAGGTAATAGCCATTGGGATCCATATTTCCTCCCATAACTCCACCAATAGATAATAAACACTGACAATATTACACCAAGGGGTATAGCCCATCTGTTTCAATCACAAAAAACTATATAATAAATACCATTATCATATAGAATCTCACTAATACTCATAACTGAATAAATGGTAAAAAATGTCTGAGTTACCTATCAAGATCCAAGATTGGGTTGTAAACAAGAGTTTCCCAAGTTGCAACTATAAACTGCCAAGCTGAATTATAGTAAAGTGACTCTACTGACCAAAACATCTTAGTGTATGTCTCCAGAAATATAAAGAGTGTCCATGCTCCAATTTCAATCAAAATGAACTTTATAATAAAGCGACCAATCACTACCATAATCAGCGAGAACACCACCAACCAATTGAAAAGTCTTTCGTTGTATTCCTTTATAAATTGAGACCTAGACTTCCCTAACATCTGCAGAATGCATATCCATTTGTTACCAAGTGTTACATTAGTTTATTTGTAATTATAAACTACCATAACTTATTATTTTATCCGACCTTATTCATCCGTGTTGCATAATTTGTCTTTGAAGGTCCAACACATTCATGATCAAAACGATGACTGCATTGCAAGAAACCTGCATTAAATTTTGCCAAGGAAGGAAGTCTGAGAACTTGAAGCTGATCCATTTTGTCTTCACATATGATGTACAGTGCCTCGCAGAGCTTTGAAGATTGGTACTCGTTTTGCAAAATAACATTCTTATACACCTGCAAGATTTTCCCCAGCAAAATTATAAGCTTTAAATAATTAGATTATAATTCCAAGATAAAAATAGTGCAGACTGCACTGGACCAAATATCACCAAATCATGAAATAAAACTCTGAATCATGGTCCCCTGAGATAAGCTCGGTTGGTAGGGACGTCGCATTTTATATGCAGGAGCCGGGGTTCAAACCCCAGACACTCCACTTATTCACCTTTAAAAGGTGCAATTATAGCCACTAGGCTAACTAACCAAAAAAAAAACCCTGAATCATGATATAATTTTAGATACTACGTGAATTCCCGATTAGCCAATCATATTTCAGCTTTAAATTTACTATATTAATTCAAACTTAGGGACCTTTTGTATTTCTTCATCCAGCTTCATGATTGATTTCTTAGCATGGTGATGGCCAAAATGCTGCTGATAAAAAACTTTCATGACTTCATCTCTAGACTGATCATGGAAACCTTGTTGAGATTCCTCTGAAAGAGGTAGATCCAATGTTGCCATCTTTTCACTGTATAACTTGAGACATCTCTCAATAATACCTTTGTTGAAAACTTCCACAAGAGAGCCTGATGATGGAATCTCTCCTTTGTTCAAGGCGTCAAGTATCTACATTTGGAATGTCAGAATCAAAGTAATTTAAGGACATGAATAACTCTGAAAAACTGTTTAGAAGATCGAACTCAAATCCAACTAATGAGAATACTGAAATCTAAGTACCTGCTTCAGGAAGGAGACGAATTCCTTCCCATTTAACGTCTTTCCCTGTACAATCTTTGGAGAGATTATACTGCCAACAAGCTCTTTCAATTGCTCCCTTCTCGTAACATATAATTGATCGAGTTCAACATCGTTCATATCACAAAGCTTTGTCCTCTGGAGATGTGGCTGTTGAGGTCCAATGATCAGTTCAATCAACCAAAGCAATGTTTAACCACAAAACAAAGACTACATTCTAACATAGCGAAACTTTCTATCAAGATATATTAGTAATTATATAAATACAATTAGATAGGAGCAACCATAGTAGATAAACAAAATATAGATAACTACTTGAAATTAATCTGGAATTCATGCATCAGAAACAAATTACTTCATAGTTCCTAGACGATATCACTCTTCATGATAAAAAGTAAAAGATCTCCCCCGGTGAGGCCCAAGCCTAATAAGGATATCTTCGAAATCATACAGATTAATCAAATGCATTAACCTGCCAACAGTATTTTTCAGAGACACCGTCAAACTAAGCATTAGGCAAGAAGCGGCGCAGTGGAGAGAAGAAAAATGTCTAATTAACTGTTAATGTAAATTGTAGTGGATTATTAATTAGTTATCACGAGCAATGCAAGCTAGTGCAGGCACTGCTGGGATTTCTAAGTTACATTTTTGGATTCAAAATTTTGACACTGGGATTGAAAAGTCTAGTTCTGTCTTCCAAAAGAAGTCAAAACACTTCTGTTATGACAGCATAAAGAAAACCACCAAGGAAGCATAATATATGGGACCAACACATACCTGTGGTAAACTAAAGGCAGTGTTGTTGTTCCCCATCATAGCCAGCGAGTCCCGGATCTGATTAACCTGAAGAAATTAACTTTCAGTATAATATAAAGTTCACTGATAATTGGAAATTATGAAGTTTGAACTTCGTAAGAGGATATACCAAGTCAATATTTTTGTCCCCTGCAGTTAAATAGTAAAAAAAAAATAGCTCCCATCAGATCATTTGCTTTAAAAACAAGGAAAATTGGGCTGTGTAGAAGTAAACTTTGTCCAAAGCTGCAGGAAATGGTGCTAACCATTGATATTGGGGACTCGTTGAAGAGCTTCATTCACCATTTCTTGCACTGATTTCCCTTCTGCAGATGATTAAGAAGAATATCAATAGGCCTATTTACCATTTGTAGAAATTCATCTTTTATTAAAAAGAATGGAGGTGGCATCGAACGATCTCTCGACCACTTGGTCTTAAAGGATTAGATATCAGATCAAGGACCGACTTTTAAAAGCTTCATCTGTTATATGAAGATTCGTGAATGACTTCGTTAATATCTCTAAAAATTATTAAAATCGGCAGCAACAGATGCAGTGCCGAGAAATCATCAATGACCAAGACATTTTAAAGGAATGGTCAGTCTAACTGAAGACTAAAGAACCACGGAGGGGGGCATGGGATTCAAAGAGGTCAGACAGCTTCATGATATATGAAGTATGTAAAAACAAGTAAACAACTACACAAGTGAGCGAAAATGTTAAGAACTTACGCAGAAAATCCAACAAACTGAAACAAAATATGACACTTATGAAACAGTAACAAGGAAACAATAAAAACAACAAAACCTGAAAGAACTAAAATAGTTGAAAGAAACAATAGTAGGAAATCAAAATAGCCCGAGAGAAATAGAGCTATGCAATGCAACTAACAGGTGGTGAAACAACTGAGACTGTTAGGACACTACCTATTTTAGATTTTTGTTTAGAATATTTTAGAATTACTAGCTTTTTATTTAAAAATATATTTTTGGATTAGTTTTCTTATTTAAAAATATTTAAAATAACATATTATTAGAATTTATGATTTATATTTTGCTTAGAACATTTTAAGATTTGTTTATTATTTAAACAAATAATTTATAAATATATTTTTCATTACAATTTAACTCTCTCTCTCTCTCTATATATATATAGAGCCATAAGTCAAGTCATTCTTCTTCTTATGTGTCCTTGGTTTTCTGATTTTGGAATTTGAAATTTTCACAGGAACCTGATCACTGTAATCAGATTCAGATACACTCTCATAAATAAAAGCCAGCACTCATATTAGCTGTATCCTTCTTGATTCTCTCTCTTCATTGCTTGCCACCACCTTCACGAAAATCTAGCCACTACCTCACTTCCTCTCCCTGCTATCTCTTCATCCAAATCACACCTTAATTAAAACCCTTCACTATTCATATTACTCACTAACCAATTTTATTTTTTTTCCATTTTTACACCCTCATTATTTACTTTCACACTCCCAAGGTCCAACTTTTTTTCTCTGTATATATTTCCTTCATCCGTTCTCGTTATACAAACCAACCAATTTTTTTTCAACTCCTTGAAGCTACATTATCATGAAAAGAAACATGAGCTTTAGCTCCACAATATTCCCTGCAACCGACGACGACTTCATTGGCAACGAGAGTTGCATCGACCTTCAATCTGAGAACGATGTCTTTAACATTGTTCATCTGAATGCTCTAGCTCCTTCCAAGGACAAGAAGATTACAAGGTGCCTTAGAAATAAGGATAAGAAGAGAGAGTTTCCTCCTCCTATGCCTTGTCTAGCTCAAACAGAAAACCTTGCTTCTCACACGCGATATGTGTTGACAAGGTACTATACTAATGAGGGAAGGTTGATCATCAAGGAAGAGAAAGTGAAGCATCATGAGTATTTTCATGCACACAGAGAGAATGGTAGACTCACCTTGCAGCTTGTTCCACTAGACAATGATGATGACTATTTCATGGGGACAAATGAGGAAGAGGAAGAAGAACAAGAAGTGGAAGAAGAAGAATAACAACAAGAATTAGCATCACTGCCAGCTAGTCCAGAAGAGATTAACAACTTTACTATTGATCAAAGTGTTGTTATTAATGGTGGTTTTGAAGAAAAAGAACAAAACATGGACAACACTCAAGGTGATGAGGTTGTTGTGGAAAATGAGAATGAGATAGTAGGTGGTGCAAATAGCAAGGGAAATTGTTTGAATTGCAATAGCGTGATGTCGGCTTCTTCAGGTATTTTTGGGGTATTGCCACTGCATCCTCTGAGAATAGTTCGTGGTTGATTTGTGAAACTAATTTGTTACTTGTTAGTTAAACACATGCAATTTGTTAAACTTTTAGACCCTTTAATGGCTATGGATTGTAGTTCATGGCAATTTAGTTGTATTTCATTTTTGTTCTTCCTTCCAAGATATAATCAATTTTGATGTCATCTTCTTAATATTTGTTTTCAAACAACTGAGACTTTTAGGACACTACCTGTTAGGACCCATAAGTATACGAGGAACCAGAGATTTTACCCAACTAATGTATGAACATAACTACACAAGTGAGCAATGTATTTATGAACTTACGCAGAAAATCACGTTGAATGAGCCACAATAGCTTAGCAGGTTCAAAGGCCACATCATTTCCCTACAAAATATCCAAACATTCAAACAAAATCAATCTATCAAGGACAATTTTACATAAAAATTGAAAAACAGAAAGAAATAAAGATTAGATAACTGGATGGAGACAATATTCATGTCCTTGGCTTACCTTCACTCTGTTCAACATATGGCAGTTGCAAATTTAAGATATGCAAAACAAATCAACAAGTCAGTAACCATAATATGTTCCTAAAACAAAGAGGTTTTACAAAGCAATTTCAAAAGGAGAGATGCAAAAATTGATAATCCAGATAAGATTATAACAAATCCATTCAGATGCAAACCTCCCATAAAATTCTTCAGCAAGCTCGACCGCAAAAGAGAGTCAAGAGATGTCAGCTTCTCGTATCTGACACACAAAGATGAAAACATTTGAGATTGGCCTAATTTTTTTATTTAAAACGTGTTTTAGCTAAGGACCTCGAGATTATTCATCCTACATAAAGTAATTCAAAGTTCCTATTCTTGATACTAGCAATCTTTTACATCCAGTCAGGATTCTTGAAAATAAAATCAACTTCTGCTCAGTTAGGGGAGGGGGGATATTATCTAACCGTCTCAGGTAAGTTATATATGAGCACAGAACTCATGACAGTGGCAAGAGCAAAAATCCTGCAAAAGCAAAACACATGTAAAGGCCAACTGAAAACCATACACACGATTAAACAAAGAACACATCGTGTGAGATTAATCAGCAATTACCGATCATCGTATACATTGGACTTCCCGACACTTTCAAATCCTTCTGTATCAAGATAAAGGACAGAAGTTCTTACTCCATCGATATCAACCTCTATAGGAGTTCCCCAAACCCATATTCCTGAATATGCAAACCAAAAGATAATAAAAATGATTACAAGTGATTTCTATATAAATTCAAATATGTGCGTAATCATGATAAAAATGACAATTTTCATCCACCTTTTGTCTTGACATCACGCATGTGCCCAACGCCAAATCCTAACAGTAAAACATTTCAAAGCAAATCATTTAAAACTATCAAATACTGATACACAACAACAAAAACAGAGAAATTTCTAGTAGCTATAAAAGATGGACCTTCATAACAAGAAAGAGAGAGAAGTTGATTAAGCAAAAAAGATTTTCCAGAACGATGCGGCCCAATCACCTAATAGAAACAGCAATAAACTAATAAAAGTTGAATCCACCAACAGGTTATTAGAATATAGAAAATAATCTAAGAGTTAGGAATTGATCCTACGGATATAAATAAAGATATTCTAACATAATATCAAAACATTATAAGATATTTTCCTATATATATCACATCATCGTATACATGGGTCTTTGGCTTGGAGGACAGGGACATCTTTTCTTTGATTGCAATATTGTCATGTGTTTGTATTGCATGGAAGAGGTTAAATTCCTTTTTGTTTACATTCATGTTTCAATTTGAATCAACTAAAGGCCGCCAGCTGCCTATTAAGAGAACAAACAAATGAGATCAGGTGCTCACATATCACAAGGATAATAATGGTAATCGGCGTGATATTAACAAATCACTCCATCATGAATCAGAATCTCCCATTATCATGACAAGTTTGCGAAATTCATTCTAAAATATCAAGTAAAATGGTGGTATTGGCTTGAGACCCGGGAGTGTCCACCTTTTTAAGGTCTCCGATTCGATTCTCTCTGGTGCCAATTTGAGTGGGCTAATTTAGCTTTTTCAAAACAAAAAAAATATCAAGTAAAACAACACCATCATCAACCCAACCAAAAATAACCAAAAATCCTGCTCATAACCCACTCACCCTCTGAGCAGACTCAGAACCTCACACCAAACACTATCCAAACAAGTCCTGAAGACAATCTCACGTTAAAACAAATTGTGTCAGGACATGTTCATTCAGAACCTCCCATATCAAAAATAATCCACACTGAACCACAGCCCTCATCTGAACCTATCCAATCACGACCTGAACAACAAAGCACTGAGGAACTTGAACCTCATTCTGATGTTTCAAAACATACTGAACTTGTTGATTCAGAAGATATCCAACATTCCTCACCATCGAACTATGTTGATGATATGGTCCAAGAGCTTCATGTAGATGATTTTCATCTTAAAGCTTTTGATCAACAACAACAACAACCTCAATCATCACCTCAACACACCTCTTCACCCTCAAACTCCGAACCTCATCCAACCAACTCAACTAACCCGAAATCTTGAGTGAATGCAATAGTTTGATTAGACAGATACATGGTCTTCCTGAGCTAAGACATTCTGACATATATTCATCTGAACTTGTTTCACAATGGGTGAGCTTGGCTGAGGATTTGGTAAAGAAGCTACATAGTCTTCAGGAGGCTGATGTTGAAGAACTAAGGAGGGTTGACAAGGGGAGGAATAAGGTGGTTGAAGAGGTCATTCAGAATAAAAAAGACACAGAGAGGAATCACCCTGAATCCTCTACTGTAAGAAACAGCAATCTGAATGAATCTGCTCAAGGAGATCCAAGGAGCAACCAAGAGCATCTAAGAAATCCAGTTTATGAGGCTGAACTTAAAGAAATCAGAGCCGAGATGGGCAAGTATATGGGGATGTTAGAGAAAGTCGATGGAAAACAAACAGAAATCTTAAATACATTAGCTTCTCTCTTTAACCAACCACAATAAACCCTTAGGATTTCTTTGAACGCTTATGTGTTTATCTGCTGTTTAATGTTTTGATTAGGCACAATATTAGGTTCAATCTGTGTATATATTAATTTGTTTTTATATATTCATCATGATTATCTGATTGGTTATATGTCTATGTTCATTCTGTTTGGCATTTTTATTTGATTTAATTCTGGAAATGACTTTATTTCTTAAACAAACAAATCTTGGACAATCAATACTTTAAACTCTTGAGCTCTTATTTATAAAACTTGATTTTCAATAAGTACAATATGTGGCATTCTTAAAAGATCAAATTACATAACAAGAGAAGAAATATAAATAAGAAATCAAATTACATAATAAGCCAAAGTAATGAGTTTTATTTCATTAAGAACTTGAGTTATGGACTACATATCAATTTCCTAAAGACTACTTTCTCGAAGCCTCCAAGGGATGACCTTGGAGAAGGAACTGATATTCTTGAAGAAACCATGCATCAGTTTGGTTTCCTTCAGGAATGTCAGTTTGCCCTTCTTAGGCTATGAACTTCAGTTTGATTTTCTTCAGGAATATATGTCTTCAGGACTTAAAACAGTCAGAGTCCAAAGATTTCTCTTCAGACTCTGAACTGAGTTCTTCTGTGACAGACACTGGCTTTGTTTCCATTGGTTTCTTCTTATGTTTTCTCCTATCTTGACTATCTCTCGTTGAAACTACTTTCTTATTCTCTGAGCGTTTCATTTTTTTCTCAAGAGATCTATCAATAACCTAAGATTATTCTGTGTGAATAAAATGACTAGGTATCTCTCTCCTTTTATAAGCATAATTCAATGGCCGAGTCTTAAATGCGTTCAACCACTCCTGATTTGACGGCATTGAAAGTTGAAATTTCTATTAATTGCTTATACTACCTTTTTGATAATGACAAAAGGGGGAGAAAGAATAATATTGGTAAATCAATTGTTGGAAGAAGCGAAATTACTTAGCTTTTTAGGGCTTTGTAGTGCTTCAGAGAGAGAACGTAGGAGAGTGGTCAAAATAGTAGCATGAGGTACATGCTTT